>CM061749.1:183820360-184466692 GCA_030979885.1 Lolium multiflorum | reverse complement strand
ACCATGGCCGACGATTTTGGTCCCTGCGTGGTGCATGTCAAAACTTTTTTTTTCTCGTTTTTGAGGCCACCTGGCCCGACGAAAGCGGCGCCAAAACGTCGCGTATGGTGGCCGGGACGTGGTGCATCTCGAAATCTCGGGATCCCGGGCGAGTCAACGCAAATCCGCGTAGGGATGTAGGGCCGAGATAGCAGCCTCTGCGCGTGTTTTTCACCCATCGCGCCATCTCGTTCATCGAGCCGTTTACGATGCAGGATCATGGGTCGCATGTCATCTCTATGAACCAATTCTTTCTATTCTTGGATTTTTTGACCCCCTGATTTCTCTGGCTACTTCCTTTTCTTTTGATCCCTTGCCGCCTTGGAAGCGTTGAGACCATCTGCTGCAAATGGGACCATATGTCATCCTCTATGTGCAATCAACTTTTCTTTTCTTGGAGTTTTTGGCACCTCAAATTTGGTCACTTGCCTTTTTCTTTCGATCCCTGCCAGCCTCTCAAACGGTCATACCGCTGCTGGCTAACTGGACCCGCATGTCATCCTCTATGTACTATCATGACTTTCTTTTCATGGATTATTTTTGGCACCTCAAATTTGGTCCACTTGCCTTTTCTTTATCCTGTTTAGCCTCTCAAGCAGGTGATCTGGCTAACTAACTACTTCAGGACCCGCATGTCATCCTCTATGTACTATAAACTTTCTTTTCTGGATTATTTTGTACCTCAAATTTAGTCACCTTTTTCTTTGATCCCCCGCGCCTCTCAGTGATATGTGCCTTCTTGGGACCCGCATGTCATCCTCTATGTACTATAAAAACTTTCTTTTCTGGATTATTTTTGGCACCTCAAATTTGGTCACTTGCCTTTTTCTTTAGATCTGCCTCTCAAGCGGTGATACCGCTGCTGTAGACATCAGGACCCGCATGTCATCCTCTATGTACTATAAGAAACTTTCTTTTCTTGAATTATTTTTGGCACCTCATATTTGGTCACTTACCTTTTTCTTTCGATCACCTGCCGCCTCTCAAACAGTGATACCGCTGCTGCTAAAATGGGACCCGCATGTCATCCTCTATGTACTATAAAACTTTCTTTTCTTGGATTTTTTGGCACCTCATATTTCGTCACTTGACTTTTTCTTTCGATCCCCTGTTGCCTCTCAAACAGTGATACACCGCTGCTGCAAAATGGGACCACATGTCATCCTCTATGTACTATAAAACTTTCTTTTCTTGGATTTTGGCTCCTCATATTTGGGCACTTGCCTTTTTCTTTGATCCTACTTTGCCTCTCAAAACGTGTCCCCGCTCTTTGCTAAATGGGATCGCATGTCATCCCCTCTATGTACTATAAAACTTTCTTTTCTTGAATTATTTTGGCTCCTCATATTTGGGCACTTGCCTTTTCTTTCGATCTCGTACCCACGTTTGGAAACGTTGTGAAGACCTCTTTGGCTCATGGGACCACATGTCCTCTGTGTGCTATAAAAGTTTCCTTTGTTGGATTTTTTTTCACCTCCGATTTTTGGCTTGCCTTTTTCTTTTGATCACTTGCCGCCTTTGACGTTGAGTAAGCTGTTGGCTCAAGGGACCCGCATGTCATCTTCTATGTCCATCAGCTTTCTTTTCTTAGATTTTTTTTCACCCTAATTACTAGCTACTTTCTTTTCTTTTGATCTCAGCCGCATTACAAACATTGAGACCGCTGCAAATGGGACCCACATGTCATCTTCTATGTACAATAAATCTTAGATTATTTTTGGCTCTGATATTTGGTCACTTGCCTTTTTCTTTGATCTCATGCCGCCTTTAAACGTTGAGTAAGCTCTTGGCTCATGGGTCCTACATGTCATCCTCTCTGAACAATAAAAGTTTCCTTTCTTGGAGTTATTTTTACCTCTTTTTGGCTGTTGCCTTTTTCTTTTGATCCCATGCCCCCTTTGAAACGTTGTGACGCTGTTGGCAGGTCGGTCCACATGTCATCCTCTATGAACAATAAAAGTTTCCTTTGGTGGATTTATTTTTGACCCCTAATTAATTACTGGCTATTCCTTTATTTTTTCTTTTGATCCACTGCCCATGGCAAATTGTTGAGAATCTTTGTGCCTCATTTTCTTTTGGTCTGTGCCGCCTTGAAGCGTTGAGACTGTTTGCTACAAAATGGGACCAGCGTGTCATCCTCTATATGTAATAAAGTTTCTTTCTTGGATTATTTTTGGCTCTTGATATTATGTCACTTGCCTTTTTCTTTAGATCTCATGCCGACTTTGAAAGCGTTGAGGGATCTTTGCTGCCTCATGGGTCCCGCATGTGATCCTTCTCAGAACGATAAATGTTTGTTTTCTTGGATTTTAACTGATTTTTGGCTTTTTTATTTTCGATCCCCTGCCGCCTTTGAAACGTTGACTCAGCTGGCGGCTCGCGATTTGATGTCGAGCCTCCCGGTAAACATGCTGATGTGCTTTGTTTGCGGACAATAAACGTTGTATTTCGCTCCTGAGCTATTGCAAACGGATAAATTAAATCTTTATATCTACATAAACAAACTTATATGTTGAATCTCCTTGTTTTGTTTTTTCGAAGCATAGGACTTTCTGTTTTTTTTTTTGAGAAAAATCCGACCTTTCCTGTTTTGGAGTGGGCTGAGATTGTACGAGTCAAAAGGCCCAACAGTATAGTTCGAAAGGCCAGGATGTCCGGATACATTGATTAAAATCTTTCTTTTCTTGGATTTTTTTCACCACGATTTACGGCTACTTCATTTTCTTTCGGTCTGTGCACACATGTGGAAAGCGTTGAGACCCATTTGCTACAAAATGGGACCCGCATGTCATCCTCTATGTACAATAAAGTTTCTTTTCTTGGATTATTTTTGGCTCATTATTATGTCACTTGACTTTTTCTTTCAATCTCATGCCGACTTTGAAACGTTGAGGAAACTGCTGGCTACCCGCATGTCATCCTCTATGAACAATAAAAGTTTTCTTTGTTGGATTTATTTTTTTCCTCTAATTTCTGGCTATTTGTCTTTTTCTTTTGATCCCCTGCCCCCTTTGAAACGATGACGACGCAGCTGGCAAGTCGGTCCCACATGTCATCCTCTATGAACAATAAAAGTTTCCTTTGATGGTTTTTTTTTGCTAATTAATTGGCTATTTCCTTTTTATTTTGATCCCTGCAGCCTTGAAATAGTTGAGGATGCTGCTGCCTCATGGGTCCCGCATGTCATCCTCTGAGAAAGGTAAATGTTTCTTTTCTTGAATTTGTTTACCAACTGATTTTTGGCTTATTTTTTTCTTTCGATCTCCACCTTACCTTTAAAAACGTTAGTATTTCTTTGGCTCATGGGTCCACAATGTCAGCCTCCCATACTCCAAATCCTCTTTCTGCAAAGGTTGTATTTCTAGATAGATAGGTGGTTGAATCTACATACATGGTTCGAGTGACTCAGTAAGCCTTTTGCACTAATTAATGGAAGTAGTGTATAGAAAGGTCAAGACATGTGGCTCGTTGTAATGAATCTATATGAATCATGTTGTGGGTTCAATCTGATAGTTCTCCAACAGGTCGGCCAAAATAGAAATTAAGTTTTTTTCCTAAAAGGGAAATGCAAATTAAGATGAATACAAACATTAGTTATCATAATAAGTGATCATACATACATACTTGCTAAGAGCAAAAGCTTGCCAGAGTTTTACCCCCATACAATTAATTAGCAGTTGAGATAAGATAACCTTATATAAGTATAGCTACAAATGCATTTGCTAAGGGCTCATGGGACAACAGAACTAGACAACCGCGAACTTTATGACCAGCATGTCACAGCGGCATTGAAAGATCTTGCCTTCAACTTTGATCCAATACGAAGTTTGGCACCGTCAATGAACTTTTTCCACCTGGAAGTAACAGCCAAGCGGCCATCTGTGGGACTGACAGAGTACCGTCCCTTCACGGTGAGACCTTCACTCTCCATGACGAGGGATATCTTGCCCCTTCGCAGCATTGAGATCCTTGGAGATACTTTTAGGCAATTTATGATTCAAAGCAAGAGATACCACCAAAATTAGTCAATGGCACCAATGCAACGCTGAACCATGTGAGACTTTGGGCAGAGAAGACAGCAAGATAAGAGCAGTTATGTTGTCATATATACGAACATAGCCTTGGATCGTCTGGTCACCACACGGGGTGGCCACGGCAATGAGCTGAGACCTGGGTGATCTGGTGAGGCAGTGCATGAGCACAGGCAGTACAGTGAGATGTTGATGCGGGGAAATGCTAGTGATGCAGTCGCAGTGCCTCTAGAGAGCAGATGCGATGCGAAAGCTGTTAAGGCAGGTGCGATGTGGTGCGACTAGAGGAACCGGTCTTTGATGCGGGGAACTGCGACATGTGTAGTATATGGGGCCTCTGAGAACCAATGCGATGTAGAGGGCTCTTTGGGTAGATGCGATAAACGGGTGAGTCTGAGAGCCGTCTTGATGCGCGGGAGAGTGGGAAACGGTCTTGGAGTCTTTGGTGTGGTTGCCCTTTGTGACATCCGCTCTTGTTCCGGGGATATGCAGCTTTGATCATGTTAAGCCCAGCAAGCTAGAACAGAGGAATGGTTTAGAACAACTGCTCAGAATGCGGTTATCAAAAGATATGAGTAGAAAAGATTACATATTATATATTTGGAAGTGTCTCAAACTCTGTAAGCAGTTACGTATATCTGCCTGTTTGAGTTTCTGATCCTCAGCTCGTCGCCCTTCTTGAGACCGTAGTCAAAAGCAAACTTTCTCCAATCATGTCCATACAAATATGTGATGGCTTGCGTCTTGTAGACATACACCTCATAGACCGTGTAGGTGTTCATCAATTTGCCATTACCATGCATAGTGAAAGACCCTTCATGCGGACACATCTAGTTAATCATTGGACGAAGTTCACAAGATACAATCTGCATGTGAAAATTGATACAAATGTAAGAAGCGGGAAGACTAAAACAAGACTTTGCTATATGCCAATTCATGCTAAACCATTGAGAATACATACCTGTAACTCTGTGAAGGAGCTACTAGAAAGGTAGATAGAGCCATAGGAGGTGTTATATGCGGGGTGTGTACATGGGCCCGCCATATTCCCGCAAGCTCGGCATCGGGATGGTAAAGGAAACATGGGAGGTACACTGGTGCGTAGCGCTGAACGTAAGTGGAAGAATTAGGTTGTGTAAAGTGCATAGTTGAGCAATGCAAATGGTGACAAGCAAGTGCATAACACTGTGTTACAAAGACTGAAAGGTGAAAAATTAGTGTATGATGAATATAAGCATACTAATTTGGTGTTCCGAATTCCAAAAGCATTAGACAGAGCCGGTGATAATATCGGACATAAATCATGGCATGTATACCTTTAGCTTAAGAAAATATGCAGAACCCTTGGATGGTCTGGCAGTGATCCTTGGACTTGAAGCTTATATAAGCATCAGAAGGTGGGGCTGACGTGCTTGGTGGCCGGCCTGCGAGATGCCTCATCGGCAGCGGTTGCAATCCTTTTGACCAATGAAGGCTTAACAGTTTCAGTCTGCATATGAAAATTGAAGAGCAACAGACATCAGCATTGATATATAAAATGAATCTAGGAGACACTGATGCATAGTGTTGGATGTAAGTGGAAGAATAGGTATGTGTGTTTCTGAACTATTGGTAAGCATTAGACAAACCCGGCAATAACTTGAGACAAAATCAAATCATGTATGAGGATTAAGAAAATATACCCTTCTTGAAAAGGGTACCACCAGGTGACCCGTGGCCTTATTGGCAGAGGTTTGAGAGAAGATGGTGGCAAACTTTCCTCGTCTTCTGGCCTTCTCATCAAGGGATCATTTTTATCCATTTGAGTAGAGGAACAGAAGTTTCATCCTGCATATGAGCAACAGAACTCATCATTGATATTTAATAAATCTATGAGATAGACTGATGCAAATAGTGCGGGGGTGTAAGTGGAAGAATAGGGTTGTGCATAGAGAACCGTTGACAACAATGCAAATGATTACAAAAGAAGCCAATGGAAATCAACAGTTTATATACTTGATGAGACAGACTGAAAAGTGAAAAATTAGTGTATGATTATTGTAAGCAAACGTGTTTCTGAACATTTGGTAAGCATTAGACAAAGCCAACAGTAATTAAACAGATAATTAAATCATGTATGTGGATTAAGAAAATATACCCGAATTAATTAAAAGGTCACCACCCAGTTGGCCCATGGCCTCGTGCTTGTAGGGGTGAAGATGGTCCCGGCACCATCGTCCTCACAGACGGCCTCATTAGCCCCATTTTGCATCCACTTGAGTAAAGCCGCAGCAGTTTCAGCCTGCATAAGAATGGGAGCAATCTCGGTGATATTGAATGACTGCGAAGACGGTGATGCATATAGTGCTAGATGTAAGTGGAAGGGTATGGCCGTGTATGGACAACAATTCACAACAATGCAAGGGTGTGTTCGGTTCTGAAACAGAATGGAATGGAATGGTTCCATTTCGGAGGAATGGAATGGTTACATTTTTGTTCGGTTGGGAAAAATGGAGAGCAGCAGAGGAGATCGAGGTTAAACTAACCAATTGTCTCAAAATTGTAATTAACAATTGCAAATGACATTTAATCTCAAAGTCGCTAATTAACAGCGCCTAATGGTGCTCTTTTAATCTAAAAGTTCAAAATTAACATCATTTTATGTTGGGTTAGGGGGAGCTGGAGTAGATGAACATTATTGTATGATGATTGTAAGCAAAATTTGGTGTTTCTAAACTTTTGGCCCGAGATCTTATGGGTTTCAACTCTAGCCTACCCCAACTTGTTTGGGATTGAAGAGGCTTGGTTGTTGTTGTTGTTATTGTAAACTTTTTTGGCAAGCATAGAAAAACCGACAATAAACCAGAAAAAAATCAAGGCATGTTTTGTGGATTAAGAAAATATACCATATTCATTAAAAGATCACCACCGCTGGTGCGTGGCCTTGTGCTTGTAGAGGCATTTAGAAGATGGGGACGGCATCAACATACGCAGCCTGATCAGCCGCAGTTTTGATCTTCCTTTTGAGTAAAGGCCCTAAAGTTTCGGTCTGCATATGAATAGCAAAACAAAAGGCAGCCTCGGTGATATTGAATTCACGTATGAGATAGTGATGCATATAGTGGATGCTCTTAGCCTTTTCCAGCGTGAACTAGCTATGGACGGAACAAAAAAACTAGTTAACTCAGCTTTGTCTGAATGTGAATGTTTACCACCGTCCAAAAGCTTAAGCCTTATTTATTTTTGAGAAATCAAAACAAGCAGAATTTGACCAAAATTTTAGAACATTCTATCAACAAATATAATACGGTGTAGATACAGTAGGAAAATATATTTTATTATCTATTTAATGATATTAATTTTTTATTTTGCATGTTACTGATTTTGGTAAAAGCTTAGTCAAACATGGTATAGTTTGACTTTCTAAAATAATATAAGCCCAAAGCTTTGGGATGGAGGCAGTAGTATCTAGAGCTAAAACACATCTAGATACATCCGTATCTACGGATAGTTGAGTCAATTAATTTGGATCTGAGGGAGTATCAGATTCAGACTACATCATGGTAAGTTGGTTAAAAAAATTACCCCTGGGCGGTCACTGCCCAGCTCGGCAGTGGCATTTCGCTTCTTGTGCTGCAAATCGGGCCATGCTCTGCGACGGGTGGGGCATATTCTCGTTCCCCATAGCCTCGGCACGGAACCGTACCAACCTGATATAGAGAATATAGAGCATGGTGTCACGGAGGCTTTACGCACAAACAGCCGAAGACATGTGCTACTTTAAGCATATTCCGAACGAGAGCAGATTGAGGATGCGAGAGACGAGAGAGACACTTAAAGGTAAGAGTGGATAAGCAAACGGAGTACACAGCCGCGGGGGCTGGGGACCAACGGCTCGGGCTCGGCCAGCGCACATGCGGCGTGGTGGCCCTTACGGCTCCCATTGCCCCGCGCCGAGTCTTGCCTTTCTGGCCTGGTGAGCAAAGATACGGTGAGGATCGGCGAAACTACAAAGGTTGCAAATGTCGACAAATAAAGGAAGAACACCCCAATCCAAGCAAAGTTAGCCCCCGCCCCCCACCCCCATCAATCACTCCCAGCTCGAGGGTGAAGAAAGACACCCCTTTGCCCAGAATAGGAAAGAGATGCGCAAGATATCGAGGAGAGGAAAAAAGAGCCGATCTCGAGAAAGGAGAGAACATTACTAGTCCTACCTAATCCGCTTGGGCTAGATGCAGCTTGCCCCTCCAAGCTGGATGCCACGGTGGAGGCGGAAGGAGGGGATCGAGCTAGCGGCTTGCATCCGTCGGCAATCGGCACTCGATCGGGAGAAGGGGTGCTACATAAAGGGGAGGGGTAACATATTTTATTACAGTGAACTTACTGATGTGACTAGTCATTACATGTCTCATGAAACTAGGGCCTAGTGCTTGCTTTTAAAATTTACTTAAAGCTGCCCGAGCGGGGCATTGGCGCGTCAGAAACCCAATTGTAGCGGGGAAGTAAACATTTCACAAAAATTCGAAATTCAAGCACACCGCCACGCGCCGCACGCGGGCTATTCCTTCCTCTTCCTCGGTTCCTCCTTCCCTATCCGAAAAAACCCCAAATCCCAACTCAAACCAAAAAAACAAAAAACAAATCCCCCTAGCCGCCATGCATGTCCTCGTTAACCCGGCCAGATCGTTCCGGACGTCCCGGACCACACTTCCCTGAGATCCCGAGAATTGCGTCCACCTCGAGGCAGCAACGTCTTTGTCTCGCGACGACGGCTTGAGGGCGGCGAAGAGGAAGTTCGCCGGAAAGTGCTCATAGCAACCGTGCAAGCTCACCGGCGTGCTGTATCCAGAGGAGCTGGTCAAAGCTTTGCTATTCGCCACACACAAAAAAATTGCGGGCAAGATCTGGTCAAAGCTTAGTCGATGGCTTGCCGCGAGAGGCTTGGAGTCGAGAGTCAATAAACTAGCTGCTCGAGGACTTGGGCGGTTGGATTCATATTAACCGACTCAAGTTTGTTAGTCTAGTTAACAAATGCATCTAGACACATCCATATCTAGAGCAGAATTGAGTCCATTTAATATGAATCGGAGGGAGTACCTGAAAGTGTTTCATGCTGCAACTGTCTGTTTGCCAGGAATCATTGTAGAAGTAATTGTGCTACTACTTGTACGATGAACTGATTGTGTGGGTGTAGAATAACGCGATCATCCACCGAATGCTTAATCTAGCGCCAAGGCGTACAAATCTTATACCAGCACCAGAACATAAGGGTACGAATCATAAAGTAGCTCAACATTTTGCATCGGGGCTGGGTGGTCTTGAGAACGCCCCTGATGATCTCCGGGTGTGCATCCTCTTCAACGCAAAGCTGTGTACTCGGTCCCCGGCCTCCTTCTGTAGGCTGGATAATCTCAGGTGCAGGACCTTCGTCTCTGATAGAGGCTCGTCATCGGTACCATCCACGGGTGCATGGGGCTGGGTGGTCTTGGGGCCCAGGCTGCTTGAAAGTGATGATCTCGGCGATACATCCACTTCAACGCAAAGTGTGTACTCGGTCCACGACCTCCTTCTGTAGGCATAATCTCAGGTGCGGGACCTTCGTCTATGAAAGGCTCGTCATCGGTACCATCCTCAGGTGCATCAAACTGAGATTCATCTTCAAATCTCCCATCAAGCTGAGAGACCTCTTTAACTCTATGCTTATGCAATTTACATCAAACGATTAGACAAACATCTAAGGATGCAACCTGAACAAATGCCCGTTTTATGTTTACCTTCTCATCGCCGACACATCCCAGAGCTGAAACCGTTTCCTGAAGCAAGCGCTCTTTCTCTCCTTCCCGTCCATCCTCTGCAACAAGTTAAATTTGAGTACGGAACTTGCGCAGCAATGCAAACTATTGATTGAAACAGCGGCAGCATCAGCCATAAATAATTAACTACATATGCCAGCACACATACGGTGTGAGCAAGATCTGCTTCTCCCTGCTAAAGGATCATTATATAGTTCACCATGCTAAACCCGCCCAACTATGTTCGGTCCATCCCAAAAATGTGTAAATGATCCGCCTACGGGGGTGAGGCCTCTTCTCACCATTCATACATGTGCATCGCGGGCAATACACGTCCAGGTTGTGACCATCATGAGCTCTAATAAACCCCATAAAGGGTTGAACACCATTTATATATGAAGGGGAACATAAGTGTCCATGCGGTATCCAAGTTCTGTCCATCTGTTTAATTATGAGATACAGTGGTTGGTGATTAATTTAAGGCGAAGTAGGAAATGTATATCCATCGAGTACAAAACTATACTACATGATTATGCATTTCAGCAATCATGTCGAGTACAAAAAAAATGCCCATCGACATTTTAGCAAACAGATCGTGTACAAAACTCTGCCATGGCATTTCAGCAAATTAACGGATCGAGTGCAGAACTGACTCTATATGGCCACGCAAATGAACAAATTGATCGATGACAAATCGAGCGGAAAACTATAAAGTGCCAATTAGTTCGAGCATCCTGACGAATTTTTTTAGCAGCATCAAGAAAATATAAATCGTTAGGCTGTCTTGCCCGATACATGATTGAGCTAGAGATAGCAGCCTACCGTGGATCAACTTGACCGCCGGTCGTGTCTCGAGAAACGACGGGAGGGAAGCTTCTTCTTCGCACGGACGGGACGGGGAGAGCTCTTCGCACGGACGGGGATAAGTTGTGTACGGGTGGGTGGGGGTCATGCGGCCGGGCCGCCGGAGGTGATAATTAAGGTTGGTAGGTGGCGTTTAATGGAGTTACGTGTGTAATTTGCCGTGCACAGGGTGAAGAATAGGCGGTTCCCTTTGCC
Source organism: Lolium multiflorum (assembly GCA_030979885.1). Taxonomy (NCBI): domain Eukaryota; kingdom Viridiplantae; phylum Streptophyta; class Magnoliopsida; order Poales; family Poaceae; genus Lolium; species Lolium multiflorum. The sequence continues at coordinate 184,455,792 of CM061749.1, read as the reverse complement.
GCGCTGCAATTCAAACCTATCCCGCCCATGTAGTTTAAATTAGCCATATTTTCGTTAAATCGGCATAAAGTCATGTGAGTGGGGAAAATTAGCAAAGTTGTTTGAAAAATCTGGAATTATCCTTTAAATATACTCTACTTTGAAAGTCGGGGTGTGGAAGCATGTTGAGATCTTTTTTATTTGTACTTTCTTCATTAAAACTCCCATTTTATGCACTTTGGATGGAAAGAAATCATTTGTACATAAATTTTAACAACGCCATTTGCAAACACTAATTGTTTACATGCCAAGATGCACCCATCCACCAAATATATATGTGGCAAAAGTTTATCACAATCTAGCAGATATGCATAATTAGTGAGGACCCCTTTTGATTTTGTGCAATTTCCACTAATTAGGTAGAGATCGAGAGGGTTAATTAATTAGGCCATGTTAGGGGTTATGTGTTTTAGATTAGGTTGTGTGGATTCAAATACAACTTCTTTAGTTGTGTGCTATGATTAATCAAAACTAGATCGATCGACTGCGCACACATTATTAGAAGCGCATGCCTTTGCGCACAAAGTGCATGTGTGTGTTGTTGGCCACCAACGAGAGAGAGAGAGAGAGAGAGAGAGAGAGAGAGAGAGAGAGATAGAGGTAGAGAGAGCTATATACGAGAGAGCGATTGAAATCCCCAAATTAAACACATATATATACATGGCACATTTAATTTAATTAGAGGACAGCGAGGCACCCCTGGCCCGCTTGATGCATAATTAAGTGTCATTGTCCTATATATATAGGGTTTAATTAGGGTTTAGGGTTTAGGGTTAGGAGGTTAGGGTTTAGGGTTTAATGTTGATGGTGTTTAGGGTTTAGGGATTAGGGATTAGGGTTTATTTAGGGGTTAAGGTTTAGGGATCATCGATCGAGTGCGCACACATTATTAGAGGCACATGGAGCCTTTGCGCATAAAGTGCATGCGTATATATGTGTGTGTTTTTGGCCACCAACGACATATAGATGATCGAGAGAGAGAAAGATTGAAATCCCCAAAGAATATGTTCAAATATATATTAAAATATAAGCACTGAATTAATGCATGCATGGTAGGCCATGCACATACACACTAATTATATATATATTATGAGGGGGAAACTTAATCAAATGTGTTTTCATTCGAGAGAACTTGTCAGAAATTCAAGTTAATTAATTTATCATCGATAATTATATAATTATTTAATGAATCTCGGGGAGATGTTATACAACATATGATCGATATATAGGCCATGTATATATTAATTGGTTTTAATCTACCGTTTTGCTAGCTAGCTGCATGCTATATATAGAGCATGTTTTTATTAGATCAGGTTATAGCTAGTATAGTTTAGGGTTATGTGTTTTAATTAACTAGGGTTTGATTAGCTAGGGGTTAGTTATATATATGGTTTAGGGTTAATGCATGTCACATTTAATTTAACTAGAGGACCGCGAGGCACCCCTGGCTTGCTTGATGCACAATTAAGTGTCGTTGGCCTATATATATAGGGTTTAATTAGGGTTTAGGGTTAGCTAGCTGGGTTTAGGGTTTAGTGTTTTGGGTGTTTAGCTAGGGTCTAGGGTTTAGTGTTTAGTGTTTACTGTGTTTAGAGGGTCTAGGGTTTAGTGTTTAGGGTGTTTAGGGTCTAGGGTTTAGGGTCTAGTGTTTAGGGTCTATGGTTTAGGGTTTAATTAGTGTTTAGGGTGTTTAGGGTTTAGGGTTTAGTGTTTACGGTGTTTAGGGTCTAGGGTTTAGGGTTTAGTGTTTAGGGTCTAGGGTTTAGGGTTTAATTAGTGTTTAGGGTGTTTATAGGGTTTAGGGTTTAGGGTTTAGGGTTTTAGGGTTTAGGGTTTAGGGTTTAGGGTTTATGGTTTAGGGTTACGGTGTTTAGGGTCTAGGGTTTAGGGTTTAGTACATGTTTAGGGTGTTTAGGGTCTAGGGTTTAGTGTGTTTAGGGTGTTTAGGGTTTAGGGGATTAGGGATTAGGGTTTTAGGGTTGTTTAAGGTTTAGGGATCATCGATCGAGTGCGCACACACATTATTAGAGGCACACGCGCCTTTGCGCATAAAGTGCATGCGTATATGTGTGTGTTTTTGGCCACCAACGACATATAGATGATCGAGAGAGAGATTGAAATCCCCCAAGAATATGTTCAAATATATATTAAAATATATGCAATTAATGCATGCATATGGTAGGCCATGCATGCACACTAATTATATATATATTATGAGGAAACTTAATCAAATGTGTTTTCATTAGAGAGAACTTGTCAAAATTCAAGTTAATTAATTTATCATCGATAATTATATAATTAATTAATGAATCTCAGGGAGATGTTATACAACATATGATCGATATATAGGCCATGTATATATTAATTGGTTTTAATCTACCGTTTTTGCTAGCTAGCTGCATGCTATATATATAGAGCATGTTTTTATTAGATCGGGTTATAGCTAGTATAGTTTAGGGTTATGTGTTTTAATTAACTAGGGTTTGATTAGCTAGGGTTAGTTATATATATATGGTTTAGGGTTAATGCATGTCACATTTAATTTAACTAGAGGACCGTGAGGCACCCCTGGCCTGCTTGATGCACAATTAAGTGTCGTTGGCCTATATATATAGGGTTTAATTAGGGTTTAGGGTTAGCTAGTTGGGTTTAGGGTTTAGTGTTTTGGGTGTTTAGCTAGGGTCTAGGGTTTAGGGTTTAGTGTTTACGGTGTTTAGGGTCTAGGGTTTAGTGTTTAGGGTGTTTAGGGTCTAGGGTTTAGGGTCTAGTGTTTAGGGTCTATGGTTTAGGGTTTAATTAGTGTTTAGGGTTTAGTGTTTACGGTGTTTAGGGTCTAGGGTTTAGGGTTTAGTGTTTAGGGTCTAGGGTTTAGGTTTTAATTAGTGTTTAGGGTGTTTATAGGGTTTAGGGTTTAGTGTTTAGGGTTTATGGTTTTAGGGTTTAGGGTTTAGGGTTTAGGGTTTAGGGTTTATGGTTTAGGGTTTACGGTGTTTAGGGTCTAGGGTTTAGGGTTTAGTGTTTAGGGTGTTTAGGGTCTAGGGTTTAGTGTGTTTAGGGTGTTTAGGGTTTAGGGGATTAGGGATTAGGGTTTAGGGTTGTTTAAGGTTTAGGGATCATCGATCGAGTGCGCACATTATTAGAGGCACCGCGCCTTTACGCATCAAGTGCATGCGTATATGTGTGTTTTGGGCCATAGCGATATATAGATGATCGAGAGAAGATCGATTGAAATCCCCAAGAATATGTTCAAATATACATTAAAATATATGCGCGAATGCATTGTAGGCCATGCATGCACACTAATTATATATATATTATGAGGCAACTTAATCAAATGTGTTTTCATTCGAGAGAACTTGTCAAAGTTCAAGTTAATTAATTTATCACGATAATTATATAATTAATTAATGATTCTGAGGGATATGTTATACAACATGATCGATATAGGCCATGTATATTTTAATTGGTGTTAATCTACGGTTTGCTAGCTAGCTAGCTGCTATATATAGAGCATGTTTTTATTAGATCGGGTTATAGCTAGCTAGTATAGTTTAGGGTTATGTGTTAATTAAGTAGGGTTGATTAGCTAGGGTTAGTTACATATATATGGTTTAGGGTTAATGCATGGCACATTTAATTTTATTAGAGGATCACGAGGCACCCATGACCCACTCGATCGATGCACAATTAAGTGTCGTTGGCCTATACATAGGGTTTAATTGGGGTTTAGGAGTTAGGGTTTAGGGTTAGGGTTAGAGAGCGTTTAGGGTCTAGGGTTTAGGGTTTAGTGTTTAGGGTTTAGGGATTAGGGATTTAAGGTTTTAGGGTTGTTTAAGGTTTAGGGATCATCGATCGAGTGCGCACACATTATTAGAGGCACCCGCGCCGTTACGCATAAATTGCATGCATATATATGTGTGTTTTTGGGCCACCAACGATATATAGATGATCGAGAGAGAGAGATCGATTGAAATCCCCAAGAATATGTTCAAATATACATTAAAATATATGCACGAATGCATTGTAGGCCATGCATGCACACTAATTATATATATATTATGAGGCAACTTAATCAAATGTGTTTTCATTCGAGAGAACTTGTCAAAGTTCAAGTTAATTAATTTATGACGATAATTATATAATTAATTAATGAATCTCAGGGATATGTTATGCAACATGATCGATATAGGCCATGTATATTTTAATTGGTGTTAATCTACGGTTTGCTAGCTAGCTGCTATATATAGAGCATGTTTTTATTAGATCGGGTTATTGCTAGCTAGTATATATAGTTTAGGGTTATGTGTTTTAATTAAGTAGGGTTGATTAGCTAGGGTTAGTTACATATATATGGTTTAGGGTTAATGCACGACACATTTAATTTTATTAGAGGATCACGATCGAGGCACCCATGACCCGCTCGATCGATGCACAATTAAGTGTCGTTGGCCTATACAGAGGGTTTAATTGGGGTTTAGGATTAGCTAGGGTTTAGGGTTAGGGTTAGGGTTAGGGTTAGGGTATGTTTAGGGTCTAGGGTTTAGGGTTTAGTGTTTAGGGTGTTTAGGGTTTAGGGATTAGGGATTTTAAGGTTTTAGGGTTGTTTAAGGTTTAGGGATCATCGATCGAGTGCGCACACACATTATATTATTAGAGGCACCCGCGCCTTTACGCATAAATTGCATGCATATATATGTGTGTTTTTGGGCCACCAACGATATATAGATGATCGAGAGAGAGAGAGAGATTGAAATCCCCAAGAATATGTTCAAATATACATTAAAATATATGCACGAATGCATTGTAGGCCATGCATGCACACTAATATATATATATATTATGAGGCAACTTAATCAAATGTGTTTTCATTCGAGAGAACTTGTCAAGTTCAAGTTAATTAATTTATCACGATAATTATATAATTAATTAATGAATCTCAGGGATATGTTATACAACATGATCGATATAGGCCATGTATATTTTAATTGGTGTTAATCTACGGTTTGCTAGCTAGCTGCTATATATAGAGCATGTTTTTATTAGATCGGGTTATATCTAGTATAGTTTAGGGTTATGTGTTTTAATTAAGTAGGGTTGATTAGCTAGGGTTAGTTACATATATATGGTTTATGGTTAATGCATGGCACATTTAATTTTATTAGAGGATCGCGAGGCACCCATGACCCGCTCGATCGATGCACAATTAAGTGTCGTTGGCATATACATAGGGTTTAATTGGGGTTTAGGATTAGCTAGGGTTTAGGGTTAGGGTTAGGGTTAGCGTTTAGGGTCTAGGGTTTAGGGTTTAGTGTTTAGGGTGTTTAGGGTTTAGGGATTAGGGATTTAGGGGTTTTAGGGTTGTTTAAGGTTTAGGGATCATCGATCGAGTGCACACACATTATTAGAGGCACGCCTTTACGCATAAATTGCATGCATATATATATATGTGTGTTTTTTGGCCACCAATATATAGATGATCGAGAGAGAGATTGAAATCCCCAAGAATATGTTCAAATATACATTAAAATATATGCACGAATGCATTGTAGGCCATGCATGCACACTAATTATATATATATATATTATGAGGCAACTTAATCAAATGTGTTTTCATTCGAGAGAACTTGTCAAAATTAAAGTTAATTAATTTATCACGATAATTATATAATTAATTAATGAATCTCAGGGATATGTTATACAACATGATCGATATAGGCCATGTATATATTAATTGGTGTTAATCTACGGTTTGCTAGCTAGCTGCTATATATAGAGCATGTTTTTATTAGATCGGGTTATAGCAGCTAGCTAGTATAGTTTAGGGTTATGTGTTTTCATTAAGTAGGGTTGATTAGCTATGGTTAGTTACATATATATGGTTTAGGGTTAATGCATGGCACATTTAATTTAATTAGAGGACCGCGAGGCACCCCTGGCCTGCTTGATGCACAATTAAGTGTCGTTGGCCTATATATAGGGTTTAATTAGGGTTTAGGGTTAGGGTTAGGGTTTAGGGTCTAGGGTTTAGTGTTTAGGGTTTAGGGATTAGGGATTAGGGTTTAGGGTTGTATAAGGTTTAGGGATCATCGATCGAGTGCGCACACACATTATTAGAGGCACCCGCGCCTTTGCGCATAAAGTGCATGCGTATAGTTTAGGGTTATTTGTTTTAATTAAGTAGGGTTTGATCAGCTAGGGTTAGTTACATATATATGGTTTAGGGTTAATGCATGGCACATTACATATAGTTTAAATCTCAAGAATGTTTATACATGATAGGCCATATGTGCAAAGGAATTTTTTTCCTCGTGAACTTGTCAAAATTCAAGTTTATCAGTGCCAATGGAAACTAGTCCAAAAAATTACATAGAGGACCAAAAGTACTAGACAATAACTAATAGAACCTGCAACTTTACAAAAAGGACCCCAAAACATATAGAAGAAAATCAATCGAGTCCTTCTGGACCGCACATCAGATCTCTGCTCCGCATCCTTTCCAGCAACTCCGTCGCCGGGGACGCACCACTTGGGACGGTGTCGCCGGTAGTCGCCAGGACGAAGGAGAAGAAGGGCCTCAGCAACGGCATATTGGCTCTGAGAAGGGTCGCTGAAAGTCCAAGATGTGCACGGGCAAGACGGATGACGCCGTCGTATGCCCCGAGCTTGTGAACTTTAGCAGCTTGACTTCCCCATTGGCCAGATCTGAAGCACTGACCAAAGCAAGCCTCACCGTTAGCGCCATCACATTGATGGCACCAGATCGGGGTTTGGCCGGCAAGATCCGCCAGATTCACCATAGGCCAGATCTGAAGCCGATGACGAGATCCCCGACTCCATTGCGCCATTCTGCTCATGGGAAACACTGGATCTAAGCTTACAACAACACTAACTCCCTCGGATCCAAATTAGCTGACTCAACTTTGCTTATCTAAATATGGATGTATCCACACATGTTTTTACTCTAGATACATACACGTCTAAGGAAAGTTGAATCAATTAATTTAGTTCGGAGGGTGTACAATATACAGAGAGAAGTCGGCCTCGTCTCCGGCCGGCGAGGCCGCCGGAGAGAAGGGGGAGAGGAGCCGGGGGAGTGGGAGAGACTCGAGAGAGAAAGAGAAGAGGAAGAAATGAGAGCTCCCTGGGGAAGAACATTATTTTTGTCGTTCTGCTCGTACTGTAGCTTGAAACTGAAAATTTCGGCCACGCGCCAAATCATCCCGCCGCATCCATTCGAAAATCCCGTGACCAGTTTTACCCTTTTAACCCTGGTCCGGAAGCTACAACCCACCGACCATGGAGGGCTCATTCGGTAACAATGAAATATCTTGCCTAGATCCCGAACCCTCCCCACAGGCCCACACCCACCCACCAACCATTCGCCCCATTAGCTCAAAAATACTCTCACAAGCCAAAGCTCTGACTCTCTACAGTACTAGATCTGCTTCGCCGCCGGCATACTCCTCCACAGCGTAGCCTTGATCGTGTTGGCTGTCCACCCACCTGATCCGCTCCCCCGCCGCCCTCGTCCGACGGATCTGCTTCACCGCCGACCTCGCCACCGACGGATCTGCTTCACCGCCGACCTCGCCACCGACGGATCTGCTTCACCGCCGACCTCGCCACCGACTACCTCGCGCAGCGGCTGTATCAACTTCACCGAATACCTTGCCAGCCAACCAGATCTGCTTCACTAACGCCGCTTCTAAAACAGGGTCGATTCATCGTCTCCGCGTTCGCCGCCGCTGGAATGCAAGTTGCCCCCGTCCACCCCGCCGCAGCTTGGTTAGTACGCTGGCCCGTTAGATCGCGGTGTTTCTTTAGCCATGTTTTGTGTAGTTATTTGCAGATCTCATATGCCGTTAACTTTCTTGATGTGTTGCTTCGCATGAAGTTTGTTTAAATGTTGTACAGTACAAAAGCATTATCCGGTCGCTACCATCCTGTTCATTCTACTGACACCTGTGTGCATCCACATATTTATAGCCTTGTACCCATTCATTTGCTGCCAACTGTTTTTGTACTGCATGCTATTGTCGCACTGCTTTTATAGTCGTGCTATGGGCATTTCCAATCTGCTTGTTCTTATACCACGTCATTAGCTCACCGCTAGCTGTTTTCTCGTGTCTGCTATTCTCACACTGCTTTTATAATCATGCTATGTGCATTTCCAATCTGCTTGCTCTTATACCTCGTCTTTAGCTTATATAGTTATTGCTGCGTGCATGTCTGGTCTTTGTATTATCGTAGACTGACTTGTCAATGTTATTTTTCCTTGGGATTGATCATGCGAACCACTTATTAGAACATCCAACATTAACAGCGGGGACGCTAGGTAAGGTTGGAATCTGAGTTCGTGGTTGGTAATTTTGGCAGTTTACTTCCGTTATTATCTATAACCTATATGCATTGTTCCTTATGCAAGAGATTAACACTTGGAACCCTGCCATAGCAATGCCATTCATGCTTTACTATGTTTCTGCCTATTTGATATGCTTGTCTTGGAGAAACTTCGAGGGTGATTTGAACCTGACATTTGGTCATTCTTAATGCCAGTTTACTTTATGTGTAAAACCTTGGCATTACCCTACTCTAAATCTGAATGTCTGAAATTCGTATCTCATGCAAAGCAACATCTAGTTGGTTTTAATCTGATATCTGGTAACTATTGGCTTATTCATTTGGCAGCTCAAGTTTTTTGTTATTTGAAACCAGCTGACTTGGTCTTAAATGTGATATCTAAACACAGATTAAGGACAATGGAGCAGGAGGATTAGCATTTCACTTGATGGCTGAACCTAAAATGATAGGCATGTTGACCACGACTAGTGCACGCAAGAGAAGGACCTGCAGTGAGCCAGTATGTGCTTAGTACATGCATCTTATCTTATCTTGTGCTTATTTCTGCTACATGTTGTTATCTGATCTCTACATTGCGTAATACATGTTTGAATAGTTAATTGTTGTAACTATGTTTACAATGTTACCAGAATGCAGTTTTAATGAAGCAGTCATCATTAGAAGATAGTCGCCAAAAAAGGATCTGTAGCGACCCTGTGCAACATTATGATGTAAGTTTGTGCTTAGTACAAGTTCCATACATGTCTTATTTATGCAACTTGTTATTATCTTATATCTACATTGCATAATAAATGTTTGCATAGTTCATCGTTTAACTCTTTTTGCATTATTATCAGAATGCAGTTGTGATGAAGCAATCTTCATTACCTGTGAGGCCCACAAAAAGTTCTGATCTTTCTTCTGATGCATCTTCTCATAGCCGTCAACCTAGACCATTTCTTTCATCAGACAGTAAATATCTCAAGGCTGTACTTTATAAAAGACATGGTATTGCTGCTTTAAGATCTGTAGCTGATATGTTGACAAAGAGTACACAAGATTCAATCAAGGCGATTGCCAAATGTCAACCTGTTATTGATGATGCTAATAGAAGTCCTCAATGATTCTATGTAATTTTTTTATTTGGGCACATTAATTGCCTTGTAATTTTCCTATTTGTTTTATTTGTGTATGTAATTGTGTGTATCATTGAAATCAGATTTTAGGCTCATGAAATTTAATGCAAGTTGACTAGTCAAACAAGTAGGGCCCTACAACAGATTGGGCCGGCCCACTTACAGTAGTGTGGGACCCACTTTCATTTTGGGCCGGCCACTTCTTTAGTAGGCGGCCGGTTACGATAGTGGGCTCCACATGCTTATTGGGCGGCCCACTTGCTCTATGGTGGTCCCACATGGTAAATGGGCCGCCCTTTAATAGGAAGGTGGGACCCACTTGTTTTGACCCCCACTATCTTGTTGGGCCGACCACTTCTAGATGGTGGACCCCACATACCAAATGGGCCGGCCCACTTTCTATATGGTGGACCCCACACACCAAATGGGCCGGCCCTTTAATAGGATGGTGGGACCACTGTGTTTTGGCCGACCCGCTCTCGTTGGGCGGCCCTTTCTACATGGTGGACCCCACATACCAAATGGGGCCCATTAACAGAATGGGACCCACATGTGTTTTTGGCCGACCCACTATCTTGGTGGCGGCCCATGCTATATTGTGGACCCCACATACTAAATGGCCGGCCCTTTAACAGGAAGATGGGTCCCACTGTTTTTGGCCGGCCCACTATCTTGTTGGGCCCCCTTGATATATGGTGGACCCCACACACTAAATGGGCCGGCCCTTTAACGGAAAGTGGGACCCACTGTGTTTTTGGCCGGCCCACTAGCTTGTTGGGCCGGCCCATATACGGTGGACCCCACACACTAAATGGGCCGGCCTTTTAACGAGGCAAGTGGGACCCACCTGTGTTTTTGGCCGACCCCTTTGGGGCGGCCCAGATTCTGTAAGGTGGACCCCACATGTTAAATGGCCGGCCCATTTAACTTTTGACCATCAACATTAGAGGTTAGGCGGCCCACGTAACTAATGGACCGGCCCAGCTATATAGTTGACCGGTCAAACTATGTCATCTGGCCCGGCCCGCTTAAGACGTGGCAGGCCTCGTGTGGGCCTACCATCTACCACGGGGTTTCAGCGGTTAACGCCGTTGCTGCGTTAACGCGTCGCACGTGTCGGTTGCATGGCGTCGGCGTCAACGGGCTCTGAAAACACTTCCGCAACGGTCCGATTTTCCGTGGCGGAAGGGCGCCAAGCGCGACGGACAAAAAATCGTCGTTGGACTTTGCCTGACGCAGTTTCCACAACGGAACCCATATCGTCGGGTTAGGCCCATAGGCGACGAAAAATACCCCTTTGCGGACGATTTTGAGACGTTGTCTATCGAACTTTTCTTGTAGTGTATATTAGTTTTACCGGGTTCATCAGCAGCAGCATACCAGACAAAGTGCTACCTCTAAGAACATATAATTTTGCAGAATTCATATCAGCAATCATGTTGAAAGAACATCTCTCATATTATGTTTTGTGTGTTTGATGTCAATGTATGTGATACACTAATGTTTGTTTAAGTGGTACAGAGATTACATAGATATTTATACATATATGTTGGATTTGATCATCAAAGATACCAGAAAATGATGGGTAGGCCGGATAATCGGGCCGGATATTGTTAAATATATTTTCGCTAAGTCTTCGAGGAAAAGCAGCTCAGTATGGGGGCCGGACATTTGCCGGATATTGTCCGTATTGTACCAGGGCCGGATAATCGGGCCGGATATTTGGAAATATCCGGCCCCATTTTGGCTAAGGATTGGAAGAAAAGTGGCTCTGGCATAGGGCCGGATATTTGACCGGACAATGTCACTGTTTTGTACCTGCGGCCGGATTATCCGGGGGGGCGGATTATCCGGCCCCAAAACGGATTATCCGGCCCCCAAAAGTCTCAACGGTTGGATTTTGAGAGGGGTATTTATACCCCTCTTCTTCTTCCTTACCTCTTTGCTCAATCATTGCACAAGAAATCTGCCAAGCTTCACCACCATTAGAGCCACCTCAAGAAACACAAGATTTGCAAGATCTCCTTCCTCCCCCAACCAAAGCTCTTGATCTTTGGGGATTCGAAGGAGAAGCCACCGATCTACATCCTCACCGAAGCGTTCTTCATTTCCCCCTCACTTGTTTGAGGGATCTCATGCTAGTGTTCCTATTTGGTTCCCTAGTTGATTTGTTGATGATGTGTTGTTGTTGATTGTTGTATTGTTACAGATTTGGGAGCCTCCAATTCAGTTGTGGATGTGTGCCCCAAGAACCTTGTAAAGGCCCGGTTTCCGCCTCGAGGAAATCCCTTAGTGGAAGTGGGCTAGGCCTTCGTGGCGTTGCTCACAGGAGATCTGAGTGAAGCCTTCGTGGCTGTTGGTTTGGCTTGCGTAGCAACCACACTCCTCCAAACGTAGAGTACCTTCTTGCAAAGGAAGGGAACTACGGGAATCATCTCCGTGTCAACGCGTGCTACACTCTCGGTTACCTCTATCCCACTCTATCTCCTATATATTGCGTAGCTATATCTTGCTTAGTTGATAACCTTGTCATATAGGTGAATTCACTTAGTTGCATATCTAGAGAATTTACCTTTGTGTCAAACCTAAATTGAAAAAGAACTAAAAATTGGTTAGCACCTATTCACCCCCCCTCTAGGTGCGGCATACGATCCTTTCAATTGGTATCAGAGCCTCGGCTCTTATTTCGGGCTTAACCGCCTAAGAGTATGCCAAACGAGGAGCCCTCGGATGGGGCCGCCAATACGGTCTCCATGGAAGAATTCAATTCGTTGAAGTCCTTCATGGAAACCAAAATGGAAGCCCAAATGGAAAGCATGAAAAAGATGATTGCCGAGCTTCTGGCTCCGGCCCGTCCCATGGCTCCTAGTATAGAGGTAAAGGACGCGGGTGTGTCAGTAGAGGGAGGTGCTTCGGCACCACCCTCTTCTACCAAACCCGTGGAAGGTGATAACTTAAACACTAACAAATCTCCCATTGCATCTCCTAGGGATACTAGTGGAGGTGAGAGCTACAATCGAGTAGCTCCACCTTTTCAATCTCCCGATATACCGGTTCCCCATCCTCATTTGAACATTCGGGGCGACCCACCTAAGTTTTCCATTGAAAATTACAATACTTGGCGATTTGAGTTTCGCTCTCATGTTTGCAGTGCCTCCAATGAACTTTGGAGAATCATCCAAGAAGGCTTCAAACCTTACAACCCCGACAAGTTGACTAGAAGAGAAGCGGTTGATAGTCAACTCAACAACACCGCCTTGCACATGATTCAAACTAGTGTGGGGACAAAGGATTTGCCTCGTGTTCGGAACTACACCACCGCCAAGGAAGCTTGGGATGGGTTGGCCGCTAGTTGCATTGGAAGTGAGAGCACGAGAAGGAACAAGTATAATGCTCTTAAGAATAAAGCCGAAGGATTCATGAGGCTACCGGATGAAGATCATCAAGACATGTATTCAAGACTCCTCATTGTTGCCGATGACTTCCGTCTTATTGGTGCCACCCACATCAATGACTCTTGGATCAAGGAGAAGTACATTGAATGCATGATGCCATATGTACCCATTGATGTCAAGACCCTTGTTGGGAGAGAATGCTATTCCTCTCTCTCTTCTCAAGATGCCGTGCACGAGATGCAAGCCCTCAAGGTGCTCGAGCAAAACTCTCATGACTCTCTCAATCGTGCCATTGGTATGTCAAAAGGGAACAATCTTGCCTTGGTGGTCAACCCCTTAGATGAAGTGCACCCTCAAGAGCAATATAGGGCATCTTGGAGTATGTCCTATCCGGAAGATTTGGAATGCCACTATCATGATCACATGGCCTTCCATGCAAAGTCCTTTTGGGTTGATCCCTCCAAGGCCAAGGAAGACAACATCAAGAGAAACCACAAGAGTGGGTTCACTAGCTTTGGTCCAAAGACAAGATCATGCTACAATTGTGATGACAAGCGCCACTTCATTGCCGAATGCCCCTATGAAAATAGAGAGCTTCATAATGGAAGGCTCATTCCCAAGGACAAGAGCAAAGAATCAAAGGGCAAATACTCAAAAGCCCCCAACAAGAAGTTCTACAACAACAAGACGAAGAAGGGCAAGAGGCACCCAAAAGTCATGCTAGTGACTAGGGAAGAATATTCTTCCGATGAAGTTGCGAGCTCTAGTGATGATGAAGAAGGAAGCTCAAAAGAAATGGCCGCCATTGTCACTACCAACATTCCCTCTTCATCTCTCTTTGAATCCCCCAATGAGAATCCTCATATCAAGAATGCACATTGCTTCATGGCAACATCTTCCTTGGACACATCTATTGTGCTATCAACTCAAGAAGAATATTCCTCCGGGGATGATGAAGGTGATGATGAAGAAGATGCAACCTCTAATGGATTGGTCGCTCTTGCCTCCCTCTCCACTAACTCTTCATCACCAAGTGAATCCCCCAATGAGATCATTCATGTGGAGGAAGAAAGTTGCCTCATGGCCAAATCCTCCGAGGTATCATCTCCTAGCCCCTCTATGCCTAACATATCAAGTGATCTAGGGATTGATGATGCTAGTCTAAAAGTAAAACAAGAAATGCTAGAATTTGATGAATTCTTGCTTAACCTACAAGGTATCAACAAAAAGCATGTTTCAAATCTCATGGCTCGTTTAGCTCAACAAAATGATATGCTTGAGAAAAAGGGTCAAATAGAGAGAGAAGACTCTCTTGAAATCCATGCTCTTAAAAATGCCCTTGAGGAAAGTCAAGAAACTATAGCCTCTCTTGAGGAGAGGCTAGAAAATCTTGAAGAGCCTCAAGATGAAATTAACAAGCTCACTAAAGCTAGAGATCATGCTAGGGCTAAGACTAAATTGCTTAAAAAGGAAAAGGCCCAATTTGGTGTTGATCATGAGAAACTTGTGAAGGATCTAGATGAACTAGACAAAGCTCACAAAGCTTTGAAGAGTGAATACTCTCTCCTATCCAAGTCAAATGAGCAACTTCAAATTAGGCTTACTTCATATGATGTGCCTAGTTCCTCTACTCCTTCTTGTGATCATGCAAATGTTATTGAGGAAAATACTAGGTTGAAGGATGAACTTGCTAAGGCCTCCTCTCCCCAAAGTAAACTTTCTTTGGATGATCTTTTGAGTAAGCAAAGATCAAACAATGGGAAGGAGGGCCTTGGTTATGGAGCCAAGGCAAAGAAGGCAAACAAGCAAAAGGCCAAGCCCGCACAAGAGAAGAAGAAAGATATCACTAATGGTGAAGCTCCTAAGGGCAAAACCATTAATGATGATGATGCGGGAAATGCTAACCCTCACTATGTTTTATTTAAAGATTATTATGGTGATGTTTATGCTAAATATGTTGGCCCATATGATGGTTATGTTGCTTGGTCTATTTGGGTCCCAAAGACCCTTGTTGCTAACAAAAGAGGACCCATTGTGAAATGGGTACCTAAATCCAAGAATTGATCTCATGTAGGACTATGCCGCCGGAGGTTCAAAATGGGTACTTGATAGTGGATGTACAAGTCATATGACCGGCGGCAAGAACCTCGTCAAGGAGTTGAGGCCCAACATAAACAATATCACCGTCTCCTTTGGCGATAATTCTACATCCGAGGTATTGGGTTTTGGCAAGGTTGTGGTTGCACACAACATAACTCTTGTGGATGTCATGCTTGTCAAAACCCTTGGTTACAATTTGCTTTCCGTTTCCGCCCTTGGCAAGATGGGTTTCGCCGTCTTTATTGATAAAGATATTGTGGTCCTTTTGTGGAGCAAGACTCTAAAAGTCGCTTTCGTTGGGTATCGCGAACATAACTTGTATGTGGTGGACTTTTCGGGGACCACCACTTCAAGTGCGATGTGCCTATTCGGAAAGGCGGATGTGGGTTGGTTGTGGCATCGCCGCCTAGCCCATGTCAACATGAGAACTTTGCAAAGTCTTCACAAAGGGAACCATATTGTGGGACTAATGGAAAATGTTTCTTTTGCCAAAGATCGTGTTTGTAGGGCTTGTGTTGAAGGCAAAATGCATGACTCTCCGCATCCAAGCAAGACTATCATCTCTTCCAAGAGGATCTTGGAGCTCCTTCATGTGGATCTCTTTGGTCCCGTTACTCATGCAAGTCTTGGTGCGAAGAAACATTGCTTGGTGATTGTTGATGATTACTCAAGATACACTTGGGTCTACTTTCTCAAGACGAAAGATGAGACTCAACAAATATTCATTGACTTTGCCACCGAGGTGCAACGCCAACACAACCTTCTCATTATGGCAATAAGAAGTGACAACGGCTCCGAGTTCAAGAACTACACACTCAATGATTTTCTTAGTGATGAGGGGATTCGTCATCAATATTCCGCTGCTTACACCCCTCAACAAAATGGTGTTGCGGAGAGGAAGAACCGGACTCTTATGGATATGGCAAGGTCTATGATGGCGGAGTATAAATCCCGCTATAACTTTTGGGCCGAAGCCATCTCCACCGCTTGTCACTCTTCTAACCGGCTCTACCTCCGCAAGGGATTGAACAAGACTCCATATGAAATACTCACCGGCAACAAGCCTAATATCTCATACTTCAAGGTGTTCGGTTGTAAGTGTTTCTACAAAATCAAAGGAGTTCGTTTGTCTAAATTTGCTCCTAAAGCTTTGGAGGGTATATTTGTTGGTTACGGTGCCGAATCTCACACTTATAGAATCTTTGATATAGCCTCCGGGATTATCATCGAATCTTGTAGTGTGAAGTTCGAAGAAAATGATGGCTCCCAAGTGGGGCAAGTTGATGTATGTGCAGGTGATGAAATACCTCAAGATGCCATAGTAAGAATGGGTGTGGGATTTTTCCGCCCCATTGAGGGACACGGTGTGGCGTCTCGGGAAGAACTATGCTCTACCACGGTGGAGCCCTCATCCTCTCAACATCAACAAACCCCATCAAGTGAAGCTAATGATGCACCAACCCAAGAACAAGAAGAAAACCCTCCCTCTCATGTACAAGATCAAGGACAAGATCAACCAAGCATTCAAGATCAACCATTTGATATTTGCACTTCACCAAACATTGTCCAAGATCAAGCACATGAGGTTGAGCATTCTCAAGTAATTGAGGAAGCTCAAATTGAAGGTCAAGACGGGGACCCAAATGATCAAGTTGATCAAGTGACACCTCCAAGGCCTAGAAAAACCAAGGAGGAGATCGAGGCCCGTCGTCTAGCAAGAAGAGATAGGATCCTTGAAATTCGTGGACACACTCATGACAAGGTCCTTGGTGATGTTCGAGCAAAGGTCTCCACAAGAAGGCAATTGGCTAACTTTAGCAATCATCATGCTTATATCTCCGTTGTGGAACCCAAGAAAGTATTTGAAGCCCTTGAAGATTCGGATTGGGTGGATGCCATGCATGAGGAACTCAACAACTTCAAGCGCAACAAAGTGTGGACCTTAGTAGAGAAGCCAAAGGAGTGCCGCAATGTTATAGGCACTAAGTGGATATTCAAGAACAAGCAAGATGAGTTTGGAAATATTGTGAGGAACAAGGCAAGATTGGTGGCTCAAGGTTTCTCTCAAGTTGAAGGAATTGACTTTGGAGAGACCTATGCTCCCGTGGCTCGTCTTGAGTCCATCCGTATCCTTCTTGCTTATGCATCGCATCATAACTTTAAGTTACAACAAATGGATGTTAAAAGTGCATTTCTTAATGGTCCTTTGCATGAAGAGGTTTATGTTAAGCAACCCCGGGGTTTGAGGATCTCAACTTTCCTAACCATGTCTACAAGCTTGATAAAGCACTTTATGGTCTCAAACAAGCTCCTAGAGCTTGGTACGAGCACCTTAAAGAATTGTTGGTAGACCGTGGGTTTGATGTTGGGCTAATCGATCCCACTCTTTTTACTAAGAGGGTTAATGGGGAGCTTTTCGTTTGCCAATTATATGTTGATGATATCATCTTTGGCTCTACTAACAAAGCTTTCAATGATGAATTTTCAAAGCTTATGACCGATAGGTTTGAGATGTCTATGATGGGAGAGATGAAGTTTTTCCTTGGTTTTGAGATCAAGCAATTGAGAGAGGGAACCTTCATCAATCAAGCAAAATATCTCCAAGACATGCTCAAGAGGTTCAAGATGACCGAGTTGAAGGGTGTGGCCACTCCTATGGTCACCAAATGTCATCTTGCACTTGATCCCAATGGTAAAGAGGTGGATCAAAAGGTATACCGCTCCATGATTGGATCCTTGCTTTACCTTTGTGCATCTAGACCGGACATAGTGTTGAGTGTTGGTGTGTGTGCAAGGTATCAAGCTTCTCCTAAGGAGAGCCACATGATGGCTCTCAAAAGAATCTTTCGATATTTGGTTGATACCCCAAGATATGGTATTTGGTACCCCAAGGGCTCAAGCTTTATTCTCAATGGATATACCGATGCGGATTGGGCGGGTGACAAGGATGATAGGAAATCAACTTCCGGGGCTTGCCAATTCCTTGGTAGGTCCTTGGTGTGTTGGTCTTCTAAGAAGCAAAATTGTATATCTCTCTCCACCGCCGAAGCCGAATATGTTGCCGCCGCAAGTGGATGCACTCAATTGTTATGGATGAGGCAAACTTTAAAGGAATACGGTGTCATTTGTGACAAAGTGCCTCTATTATGTGACAATGAAAGTGCCATCAAGATTGCCTATAATCCGGTGCAACATTCAAGAACGAAGCATATTGAGATCCGGAATCATTTCATTAGGGATCATGTTGCCCGTGGTGATATTGAGCTCATCTATGTTCCTACCAAAGATCAACTTGCCGATATATTCACGAAGCCTCTTGATGAAGCAAGGTTCTCTTATTTGAGGAATGAGCTAAATATCATAGATTCAAGGAGTATAGCTTGACCATCTTGCAAACACACCTTTGTCTCAAAACTTTATTTGGTTTAGATGTGGGCATGGAAATAGGGGGAGTGCGGTTTAAACTATTGAGCTATCCCTCCCCCCATAATGCCAACATTAAAAGAAATCATTCTCTTTATATCATATAATGATATGTGAGCTTCAATGATGAGTAGTGGTTTTGGGCCCAAGATACATCTTCGCGGTGCCATGCCATAACACTCATATATGGTGGCCTAGGCCACCACACTCTTCTTTGTGAAGAGTTGGAGTTATTTGGATCTTATTGCCTCTTATTTGACAACTCCATGTTCTTATGGGAAATCACTCAAGTTTGGCTTTATTTGCTCATATCTTGCAAACTTAAGTGATCATGTACCATTAACAGTTTGAACTCTCTAAACCTAAGCCTACCTCTCCAACAAACCACTTCCATCTTGCTCATTTGTCATGTTTGGTAAAAACTTGGAGTTTGAGGTTTCTCGGTCGGATGATCTAGGTTGCCCCATCTTATTGGTAAATATGCATCTCATATATGACGTGATAAGTATATTGCATCACATATGGGTTCGCAAATATCCAACTAAAGATAAGCTGGATTTACGGTATTCTGGAATTTTCCAGAACACCGGATAATCCGCCCCCTGGCCCCCGGATTATCCGGCCGGGCCGGATTATCCGCCCTCACTTTGGGCCGGATTATCCGGCCTGGGCGTTTTGCGGGAGGACTAAGGGAGGCCGCGGGGTGAACGGTTGGCTCACCAATCAGTTCCCCCACGCGCCCCCCTTCTTCCTCCTCAAGCCGCCGGAGTTCCTCCTCCTCGCCGGAGCCGCTCCGTCCGCCCCCTCTCGGAGTTCTTGGGTGGATCGGGTGGATCTCCTCCCTAGCTACCTTCTCCTCCAAGCGGTTTCCACAATGGATGTGGGTATGATTCACAATCTCTAACCCTAGATGTTGTGTTTTATATGTGCTATTTTCTTGGTGGAATTGGTGTCTAGTTGTTCCAAATCGTGTGTAGTGTACTCCTCTTGCATGCTATGAGGCCGATCTAGTTTTAGACATGTTTTTGATTGGAAAACTGCACATCTCGAAGGGCCGGATTTTCCGCCCCTCGAGCCGGCCGGATTATCCGGCCCGGCCGGATTATCCGCCCCCAGGGGACCCCGGATTATCCTGGAGCTTCATCGCCGCTGCAGTTTGCTTCAATCTATCATGTCTAGATGTGTACCGACTTGTTTGCATGCTTCTCGAGTATATTACCGTATCTTACATGACTTATGAGCATTACTTTTCCTTTGCTACCCGCCTTTGCTTCTCACAGGTGGTGCTTCTCGGGGTGGTCGGAGACGCCCAAGGCATGATCGATCTAGTGATGAGTTTGCCTCTAATGCACCTCGCAAGTCCGTCACTTCAAGGCGGAAGAACAAGGAAGTGAGGGAGAACTACAAGACCATGGACCCAGTTTCTTACGCCGCTATCCGTCAGAAGAACTGGTATGATGATGTCCCAAGGGATGAAGACATAGCGGGCAGGAGATATTGGTGCGCTGAGCAGGAGTTCATCTTCATGGACATCTATGAGCCCATGAAGAATCTGAGACCCATGCAAGCTATCGATGTGGACATTCTGGCAGTCAACGATCACTTTGAAGATGCTATCTGGGTAGCTGGAAAGTTGGGCCTGCATGATATCATGAAGATTCAGTGTGACTTTAGCCCAGCTTTGGTGAAGCAGTTCTTTGCCACTTTGGCAATCAGGAAAGATGAGGAACACACCATGGAATGGATGACTGGCTCCACTCACTGCAGTGCCACTCTGCGTCAGTTTGCTGGTGTTCTTGGAGTTTCTGTTGATGGGGGTCGTCGACTTCATGGACCACAACAGACAGATAAGAATGCTCTTGTGCATCTCTACACCTCAGCGGGAAAGATTGGTCAAGCTAAGGGGCTGCTTCCCATATACAGTCAGTTGCTTCGGTTCTTTCGGGCCACCATTTGCCCAAGTGGTGGCAACAATGATGCTCTTCGGGGAACCCTTGTGGACCTTATGCACCTCAGCTATAAGTGTGCTCGTGATGAGAATGAAGAACGGGACTACACTCTTGATATCATGGACTTTATCTTCCATGAGATCCATGATGCCATGGTCTCCCGGACCACCATACCCTATGCTCCCTACATTCAGCTTCTCATCAACAACTCTGTTGCTAAGGTTGGTGAAGACATAAGTGGGTACCCTTTGAAGCACCATGTCAAGAAGCCCTACAAGCTCAAGCCAGTCTCCTCAGCCGTACCTGCTCCTGACACTTTCATGCGTGATGCTCGCTCCAGTGGCTTTGCTCCTGCACGTCACCCTGATGTCCCGGCCATGAGAAAGCAAGTGAGCCGGCTTAGTTGGTTTCAGCGTCACATCTTGTGCATGAACATTGAGATACACAAGGAAAACTATGCTGCTAGCCGAGAGCGTTCTGAGATTAAGCACACTCAGGCGGTTATTCTTCACAAGCTCGGTGGTGATCAAGGACCCCCGCCTCGGCCTCCAGCTCACCAGGGTTACAGTAGATGGCACTCGAACAGGTTCCATGGAGTGAACTTGATGATTGCCTTCAAAGGTCCAACATCTCTCGCCGCTCCCCGGATGCACGACACGATGAGGATGAAGAGAGCGGCGGACGAGTCCGATGATGATTATGCCTCCGAGTGATTCCCATGGGACGAGTAGCATCGCGCTTGTCCCCTTTTTGGCGTTTCGATGCCAAAGGGGGAGAAGTGTTCTATTAGGAACTATCTCGGGGATTTGCATGGTTTGGGCACAAGCATTTGCGTTTACCATTCCTTTATTGCTTGTGCTCCCTCGTATTTGCACTATTTGCTTTGGTTGTGTCTCGTTTAAAACTATGTGCTATGTGTTGTGAGACATTGTTAAGTGTGAGACATTGTTATGGTTTTCGGATTTCTATATGTTGAGATCAAGGATGCTATATTATGTGTGATGTTATATCTCCGTATCTTATATCTACACATGGGTATGACTTCTTGCATCCTACCTCAACTTCATATTTGTTTATGTCTTGTGTTAGAGCTCATGATGGATATCTCTAGTGTTGAGGCATCTCAATCCTATGTGTTGTGTATTTGTATTCAAATGCAAATTACTTATATGCACACATGTAGGGGAGTGCCTCTATGTTTTTGCCATCATGTTTGTCTCTATAGTTATTCTCTTGCAAATCCGTATATTGTCATCAAACACCAAAAAGGGGGAGATTGAAAGAACATCTCTCATATTATGTTTTGTGTGTTTGATGTCAATGTATGTGATACACTAATGTTTGTTTAAGTGGTACAGAGATTACATAGATATTTATACATATATGTTGGATTTGATCATCTGCCAAAAGATACCAGAAAATGATGGGTAGGCCGGATAATCCGGGCCGGATATTGAAATATCCGGCCCCTGTTTCACTAAGTCTTCGAAAAGCAGCTCATATGGGGCGGACATTTGCCGGATATTGTCCGGTATTGTACCGGCCGGATAATCCGGCCGGATATTTTGGAAATATCCGGCCCCATTTTTGGCTAAGAATGGAAGAAAGTGGCTCGGCTTAGGCCGGATATTTGGCGGACAATGTCACGGTTTTGTACCCGGCCGGATTATCCGGTGGGCGGATTATCCGGCCCCAACTTAGGATTATCCGGCCCCCCAAAAGTCTCAACGGTTGGATTTTGAGAGGGGTATTTATACCCCTCTTCTTCTTCCTTACCTCTTTGCTCAATTATTGCACAAGAAATCTGCCAAGCTTCACCACCATTAGAGCCACCTCAAGAAACACAAGATTTGCAAGATCTCCTTCCTCCCCAACCAAAGCTCTTGATCTTTGGGGATTCGAAGGAGAAGCCACCGATCTACATCCTCACCGAAGCGTTCTTCATTTCCCCTCACTTGTTTGAGGGATCTCATGCTAGTGTTCCTATTTGGTTCCCTAGTTGATTTGTTGATGATGTGTTGTTGTTGATTGTTGTATTGTTACAGATTTGGGAGCCTCCAATTCAGTTGTGGATGTGTGCCCCAAGAACCTTGTAAAGGCCCGGTTTCGCCTCGAGGAAATCCCTTAGTGGAAGTGGGCTAGGCCTTCGTGGCGTTGCTCACAGGAGATCTGAGTGAAGCCTTCGTGGCTGTTGGTTTGGCTTGCGTAGCAACCACACTCCTCCAAACGTAGAGTACCTTCTTGCAAAGGAAGGGAACTACGGGAATCATCTCCGTGTCAACGCGTGCTACACTCTCGGTTACCTCTATCCCACTCTATCTCTTGCGTAGCTATATCTTGCTTAGTTGATAACCTTGTCATATAGGTGAATTCACTTAGTTGCATATCTAGAGAATTTACCTTTGTGTCAAACCTAAATTGAAAAAGAACTAAAAATTGGTTAGCACCTATTCACCCCCCCCTCTAGGTGCGGCATACGATCCTTTCACATGTGAACGAGAGAACCTTTTAATACCTTTAGAACTCCGCGAGAACCGGAGTGTTTGTACCCTTCAACATCAATGGTACTGTGAGAGATCAGATTTCTGGCCATGCCAGGTATGTGTCTCACATCTGTTAGAGTGCGTGTCATGCCATCATGCATCTTGATCTGAACGGAGCCAATGCCCACGATCTCACGTGGGTTGTTATCTCCCATACGCACAACATCTCCACTCTGCACAAACTAATAAGAACTGAACCAGTCTTTGTTACAGCAAATATGAAACGAACATGTAGAATCAAGGATCCGCTCATCATTACCAGAAACACAACCAGCAAACACAACTAGACAATCGCCATCAGAATTATCACTGGAAACAACAGCAGCCTTACCATCACCCTAAAATTTGTTTTCGGTTGGTAAGTACCGTTTCTTTTCTCTTTGTTCTGCAACTTCCAGCAATCATCAATATTGTGGTTAGTTTTCTTACAGTACTTGCAGAACTTACCATCTCGTCCCTTGGACTTTGAGCGACCTCTGTCGATCTTACTCTTATCTCTGTTGTAGTGGTTGTAGTTGTTGTTTTCGTTCCGCCTCGGCCTGCAGTGCTTCTGCCTTAGATGACGAACCCTCTGCCTGCACCATAGATTTCATCTTTTCCCTCTGCTGGAGGGCCTCATAAACTTCGGCAAGGGTTAGTTCATCATGACTGTATAACAAGGTGTCTCGAAAATTCGCAAAAGAATTAGGCAATGAGACTAAGAATATTAGAGCGAGATCCTCATCATCATAAGTTACCTCCATGGACAACAAATCAGAAACGATCTCTCTAAAGATCGATAGGTGATTCCTCATTGACGCACCTTCTTGCAGCTTGTGTGAGGACAACTTCATCTTCACGTGCATCTTACAGGTTAGATCTTTAGACATGCAGATCGATTCCAGTTTCAACCACAGCGCGGATGTGGATTTCTCAGCCAACACTTCCTGCAAGATATTGTTGGATAGATGAAACTGAATTAATGAAAAAGCCTTACGGTCTTTCCTCTTTTCATCGTCGGTCCAGGTCTTGGCATATTTCTTGGCAAATTCATCAAGTGCTTCATCCGGATCAGAAGATTGGGTAAGGATCGCCCCCATCTTCACTTGCCACAGAGAAAATCTCGTGGTATAATCCAACTGCGGTAGATCGAACTTCAAGAAAGACATGTCGCAAAACCCTAGGTTAAAACATGGGCTCTGATACCACTTGATATAAAAGCGACAAGCAAATAACGAAGAACGATAAAGGAAAACGCAGCGGAGACACGAGATTTAACGTGGAAAACCCCTTCCACGAAGGGGAAAAAACCACGGGCGCCAGCCAGCAAAACTTCACTATACCGGGGAGTGTTTACAAACGCCGTGGGTTATCTTATAATCTGATAAATCCTAGCCGGCGGCTTACAAGATGTATTTATAGGCGGTGGCCTCGCTCCGCTCGTCAGAAGTTAGCCTCGCTTTAGTATATGAATTTGGATCACAATATAACAAGTTTGTCACAGTATTAATTAGTTCACGCAGCATTGAGACTAGGTTACTTCATCTTCTTGTGAAGACCTTACGATTAGAGCTCTTGGGAATCCATTCATCTTTCCAAATATTCACAGTATTTTCATCTCCAATCCGTCATACATGACCTTTCTTCAAGGTCTGAATCTCAGCAAATATACTCCACTACCCTTCTTTAGTTCGGCATTGAGCAGATCGGGTGATGGAAAATATTTTACACGTAAAACTCTTGCACAGAGAGAATCTGGTCCTTGTATGAGACGCCATGCTTGTTTTGCTAGTAATGCAGATTAAAACAATGGATATCACAAAATCCCATTCCCCATTCTCTCTTCGAAACACACATCTTCCACCAAGCTAGCCAATGCATCTTTTTTCGATTTACATCGTCACCCCACCAATATTGAGACATCGCATCTGTTATTCCTTTGCAAGTTTGTTTAGGAACATCGCATATGATGGTATTGCTTGCGCATATAAAAATGGAGTAGTACAATGAGTAATTGTGTTTAAGTGTTTAAACTTATTTATGTACCGAAAAGTATGTGATACAATTCGATAGTGTCCCAGCCGACAGGATGGCGTGTGCCGTGACGTTTCGACCGGGTCCTGCAGTGAGACGGAAACGGTTGTGCACTGACCGACTGACGCCTGC
Source organism: Lolium multiflorum (assembly GCA_030979885.1). Taxonomy (NCBI): domain Eukaryota; kingdom Viridiplantae; phylum Streptophyta; class Magnoliopsida; order Poales; family Poaceae; genus Lolium; species Lolium multiflorum. Next base: position 184,430,722 of record CM061749.1, on the reverse strand, counting down.
GCTGACGTACCATGTCACTTTGATCCTCTGACGGCGAGCGATATATCTTGGTGCTACTGCTAGCAGAGCAGATAACCAAACCCCACACGTGCGCTGCGCTCCACGCCGTCACACCCTCCTTCCGATTCTCCAGCCGAGCACCCCGCCCAGCCCGAAGGAAGGAGATGAGCTCCGCGGCGGCGGTGGGAGCGGGGAAGGTCGTGTGCGTCACCGGCGCCTCGGGGTACATAGCGTCCTGGCTTGTCAAGCTCCTCCTCGGCCGCGGCTACACCGTCCGCGCCACCGTCCGGGACACCGGTGAGCACCCACGTCCCTCATCGCTTCACTCTGCCCGGATCCATGTTTGTTACGCGGTATATGCAATATAATTAGTTATAGATAGGCCCAGTTGGTCCCCGTGAGGTGAGGGTTCATCAGTTGAGTGGGGGATCGGGTGTTTAATCTCGGTAGATTTCATGGAGGTGAAATTGGGATCGATTGCCGGATCTGGTTGGCAATTTGACACCTCTATAATCTCAAGAAGAAACAGGGCCTTATTGCAAGCAAGAAGCTGTCGACACTCTTCTATACTGAATTTAGGGCTGGACAAAAAGCTCGAAGCTTGGCGAGTTAAATGAGTGCTCGTTTGCTCGACTCGTTTGAGCTCGGCTCGTTTTGTTAACGAGCCGAGCTGAGCATCAGTTTTTGCTCGTTAAGGTTAACGAGCTAAACAATCGAGCCGACTATGTTCGTGAGCTACTCGTTAAGATCGGTAACAAGATAGGATTCACCAGTTTTGACTACGAGTGACTTTTGTTATCTTAAATATTTGGCAGGAAAGAGCCAAGCAAAATAGTGTTCTTTAACCATACTTGAAACTCCTACATCAGCTTCTAAAATCCTATGATTAGTCTCTTCCTCACCAGGCAATGCACACATGTTTGTTTTCCATTGCCTTCTTAACGATCCTTAACGAGCTGCTCGCGAGCACTCGCAAGAACATAACGAGTCGAGCCGAACAATGATTTCAGCTCGTTATTCTTAACGAGCTTAACGATTCGAGCCTTAACGATCACGAGCTTAATGAGCCGAGCCTTAATGATCCGAGCAGCTCGTTAGTCCACCCCTAACTGAATTAGTATGATTTTGATGTTACTGTTCAGATTTTCTCTCCGAGGAAGGTTTCTTTTGATGGATCTCCTCTTGTTCCTCAATCTTCGGAGAATGCAGCGTTGGATTAGTAGATAACAGTTCTCTGTTCCGAACATTTCCTGGAAGTAAACTACATGTTCTAAATCTTATAAAGCTGGTATGGCCGCTGTGAGCGATAATGCCGGGAGTGTCTCGGTACTGCAACTGCATACTTAATCTAAAAAGTTAAGTGCCAGGCATTCCAACTTCCGGATAAAACTACAGAACTGAGTTCTCGCTGAAGTGTTTTGCTAGTGTATCGGCTGCTATGCTGTTGCGTAAGCCGATTTTTCATTCTGTTTTGGGTGGTAGGAGCTCAGAATTAAGATGAACTGAAACTTCACTAGTGGTAGTTGGAATGTTGTGCAATGCTTTCTTAATGTAACATGCATGTGCAATGCTAACTAGCTGTTCTTTTTTCTCTCCAGCTGACCCTAAGAAAACATTGCACCTACAGTCCCTGGATGGAGCTAAGGATAGACTGCACTTGTTCAAAGCAAGTTTATTAGAGGAAGGCTCTTTCGATTCTGCCATTGGAGGTTGTGAATGTGTATTCCACACGGCTTCTCCCTTTTATCACAGTGTCAAAGATCCCAAGGTTAGTGTCATGGTCATTCTGAGACAAATTACAGACTATGTCTGTTTTGGTGTTGATCTCAAGATACAAATCATCACATCAAAACATTTTCACTTAGGCCTTGTTTGGTACTAGTGTTTTAGTGGGGGTTAGTGGGGATAATACTCTAGAGTATTGGGTGAATCACTACTGTCACCCAATCCCCACAAAACCCCGTCCAAATCCACTAGGTAGGGGTAGAGTATTAGGGATTGAAAAAATTACACTAAAATTTGGGGAAAAGTGGGGATAAGTGGAGATTAAACTCGCTCATACTCTAGCACCAAACATGTATTGGGGATAAGTGGGGATTTGAAGTTTGGAGCGGATTATCCCCGCTAATCCCCACTAAAACTCTAGTACCAAACAAGCCCTTAAAGTATGTTGCATCACGGGAGTATTGTTATGTACAGTGTTAGTGTATCACGGGATTAAAGTACTTTGCAACAGGCCATTTTCCTCTGTTTATAGTTATGGTACCTGTACTTTACGATGCACTGATGTATGCTGGAATTACATTTTTTTTTTTGTTTCAGAGCATCCACTAACCACCTTACCACCATCCCCTGTAGTCTGAGCTCACTTAAATGTTAGATCTGGACCGTTCGATCATTGCAACATAGTGCATGCAACATTTCCCCCCGCAGTCAGCTGATTTGGATTGTTTCCAATCCTTATTTCACTAAGTTATGTACTGTATACACATGTATGTCTTTCAGGCTGAATTACTTGACCCAGCAGTCAATGGAACACTCAATGTTCTGCGTGCCTGCAAGAAAGCTTCTATTAAAAGAGTGATTGTAACATCATCAATGGCTGCTGTTGGTTACAATGGGAAACCAAAAACTCCTGATGTAGTAGTTGATGAGACATGGTTTTCACTTGCAGAGCTCTGTGAAAAGAATCAGGTAATATGCCTTTATATGCTGATAAACCCGGGTTGTTTTCCATATTTCAGTGGCATATAAATATATCTGGCTCTGATTGCTCTATATGTGATGTATATCACTCCACCTGCACTCAAATGCCCTTGTTTTGTGTACTTGATGACGTACGTACCAATTCTGCAAAGGCTGGGTGCATATCAATACACATCTACTGAAATACTACATTTTTCTTATGAGACAAGAGGGTGATACCATTGCTTAGTTTTTGTGTTTCCGCACAATGATGTAGGTTGAGTCCAACGAAATACATAACGCATAATGAGTACTTTCCATATAGGAAAGTAACTGTCAGTTGATATTTGTGTCATACTACTCCCTCTGTCCAAACGAAGTGACTCAACTTTTTCTTGATATGGATGTATCTATACACTAAAAACGCGTCTAGATACGACTGCATCTAGACAAAGTTGAGTAACTTAATTATGGATGGAGGGAATACTATACTTGGTTAGTGTCCGAAAAATATATTCCCTCCATCCCAAAATGTAAGGCGCCTAACTCCTAAGGGTTAGTCAAAAGTCAAATCTTACTAACTTTGACTAAATATTTAGGAAAAAAATCTACATCTACAATATTGAATAGACACATTACGAAAATATAGTTTATGGTGAATCTTTTGTTATTGATTCAGTATTATAATTGTTCATATTTTTGTGTATAAACTTGGTCAAACTTAGAAAACGTTGACTTTTGAGTAATCTTTAGATGCCTTACATTTTGGGACGAAGGGAGTAGTATACTTGGTTAGGTCAGCACTTTGCCAGTATGCGATAGATTGTCAGTCTATGTGTTCCCAACTGAATAATTGCGGAACAGCTCTGCATCAGCATATTGGTTAGTCAAGATTTTGCTCACTACTGTTACCATATAACTGGCATCTGCACTTGCCATTATAAATACATCCCTACTATTACAATATAACTGACACCTGCACTTGTCATTATAAGTACATCGCTCTTCTATGGGATATGCATTTGATTCCCCGTACTGACTGTAAGCTTAGCTATATTTTCTGCTTTCCAACAGAGTTATTCCAATGCTTGTTACCTGACATGAAAAGTAGACATTATAATTGTTTGCATGAAAATCTCTTAAAAAATCTACTTCCACTTCCTTTTGTATGTCCATTTATAAGCCGTACTTGATTGTACATCATTCCTGTTCTCATATGTTCTCTTCAATGTTCGTCTGCTTCAGCAATGGTATGTGCTATCCAAGACCCTTGCTGAGGAGGCTGCATGGAAGTTCTCAAAAGATAATGGATTTGAAATAGTTACAATAAACCCAGCAATGGTCATCGGTCCCCTGTTGCAGCCTACATTGAATACTAGTGCTGAAGCAATATTGAAGCTAATTAATGGTATGTGGCTTCACGAATTAACTTTTGTGAACTTAACTCTATGCAAAGTATGTAAGGTAGAACTCTGTTATACCTGCATCCATTTTACATTTGTCATTTGTTTGCGAGAATACCCCTATTTTCCATTAACACATCTTCTACAAACAAGCTCAAAATATTCCAAGCAATGTTGAATTCTGTTTCTCTCAAAAAAAAAGTTGGTTCTGTTTTGGGAACTGACTTAAATGCTGTAAAATATTGCTATACCGAAATGATTCTATTCTCAATTCTTTATCTAGCTAACAGTTTGTGCATCATAAGCCACAGCTTACATGTACGGTGAATGTTATGAATCTTGTGAGAAATATAAATAAGATGACTATGTTTAATTGACTTGGATTGTGTTACCAGCATTTGATTGCTTACTGCGTGGTCTGGCCTATGGTATCTTCCTGTGTTTCTCTGGGGCTTTGCTTCCATTTATTTGAAACGTGGAGCTTCATTGCCATGAATATAGTTTAATCTTGCATTGATCTTGGGTGACCTATGGAGAACATGAACAAAATAGATGCTTATGTCTAAAAAAGAGTTCAAATTACAGTGGCTTTGCCAAAACAAGTCTACTCTAACAAGACATTTCTGTGTGACTCTTGACAAGAAATGGTTCATATTTTCATGCAGGATCATCTTCTACGTACCCTAATTTGAGCTTTGGATGGATAAATGTTAAAGATGTTGCCTTGGCACATATTCTAGCATATGAAGTTCCTTCAGCAAACGGAAGATACTGCATGGTTGAAAGAGTTGCTCACCACTCAGAGCTTGTCGAGCTCATACACAAAATGTATCCTGACATTCCCGTGCCAAACAAGTAAGTTAAAATTCTCTGCAAGAACTTCCGCAAGTGACTCCATTGGAATCGAATCAAGAATAACATAGTTCTGGGTATTATTTCTTCCTTAGTTTATTTTTAGTTGAGGACTGGACATACTCCTTCCATTCATAGCAATTTAGTTATAGGTCAACGTATTCTACTCCCTCAGTTCACAATTAGTTCATGTTCTAGGTTTAGTCAAAGTCAAGCTTTGTAAACTTTGACTAAATATTTAGGATAAATTATCAACATCTACAATCTAAAATATATAGTATTATAATCGTCATAAACTATATTTTCATATTATATGCATTTGGTATAATGGTCATATATTTTCCTATATTTTTAGTCTAACTTGTTAAACTTGATTTTGACTAAAGCTAGAACGCGAAGCAAATAAAAACGGAGGGCGTATTTTTGCCAAGTTTATAGACAAAAAAAATCAGCATCTACAATACCATATCATCACCAATGTTTTCATTTTCTCTTCTATGCAGGTGTGCTGATGACCAGCCATTCGTCCCAACCTACCAAGTCTCAAAGGACAAGGTAAGAAGTTTGGGAATGGAGCTGACTCCCCTGGGTACAAGCATCAAGGAGACTATCGAGAGCCTGAAAGAGAAGGGATTTTTTACTTTTGAGTCGAGCCACCTGTGAAGCAGCAAAACTAGTTTCGGCATCACTAGTAGCATACGTGCTGCGCATATGCATATGACGTTTATGTGGGTGGTTTTATGGGTTGTGCCGTGGTGAACTGAAATAAATGAGACATTGTGATTTTTCGGTCCGTTATGATTCCCGTGGATTTGAGTTGATACATTTATAATCGGTACACATGCACATCCCGTATTCTTTACTGACGCCACGCATGAATCTGAAAACACATACTACCGTTGTCTATAGAAGGATATAAAAGGATGTTAAAAGTTCATTTAAATTTAGATGTATCTAGTCACATTTTAGTATATAGATATTGCTGGAATTTGAGGGCATTTGGCCTTTGGCCCATGGCCCATTATCAAATTAAACTATGCCCATTCCATATTCAGTGGCACTAGTAAAGTTTAGTCACATTCTTAGTTGGGAGAGAGTTGGAGTGGTATATAAGGTGGGGTGTCTAGTCCAGTAAGTGAGTGAGAAGAGAGAGCCCTCGCGCACTCCTCCTCCTCCGCCGCCCCCTCGCCACGCGCATGCGCGGGTTGCGGGAATCTCGCCGAGCCGAGCTTATCTTTTTGCTGTTCGGGAAATTAATTGTGTAATCATCACAATTATGAGGCCATTAACGGACGCGTTAACTCAGCGGTTTTCCTGGATCGTGAACTCGTACGTGGGCTGCGTCCCACGACCTTCCCGAGCCGCACTATATAAGCGCGAACGAGAACCCTAGCCTGTACGTGCCACATCGACTACTGTTTCAGTTCATTGCGCCGCCTTCGTCTTCCTCATCCCGTCCGTCGGCGTGCGATGCCGGGACGATAGGCCTCGGAACCCCTCTCGTGAACTGTACGGGTGAGGGGCAATCAGGTTTTTGGGGAGCGCTCGCGACTCGCAGCACGACGTCGTCTTCGGACGACGAGTTTCTCGACAACTTCTTCCGGACCTCGGCGACTTCTTCGACAACCTCAACATGGGCGACAACGACGCTGCTGCGAAGTATGTGATCTTGTCGTTTCTCTTTCAGTTTCTGTTAGAGCTTCTTGTTCTAGTTTTGTGGTAGATGTGATCGGTTTATCTTGTTTAGATGTGATCTGTTCATCTACCTTACTAGTCTGCACGATTAGTTTACTTATTATTTTCATAGACATGATTTATCAATTACTCGTACGGATTATTTCATATGGATATTTGCTTATATATTCAACAATCCAAAAACCTGATTGTAGGCAAATCAATTCAAGCAGCATTGCTGCCGCTACTCGACCTCCCTCCTTTGATGGTATGCATTACAAGAGGTGGCGCACAAAGGCAGTCCTATGGTTTACAAACCTAGGCTGTTTTAGCGCCACAGATGCTAGACCTGAGGGGCCTCTCTCTGCAGAGGAGCAGGGAAAGTTTGAGAAGGTCGACGCCATGTTTAAGGCGGCCTTGTTCAACATTCTTGGGGACAACATTGTTGACCCGTACATGGCTTTCGACCATGGTAAAGATGCGTGGGATGCGCTCGAGGCCAAATTTGGGGTCTCGGACGCTGGCACTGAATTGTATGTCATGGAGCAATACTATGACTACAGGATGACTGATGAGCGCTCCGTGGTTGAGCAGGCTCATGAGATTCAGTCCCTTGCCAAAGAACTTGAGCAGTTTAAGTGTACCTTACCGGACAAATTTGTGGCCGGTGGCATTATTGCCAAGCTTCCTCCTTCATGGAGGAACTTTGCTACTTCTCTGAAACATAAGAGACAAGAGTTTTCCGTTTCGGATCTCATTGGCTCGCTTCATGTGGAAGAGAAGGCGAGAGCAAAGGACACACGCGCTCGTAGTTTTGAGGGAGGTTCTAGTGCCAATGTGGTACAGAAGAAAAACTTCCAATCCCACAAGTCTAAGAATAAGAACAATGGAAAAGGCAAGTTTGACGAGAAGAACAAAGCCTCAAACTCAACCAACTTCAAGAGAAAGACTCCTTATAAGAAGAAAGGGAACTGCCATGTTTGTGGCGCTCCTGGACATTGGGCTCCTGATTGCCCAGAACGCCATGATCGGCGTGGGAACAGCGGCAAGTCCGCAAATGTTGTTATTGGCGTTGATACTGAGATGAAGGACGTTGGGTACGGTATTTCTCCTACTGTCCTTTCAGTATGTAATTCTCCTGATTGGTGGATAGACACCGGAGCCAATACACATGTATGTTCTGATATGTCTATGTTTTCTTCTTATCAGGTTGCAAGGACTTCCTCCGTGCTGATGGGAAACGGCTCACGTGCTTCTGTTCGTGGTGTTGGTACGGTGGATCTGAAGTTTACTTCGGGAAAGACCATCCAGCTGAAGAATGTGCAGCACGTTCCCTCCATTAATAAGAATCTCGTTAGCGGATCGCTTTTATGTCGAGATGGTTTTAAGTTGGTCTTTGAGTCCAATAAAGTTGTAATTTCCAAGTGTGGACAATTTGTTGGAAAGGGTTATGTGTGCGGAGGCTTGTTCCGCTTATCTCTGTCAGACATATGTACTCAAATTATTAATCATGTTTGCAATGATAGTGAGTCCGATATTTGGCATTCACGACTTTGTCATATTAATTTTGGGTGCATGACGCGGCTAGCGAATATGAATATAATTCCGAAATTTGCTATTGTCAAGAAATCCAAGTGCCAAGTATGTGTGCAAGCTAAGCAACCACGTAAGTCTCATAAGACTGCGGAGGCACGAGACTTGGCACCGCTGGAGCTTATACATTCAGATCTTTGTGAAATGAATGGTGAATTGACAAAAGGAGGGAAAAGATACTTCATGACTTTAATTGATGACTCTACTCGATATTGTTATGTGTACCTCCTGAAATCTAAAGATGAAGCTCTTAATTACTTCAAAATCTTTAAAGCTGAAGCAGAAAACCAACTTGATCGTAAAATCAAGCGGCTAAGGTCTGATCGTGGTGGAGAGTATTTTTCCAACGAGTTTGATTCTTTTTGTGCGGAACATGGTATTATCCATGAGAGGACGCCTCCCTACTCACCTCAGTCAAATGGGGTGGCCGAAAGAAAGAACCGTACTCTAACTGATTTGGTTAACGCCATGTTAGATACATCGGGTCTATCCAAGGCATGGTGGGGGAGGCGATATTGACTGCATGTCATGTCCTAAACCGTGTCCCCACAAAGAACAAAACCCTTACCCCGTTTGAGGAATGGGAAAGGAAAAGGTTGAAACTCTCTTACCTACGAACTTGGGGTTGTATGGCGAAAGTAAATGTGCCAATACCCAAGAAGCGCAAGCTTGGACCAAAAACCGTGGATTGTGTTCTTCTGGGATATGCTTTTCATAGCATTGGCTATAGATTTTTGATAGTAAAATCTGAGGTATCCGACATGCATGTTGGTACAATTATGGAGTCGAATGATGCGACTTTCTTTGAGGATATCTTTCCTATGAAGGAAACGTCTAGCTCATCAATTCAGGAGATGCCCAGTTCATCTACTCAGGAATTATTTCCTGAACCTACCATGGCTATAGAACACTTTGATAATCCTGTGGAGGATGACAATGAAGCTCCCAAAAGGAGCAAGAGACAGAGGACTGCAAAGTCTTTTGGTCATGATTTCATTGTGTACCTCGTGGATGACACTCCCACTTCTATTTCAGAAGCCTATGCATCTCAGGATGCTGACTACTGGAAGGAAGCTGTCGTAGCGAGATGGATTCCATCTTAGCTAATGGAACTTGGGAGGTTACTGATCGTCCTTATGAGTGCAAACCTGTAGGATGCAAGTGGGTGTTCAAGAAAAAGCTTAGGCCTGATGGTACTATTGAAAAGTACAAGGCACGCCTTGTGGCCAAGGGTTATACCCAGAAAGAAGGTGAAGATTTCTTTGATACATACTCACCTGTTGCCAGATTGACCACCATACGAGTGCTACTATCCTTGGCTGCTTCACATGGTCTTCTCGTTCATCAAATGGATGTTAAGACTGCTTTCCTAAATGGAGAGCTTGAAGAGGAAATTTATATGGAGCAGCCTGATGGATTTGTAGTAGATGGTCAAGAAGGAAAGGTGTGTAAATTACTGAAGTCTTTGTATGGGCTTAAGCAAGCGCCTAAGCAGTGGCATGAGAAGTTTGAAAGAACTTTAACCGCTGAAGGCTTTGTTGTAAACGAAGCTGACAAGTGTGTATACTATCGCCATGGTGGGGGCGAGGGAGTTATTCTCTGTCTCTATGTCGATGACATATTGATATTTGGGACCAGCCTTACTGTAATTAAGGAGGTCAAGGAGTTCCTATCTCGCTGTTTTGAGATGAAGGACTTGGGAGTAGCTGATGTGATCTTAAACATCAAGTTGCTGAAGGATGACGATGGTGGGATTACATTGCTTCAGTCCCACTATGTGGAAAAGATCCTGAGTCGCTTCGGGTATAGCGACTGCAAATCTTCTCCAACGCCTTATGATCCTAGTGTGATAATTCGTAAGAATAAAAGAATTGCTAGAGATCAATTGCGATATTCGCAGATCATTGGCTCGCTTATGTATTTAGCCAGCGCCACGAGGCCTGACATCTCCTTTGCTGTAAGTAAGCTCAGCCGTTTTGTGTCTAGACCTGGAGATGTTCATTGGCATGCTCTTGAGAGAGTTTTGCGCTATTTGAAAGGCACTGCGAGTTATGGCATTCACTACACTGGGTATCCAAGGGTACTTGAGGGTTATAGTGATGCAAATTGGATATCTGATGCTGATGAGACTAAGGCCACAAGTGGCTATTTGTTTACACTTGGAGGTGGCGCTGTTTCCTGGAAGTCTTGCAAGCAGACCATCATTACGAGGTCAACTATGGAAGCAGAACTCACAGCATTAGACACAACCACTGTTGAAGCAGAGTGGCTTCGTGAGCTCTTGATGGACTTACCTGTGGTTGAGAAACCAATACCCGCTATTCCTATGAACTGTGATAATCAAACTGTGATCGTCAAAGTAAACAGTTCTAAGGATAATATGAAGTCGTCAAGGCATGTGAAGAGGAGATTGAAAACTGTCAGGAAAATGAGAAACTCCGGAGTTATAGCGTTGGATTATATCCATACGTCTAGAAACCTGGCAGACCCCTTCACAAAGGGACTATCACGAAATGTGATAGAAAATGCATCGAGGGAGATGGGTATGAGACCCACACTATGAGCTGCCCACGGTGGTAACCCACTCTATGTGATCGGAGATCCCGTGAATTAGAGCTGGGAGACAAGCTGTTGGTCAGCTGGGAGGAGAGTATATATCCCTATAGCAATTTTACTACTCCGTAAGATGCAATACTCTCCTAATCTGCATGGCAGGTTGATAATTATCTTAATGTGTTCTAAGTGGCTTATTTTAGCAGAGATGTTGTCCTGCAGAACATCTTTTGAAGAACACACCTATATGAGTTCGATTGTTAAACGTCGCAATCTATGAGAGTTGGGTGCTCTCTAGTAAACTCATGAAAGGCCCTGGAGTATGACGTATAAGCTCCAAACCGCGAGGAAGCCTCGCGGCAGCCTAGTATCGGTCTAGGCTTTGTATGAAGCTAGTGCGCAGAAAACTTGTAGTTCAAGGCATAGTCCACTATCCAAGTTGCAATCTAGTGTAATATGAAGCTTTAAGTGGAAGTTCAACTTAACAGTCTCCACGACATACCGGTATATAAAACAATGTTCTGGAAACTTATTGATGAGATGTGCCAATGAGAGTTTGTGGGGGATTGCTGGAATTTGAGGGCATTTGGCCTTTGGCCCATGGCCCATTATCAAATTCTGAAACTCACATGGCCCATTCCAATAATCAGTGGCAGCACTAGTGGGGCTAAAGTTTAGTCCCACATTGCTAGTTGGGAGAGAGTTGGAGTGGTATATAAGGTGGGCTGTTCTAGTCCTAGTAAGTGAAGAGAGAGAGCCCTCGCGCCTCCTCCTCCGCCGCCCGCCTCGCCTCGCCACGCCTCGCCTCGTCACGACACGACGCGCCGCGGGTTGCGGGAATCTCGCCGAGCCGAGCTTATCTTTTTGCTGTTCGGGAAATTAATTGTGTAATCAATCACAATTATGAGGCCATTAACGGACGCGTTAACTCAGCGGTTTTCCTGGATCGTGAACTCGTACGTGGGCTGCGTCCCACGACCTTCCCGAGCCGCACTATATAAGCGCGAACGAGAACCCTAGCCTGTACGTGCCACATATGCGACTACCTGTTTCAGTTCATTGCGCCGCCGCCTTCGTCTTCCTCATCCCGTCCGTCGGCGTGCGACTGCCGGACAGTAGGCCTCGGAACCCTCTCTCGTGAACTGTACGGGTGAGGGGCAATCATGTTTTTGGGGAGCGCTCGGCGCGACTAGCAACACGACGTCGTCTTGGACGACGAGTTTCTCCACACCGACAACTTCTTCCCGGACCTCAGCGACTTCTTCGACAACCTCAACATGGGCGACAACGACGCTGCTGCGAAGTATGTGATCTTGTCGTTTCTCTTTCAGTTTCTGTTAGAGCTTCTTGTTCTAGTTTTGTGGTAGATGTGATCGGTTTATCTTGTTTAGATGTGATCTGTTCATCTACCTTACTAGTCTGCACGATTAGTTTACTTATTATTTTCATAGACATGATTTATCAATTACTCGTACGGATTATTTCATATGGATATTTGCTTATATATTCAACAGATATATCTGAATTTGGACAAACCTTATTAATAAGGGCCAATTTCCTTTGTCACAGCAAAATAGTTGGCAGTGACCCTGATAAGTACAATCGCGTGGTACACATGATAAGCATCCTGAAACCAACAAACAATAGCCTGATAACAACATTTTGGATATAAACAAAAAGGTTGAAATGCGCTCACTGCTAGGGAAAGTTTGAACTTGACCCGGATAAGTACAATCGCGTGGTACATGATAAGCATCCTCAAACCAACAAACAATAGCCTGATAATAACATTTTGGATATAAACAAAAATATCAAGTTTATAGACAATACTAGACCCGCCCCACGTATTGCAACTCACGAGCCTATCTTTCTGACTTTGCGCTGAATTGAGATATGACAAGACTAGAGTGGAATGACAACTAGAGATCGAGATGCGACAACTAGAGGGGGAGGGGTGAATATGTGTTAACAAAAATTACTACAAATTAAAACAAACTTTAGCGGAAGCAACAAATTATCTGCAACAATCATAGGTTGAAGCTTGGCATATGTACAGGGTGACGTCATCCTTCCCTTATAGTTACCAAGTCGGATTTTTGCTTAGTTGGAGGAGAGAGATTGAAGAAAGAGAAGACTGCTTTTTCTTAGCTAAGAGATGATCTAGTATCAAATATAAGAGAAAACTATTTTCTCCATTGTACAGTTTATCTTCCCTTAGCAGCTTAATTTTCCTCTAAAATTTAATTAATTATTATTTATTGCTATGGATGAAAGTAAGAGATAATGTATTACTACTCATTTATTTTCTTCTCTAGCAGCGTGTTTGGTTAGATGAGGGAATTTATTAATGGATTAGTCAAGAGAAATTGACTTTTAGTCCCATTCCCCTGTTTGGTATGTTGAGAATTATCACCGTCGCTAATTAAACATAAGTCAGTATTGCCGACTTGCCGTAGTACATGTTAAAAATTGAGACATGGCGCTCTCTGAGACGTGTTTGGTACTGTATTATATATGTATAGGCGCAACCGCACAACAGTAGATAGCAACTGGCTACACCAACAAGCCTGCAGTTGCTTGTATCCTAGGAAAAACTAGGAGAAATCATCTGTACACAAACTGTTAGCAAACAGATGAATGGAACAAATCTAGGCAACGATATTGCCATCTGGGTTGTGGCCATCGGTTATGGGATGTACGTAACAACCAAACATGACACTACTTTTTCTCGGCTAATTCCCAATCCCTAATGGAATCACGAGGGGTCCCCTAGGGAAGAAAGAGTTTGCCCTCTTAATTCCCTTGCCCTTTCCCTTCTCAACTCCCGTACCCACCAACCAAACAAGAGATATTAAGTCTCATACTCTTCTAATTTCCATTCCCTAGTTCTACACTAGTAGAAAAAGGACCTTTAATCCCGGTGTATTTGGGCCTTTAGTCCCGGTTTTTGAACCGGGATCAAACCGGCGGGACTAAAGGCTCAACCCTTTAGTCCCGGTTGTAAAACAAACCGGGACTAAAGGTCCTGCCACGTGGGCTACTGGCATGCATCGAGCAAAATGATCTTTAGTTCCGGTTTGTAACACCAACCGAGACTAAAGGCTATTCATTAATTTTTTTTATCCATTTTTATTTTTCTAATTATTTTACACTACCTTTTTTTTTCCAGAATTTCTAGAATTTTAGTCATTTGACAAGTTTAGTCTCTAACTACACTTAATCTCTAGTCAAATTACTTACCCGTGATCAAACTTTCCGCTCGGTCACCCATCCTCCCACTACTCCACCACTAGCATGCTTAACTTCCAAGTTTCTTTCCCGTCCCGCATCCAAGAGCTTCTCGCGCATGTTGTGATAGTAGTATCATATCAATCCTATTAACATGTTGGTCGATATCACACTTATTTATTGTTTGAATTCCAAATAATTATTTTAATAAACAAAAATAATAACGTAATAACATGTTGTGGTAATGGTATTATAATTTTAATTTTTTTAAAATATTAATTTTTTATTTGTATTATAATTGTTTTTAATTTATTATTTTTTAATATTTTTTTGCCAAACTTGAAAATTTGAAAATCTTAAAATTGGCTAACTTTATGGTTAAGTAGTAATCTTTATGCATGATGTAATTATTATTTTTAAATTTAAAAAAATATAAAATTCTAAATTTCTGGCAAAAACTAAAATCTTCATGCTTTCATATTTTCATTTGGAATTTTGAGAATCTAAAAATTAACTTTTTCCCACGATCATTTTGATATATTATAAAATTTTTTCGACGTCGTATGCAAAAGTTAATGCGGTTTTACCATTTTTCTAACCTTTTTTGCAAAAAAAGTGAAAATTCAAATTTGTTAATTTCCCCTAATAGTAGGTTCCATAACATACAAGAATCTGAATAGATTTTATTTTTTGAATTTTCTATCATTTTCTTTTATATTTTACAGTGTTAAAAAATGCGATACCGTTTAGTCCCGGTTGGTAATACGAACCGGGACTAAAGGGTCCAAACGAACCGGGACTAAGGGTTTTCATGATGAACCGGGACCTTGTTGCCAGGGGGCTTGGGACGAAAGGCCTCTTCTCCACTAGTGCTAATTCCCTGAACCAAACATACTGACATGAACTACTAAGAGAAGACAAGAAGTAAATAGAAAGGAGTCGAGTTCTGTTGGCACCGATTATACTCTGTTTATAGAGGCTATGCACCAGCAGACTCTAGTTCACCGATATCAACATCGGCACACAAACATCACTTGCATGCGTATGAGGTTCACAGGCTCACGAACTAAGCTTCTTCTCCGTTAGCCCAAGCTGCTCCACTCCGCCTGATTTCCGATGGTAGATCGAAACTTCACAAACTTGCTGGCAAGTCCACAGACGGAACGCTCGATGGCTACTTGTAGCCTTCTAGGAGATTGCTAAATCCCCAAGGGTAACAAGTATAATCTTGGTGGCCATGGCCCAATCTTTTTTGTTGCTCAACCAAACTCAATACTCCAACTCCCAAAAGATATAGCATGAACTTGGATTGATCACAAGGATCTTGTAATTCTGCTTGGTTTTGCCAACCTTGCCTGTTCGGGACTAGGTGCTATTTATAGGTGCTCGAGAGATCTAGCCATTGGATAAATGTGTTTGTGCAACGGATATATGTAACAACTAGTTTTCAATATAGGTTTCTCTCAACTGAGGTTGTCCTCTTCAACTTGGTGTTGTGCACATATGCATAAGTTACACAGGGCTCAATCATAGCCATGAAGTCCTAACTCTGTCACATCAACTTCTCATTACATGTGAAACTAGACTGAACACAATTTTACTAGGTCACTGTCTCTCTT
This sequence comes from Lolium multiflorum, assembly GCA_030979885.1. Taxonomy (NCBI): domain Eukaryota; kingdom Viridiplantae; phylum Streptophyta; class Magnoliopsida; order Poales; family Poaceae; genus Lolium; species Lolium multiflorum. The sequence continues at coordinate 184,415,115 of CM061749.1, read as the reverse complement.
CAACCACGTGGTTGTATGCTAGGGTCTCAAGTTGTGAAAGCAAGCTAGGGTCGTAAGGGCATCTCCAACCGGACGACCCAAACGGACGGCCCAGCACGTCTGTTTTGGGCCGTTTGCGTGGCCGAGCGGACGCGCGGACGTCGCCCCGCGTTCGCGCGTCTGTTTGGGTCACGCGGTGCGTCCAACGCGCGGGATTTGTGTCGCGTTGCCCTATGGTATGTTTTCCTTGTAAATTCACTAGAAAAACGCAAAAACATATTATATAAAATATATAAAATAGTTCAAATGCTCAAAATGTATTACACATTACATAGTCCATGTAATCAAGGATAAAGTATTATTCAAATAAAATGAAAAAACGATACAAATGCTCTAGGCTTCAGGATTTCCTTCATCATTGTTGTTTGCAGCATTGTTGCCTACATGCTGCCACATGTGCTCGACCAAATCAGCCTGAAGCTGGTTGTGTACAGCTAGATCTCGAATTTCATGGTGCGCATGAAGAATGTCCTGGAATGATGACGGAGCACCTTGAGGAGTAACCAACTCTCCTTGGCCTTCCCAGTCATTATCAAAGAGTGAATCATCCCACTCTACCTCAACAATCATGTTATGCATGATTACACAAGCGGTCATCACCTCCCACAGAGTTTGCACATCCCAGGCTCTGGCAGGGTGTCTGACGATAGCCCAACGAGCTTGGAGGATGCCAAACGCCCGCTCGACATCTTTCCGGGCTGCCTCCTGCTCTTTGGCAAACCTTGCCTCCTGCTCTGAGGTGGGGTTTCGGATTGTCTTCACGAGTGTAGCCCAAGGTGGATAGATACCATCAGCAAGGTAGTACCCCTTGGTGTAGTGGTGGCCATTGATCTCAAAATCCACATCGGGGGACTGACCGTACGCTAGCCTATCAAACACCGGAGAGCTGCAGCACATTGATGTCATTGTGCGAGCCAGCCATTCCGAAGAATAAGTGCCAAATCCATGTGTCATGGGAAGCAACAGCTTCAAGAATGACTGTGCACCCCTCAGAATGGCCGTTGTATGCCCCCTGCCAACCAAAGGGGCAGTTCTTCCACTCCCTGCATGCAGTCTATGCTGCCAAGCATCCCGAAACCCCTGGAAGCGTTGATCGACAACAGACGAGCTGTGTCCTCTGCATTAGGTTGCCGGAGGTACTGTTCTCCGAACGAACCGATCACAGCTCTGCAGAACCTGTACATCGATTCCAGGCCGGTTGACTCACTCATGCGCGTGTACTCATCTACGAAATCACCGGCAACGCCATATGCGAGCATCCTAATCGCTGCCGTGCATTTCTGGAAGAGAGGCCTACCTTGCCAAGTGCATCCACTTTCGCACAGAAGTAGTCGTCGTAGATCTTCACGCCATCCATTATCCGGCGGAACAGCGGCCTGGTCATCCGAAAACGACGGCGAAACAAGGACAACACGAACAATGCCTTGGGTTGGAAGTAGTCGTTGTACAGCTGGTCGTGGCCGCGTTCTCTTTTCCGGTCCAAGGGGGCCGCGCGGCCCGGCAAGGACCCCCGGTACACGGGGATCTGCGAGACAATGTGCTCGTGGATGAGCAGCGCAGCATCCGTGAAAAAATCGTCGTCGGACTCCTCGTCTGACGACGTGTCGATGAAGTTCTTGAAGTAGTATTCGTCGTCGCTGTCCACCATGATCTGAAAAGAGACACATTTTAGTTCGAGCATTTCAACGAACACCTCGCATGCGGAGGCGATCCAAATGCTTCCGTAGGGACCTGCAGGCATGGCCGTCTCAGCCGACTTGCGGTCTGGAAACACGGGCAGGAGAGCTCACCTCCGGCGGAAACGGCGCAGCTGCGAACGGCGGGAGGTGTCGCGACGGTGAGAGGACAACAGCGCCGGCGGCGGCGTCCTCCGAGCTACGACGCGCCGAAAGCAGCGCGGGGCCTTGACCTATGCTTCCGCCCCGCTTGCCGGCGTCTCGACGACGATGACCGGCGTCGACGCGCTCCCAAATCGCCGGTCCGTGGGTGGCGGCGGAGCGGTGGGGAGATGTGTGCGACGGGCTTGTGTTGTGGGAGGGAGACAGGCGGGCCGGGCGGACAAGGGGAGGACGCGGCGACCAGCCTTTCGCGTCCGCGGCCACGCAAACTCGTCCAAGATTTGGGCCGGGTTTGGGTCGTCCCGACGCCGCGGCCATCCGTTTTAGGGATGGGTCCGCGCGCTGGGCCGCGGTTTTGTCCGTTTCGACCCAACCGGACGCGCGGGCGCGGGATGGGTCGCCCGGTTGGAGATGCCCTAAGATGTGAAAGCAGACTGATACCTCAAGGGATTTCCAAAGGAGGTGTATGCTACGAAAAATATTTTTAATTGGATTGAGCAAACAACAATTTTCATTTTTGGAATTAAAGATCAGAACCCCTGCCCCATATTGTAGTAAATGTTTTTCTATTTAACTCGAAGCTATAAAAGGCGACTGCAGTCTTCCTTCTTGTTCGGCTACTTGAGTCTTCCTGCTTTGCTGTATCACCTTTGGCTTCAGGGTAGCATTTTCATCCTGATTCATCAACCACGCCATATGTGAGCTTCAAGCTTCAATCCACACACTGCATCATTTGTTCTTCAACCCACATAGTCTTCAGGGTTGCTCGGAAATTTAGTCTTAAAGTGCACCAGATATGTATCTTGCATCAAGTAGGTTTCTGCACCTTAAGTCTCCAATCATGTTTGCTGCAACATCTTTCAGGGGTGGTCCTCATCATAGACGAGCCTTCTAAATGTGGCCTCATCTTGTAATAATCTCAAAAGCACGAAGGAAAACAAAGAACTTTATGTAAATATTCAAATTGGTTGGCGCAACTTCTGAGTCTTTGTGCATCATTTTTTACAATATACTGTGAGAAAACAACCCCGCAACAATTTTATTACTCAACACTCACAAATTCTTAAAAACAAAATAGAGAAGAAGAAAGCATATGTACAAAGAAAACAACAACACGACAAGCGGCAGATTTAAATGCCAAGGCCTGGCCGTAATTGCTAGGCTCGCGCTAGCATGACAAAAAAGCGTCCATCGACAACTGCTTCGGAAAAACTACAGAGCCGACATTTTCTTCGCTCGGCACTTCATCATATATCGAGCTAGCACATACACGACAAATAGATTTAACGCCTCACTGCAGATGTGTGGGACGATGCAGTGACAGATGTTTATGGGCCAACACTATTTGGCGTGCCGCTTATATTGTTGCTTGGAAGTTGGAAGGCGCTATATTATGCAAGCTTAGGTGATTTTAACGATTATGGTAGTAATTAATTTTGATTGCAGATTGTCAATTAATGCAGATATCAATTAACAGTTACATACATTCCAAATCTAATGCACAAACAACTTCAAATAATGTATATGACATGATTACATAGCTTCATGGCATACACTTAAAAGTAATATATACACTTGACATATTCTAATTAATGGCATAATATGCAGACATTCTACCTCCGCCGTATGTCCACAACTATGTGTCGTATTTCTGGGTACTCAAATTTTTTCTCATTTTTTCTCTTTAATTTTTTTCGTTGTAGTCCCCACTATATTCTTGCCAGTTTATTTTTATGCTTTTCCCCAATCTTTTGGCCTTTTGATTTTTTCCTTTCCACTTCTCTTTTTTCTTCCTTCCATATGTTTGCTTAAGTCCATACATTTTAGTTCCAGCGAGAAGAATGATGAAGATAGATAGGGGAAAATGCCCCGGATCGGGCAACCGACTAGTCGTCGCGATCGGTTATCCAAAGCACACACGGGTCTGTTTTTATGGGCTCAATTCCATTTTAAGTCCCACCTAGCTTTAACCTAGTGTATTTTTCTGTTGTGCCTACTTGAGCTAATCTCATGGGCCACTTTGTCTGTCCATTAAGTTTTAAGTTTTTATATTTAACTTTCAATGTTCTATGCACTTTATCATATTATCACGATTTTTTGCTACAAGTGTATGTCTCTTCATATATTTTGATGTTGTGTATGTGCTTTAATTTGTAACAAACTTGTATGTATTTTGTTGCGAAAGGACACACAAGGTGTTGCAATGTTTACCTGCATTTTCACATTGTGTTTTCCTCAATTTTTTGGATGTTATATAAATGATTTTAAAATGCAACAAACTTGTATACTCTTTGTTGGAAAAGCAGACTCTAGATATTGCTAGGTTTCTAGATGTTTGTTACAAGTTATGTATTTTCTCAGATTTTTCGATGATGTCTATGTTATTTGTTATTGCATTAGTGAGTGATATTTGTTAAAATAGTTGGTGTTTTTATTGCACATCAATCTGTACTAATTTTTTTTGTTGCTTAACCAATTTCTCATTGATGCAAACACATGGTTTTTTTTATTGTAATAGTTTGCGATTTTTTTGTTGAAAGTTGTGATTTTGTCGCAAATCAACCTGCATCAACAAGATAGTTGTTTAACCACTTTTTTTGTAACTTCAATTTTTAAATGTTGCAACAATTTTTAAGAGTATACTATTTTGTGCGTGTGGTGAGGATTTTTGTTGCAATACTATCCACCTAGGGGTAAATCAACGCGGTCGCATATTTTCTGTAAATATCGGGAATGTTAGGGGCAGAGCGATATACCCTTGTGTTCGAAGTTAAAAAAATCTATTAGTTTCATGAAAACTAAAGGAGATAAATGTAACTACGTCGGATCTTGTTATAGCCGTCGGGTGCGCACTGCATGTGATCGACCAGGCGCACACTGCACCCGAATTTTGACCCATGCATTGGGTGACCAAACGCCTAGCACACCATTAATAATACTCCATCTGATCCATATTATTTGATGCTAAAATTGATATATCTATAACTAAAATATGTCTAGGTACATCTATATTAGCATCAAGTAATATGTCGGAAGGAGTAGGTTAAAGTAAAGCATGGTAAAAAAATGGTCCGTTAGCAGTTGGCAAAATCAGGCCCGTTTCTCAACGGTGCAAAAGGCTGACTGTTGCTGGACAGAAAAACATCTACTCCTACTCTTCTATTGAACCTAGCTACAAAAGGATCAGTTCAAGTTGGATGTCCTAGTTATAGTAGTGCTTTGCCAGAAAAGACTTGACCCAACGCACGCGTCGCGTCTCAGTCATCCGTGCGAAGGTTATGCCCGTTTCCTTGTGCTCGATCAGGTGACCCAGGGCCGCCAGTAGGGCACCTTCCTCAAAGCCAGGAAGGTTCATCACTGCATCATGATCTGATGGAGAGGAGATGTCCCAGAATCAAATTAGTTACCTAGACGATCGAGCAACTAATTTCCCCAATCAGAGGAAATGGGACGGATCGGAAGCAGCTACGTACGTACCTAGATGGTTCTTCTCTGCAACATCATCATCCGAGTAATCAGAACGTTCATCCACCTCCTCATGTTCTCTTTCTTCTTGCTTCAAGCGCTGTGAAGACTTACTGCCCCTGCGTTTCTAAGAAACACGAAGAAAGACTGAGCAGAAAGGTGAAAAGCTAAAACCGGATACTAGAAAAGAAAAACTGAGTATCAGTTATCGTTAAGCATACACGCTTCCGGTGAGTGTGGGCAGCTCTGTTGTCGTCCTGCAGCATGAGGTCATCGTCATCAAGGTGGGAATCTACTGTTGCCATATCTCTTGCACCTGCTAGCAATTTATCCAATTAAGTGTGCTATAAAAATCACAGATGATTCCAGTAAAAAATATCTGTAGCTACCGCAAATTAATACAGTTGAAACGAACAACTATGAAAGGAAAACAGGACCGGCCGAAAACTCAATTTTCGCGTATATATTACAAGGACAATATCAGAAGGAATAGCTACACAAATAAGTTGACATAATGGAGAAATGGTAGCAACAATAATCTGACCTTTCTCCTCCTCCTCCTCCTCGTCCGTCCACTCTTCCATAAGATTCCTGAGCCTCTTCGTGGACTGCGGATCGACAAAACCATCTGCTAAAAGCAGGTGGCTGTCCATTAGAGAACTCACCCGTACTTCCGGTAAAGAAGCAAATTAATTGAACACCAGAAACCGCGAAATCGCAGCAAAATTGCGTACCATACTCCTCGTCGGGTACTGCGGTGCGTCCTTCCATGGTCCTCGAGGCGGTGGCGGCGAGAACCGTCGATCGCGAGAGCAGTTTCGTCCAGGGCTCAGCAGGGAGGGCTAGGTACCGTGGGAGGCGACGATCGGGCAGCACGATTGATTACGCGTGAGCGCCTCGCTTGAGGCCACGATATTTACGGCGGGAGGGAATTATCCCCTGCTCACGGCGCGCCCGTTGATTGCTTGCGCCCTCCCGCGAACCCTAGACAGGAGTACGTCTGGAGAGTGTCCGAGTCGTGGACTGGGGGACATGGATATATAGCGACGAGAACTGATAACTCAACGGGGCTCCCCTAGCTAGCGCACGATCGCTCGAGCGGTCACATCCGACCAGAAATTTCTATTTTTAGTAACATTCGAAATTACTATTTATGGAAAAATTTCCTTTTCTGGCAAAAAAATTATGACGAAATATACTATATAGGGAAAGTTTGCAGCGCTAGATGACAGATTTGATGTGAGAATCTTTTCAAATTTGAAAATTCGTTTTAACTTTCAAACGACAACTCTAAATTAAGATCCGCTTGCACCAATAAATCCGTCTCGGAGATCTTCAAGACTAGCACCCATGTTAATATGTTTAGAAAGTTTTTTTCAAAAAGTTATCAAGCCTTTCTATTTGAATAATCAACCCTCCCTTGAGTGATCAACGGTAAATGTATAAAATTATCAACCTAGTTATTGAGAAAAAGTTCATGCATAAAAAAGACAATTTCTGATGTCAAGGAATCTTTTCCAAATTTGAAAATTCAAAATGTTTTAACTTTCAAGCGACAACCAAATTAAGATCGCTTTTACCAATAAATTCGTCGACGAGATCTTCAAAACTAGCACCCATGTTGATATGTTTCGAGATTTTTTTTGCTAAAAGTTATCAACCCTTTCTATTTGAATAATCAACCGTACTTGAGTGATCAACGGTAAATGTATAAAATTATCAACCTGGTGCAGATTATTGAGAAAAAGTACTGCATGCATGCACAAAAAAGACGAATTTGCTGATGTCAGCGGAATCTTTTCCAAATTTGAAAATTCAAAATGTTTTAGCTTTCAAACGACAACTCCAAATTAAGATCCGCTTTCACCAATAAATCCGTCTCGACGAGATGTTCAAAACTAGCACCCATGTTAATATGTTTCGAGAAACTTTTTTTTTTGCTAAAAGTTATCAACCCTTTCTATTTGATTAATCAACCCTCCGTAATTGAGTGATCAACGGTAAATGTATAAAATTATCAAGCCCAAAGTTAATTTTATTTTAAACATTTTAGCGAATCTTTTTTAGTTTAGAAGCTATCAACCCGGTGTCCTATTATTTATCCACAGTAAATATAAATAACTACCAACCCTAAAAATCTAACTTCATTTCGAATATTTTTGCGACTCTTTTTAGTTTACAAGTTATCAACTCGGTGCCCCATTATTTATCAATGGTAATTATAAAAAACTACCAACCCTAAAAAGTATTTCATTTAGAATATTTTAGCGAACATTTTTTATTTTACAAGCTATCAACCTGGTGCCTCGTTATTTATCAACGGTAAATATAAAATAAATAATAACCCTAAAACGTATTTCATTTGGAATATTTTAGCGACTCTCTTTTAGTTTACAAGTTATCAACCCGGTGACCCGCTATTTATCAATGGTAAATATAAATAAATATCAACCCTAAAAATGTAATTTAATTTAAAATATGTAGCGACTCTTTTTTTGTTTACAAGTTATCAACCCGGTGCCCCCTTATTTATCAACGGTAAATAGAAATACCTAGCAACGCTAAAAAGTAAATTTCATTTAGAATATTTTAGCAAAAAATTTTAGCGTACAACTTAAAACAATACTTAATTTGAGTAGCAAGTGGTAGTTCATTTGAGTTGCAAGTGGATCTTTCCACCCATTATTTTCCCCCTTAAAAACCACTGGCCCGAAAAAGGGAATTATAAAATTAATCCATACAAACATGAATTACCGTACGAAATAACAACATAAAGGGAATTGCAAAAAAAAGAATTGTCAAAAGGGAATTGCAAATAAAGAGATTTGAAAGTATGCGTCGTGCTGAAAAAAAAGAGCGAGATGCTCTGTGCATGCATGCAGCAACTTGTGAGAGCTAGCCTAGTGCTGAAAAGTTGGCTCATTAAATGCAAACCCATGAGATACTTTATGCATGCATGCAGTGTGAACGCTCTTGGCTGCAACTTGCAAGTGGGAACGTGAGCTGTTAGTGTGAACACAAAGCTACATGTGAACGTAATTAAACACTACAAGACAAAAAGGGAATTGATTTCGCGCATGGCGCGAGCGCTGCCGCGCCAAGGAAAGTGATCGCTCAAGCGATCGATTGCCAGGGAGGGGATTTGAACTCAACGACTACGACTAGGGAAGTAGGAATCGGATCGGACCGTGTCTGACTAGAGAATTCTTGCTTGTTGGATTTGTCTTGACTAGTTTCAGTGTAACAGATCTAGTGGTGGTAGGGTATCTTCACCGAGGCGATCATCCCGCGTCTGCCGTTCGAATGGGTCGAAACAGACAAAATTGTGACCCAACGCGCCACGCATCGCAAATGCGGATGGCCGTGGTGTCCGGGACGACCCAAACCCGGCCCAAATCTCGGCTAGGTTTGCGTGGCCGCGGATGACACGCGGCGTCCGGTCGCGTCCGCCTGCTCGCCTCCCTGGGTCCAGCTGTCGATGGGGGGCGCACGTCATATTAAATGTGGACTGGGAGGGATCTGTCCCTGTCCAGTCCACTCCCCACTCCACTCGACAGCTCCCCACGCACGCGCAACCGCCGCCATGGCCCCGAAGAGGGCTTTCGTTCTCGGCGCCAACGACGGCGAGGCCAGCAGCAGCCGCCGTCCTCCGCCGGCGCTGAGGGTCGGGGGACACCGCGGCGTTCTCTACATCGCACGGCATTGGCGCAACCCGCGCCGCTGCTGCCGAAGCCGGAGGAGGAAGACGACCCGGAGATGCGCGCCGCGATGGCGCTGTCCAAGGCGGAGGACGAGGCCAACTGGCCGCATCTCGCGGAGGTCATCCGCACCTCCGTGATGGAGGAGGAGACCCGGCAGGCGGTCGAGTCTGCTGAGGCCTAGGCATTGCTCGACTAGGCCCGCCAGGAGGAGGACGCGAGGAGGCCAGGCTCCGCTGCGAGGAGGAGAGGCGCGAGGAGGCCAGGTGCGTGGCGGAGCAGGAGAGGCGCTAGGAGGCCAGGCGCGTGGCGAAGCAGGAGAGGCGCTAGGAGGCCAGGCGCCTCGCGTGGCAGGAGGAGGTGGAGCTCCGGGCTGCTGCGGCGGAGCAGCGGGCGGCTCCGGACCCCCACTCGGCCTGGGATGAGGCCCAGTGGTCGCCGTGGCCGGAGTCCCCGGCGCGGTCGAGCCACAATAGCGCCTCGCCGCCCGGGTGTTGGAGATATGCCCAAGAGGCAATAATAAATTGGTTATTATATATCTTTGTGTTTATGATGAATGTTTATATACCATGCTATAATTGTATTAAACGAAACATTGATACATGTGTGTTATATAAACAACAAGAAGTCCCTAGTAAAGCCTCTTGTATAACTAGCTTGTTGATTAATAGATGATTATCGTTTCGTGATCATGAACATTGGATGCTATTAATGACAAGGTTATATCATTATGTGAATGATGTAATGGACACACCCAATTAAGCGTAGTATAAGATCACGTCATTAAGTTCATTTGCTATAAGCTTTCGATACATAGTTACCAAGTCCTTTCGACCATGAGATGATGTAAATCACTTATGCCGGAAGGTTACTTTGATTACATCAAACGCCACTGCGTAAATGGGTGGTTATAAAGGTGGGATTAGGTATCCGGAAAGTATGAGCTTGAGGCATATGGATCAACAGTGGGATTTGTCCATCCCGATGACGGATAGACATACTCTAGGCCCTCTCGGTGGAATGTCGTCTAAATGGCTTGCAAGCATATGAATAGTTCATAAGAGACCACATACCACGGTACGAGTAAAGAGTACTTTTCAGGAGACGAGGTTGAACAAGGTATCGTGATACCGATGATCAAACCTCGGACAAGTAATATATAGCGAGACAAAGGGAATCGGTATCATATGTAAATGGTTCATTCGATCACTAAGTCATCTTTGAATATGTGGGAGCCATTATGGATCTCCAGATCCCGCTATTGGTTATTGGTCGGAGAGAAGTCTCAACCATGTCTGCATAGTTCGCGAACCGTAGGATGACACACTTAAGGTTTGATGTTGTATTAGTAGAACTTGAATATGGAGTGGAGTTCGAAGTTTTGTTCGAAGCCTCGGATGGGATCCCGGACATCACGAGGAGTTCCGGAATGGTCCGGAGAATAAGATTCATATATAGGAAGTCATTTTATAAGTTTGAAAATGATCGGTGCATTTATGGAAGGTTCTAGAAGGTTCTAGAAAAGTCCGGAAGAAATCACTTTGGAAGGCGGAGTCCCGAAGGGACTCCACCACCCATGGCCGGCCAAGAGGGGTGGAGTCCCAAGTGGACTCCACCAAGGGGGCCGGCCACCCCCTCATGGAAGGGTGGGAGTCCCACTTGAGGTGGGAATCCCACCTTGGGTAGGTTTCCCTACAAATGGAAGGTTTTGGGTTGGGGTCTTATTCGAAGACTTGTAGTCCAACACTTGGGGTTCCACCTATATAATGAGGGGCCAAGGGGAGGGCGGCCACCACAACACCACCACCTTGGCCGCACCCAAGGAGGCCGGCCACCCCCTCTCTCCAAACCCTAGCCGCCCCACTCCCCCCTCTCCCGCAATGCTTAGCGAAGCTCCGCCGGAGATCTCCATCGCCACCTCCACCACGTCGTCGTGCTGCCGGATTCAAGGAGGAGATACTACTTCCGCTGCCCGCTGGAACGGGGAGAAGGACGTCGTCTTCATCAACACCGAACGTGTGACCGAGTATGGAGGTGCTGATTGTGGCACCGTAGAGATCAAGATCTTCTACGCGCTTTGCAAGCGGCAAGTGATCGTCTACATCCACCCCGAGATCTAATCTCGTTAAGCTTTGCGAATCTTCGAGGGTTAGTCTCTTCATCTCCTCGTTGCTACCATCTACTAGATTAGATCTTGGCTTGTGTTTCGTTCTTGCGGTAGGAAAATTTTTGTTTTCTATGCTACGAATCCCATCAGAGCCGTGTCTCTGCATAGATTGGTTGCACGAGTAGAACACAATTGTTTTGTGGGCGTTGATGCTTTTGTTATCTTTAGTTCGTCTACTTTGCATCTTGCGGCATAGTGGGATGAAGCGGCTCGGGCTAACTTTACATGACCGCGTTCATATATTGGTTGACCAAGGTCAACACTTCATATCTATTATTTGAGAGTAGAATTTAAATGAGATGCTACACCTCATGCATTTTAATACTAGCATGGTAATGATTTAATGTCTCCAAGTAACCAAGCATGAGGCTTATTAGACCAAGGTCAGTACCTCTATTTGAATTACTTAGGATCACAATTTAAATGAGAGAGTAGCTCTCATACTATTTAAATTAATTTATGTGTAGGTGTTAAATGGACTAGAAATAGTTCCATAGTCATTATTCAGTTCTAGTTCATGATCATGTAAAACAACTATACTATATTTTTGCATAAACAATTAGAGTATGTCAAATGTGATTTATGAGAGTTGGAATCAACTCAAAATCATTTGTAGATAATTTTTAATATTTATTTGAAGTTAGAAAAGGCCATGTCTTGTTACTTTTGTCATTTAAATTTAATTACTAATTTGGAAAAGAGGCCAGTGGCATTGTGACAAAGGATTAACTAGTCAATGCCTACAGATTGTAGACTAGGGTTTTGCTAGAAGTAGAGGGCAAGTAGATCTCGAAGGTTTAGGCGAAAAGTACTCGGCGATTATGAAAACTAGGGTTGTGTTGACATTAGATTCGATCATTTCTTTGTCCCTCGACTCCCCCTTAAATAGGAGGTGGAGCCGAGGGTTTCGTATTGTACAAGTTACAGAGTCCGGGACGGTTTGTAACTCGTCCCGCCAGATTACAAATAATACTTCCTATTACAACTCTAGCTTTCCTTAATTCATCTTGGTCTCCCGAATCTTCTTATTCTTCGGATAGTGGGCCTTCAGTAAATCCCGGGTACTATCTATGGCAGGCCCATTTGGGGTGCCTATGTCAGTAGATTTTGCTTGAATCGTAGAGTCAGGGAAAATCTCTCCCGTTTATTTTTGTTCGAGAGCTTTTATCCATACTCCTTCACATAAAATTCTATATTGTACAGGGATAATGGTAGTTGGGGCTAGTTCATCGACGGATCAGGTACTAGTTAACTGCTCTAGTGGCAATCCGCAAAAACCTACTTCAAGATCACGTCCCGGACATGATCTCGGGATACTGGTGTAAACTTCGACAGGTGCCGCTTAAGGTCTTACCATTTGTCGAGTCCCAGTCAAATTTATCGGGTACCTAACGCGTCCGTTAGGATTTTTCTTCGTATCTGTTGATACGGATAAAATAGCAGAGCGCAGTCTTTGGCGATGCCACGCCCGGCAGAACGGATCTGGGGTCTTACCTTCGCAAATTTGCGGCATTCAGAAATTGATCGCAACTTTGGCGTTGAGAATATATTGTCGAGTGCTTTTCGCCTTTGGAATAGCACATTTTATCGAGTCATATTTGATGACTTTATTTTGTCTTCCCGATGGGAGTATATGTAGAGTTATATGTGTAACTCGAAATATACTCACTTCTGTTTCTCTATTTTTGAAAAAATTCATCGGGCACGCGAACGGCGTTCCCGATGGGAGTAGCCCCGAGGCTACAGCCAAGAACTTGTGCTTGGGTGTAGGCTCCACAGAGTATCCTTTGCCGCTATATTTATAATTCTTCTCGATTTTTATATTTATCGGGTGCGCGACCAGCGCTCCTGATGGGAGTAGCCCCCGAGGCTGTGAACAAATTCTTGGATTTGATCATAGGCTCTCGCCATTGCTATATTGTCATACTCGAAATTTTCTATTTTTCAGAGGCCCCGAGCATTTGGGCAAAAACTTGTATTTGATCAAAGGCTCCAAGAGTATTCGAATGTTTTACCCTGTCGCCATTCTCTTTTTATTTTTCTTGTCGACATATTTTCCTTTGTCAAATTCTCTTCATCTTTGTCAATAATTGGGATTTTTTCTGCCTTGTGGGTCCATTGTTCCCACCACGTTGACACGTCGTGCAAGTGGGGGACACACGTCCTCCGCTTTTCCTGGCGCACGTACGGTAACGCCTGTTCCATTCCTTCTTCATAAAAATACCTTTTTACCCTTGTATCTGCGAGATCCTTTTTCACCACACGATTTCTTCATCCAACGGTGCACTGCTTCGCCCGAACCCTATATAAACCTTTCTTCAACCTTGGTCCAGTCCTTCGCTTGCGCCGCACATCTGTTCCCCTCTGCAAAAACTTCCCTTGCGCCCAATTCTGTTTGATCTTCCGCACGCTCAAGCATTGCTTTGTCCATTGCTGTTGATGCCACCACGCACGCGACTTACGCGCCACAGCACTCCAGAATCCGCAATGGCCGCCGAAGATCTTGACTGGGAGAGATCTAAAATCTCCAACCAAGACCTCAACCTGATGAAGAAGCTTGGCCTGATGAAGAAAGATGATGGCATCAGCGAAGAAAGCTACCCCAACCCTCCAATGGAGTACCGGGTTAGTTTCGTTGATCACCTCATCCGCGGCCTTTCTGCCCCTATTCACGATTTCCTCCGCGGCCTTCTCTTTGTTTATGGGATTCAACTACACCAGTTGACCCCCAATTCCATCCTCCACATTTCCATTTTCATCACGCTGTGCGAATGTTTCCTTGGAGTCCCTCCCAATTGGGCTCTTTGGAAACGCATTTTCCTTCTTCGTCGCAATGCCTCTCGCAACGCCACTTATAACATAGGCGGCGTTGTTATTTGTGTCCGAACTGATGTTGAATACTTCGACGTCAAATTTCCCGATTCTGTCCAAGGGTGGCGCAAAAAGTGGCTCTACATTCACGAAGAAAGTGCCAACTCTGTGGAGCACAACATAGTCCCCTTCGACGGAAATGCTAAAATTCAACGCCGCCGCTCCTGGGATGCTGAAGCTTCCGAAGAAGAGAAAAAGGCGACAGAAGCACTTATGTCTCGTATTCGTCAACTCCAAAATACTCGAGGCGAAGAACTATCTGGTGTTCAAATCACTGCCTACTTTCTTAGAATTAGGGTGCAGCCTCTTCAGGCTCGCAAAAATCCCCTTTGGACATATACTGGTGTAAACGACGCCAATAGGCTCTCCAGTGATCTCTCTGCAAAGGACTTGGAGAAGCTGATTCGAAGAATTTCTCGTTTAAATAAGAAAGATCCTATTCCTTCTTCCTGCCGCGTGGAACCATACAGCTCCACCAATCCTCTTCCCGAGGTATTTTTGTCTTCTCGAATTTTTATCTTGTTCCAAATGTTCCCTGCATCTTACTGTATTGATATCTCGCTATTTTTTCTTTTGTCGCTATTTTTGCAGAACCATCCTACTATGTCTTCTCTTCCTCCCCTTCCTGAGGATGGAGAAGTCGAAGAACAAGCTGTCGTTGCCGAAGACAATCAAGGTTCCTCTCTTCATGAAAGTGAAGTCGCAGGTTCTCACAAATCTGCGGCTTCTCATGAAAAGGAAGTTGACTCTGAAGCCAGCGAGTCGACGCAATCCCTTCCTCCTGCTGTTTCCCCAAAGAACAAAAGGAAAAGGGATGACGCCGAAGCATCCGGCACCTCCAGACCCGAAAAAACTGTTCCTTCTCATCCGGAGTCGGCTTATGATCCATACCTCGAAACTCTTATCAGTTCGTAAGTACCATCTTCCTGTTTTGTTTTGCTTTGAAGATTTTTTGTCTATCTTGCCTTTATACTGTCGACTTGTACTCGTAGTGATGATGAAGTGTTACCAACTGTTGATGTGGCTACTCGAACGAGTACGTCACATACATTAGAAACGCCAGTTGAAGGGGAAGAAACGTCGCCTCCTCGACAAAATGTCGACACCTCGACTCCTCCGACAAGCCCCCGAGCCTCTTCACCGAAAAGGGCAAGGACGGAGATTATCGCGGAGCCTACTCTCCAATTGAGTAGCTCCTCGAACCTTCTCATGGAAGATGTAAGCTCTCCACTTTTTTGTCATTGTTCATGTTTTCTCTGCTTACTTCTGTGTATCATTATATTTTTCTCATACCCCCATTTTCTCTTTGTCCTCTTTTTTTTTTTTTTTTTTTTTTTTGAACAGCCTATGATCAAGGATCTTCTTCGCATCGGTGCCCAATTTGTTGGGTACCGTGAATATGCTAATAAAACTGAAGGTAATGCTTTACTCCTTTTGCTTCTGGCTTTTTGTTCCTCTGTTGTCGAAGTTTTTAACTATATTTTTCTTCCTTGCCAGAAAAACTGGCGGAAGCCAATGATCGTGCCAACACGCTTGCTCAACAGTTAGAGCAAAGTGAACAGGCTCGCAAAAAGGCTGAGTCAGATGCTGTTGGTGCTCGTGCAGAGGCTGATAAGGCCAAGTCTGATGCTGCTGGTGTCGAAGATCTCCGGAAGAGACTTCATGATGCCGAAACTTCGCTGAGTGAACATATAACCGCTCAATCTGCTCGCGAAGAGGCGATCCTTAAACGTTTAAAGACACAAAGTCGCCGCTTCGTCGGTAAGTATCACTTATCATTTTTTGTATTTCCTTTTCTGTGTTTGTTTGTTGCTCAATAAGTTTCTTTTTTGACAGCTAGAACAGCTCAAGAATTTCAACTTGAAGAACCTGTCAATGATCCTCTTCTTGACGCCCTGTCATTTCTCGAGGTTTATGGATCAGAGGCACGCGAAGGCATTGATCAGGCCAAAGCAGGATTGTCGCGGCTTTTTCCTTATTTTTTCCCAAAGAAAGAGGAACCCGCAACTTTCCTTGATCTCACCAAGAGCTTCAATTCATCAGAAGACCTTGGACTGAAGATGCGCCAAGAGAACATGAAGGTTGCTGTCGAAAGTACTGTTGCCCTGGTTGCTGACAGCCGACAAACTGTTGATTGGATGAAGGTTGGCGACACCAATCAAATAGAACAGTCGAGGTGGAGGTCGCTGATTAAGGCAGCCAAACCCAACACAAAGAAAATCTTAGCATATCTCGGGATCAAGCCACCCTCGACTCCCAGCTCATCAAGGCCGGAGGTCTAGTTTCATATTCTTTTGCTTTGTTTTAGTTTATTTCCTCCTTCTGGTACTGTCGCTGTAACGCTCCTGGCGACGATTAGGTCGTGTGGAATTCCTTCTTTTGTAATAGATATGTATATACTACAAGAATGAATGGAAGTCGAACTTTTGCCTCAATGATTGATGTCGACGTTTTTCTATTTTTCAGTTGATTTTTGACAATTATTCACCAATTCCTGATCCTCCCGAAGTTTTTCCTTCATCCCTTGCGAAGAAGTCTTCTGTCCCTGTTAACCTTGATGATTCTTCGAGTGTGGATCTGACAGAAGAATTGAAAGAACTTCGAGTGCAACTTCGATCTGTGAAGAAGCGTCGCTTATACTTATGGAGCAGTCTCGAGAATCTTGAAAAGGAAAATTGCGCTTCAACAAGCTCAAGATGCCATAGCGACAAGGACGCCGCTATTGCTGAAGCTGCAGCTGCATCCGAGAGAATTCTATGCTCCAGCTGCTGATGCTAGCTTGGATATGGCGGGTAAGTTTCATTGTCTTTATCTCGCTTCTTCGTTTCCTTTGCTGCTTGCCTCCTCATTGCCCACTGAATTGTTTTATGAAACAATAGGTGCTTTTTTGGATCCTATAACTGAAGATGAACGTGTCGAGGCTCGTTCCAATGTTCTCCTTCGGCTTGCACATGAACACGGATCGACTTTTTGGGGTACACCTGAGCGGACCCGCCAAATCGTGAGATTTCAAGATCGTGCACTTCAGGTTCGCGAATATCTTGACTTCTGTACAAGGACTTTGTCTCTGGTTTATGGTACCATGTTTCCTCGCAATAAGATGCCAGAGACCCTTCCTGCATTGATGGACAAATTTCGAGATGCTCCTCGCATCCACGGCTTTGTACGAGCCCAACTAGCTGCTGGCGCAAGGTTTGCGATGATCATGATAAAAATTTGCTACCCAAAGTTAGACGTGGGGCAAGTTGTCCCGAAGTGCCTGGAGAAGATGTCGAAGAGGAAAAGAAACTTCGGCAAATATGATGACATTGTTACTCCTGTTGCCGAAGATATGATGGATGAACTTCTCCGGATGGATTCCGAATTCTTCGTGAAGGGTAGCTATGCTGAGCATAGTACTCGCGCTGTAAATAACGAGCGCTTAACCATAGATAATATATTGGGAAATTCTTGAAGATGAAACTTTTTCCGAAATTTATATCCTGTATAGACCAGCTATATTGTAAAGTCATTGTATTTTATTTTTATCGCCAAGCCCCCGGGCGTTTTGATTGCAATATCTTGTGTATTATAATGCGAGGTTGTCCCAAAGCAAGATAATATACATTGTGTACTATTTTGTACGGGTGTAAGCCCCCGAGCTTTTTGTTGATCACTATTTTGTCGATATCTCTTTTTATTTTGGCGAGGTATTTTTACCAAGGCGAGATGCTTCTTTTGTCGATACTGTATTTATATATATATTGTATCATGTAGGGGAGAAAACCCCTGATCTTGTCGAGAAGAAAATGTATAATTCCACTATCTTTATTATATTGCAGCACCGCGAGTCCGCCTCATTAAAAACCTTCTCCGGCCCCACTCGGTGCCCCGAAAAAGGAAAAGAGTGCGTCTGAAAACTCGCGGGCGTTTCAGTACATTGTAGCTTTACAAAGGAGACTATATTTTGGCGTCTAGGCGTAGAAACGCCTGAGCTGTGCCACATTCCAGGGATTTGGCTCGTCGATCCCTGTCTTCTTGTCTTTAATTCTGTATGCTCCTCCTTCTATTACTTCTGTGACGATGTATGGTCCTAGCCAGGGTGACTCGAGTTTTTCATGGCTTTTTTGATTGAGTCGTAAAACCAGATCACCCACTTGGAAAGATCTTGGCCGCAATCGTCGACTGTGATAGTTTTTCAGGTCCTGCTGATATTTAGCAACTCGTGACAGGACTTCGTCTCGAGCTTCATCGAGTGCATCGACATCATCCTCCAAAGCTTTTCTCGAAGTTTCTTCGTCATATTCTGTGACTCTTGGAGAATCATGCTCGATTTCTATCGGCAGGACTGCTTCAGCTCCATGGACCAGGAAAAACGGCGTGTGTTGTATTTGGTGTTGTTCGAATACTCCACAATACACTTGGCAGCTCCTCCGGCCAAGTATGCCGAGCTTTTTCCAATGGCCTAGCAGACGTTTCTTGATGCCGTTGCAGATGATGCCATTGGCCTTCTCGACTTGTCCATTGGTCTGAGGATGCGCAACAGACGCAAAACTCAATTTAATGCCCACTTCTGCGTAGTATGCTTTGAACTCTTTGGACGTAAAATTGCTGCCGTTGTCTGACGATGCTGTGAGGTACTCCGAAGCGAAAGACAATGCTCTTCACAAACTTTATTGCGGATGCTGCATCTGGTGAATTTATTGGCTTCGCCTCTATCCACTTGGTAAATTTGTCGACAGCCACTAGTAAATACTCGTATCCTCCTGGCGAAGCTTTGTGCAATTTACCCACCATGTCGAGACCCCATTGAGCAAAGGGCCAAGACAGTGGGATTGGCATAAGTTCCGCTGCTGGTGAGTGAGGTCTTGCCGCAAATCTTTGACACGCGTCGCAAGTGCGCACTATTTCCTTTGCATCCTCAATTGCTGTGAGCCAATAAAATCCTGCTCTGAAAACCTTTGCCGCGATAGCTCTGCTACTCGCGTGGTGCCCACATATTCCTTCATGCACGTCCTTTAAGATGATCCTTCCTTCTTCGGGTGTAACACACCGTTGTACACACCCGAGATACTGCGTTTGTACAGCTCCCCTTTTACCACCGTAAAGGCTTTGGATCTCCTAATTATTCGCCTTGCTTCGACTGGATCGTCGGGTATGGTTTTCCTTAGGATATATGATATGTACGCCTGCATCCATGGAATTTGCACCATCATGACTAGATCTTGCTCTTCTTCTTCTTCTTCTTCTGCTATGTTTTTGGCGATACTCGAAGGTTTCTCTTTTTTCTTCTTTATTTTTGCTTGTTTTGTTGATCTCTCGCTAATCTCTTCCCAGAACACACCTGGAGGGATTGCGAGGCATTGTGACCCGATGTTTGCGAGAACGTCGGCTTCATCGTTGCTCATTCTGCTGATATGGTTTACCTCACAACCATCGAATAGCTTCTCCAGCTCATTGTACACCTCCTTGTATGCTATCATACTTTCGTTGACTGCGTCGCATTGGTTCATTACTTGCTGTGCTACCAACTGTGAGTCGCCGAAAATTTTCATCGGGTTGCACCGCAAGCTTTCGCCATCTTCATCCCGTGTATGAGAGCTTCATATTCTGCTTCATTGTTAGATGCGTTTGGGAACGTCATCCGCAGAACATACTTCAACTTGTCGCCTTCGGGTGAAACTAATATCACGCCTGCTCCAGCACCTTCCAATCTCTTGGACCCGTCGAAGTTCATGGTCCAAGTTCTCGATAAATCTGGGGGTCCCGTGTTTTGTAGCTCCATCCACTCTGCAATGAAATCTGGTAAGACCTGCGACTTTATTGCTTTTCTTTTTTCATACGTGATGTCCCGAGGGGAAAGTTCTATTCCCCAAAGGGAGACACGACCCGTAGCTTCTGGGTTGTTCAGTATATTTGATAAGGGAGCCTCGTTGACCACTATTATCGGGTGTGCCGAAAAATAGTGTCGCAATTTTCTTCTGTCGTGAATACTCCATATGCTAGCTTTTGATATTGCGGGTACCGCTGTTTTGACGGCGACTTTGATGAAATATACTGGCCTTTGAACTCCATGAAGCTTGCCTTCTTCTTCTCTCTCGACTACTAGGCCGTGCTGACCACCTGAGGTGTGGCTGCAATGTACAATAGGAGAGGTTCTTTCTCTTTTGGCGCCACCAATATCGGCGGTGTCGAAATTGCTCGCTTGAGATTCTCGAAATCTCTGTCTGCTTCCTCGTTCCATTGAAATTTTTCCCCTTGCTTGATCAATGCATAGAACGGCGCCTTTTCTCCTAGCGGCGACGAATCTGCTTAAAGCTGCGACTCGCCCCGTTAGCTGTTGTATTTCTTTCAACTTTGTTGGCTTTCTCATAGTAATGATGGCCTGTATTTTTTCGGGATTAGCTTCAATCCCCCTTGCTGATACTAAGAACCGAGAAGTTCTCGCGGGAACTCCAAAAGAGCACTTTGTCGGGTTCAGCTTGAGGCAGAACTTGTCGAGGTTGTCGAAGGTTTCTTTCAAATCTTCGATCAAAGTCGACCCTTTCTTTGATGTTATTACGACATCGTCGATGTAGACTTGTACATTTTCCCAATCTGTGTTGCTAGGCACATTCTGCATCATCCGCTGATATGTTGCTCCCGCGTTTTTCAGACCAAAGGGCATTGTTTTGTAGCAAAACACGCCATAAGGTGTGATGAACGCTGTTTTGCTTCATCTTCTTCTTTTAATCTGATCTGGTTATAACCAGAATATCGCCAAGAAGGAAAGACGTTCGCATCCTGCCGTGGAGTCGATGATTTGATCGATCCTTGGGAGGAAAGTGATCCTTGGGACAATGTTTATTGAGACACGTGAAGTCGACGCACATGCGAAGGACTATTGTGTGTTTCTTCGGCACCATCACTGGGTTAGCTACCCATGTGGCTTCTGTAGATATTTCTCTGATAAACCCAGCATCTTTGAGTCGATCTATTTCTGATAACATGGCTTTGCGGCTAGGCTCTGAAAAACGCCGCAAAGGTTGCTTTACTGGTCGTGCGAGAGGATCCAAATTGAGGTGGTGCTCGGCAAGTTCCCTGGGTACTCCTGGCATGTCAGCTGGACACCATGCGAAGATTCTCCAGTGCTCACGGAGGAACTCGACGAGCGTGCTTTCCTATGCGACATCCATGTTTGCGGCAATGGACGTCGTTTTCTTTGGGTCTGTCGGGTGATCTGTACCTCTTTTGAATCTTTGTTTATATTGAAAGTTGGCTCCTTAGAAGGTCTTCCTACCTCGCAGTACATCATAATCAGTGAACCTAGGTGCCGCATATTCTGCATCCCGAAAGTTTCTGATAGCCGATGAAAATCTTTGTCGCATTTATCGGATACGCGAAGCTTCCTTTAATTGTGATAGGTCCCTTAGGCCCAGGCAACCTCCACAACAAATATGTATAATGCGGCACTGCCATGAACCTGGCATACGCTGGTCGTCCCAACAAAGCGTGATATTGAGACGGGAAATCCACAACTTCGAACTCCAGATTCTCTATCCTGTAGTTTTCTCGGGTTCCAAACTGAACGTCGAGGTTTATTTTGCCCAATGGGTAACTTGGCTTCTCGGTGTAATCCCATGGAAACGTGTGTCGGTTGGTTTCAGGTTTGCCAGGGATATGTTCATTTTCCTCAATGTATCTGCATACATGAGGTTTAAGCTGCTGCCGCCATCTATGAAAACTCTCGACACATCAAAACCAGCAATTACTGCGGGTAGGATGAGTGCTGATTGTCTGGTCGAGGAACTTGCTGCGGATGATCTGCGATTGTGAAGCCGATATCTTGCCCTGACCAATTTAAGTACTCGACTGTTGGTGGAGGCATCTTCTCTGCCATGAACACTTGTCGAGATATTACCTTCTGTGCCCTGTTGGACGGCCTAGCTTTCGAATCATCGAGACCACACCGTTAGAGTTGGGGTCAACATATGGAGGTGGATGTGGTGCTGCCGCAATTCTAAGCTGGTGTCGATTTTCGTCGGTAATTGCGGGAGGAGGTGGAAGGTGAATCTCGCTCCTTGGCTCCCGAGGATTTCTGTTATTTGCTTGAGCGTTTGCGATTCCTGCGGCTCACAGCATTGCTTGAAAATTGCGGCAGTCTTTCTGTAGATGTCCTGACTGCCTCTTTCCATTGTTGTCGAGATAAAAGTGCATTTGACACGGACCGTTCATCATCTCCTCGGGAGACACGTAAGGTCGTTGAATCCTTGGTCCACTATTTTGTCTGTTGCTGCGAAAATCACCTCTATTGTCGCCTTGTTGCTCATTGCTTCTTTGATAATCATCTCGGCTATTTCCTCCAGTGTTTCCCCGGAAACCAGCCGATATATGGCCGGGAGCATCGTTGTTGTAGAACTGGCGAGAAAATCGCCTTCTATTTTGATAATTTCGACCACGATCTTCCTCTGGCGACTGTGTCGCTTGTTGTATATTGCGTCTTCTCCATCTGCCCACTTATTAGCGATTTCCATCAACGCTGAGATTGTCTTAGGATTAGTTCTTCCCAAGTCCTCGACGAAATCTGCTCGTCGGATTCCTGCCACGAACGCATCTATTGCCCTCTCGTCAGATATGTCTTCTGCCGAGTTTTTGATAATGTTCCACCGCTGTATATATTTTCTCATCGACTCGTCATGTTTTTGTCGACACGCCCGTAATTCTTCCAACGACGCAGGTTTCTTGCAGGTGGATCGAAGTTTTTCACGAAGATGTCCTCAAAGGTTTCCCAGCTGTCGATGGAGTTCAAGGGTAGTTTCTTTATCCAAGATCTTGCGGCACCACTCAGGTGAACTTGGATACTTTGCATAGCTGTTGCTCTGGTTCCTCCTACCAGTTTTACCATCTCGAGATAATCCACGAGCCAATCCTCGGGATCTTGCAGGCCGTCGAACTTCTTGAAATTTTCGGGTAACTTGAACCCTTTTGGGACTCGAGTTTTCGAACTCTTCTCGTAAAGCACGGGAGCCACACATATCTTCGTCGGCCAGCTCGGCGAGTGCTGACGGTCTCTCCTTTCTTGTCGCGCTCTGTCCACCCTTACTTGGACTGCTTGTGTCTCTTGCTCCACTTGCTCTTGGTGGGTCTTGAGCTGCTGCGGTGGGTCGTGGACTATTTTGCCTAGGATTTTCTTCGGGAGGCGTTGTTGCAAACGCTGTTCCCATAACTCCTACTCCAGCCATCGCCATATTGAACAATGGTTCTCTCGGGTCCCCAGGAGGTGGTCTGGATGCCAAGATATAAGCTTGTGTTGCCATGTAACCTGCCTCTGGCGTTTTTGGGATGATATTTCCTCTTTCATCGATCGACATAAAGGACATGTCGAGATTTTGGATTATGTTTCCTCTCTGCTTCGGGTATGTTTTGCGCCGAGACATTGCTCTCCTCCGAGCTTCTGTGACTATCTCCCGAATTTCTAGATTGTCGACTTAAATGCTCGGCGTGCTTGATGCGAAGCTGCTTCTTTTCTCCTATTCAGGGATGTTGTCTGTTTTTCCAACTCTCTGCTTACTCGAGCAAGTCTATATTGATATGCTTGAAGTTCTTGTGCGGTAGCAGTGGTGGTCATAGGTTCTGAACCGTCCATGGCTCTCGCAGCCCTATCCCACGCTTCTTGCGGGAGCTGTACTCTTGCGCGAGTTGTAGATCCAGGATATTTGGTGCCTAGACCATGTCTGAGATCAGCGGGATCGACGTATGGATTTCCCAATTCGTCGAAAGCCTCTGATGTTTGCGGGTCTGATGTGCCTGCCCCTTCTACCACATAGATCTGATGATATTTTGCGCATTGATTTTTGTCGGGATTGGTGACACCATCATATAGAGTGGTGAAGACCTTTCCGATGGCGCAGACTTGTCGATGAAGTTGAAGCTGTCGACTTGTCGGAGTCGCTGCTTATAAAGGAGTCCGCAGATGACTCGAAGGATGTGTTGCTGAAGATCTTGGCGAGCTTTCCGCTTGCTTTGTTGTCGACGAAGTATGTCGACGAAAACTCCTCGTCACTCGGCGTAAAGTTGGAGTCGACCGCTGAAAATTCCGGCGAGATCGGAACTTCGAGACGGTAGGATCCTTCCTTGTTGACGCCAAATCGAAATTCTCCGAACGTCATGACGATGGGCTCCTCCAGATAGGCACATGCATCCATACGGGAGGGCGGGTGAGGAATAAAATTGAATAGATCAGTTTTTCCCTTGTTACCTCGATCCATCGCGTTGCTTGCTGTTGACGATGTCGAAGATCTTGAACGTGCCATCGAGATCAGATCCTTGCAACCTCTAATTCCCACGTGGGTTCGATCCCCACAGACGGCGCCAATTGACAAAGGATTAACTAGTCAATGCCTACAGATTGTAGACTAGGGTTTTGCTAGAAGTAGAGGGCAAGTAGATCTCGAAGGTTTAGGCGAAAAGTACTCGGCGATTATGAAAACTAGGGTTGTGTTGACAGTAGATTCGATCCTTTCTTTGTCCCTCGACTCCCCCTTATATAGGAGGTGGAGCGGAGGGTTTCGTATTGTACAAAGAGTCGGGACGGTTTGTAACTCGTCCCGCCAGATTACAAATAATACTTCCTATTACAACTCTAGCTTTCCTTAATTCATCTTGGTCTCCCGAATCTTCTTATTCTTCGGATAGTGGGCCTTCAGTAAATCCCGGGTACTATCTATGGCAGGCCCATTTGGGGTGCCTATGTCACATTGTTTAGATAATTTCATGAGCTTTCCAAATATATAAATTTGGCTAAATTTGGTGCAGTAGTTTGAAAGTTATTCAAATTTGAAGTGGGCACCAGTATTTGAATTTAGCTGAACTAATTAAACAGAATTTGAATTACTTGGGCCACGCGGGAAAAGCCTACGGGCCCAACGAGTTTAAACAGCGAAGCACGGCCCAGCAACACAGCCAGTGTGAGTGGGCCGCCTGACGAGGTGGGGGCCACCTGTCAGTGGCTCTTAAACGAGCGAATCGGTACGTGCGAGGAGATCCGTTGGATCAGAACTAGATCGAGCGGTCGTGGATCGTCGTCTTCTCCGACGAGATCCGGACGTGCTGGCGGCGTACCTAGGGGGTCGGGGAGCGCACCAGGCCGCCGGCAATCGATGGCGAGGTACGAGGCGACGTTGACGAGGGTGAAGAAGCCCGTGGTACAGTGGCGGAGCTTGGGGAGGCGTGGATCGATGGCGATGATCTGCGGACTCCGGCGGGCTTCGTCTTCGAATTGGAGCTACCCGGCGAGGTGGTGTCCAATTGCGTGGTCGAGTAGAGGCAGAGATGGGAGGAGAACAGATTGGTGTGAAGGAGAGGTGCTCTGGGCGCCTCTATTTATAGGGGAAGTGAGGTGCTGCGGGTGCCGTGGAGGGTCGATCATGGCGTGGCCGCTCCGGCGTGCGAAAGGGAACGACGAGGACGGCTACCTGTAGGCGTCGTCCTGGCGATGCTCAAGGTGCAGCGGGCGCAGAGAAAAGATGACGAGAAGGCTCGGGCGCATGCGATGATCGCGGCGGTACCCACGGTATGATTCCGACGAGGACGACGGTGACGAGGCGGCCGCAGTCGTTCGAGTGTGTCTACGCGGTAGAGGTGAGGGTGGCGGTGCTCGTTACAGGCATAGGGATGCAGGGAGAGGACGGCGTCGATCGGGCGCGAGATGCTCTGGCTCGTTCCAGAGCGCGCTCACCGCGTGCCTGGCACGTCCTGGCATGGTGTTGGGCGTGCTCGGTCTGGCCAATGCCATTCGTGGGCGAGCTAGGGCTGTGTACTGGCATGATCCTGGTGATGAGTAGATGCTTTGGGACAAGGTGGTGCTGAGAGAGAGAGGCCAGAAAGATCAATGGCCAAGAGGCCGGCATGGTACATGGCATGAGCTTTTCTCCCCCTGTTCTCCACTTTAATCGACCATGGCAAGGACGAGCTTTGATGCAGGGGTTGCAGGAGGGTCTAATGATCACAAGCTAAAGTTGGTTTAGGCAAGAAACCAGTGTGTAATTGGAATGTCACACAAATCTGGATGAATGCCTGCCATGTGTTCGACACAATGGCCGCAAGAACATTTTTGTTGAATTTTAGAATTCTTTTTGGTGAGTCTTAATCATATAATTAATGAGCCAGAATGGTGGTGTTGGTGTTCAATTTGGTGTAAGTTTGCAATTTTTCAAAAAGAGGGTCATCTTCTCTTTGTTTCAAAGTCCTATCTTGCCCAAACATTTCTGGTCAACCTGGTCAACTTCAGCAGTGGTGGTCAACAGAGAAGTTGTTCACCTTTACTTGGTCTTGGATGAGGTGGCAAAGGTTGACTAAGTTTAGTTTAAGAAAAATTAAATACAGGGGTGCAAAGAGGTGAAGATTTTATAAATGGGTCACATGACCATTATCATATGTATGTACAATTTGAAATTTCCTTTGATTTGAATCTTGTTTCTTTTATGCATTTGTGTTTGTTTTTGTTATATAAGAGTTTTAGAAACCTTAGGTCAAGCAATGGTGGCCTTTGGTGAAGATTTGAATAATTGAGCAAGGTGGTATGTGAGTGAGAGATGAGTTATTTTCTATTTTTCTTCTTCTTCTCAAGTTAGGGTTAGGTGATCTTGTGTTAGGGTTTAAACACACTTGATCAACACTAAACACTCATCATGGCAATTGCACAAAAGAAAAGCACACTATGCATTGCAACTATATGTGACACTATATGCATAATAAAAGTTTTTGTTTGTTGCAAATTTTGGGTATTTGAAATTCTCCCCTCTTTATTTATTATTGAAAACTTGGGGTGTTACAAACCCTTCCCCCTTACAAAAGATCTTGTCCCGAGATCTTAAAGAAAACTAGGTACTAAAGAGATTTGGGTACTCAGTCTTCATAAAGTCTTCTCTCTCCCAAGTGGCCTCTTCTGCGGTGTGATTACTCCATTGGATCTTCAGAAACTTGATACTCGGGTACGAGTGGTTCTGAAAGCTTATTCTAGGATGCGAACTGGCACTTCGCGATAGGTCAAGTCTGAGTTGATGTCCACAGATCTGTGATCAATGTTCTTGAAAACTTCGGTCTTTTCCGGCACTTCCAAGCATTTGCGAAGTAGAGAGATGTGAAACACATTGTGCACCGCTGCCATTTCTTCCGGCAATTCCAGTTGATAAGACACTTCTCCTCGGCGACTCAGGACTTTGAAGGGTCCAACATAGCGGGGTGCAAGCTTTCCTCTCAGCCGAAACCTCTGCATTCCTTTAAGAGGGGACATTTTGAGATACACGAAATCTCCTATCTCGAAGGTCATCTCTCGGCGTCTTTTGTCAGCGTAACTCTTCTGTCTTGATTGGGCAGTCTTGAGGTACTCTCGGATCTTGTGTACCTTCTCTTCGGCTTCTCGAAGAATATCTGGTCCAAAGACTTGACTCTCTCCGACTTCCGACCAGTTCAGAGGGGTACGGCACTTCCTTCCGTACAATGCTTCAAAGGGGGCCATTTGCAAACTGGCTTGGTAGCTGTTGTTGTACGAAAATTCTGCATAGGGCAGATAGTCTTCCCACTTGGATCCATACTCTAGTACGCATGCTCTCAACATATCTTCCAGGATTTGATTGACTCGCTCAGTCTGTCCATCTGTCTGCAGGTGGTAGGCGGTGCTGAAATTCAGCCGGGTGCCTAATCCTTCATGTACTTTCTGCCAGAATTGGGATCCTCTATCTGACACTATGGACTTCGGGGTTCCGTGCAGGCTGACTATCCGTGAGATATACAACTCAGCTAGCTTCGGTCCTTGGTAGGTGGTCTTGACAGGGATGAAATGGGCGACTTTGGTCAATCTATCAACCACTACCCAGATAGAATCATTTCCTTTGCTAGATTTGGGCAGTCCAGTGATGAAATCCATTCCTACCGAATCCCACTTCCATTCGGGAATCTGCAGGGGCTGTAGCAGTCCTGCGGGTCGTTGATGCTCGGCCTTGACTCTCTAACATATGTCACACTTGGCGATGTAGCTCCCTCTTCATTCCATGCCACCAAAACTGTTCCTTCAAGTCCTGGTACATCTTGGTACCTCCGGGGTGAATGGAATAAAGGGTGTCATGGGCTTCCTTCAGGATGACTTGCTTCAACTCAGAATCTGACGGCACGCACAAGCGTCCGTTATACCAAAGTATTCCTTCTTCATCTATAGTGAATCCTGGTGCTTTTCCCGCAGCTAGTTGGTTCTTGATTCCGTCAATACTAGCATTTCCCTTTTGGGCTTCCTTGATCTGACTAATCAAGGTAGGTTGTAGCTCTATGCTGGCGAGGTAACCTTCGCTAACTAGCTCCATTCTAAACTGCTCAAATTCTTGGTGCAGGCTAGGTTGCTCTTTGGCGATCATGGAGTTCAACTGACACGGCAGTCTACTTAAAGCATCCGCTACCACATTGGCCTTGCCAGGGTGATAGTGGATTTCCATATCGTAATCCTTGATTAACTCTAACCACCTTCTTTGCCTCATATTCAGCTCTTTCTGGGTGAAGATATACTTCAAACTCTTGTGATCCGAATAAATCTCGCATCGATTACCCATGAGGTAATGACGCCAAACTTTCAAAGCTAACACTACTGCCGCAAGTTCTAAGTCATGGGTCGGATAATTCTGCTCATGTGGCTTCAGTTGCCTAGACAGGTATGAGATCACCTTGCCTTCTTGCATCAACACACATCCAAGACCAATCTTGGAGGCGTCACAGTACACATCAAATGGCTTGGTGATGTCCGGCATGATCAGTATTGGGGCTGTGGTCAACTTGGTCTTGAGCTTCTGGAAGCTCTCTTCACATTTGTCGGTCCATTCAAACTTCTTGTCCTTCTTCAGCAGTTGAGTCATGGGTCTTTCTATGCTTGAGAATCCCTCAACAAATCTGCCGGCTAATCCGAGAAAAGCACGGACTTCAGTCTGAGTGGTTGGGGTTTTCCATTCAGCAATGGTCTTAATCTTTGTGGGATCAACGGCAATTCCTCCTGCTGACAAGATGTGTCCTAGGAATCCTACTTCCTTTAGCCAAAACTCGCATTTGCTGAACTTGGCGTACAACTTGTGCTGTCTAAGGGTTTCTAGGATGATCTCCAGGTGTTGCTCATGTTCCTCCTCGGACTTGGAGTAGATTAGGATGTCATCGATGAAAACGATGACAAACTTGTCCAGGAAGTTCATGAAGATCTTATTCATGAGGTTCATGAAGTAAGCGGGAGCATTGGTCAGTCAAAATGACATGACGTTGTACTCATACAACCCATATCTGGTGGTGAATGCCGTCTTTGGGATATCCGTTGCATGGATCTTTAGCTGATGGTAACCTGTCCTAAGATCAATCTTAGAGAACACGGCGGCACCGGTCAACTGATCAAACAGGTCTTCTATCTTTGGCAAGGGATATTTGTTCTTGATGGTGACATCATTAAGCTTGCGGTAATCCGTACATAAACGACTGGCACCGTCTTTCTTATCCACAAACAAAACTGGGGATCTCCAAGGCGACGCACTTGGTCGGATCAGACCTTTGGCTAAAAGTTCATCCAACTGCTTCTTCAGTTCCACTAGTTCTGCCGGGTTCATGTTGTAAGCTCTCTGAGCTATGGGTCCTGTTCCAGGGATTAACTCAATGATAAACTCGATATCCCGATCTGGGGGCATACCGGGTAGATCATCGGAAACACATCAGGGAATCTCTGAGCGACCTGATCGATCCAAGGTGGGCTTGGCTAAACTCTGGTTGCAGGTAAACTTGCAGTCTTTCGAGATGTGTTCTACTAACACTCCGGTGCTACTAGTCATGGTGATGGCCTTCTTGGCACAATCAATCAGTCCATGATGCTTGGACATCCAATCCATACCCAGTACTACTTCCAACCCTTTGTTCCCAGAACAATCAAATTTGCATAAAACTCTATTTCATGAATTCTGATGGGTACATCTTTGCAAATTTTCTAGCTTTTGTAGTTGAACCGGGTATTTGAACTATCATGACATGCTTCAAACTGGTGGGTTGAATCTTACTAGTGCATGCAAAATCTTCGGTGACGAATGAATGCGATGCTCCGGAATCAAACAACACTCTTGCCAGTACTGAGTTAACAGAGAACATACCCAGCACGACATCTGGCGCTTCCTGGGCTTCTTCCGCACTCATGTGAAAGAGGCGGCCACTGCGGTTGTTGGGGGCAAACTTCTTGCCGTTGGTGACACGGCGTTGCTGCTGAGCAGGTGCAGCGGTGTTGGCGGCGAGCTTGGCAAGTTTCTTGGGGCACTCATTGGAATAGTGTCCCACTACTCCGCATTCATAGCAGGTGATGGTGGACTTGTCCTTGGGGGTGACGGGGATAGCGTTGCTCCCAGTCCTCAGAGCAGTGTTGTTGTTGTTGTTGTTGGCGGGGGCTCTCATCGGAGCGCGGTTGAAGTTGGTGTTGTGGTGGACGTAGTTGTTGTTGTTGTTGTTGTGGTGGCCTCCTGGCCTGGGGTTTCCTCCACTCCGATTCTGATAACCGGGGCGCGACATCTGTGCTGGTGGCCTGTTGTTCCTGGGGGTGAATCCTCCGCTTGAGCTAGGGCGAAACTTGGAGGTATTGCTGGGCCCACTTTGGTGCATCATGCGGCGCTTGCGGTTTTCATTGGCCTGGTTCAGCTTGCCCTCCATCTGGATGGCGGAGTCAACAAGGGCTTCAAGGTCAGCGAAGGGAATGTTGACCAGCACGGTCTGCATCTCATCGTGCAGTCCGTTCAAGAACCTCTCCTTCCTTTTCTCGGTGGTATCAGTCTCATCCGGGGCCTTGACAAGGTAAGGAACTTGTCGCGGTACTCCACTACAGTCATTCGGCCCTGTTTGAGTTCTCGGAACTCGTCCCTCATCTTCTTGATCGGCACATGGCACTTGCTGAACTTGAGCTTGAAGTCGGCCCAAGTCATCATTTGTCCCGCATTCAATGCGCGGGCACTCGTCCACCAGGCACATGCTGGTCCTGCCAGGTAGTGCGTGGCGAACAGAACCTTGTCATTGGCCTCCACTCCGGCCACTTCCAGATTGTTCTCCATGGTCTGGAGCCAATCGTCCGCATCGAGGGGTTCCTCTGTCTTGCTAAACACCGGTGGGTTGGTGTTCTGGAAGTTCTTCAACTTTGAGCCCGGATGATCATGGTTTCCGTGGCCTTGGTTGTTCTGGGCAATCTGTTGCAGTGCAGCGATGTTGGCTTTCCTTTCAGCTCTTTCAGCCTCTCTATCAGCCATTAGAGTCTGCAGCAGTTGCATCATAGCATCCTGCGATGCACGGCCGGGAGGTGCCATCTGAACATGGATATAGATCATGAGATGAGAGGGAAATTTCTATGGCTTATTTTGGGTAAAGTTCAAAATTTAAAACTTGAGTTCTTGATATATTGAAACTAAACACACTTTTATTTCAGTCATGATGCAAACAGTACACACATCGGAGGGTTTGAAGAACCCTTTCACCCAGCTACGATACATTGGGACCGATACAACTCACACCTACGTAAGGTGCACAAGTGACTACTCTCCATCAACATTGATCGGGGCGGTGTCATCTCCATAGGGGTAGAAGTCCAGATCATCATTCTCCTCGTGCTCGCATAGGAGTAGCCATCCCCCGGAATGTCTTCCCCTTCTCCTTCTCCTTCTCCTTCGAGGGCCCGGAGTTGGTCCTCTTGGGTCTTGATGGTCTCCTTCATTGCGGCGACCTTGGCCTTGAGGCGGTGGATGGCGTAGTCCTTCTTTGCGTTCTCACGACGAAGAGTCCTGCGTTCCTTGGCGATGACCTTGATGGTCTCGTCCTTCTGGATCATCTGGAGGTAGGCGTAGTTGGTGAGGCCGCGGGAGTTGTCCAGCGCGGTGCGAGTTTCGCACAGCATGAAGTCGAGGTGGTCCACATGGTGCCTCAGCACGGGGTGGAACGGCAGGTTCAGGGGTACTCCAAGGGAGTTGTGCCTTGCGAGGTGAGCAAAGCGTCCTCCTTGGAGGGCCATGGCGTTCTGCCCGCACAGACGTGCGAGCGCTTCTTGCATGGCGCGGGTGAGTCCATCCGCCCAGTTGTTCTCCCTGAGAGAGAACTGGATCCTGCCGAACATGGGAGACTCAGGCTTCCCGGGGAGATCAGCCATGATCACCCACTGTAGCTGTCCACCGGGCTGGTCATTGACCTGTCCTCCGTAGAACTGAGGTGGCGAACGTCCAAGAGACTCCGAGAGGGCATGAAGGTCCCTTTCGAAGATCAGGTCTCCGCCACTCCCTAGCTGGTACACCTCAGTCTGGACAAAGGGCTCCATCTGTAGAGGCATGGATGAGTAAGTTAGAAGTGTAAGTGTGCAAATTGTTAAGTTACTTGTACTAGAAACCTGAACTTATTGTTTTGCAAAAGATCCTCGAGGGTAAGAAGGTGAATATTTTTTCATAACTATACCTTTTGTTACTTTTAAATTTAATTGTTTCAAGCGTCTATTCTAAACTAGGGGCTTCTAAGGTCAAACAATGGCTCTGATACCAACTTTTCAACACCCGGATTTTTAAGTCCGGATGCCTATTATGCCGTACATCGCAATCCCAAGAAGATTGTTGTTGCGAGACATAACAGTTGAATACCACAGCGTCATCATTTATTACAACACATAGAGTCTTACATCCATAGATCACATGATCCAATATTACACAAATGGTTGATCTAATGATCAACGAACATAACAAGTAGTGGAAGCGTCATAGTAGGTGGAACTATCTATCCACAGGCCAACGCTTGACGTTAGAAGCATCCTAGTTCTGGTAGACGTCCTGCTGACCGTCATCTTCATAGTGTTGCTCCTCTTCATAGTCTGGCATTGGAAGCCAGGGACACAGCCATGAGTACTTTAAGTACTCGCAAACTAATACTAATGTAAGTAATTATCAATTTTAATGGTTTGCTAAGCTCTAGGTTTATTTGCATAAAGCCAAGTTTAGTTCATAAATATTTAGTAAATATGCTTGAATCGCTCGACTAACTCAAGGGGGAACATTAGTGTCAGTCCCACAACATCAGTTGTGTTTCCAAAATTCAAGTCACCAGTCACATGTCATATTTTTGAAAAGAGCCTGATGACGGAACAGTATGGCCTTTCCAATCGTCCGTAACCGTGGACCCGGCTATTCGAATAGTTCTACACTCTGCAGAGGTCGTACACTTGTGCCACAATATTTGCAATAATCCGTCAGGGTTAACTGATTTATCGCACTCCGTGCACGGACTACCAACCATAACCTTTCACTTACATACCCTAGTACAGACACCTCTCCCCATGAGCTTGGCCTCCCGGTGAAAACCAACTGTCAACCCGGGAACTGCACAGGGCTTGGGTCGTACATTCACCTCATATTCACATCATTTCACTTGTAATGGAGGCAGCCTCGGCATAACCCCTATGATGCTTGTTTAGAGGGAACCCATACTAAGGCACATAAATTTCTAGTTAAGCCCTTACCCATGTTGGGTATTGTGGGGGTACTTTCAAATTGGAATGGTATCGCATCCGAACCCAACAATAAGTTTTTGTAAAATTCACCAACTCATCAATGTCATATTCACTTTCAAAAATCTCCCAAGTCCTTTCATTTCACCTTGTTCCCATCTAGAGTAATCAATTTTAGTTGATTTAGCAATAGCAACTAGTCATGAAGGGGTGCTATCTAGCTTTGTTTGCCTAGGCTATACTTGGGACTCTTGTTCTATTCTAAACAAGTGAATCATGAATCAAAAAGGTAAACTTTGAAATACTATAAGTAAAAATAATAGTAAGGCAAAACATAGGATAGGATTGTGGAGCATAAAGTAACATGGAAAGTTGCCTTGATCAAGGAGAGCTTTGCATTAAGTTGACTTGCAAGAATATTAGCTTGCCTTGGTTGGGATAGGAGTCAAAGTTTTCCTCCTCCTCTTGGGTGTAGTCTTCCTCCTCTTGATACTCCTCGTTACTAGCGTCTATACACGAATACGAGGTATACCATCACCACACCAGCTTAAGTGCTAAGCCAAACACACCAAGAATGCACACAAACCTATACTTGCATCACATCTTATTTGCATGGTGGTTTACTTTGTTTATCTCCTAAGAAAAATAATTTCCTCTCATTATAATTATATATTAGTGTAGCTCTTAAATGCTTTGGAGGGAATAATTTCCTCTCATTGAATCTTATTAAGATTTAATCTCTTCAAATAGTAATAAGGTATGAATATTGGTTGACCAAGGTCAACACTTCATATCTATTATTTGAGAGTAGAATTTAAATGAGATGCTACACCTCATGCATTTTAATACTAGCATGGTAATGATTTAATGTCTCCAAGTAACCAAGCATGAGGCTTATTAGACCAAGGTCAGTACCTCTATTTGAATTACTTAGGATCACAATTTAAATGAGAGAGTAGCTCTCATACTATTTAAATTAATTTATGTGTAGGTGTTAAATGGACTAGAAATAGTTCCATAGTCATTATTCAGTTCTAGTTCATAATCATGTAAAACAACTATACTATATTTTTGCATAAACAATTATAGTATGTCAAATGTGATTTATGAGAGTTGGAATCAACTCAAAATCATTTGGAGATAATTTTTAATATTTATTTGAAGTTAGAAAAGGCCCTGTCTTGTTACTTTTGTCATTTAAATTTAATTACTAATTTGGAAAAGAGGCCAGTGGCATTGTTTAGATAATTTCATGAGCTTTCAAAATATATAAATTTGGCTAAATTTGGTGCAGTAGTTTGAAAGTTATTCAAATTTGAAGTGGGCACCAGTATTTGAATTTAGCTGAACTAATTAAATAGAATTTGAATTACTTGGGCCGCGCGGGAAAAGCCTACGGGCCCAACGAGTTTAAACAGCGAAGCACGGCCCAACAACACAACCAGTGTGAGTGGGCCGCCTGACGAGGTGGGGGCCACCTGTCAGTGGCTCTTAAACGAGCGAATCGGTACGTGCGAGGAGATCCGTTGGATCCGAACTAGATCGAGCGGTCGTGGATCGTCGTCTTCTCCGACGAGATCCCGACGTGCTGGCGGCGTACCTAGGGGGTCGGGGAGCGCACCAGGCCGCCGGCGATCGATGGCGAGGTACGAGGCGACGTTGACGAGGGTGAAGAAGCCCCTGGTACAGTGGCTGAACTTGGGGAGGCGTGGATCGATGGCGATGATCTGCGGACTCCGGCGGGCTTCGTCTTTGAATTGGAGCTACCCCGGCGAGGTGGTGTCCAATTGCGTGGTCGAGTAGAGGCAGAGATGGGAGGAGAACAGATTGGTGTGAAGGAGAGGTGCTCTGGGCGCCTCTATTTATAGGGGAAGTGAGGTGCTGCGGGTGCCGTGGAGGGTCGATCATGGCGTGGCCGCTCCGGCGTGCGAAAGGGCACGGCGAGGACGGCTACCTGTAGGCGTCGTCCTAGCGATGCTCAAGGTGCAGCGGGCGCAGAGAAAAGATGACGGGAAGGCTCGGGCGCATGCGATGATCGCGGCGGTACCCGCGGTATGATTCCGATGAGGACGACGGTGACGAGGCGGCCGCAGTCGTTCGAGTGTGTCTACGCGGTAGAGGTGAGGGTGGCGGTGCTCGTTACAGGCATAGGGATGCAGGGGGAGGACGACGTCGATCGGGCGCGAGATGCTCTGGCGCGTTCCAGAGCGCGCTCACCACGTGCCTGGCACGTCCTGGCATGGTGCTGGGCGTGCTCGGTCTGGCCAATGCCGTTCGTGGGCGAGCTAGGGCTGTGTACTGGCACGATCCTGGTGATGAGTAGATGCTTTGGGACAAGGTGGTGCTGAGAGAGAGAGGCCAGAAAGATCAATGGCCAAGAGGCCGGCATGGTACATGGCATGAGCTTTTCTCCCCCTATTCTCCACTTTAATCGACCATGGCAAGGACGAGCTTTGATGCAGGGGTTGCAGGAGGGTCTAATGATCACAAGCTAAAGTTGGTTTAGGCAAGAAACCATTGTGTAATTGGATGTGACACAAATCTGGATGAATGCCTGCCATGTGTTCGACACAATGGCCCCAAGAACATTTTTGTTGAATTTTGGAATTCTTTTTGGTGAGTCTTAATCATATAATTAATGAGCCAGAATGGTGGTGTTGGTGTTCAATTTGGTGTAAGTTTGCAATTTTTCAAAAAGAGGGTCATCTTCTCTTTGTTTCAAAGTCCTATCTTGCCCAAACATTTCTGGTCAACCTGGTCAACTTCAGCAGTGGTGGTCAACAGAGAAGTTGTTCACCTAGACTTGGTCTTGGATGAGGTGGCAAAGGTGGACTAAGTTTAGTTTAAGAAAATTTAAATACAGGGGTGCAAAGAGGTGAAGATTTTATAAATGGGTCACATGACCATTATCATATGTATGTACAATTTGAAATTTCCTTTGATTTGAATCTTGTTTCTTTTATGCATTTGTGTTTGTTTTTGTTATATAAGAGTTTTAGAAACCTTAGGTCAAGCAATGGTGGCCTTTGGTGAAGATTTGAATAATTGAGCAAGGTGGTATGTGAGTGAGAGATGAGTTATTTTCTATTTTTCTTCTTCTTCTCAAGTTAGGGTTAGGTGATCTTGTGTTAGGGTTTAAACACACTTGATCAACACTAAACACTCATCATGGCAATTGCACAAAAGAAAAGCACACTATGCATTGCAACTATATGTGACACTATATGCATAATAAAAGTTTTTGTTTGTTGCAAATTTTGGGTATTTGAAATTCTCCCCTTTTTATTTATTATTGAAAACTTGGGATGTTACATTTAGAATGGATGAAAGTAAGAAAGGGTTCTTACCGATGTTGCCAGGTAAGGTCTTGAGCAAGACTCAAGGTCCAGCTACGGCAGAAGAAAGAGAGAGGATGAATCAGATCCCCTATGCCTCGGCAGTAAGCTCTATCATGTATGCCATGTGTACTAGACCGGATATAGCACATGTTAGTTTGACTAGCAGATCTCAAAGTGATCCAGGAATGGAACACTGGACAGCGGTCAAGAATATCTGAAGTACTTGAAAAGAACTAAGGATATGTTTCTTTGTTATGGCGGTGACCAAAAGCTCGTTGTAACCAGTTACACCGATGCAAGTTGGAACACTAATCCTGATGACTCTAAGTCTCAGTCTGGGTACGTGTTTATATTGAATGGTGTTGCGGTAAGCTGGTGCAACTCCAAGCAGTGCACGGTGGCGAAGTCTTCAACAGAATCGGAATACATAGCGGCTTCGGAGGCTTCATCGGAAGCGGTATGGATGAAGTGGTTCATTATTGAGCTCGGTGTAGTTCCTAGTGCATTGGACCCACTAGTCATTTATTGTGACAACATGGGTGCCATCGCCAATGCACAAGAACCAAGGTCACACAAGAAGCTAAAGCATATCAAGCTGCGTTTTCATTCGATTCGCGAGTACATCGAAGATGGAGAAGTAAAGATTTGCAAAGTACACACTGATCTGAATGTAGCAGATCCGTTGACTAAAGCTCTCCCTAGGGCAAAGCATGACCAACACCAGAATGCCATGGGTGTTAGGTACATTACAATGTAATCTAGATTATTGACTCTAGTGCAAGTGGGAGACTGTTGGAGATATGCCCAAGAGGCAATAATAAATTGGTTATTATATATCTTTGTGTTTATGAAGAATGTTTATATACCATGCTATAATTGTATTAACCGAAACATTGATACATGTGTGTTATGTAAACAACAAGAAGTCCCTAGTAAAGCCTCTTGTATAACTAGCTTGTTGATTAATAGATGATCATCGTTTCGTGATCATGAACATTGGATGTTATTAATGACAAGGTTATATCATTATGTGAATGATGTAATGGACACACCCAATTAAGCGTAGCATAAGATCACGTCATTAAGTTCATTTGCTATAAGCTTTCGATACATAGTTACCAAGTCCTTTCGACCATGAGATGATGTAAATCACTTATGCCGGAAGGGTACTTTAATTACATCAAACGCCACTGCGTAAATGGGTGGTTATAAAGGTGGGATTAGGTATCCGGAAAGTATGAGCTTGAGGCATATGGATCAACAGTGGGATTTGTCCATCCCGATGACGGATAGATATACTCTGGGCCCTCTCGGTGGAATGTCGTCTAAATGGCTTGCAAGCATATGAATAGTTCATAAGAGACCACATACCACGGTACGAGTAAGAGTACTTGTCAGGAGATGAGGTTGAACAAGGTATCATGATACCGATGATCAAACCTCGAACAAGTAATATATCGCGAGACAAAGGGAATCAGTATCATATGTAAATGGTTCATTCGATCACTAAGTCATCGTTGAATATGTGGTAGCCATTATGGATCTCCAGATCCCGCTATTGGTTATTGGTCGGAGAGAAGTCTCAACCATGTCTGCATAGTTCGCGAACCGTAGGGTGACACACTTAAGGTTTGATGTTGTATTAGTAGAACTTGAATATGGAATGGAGTTCGAAGTTTTGTTCGAAGTCTCGGATGGGATCCGGACATCACGAGGAGTTCCGGAATGGTCCGGAGAATAAGATTCATATATAGGAAGTCATTTTATAAGTTTGAAAATGATCCGGTGCATTTATGGAAGGTTCTAGAAGGTTCTAGAAAAGTCCGGAAGAAATCACTTTGGAAGGCGGAGTTTCGAAGGGACTCCACCACCCATGGCCGGCCAACCCTAGAGGGGTGGAGTCCCAAGTGGACTCCACCAAGGGGGCCGGCCACCCTCATGGAAGGGTGGGAGTCCCACTTGAGGTGGGAATCCCACCTTGGGTAGGTTTCCCTACAAATGGAAGGTTTTGGGTTGGGGTCTTATTCGAAGACTTGTAGTCCAACACTTGGGGGTTCCACCTATATAATGAGGGGCCAAGGGAGGGGCCGGCCACCACAACACCACCACCTTGGCCGCCCAAGGAGGCCGGCCCCCCTCTCTCCAAACCCTAGCCGCCCCACTCCCCCTCTCCCGCGCTTAGCGAAGCTCCGCCGGAGATCTCCATCGCCACCGCCACCACGCCGTCGTGCTGCCGGATTCAAGGAGGAGATACTACTTCCGCTGCCCGCTGGAACGAGGAGAAGGACGTCGTCTTCATCAACACCGAACGTGTGACCGAGTACGGAGGTGCTGCCCGATTGTGGCACCGTCGAGATCAAGATATTCTACGCGCTTTTGCAAGCGGCAAGTGATCGTCTACATCCACCCGGAAATCTAATCTCGTTAAGCTTTGCGAATCTTCGAGGGTTAGTCTCTTCATCTCTTCGTTGCTACCATCTACTAGATTAGATCTTGGCTTGTGTTTCGTTCTTGCGGTAGGAAATTTTTTTGTTTTCTATGCTACGAATCCCATCACCGGGAACATCGTCGACGCCCACGGCGACGAGGCCCACATGGACTAGGCGGCGCGCCGGCGGCCACCTCGTCCTCCTCAAATCCGAGGATAGGGTTTTTTTAAGTTTAAAACCCATATAAAGGGCTTTCTTTTGTAGTTTAAATTTTCTCAAAATAGGGCATATGTATAAATTTGTCCAAAACAGGGCATATGTTTAATAAAATATGGTTAGGTTTAATTGTTTTCATTTTTTTTCCTTTCGTGTCGGCGCGGCCACCCACTGTTTGGGTCGCCGCGAGTTTGGAGATGCCCTTACTTCCACACCACTACACGCACTTGACGTCGGCCACCCGTTAGCTCTAACTAAGAGCATCTCCAGTCGCGTCCCCCAAACCGTCCCCCAAAACGATTTGGGCGCACCGAACAAAAAAAAGTTCCCAGCCGCGTCCCCCAAAACCTCTTTTTGTCCGGCGCGCCCCGATACGGTGTCCAGCGCCCCGAGCCCGTCCCCGCTATACAGGGGATGCTCTGGGAACGCCGGACACAACGAAAAGCGAGGCAGACTCCCACATGTCGGCGACTATTTTCATAAACCGTTGGCTCGCGCCATATTGTAATCTCGAAAAAGGCAACATTTCATCACAGATAAAAACGAAAGCAATTAACCAGCAACCTAAGAGCACCTCCAGCCGTTGTCACTCCCCCACGGCCAAATCCGGCGCTAAATAGCGCCAGTTTGGACGAAAGTTTGGCGTAGGGAGCGCCGAACTTCCAGCCGTCCGCACAGCTAGACGCTCGAAGATCGACGTTTTTGGCTTTATTTTCACAAATAGAATCACAGTTTGGCGTATTTGACAAATTTTGGCCAATATTTGGCTTATTTTTACAAATAAACGTTACAGTTCAACAAAGCAAGCACATAATTTAACAAGTTTTGAAACAAATCAAATGGAAACTAGTTGGTGTTGCCTCGAAGCCTCCATATGTGCTCCACTAGATCATCCTGCAGTTGTTGATGCATTGTGGAGTCTCGAATCTCATGACGCATATCGATGAACGAAGCCCACGATGCCGACACCTGGTGATTAGGCTGTGCAAGAGGACCCTCTCTGTCATATGGTGCAGCTTGCTCGCTCAGAGGAACTAGATACTTTCGCTCATTCTCAATAATCATGTTGTGTAATCACACACAACAGTTCATCACCTCCCACATCTGATCTTTGGAACAAGTCATAGCGGAGAACCGGACTACAACAAACCTCTGCTGGAGGACACCAAATGTATGCTTGACGTCCTTTCGTCAACCTTCTTGTTCTTGTCAAACTCCGTCTCCTTCGGGAGGACGGGTCTTGAAACAATCTTCACAAATGTTGCCCATTTTTTTAGATAGATACCGTCTGCAAGATAGTATCCCTTGTTGTAGTGTCGGCCATTGATCACAAAGTCAACCGAGGGAGCATGACCCTCAACAAGCTTGGAGAAGATCGGCGAGCACTGCAAGATGTTGATGTTGTTGTTGGATCCCGGCATACCAAAGAAGGAGTACCAAATTCAGAGATCATGGGTAGCCACTGCCTCAAGTATCACAGTGCAGCTTTTTTTGTGACCCTTGTACATCTCCTGCCAGGCAAACAGACAGTTCTTCCATTTCCAATGCATGCAGTCAATGCTTCCAAGCATCCCCGGAAATCCTAGAGCTTCATTGACAGCGAGGATCCGGACAGTGTCTTCGGCAGTGGGTGATCTCAAGTAGATGTCCCCAAACACTGCTATCATCGTCCTTCAGAACCGGTAGAAACAATCAAGGGCAGTGGACTCCCCCATCCGAAGATAGTCATCAACAGCATCACCAGGAGCTCCTTATGCCAGCATCCGCATAGCCACCGTGCAATTTTGGAGGGGCGGAAAACCATGCTATGCCGGTGCAATCCAACTTGCATCTGAAGTAGCAGTCGTAGTATCGAAGGGCATACACAATTATCAAGAAGAGCTTCCGGCTCATCCTGAAATGACGCATAAAAACAGTCTCACCGTGCAATGGATTGTCGGCGAAGTAGTCGGCGTAGAGCATGCAGTAGCCCTCCATTCGCTGCCTCGGCTTGCACTTCCGGCGACCTGGTGCCGACCACCACGTCGACCAATGGCCTTCTCCGCGTACAGGCCGGACAAGCAAGCTAGGATCAACATGTGCTCCTCGTATTGGGTGGTGGCTGACATCTCTTCTTCAAAAAGCTCGGCGAACATCTGCTCCTCCTCGTCGTCCGAGTCCATGTTCACCCAGACAAATAGACGAACACCTTCCGGGCGTGGCCGACGCGAGGCGCGACACGAGGAGTTGCCCGACGGCGGAATATAGGCGGACGGGAGGAGGGATGGCGGAATATAGGCTGGTGGGAGGAGGGACGGCGGAATACAGGCAACCTGCCGGCGGTTTGGCGAGGGGTGGTGCTGGCGGCGAGAGAGCTACGAGAGGGGAGGGGGATTTGGGACGAGAAAGTGGTGGAGTTCACGTGTTCTCTCGCCGATAGAGCGGGTCCGTCTCTGCTTTTCTCTAGTTCGGACTCCCCGAGCGCACCCCGGGAGGCCGGGGATGGCCTGGGCCCTCCGGATGAATTTAGCCCCTTTTCCGGAGAAAAACGATAAACCGGAGACGCAGCTAGACCGAATAATGCCTTCCGGATGAAAAAAAAAGGTGCCGGAGGCCTCGCTGAGGAGACGGCTGAAAGTGCTAAAGTATCCGCGTCAAATCAATATATGATTCCCATCTTTATTTCGATCGAGCAGCAGCAACAAAGCACTGAAACTACGCCGGCTTAGCGTTAACCATCGCATCACATGTCAGTTATTCGGAGTAGCAGAGGCTGCAGTCCGCGCCTGCAGCACCTTGCCGTACTGGAGGATCTGGTCGACCTCCGGGAAGACCCCCTTGGCAGCGTCCAGCCTGGCGAAGCGCTCCGCCCACGCCACCAGGAGGGGTGTTCGGCCGGCGTCAAGGAGATTCACGCCGGCCACCGCCTCGTAGGCGCGCATCCAACCAAGGTAACCCCCGAGCGCCACGTCCACGTATCCAGGTTCGTCGCCGGCAAAGAAAGGCTTCCCCTTGGAGCACTCCCCGAACGCGCTCTCCAGCGTCTGCAACGCCGCAAGCGCGCCTGCCGTCCCCGCCGCCTTCTCATCCTCCGTCGTCCCCTTGAGCGACTTGATCCACGCGGCAAAGAACTACGCAACACACACGTTGGGGTAAATAATCAAAATGGAGTAGCTAGCTAGCTAAAACTGAAAGGTTATGGGGTGTTCATGCATGCACAGATCGGAGCTCAGAGTAGACGTACAATGTCGTCGGCGTAAGCAACCCAGAAGCGGGCGACAGCGCGGTCGTAGGGATCGGCAGGGAGGAGGGCGTTGCCAGCTTCGGGGAAGGCGTCCTCGAGGTACTGCAGGATGACGAGGGACTCGCAGACGGGCCTGCCGCCGTGGAGGAGCACGGGGATCTTCTTGTGCACGGGGTTGGAGGCTAGGAGAAGGTCGCTCTTGTTGGTGAGGTCCTCCTCGACATACTCGTAGTTGGTGATGCCCTTGAGGTGCAGCGCGAGGCGCACCCTGTGCACAAACGGGCTTGGCCACGCGCCTAGCAGCTTCAGCTCTTGGCCACCTCCGGCTCCGGCCGCCATTGGATTAGTTCTCGAATGCTTGCCTTGTACTGGGGATATAATGTCTTGAAAACAAAAGCCGATGGCGCGGTATATAAGAGAAAATCCTCGTTGGTTACTTGGTTTGGATCA
Source organism: Lolium multiflorum (assembly GCA_030979885.1). Classification (NCBI taxonomy): domain Eukaryota; kingdom Viridiplantae; phylum Streptophyta; class Magnoliopsida; order Poales; family Poaceae; genus Lolium; species Lolium multiflorum. The sequence continues at coordinate 184,371,901 of CM061749.1, read as the reverse complement.
CGCCAAGATCAGCGGATATCGATCGCCTTTAAAGATGAAATAAAAGCGGTATTAATGGCCATGCTATCACCGGCCTTAGGCTAACCATAGTGGTAGTATCTTAGCAAGTATCATACACATTGGGTCCACAAAAATGCTGATGTGGCAGCTAATTAAGGTGGAGAGATGAGATTAGAGTAGTATCATAGGTGGATACCATATTATAGCGCATATCACAAGAAAAGTTAATGCCAAATAAATCTTGTACATCAATTTATATTGAGATTCTAAATAGCAATAAATATAGCATAACTAGGATACTACTTCATGATACTACCCACTATAGGGATAGTATCATATACAAATATCATATGCATGATACTACATGATACTTATCACTATGACCAGCCTTATCTTGATCTAGCTAGACCTCTGGTTAGCAGGTGTGAGCCATATCGGGTTAGACTGCTCATAGTGGGGGTAACATAGGTGGTAACATCACACGTCTCAAGACATTTTGGTGACATGGCATGACAATAAAAGTAAAAAGAGAGTGAGGTGGTAACTAGCTATGTTATCATAACATCACACATCCCAAAGCAATATGAATCTACAACATAATTAATGACACATTGCATGAAATCACATCTAAGTTAATACCCACTATGAAGATAGTTACTTAGGCTAGTAACATGACATATGTTACTAGACTAAGTTACTCTCCACTATGAGTAGCCTTATGAGATTTCATGTTTACGCTCTCTGATTTGTAGGATAGGGAAAAACTTAGGAATAGAAAACTGTAGGCTTAAAATGTCATGTCCAGTTAAGTTCTATAAAAACTTAAAAAGAGATATATATTCTCTTTGATTGTGGTGAAGAAATTTTTATGAGGTCTAACTTAATGTTTCGTCCTATGAAATTAACACTATAAGATTCTTATGAAATATTTTTATGAGATACGATCCTATAAATCAAACGGCTTCTCCAGAAAAGAAAAGAAAAACCATAAGATTTCAATCCTCCACAAATCTTTTAAAATCCTATTAATTAAAGAGTATCCCCACCGAATCAATATTTTGTTCCTATCTTTATGGATAATGCTTCGTTTCCTTCGGAGGCTAACGCGCTCGTGAACCTCCGGACGCGGAACCGTTGGATGGACGTCGATCGTGTGGGCTTCACTTTTCTTGGCCCCACCATCCCACGCCCCCGCTCCACAAAATATCTTCAGTTGATACCGTGGAGGGCTCCTGTCCACTAGTTTCTTATCCCTTCATCTTTAACTCTCTTCTTCCTTTCTCGTCAACGCCGTGCCCCAACTTCACACCCCAACTCCATGCTCCGGTGGGGATCCCGTGCTCTCACGCCGCCGCGGTCGTCCATGTCCTTCCTCCCCCTCTCTCTCTACGACCTAGTGAGCATGGAGGCTCTGATGTGAACGGCGATCGCCGCTGCGACGCTTGCCTCCACTGCTGCCATCGCTGATCCCCTCAGTTGTTGGTGCTGCCCTGAACGGCAGGCAGCAGCGCTGCCATCCATGGGGGCGTGGTGCTGCCAATGTCAGACGTGGCTGCTTGACCGGCATGCGGTGGAGCTTCCTATTGCAAGCATTGGGGCTACCAGCGACTGCCAACTGTGACCATCGATGCTGCGAGGGGCGACGGCGAAGCAGCAAGCCATGGCCGGGGAGGTACAGCGAGGGGCAGGTGCTGCCAACATCGGCATGCGGTGTGCGGCGATGATACATAGGAGCGCCGCCGGAGCTGCAATTATGCGTCGAGGGAGCTGCAAAGGTGCCCCGTCGGAGCTGCAAGGTGCGTCGGGGACCTGCAATCATGCTGCAATTATGCGCCAGGGGAGCTGCGATGGTGCGCCTCCGGAGCTACAAGTGGCCGCAGAAGCTTCAACGGTGCACCGCCGGAGCTGCAAAGGTGCGCCCCCGGAGCTGCAAGCGGCGGCCAAAGTTTCAATGGTGCACCACCGGAGCTGCAAAGGTGCGCTGCCGGAGCTACAAAGCTACGCCGTCGGAGCTGCAAAGCTACGCCGTCGGAGCTGCAAGCGGCGGCCGAAGCTTCATTGGTGTACCGCCGGAGCTGCGATGGTGCGCCGCCAGAGCTGCAAGCGGCGGCTGGAGCTGCGAGCGGTGAACGTCGCCGTTGACGGCATCGCCTCCGTGCTGCAAGCCTGCCGTCAAGATCTGTGGTGGTGTTGCAAGCCCGCCGACCTCGGCGCCGCCTCTGTGCTCTCCGCCGTCGGACTGCTACCGGCGGTGCTTCAAGGTCCCGATGTTGCATAGACGGGCGGAGATGCTGCCAACCGGAGTCGATGCGTCGCCGGCGAGGTCCGTGCATCGGGGGATGAAGGTGCGGCCGGTAGGGGCGTGTTTGCCCTGTCTATGGAGTATTTTTCTTTCTGTGCCTGCGGTGGAACCGTAGTGCTTCACGTGGGTGTGGTCCTGAAGGACACGTGTCAGGCAGGGGAGGCGGAGGTTCGGATGGAAATATCCTCCGGAGGATCCTCAGCACTTTCCTATCTTTATTTCGATCGAGCAGCAGCAGTATACTACCGAAACTGCGCCGGCTTAGCCTTAACCATTGCATCACATGTCAGTTATTCGGAGCAGCAGAGGCTGCAGTCCGCGCCTGCAGCGCCTTGGCGAACTGGACGATCTGGTCGACCTCCGGGAAGACCCCCTTGGCAGCGTCCAGACCGGCAAAGCGCTCCGCCCACGCCACCAGGAGGGGTGTTCGGCCGGCGTCCAGGAGATTCACGCCGGCCACCACCTCGTAGGCGCGCATCCAACCAAGGTAACCCCCGAGGGCCACGTCCATGTACCCAGGTTCGTCGCCGGCGAAGAAAGGCTTCCCCTTGGAGCACTCCCCGAACGCGCCCTCCAGCGTCTGCAGCGCCGCAAGCGCGCCCGTCGTCCCCGCCGCTTTCTCATCCTCCGTCATCCCCATGAGCGACTTGATCCACGCCGCAAAGAACTGCGCGCACATACACTGGTGTAAATAATCAAAATGGAGCAGCTAGCTCAAACTGAGAGACTATGAGTGTTGATCGGAGCACAGGGTAGACGTACAATGTCGTCAGCGTAAGCGACCCAGAAGCGGGCGACGGCGCGGTCGTAGGGATCGGCGGGGAGGAGGGCGTTGCCAGCTCCGGGGAAGGCGTCCTCAAGGTACTGCAGGATGACGAGGGACTCGCAAACGGGCCTGCCGCTGTGGAGGAGCACGGGGATCTTCTTGTGGACGGGGTTGGAGGCCAGGAGCAGATCGCTCTTGTTGGTGAGGTCCTCCTCCACATACTCGTAGTTTGTGATCCCCTTGAGGTGCAGTGCGAGGCGCACCCTGTGCAAGAACGGGCTCGGCCACGCGCCCAGCAGCTTCAGCTCGTCGCCTCCGGGCGCCATTGGATTTCTCGATTGCTTGCCCTGTGCAAAGGGGTACGAGTTTTTTCTTGTCTTTGTCCTGCGCTCTTAGCCTCTGATTGCCTATGGCGCCGTATATAAGAAGGAACGCTGCTGTTATGTGAATCACACAAAATCCTCCTTGGTTTGGACCACGCCAAGATCAGCAGACATAGATCGGCTTTAAAGATGAAGTGAAAGCGGTATGAATGGTCACGCTGTGACCGGGCTTATCTTGATCTGGTTGGCACGAGGTGAATCCGGTTATGAAATTTCATGTTTAAAGTGGAGCAAAATTTTACCATTTTGATACAATGCTAAATATACTAAGCTTTTTACATGTTTAAGTCGATTTGGAACGCAGCTACATTTTGTAACAGTGCAAGTTACTCCCTCTGTTCTATGATAGTTGTCTCTGATTTATCGAAAACTCAATTCGGCTCCTAGGTGTATATGCTCCCTCTACCCCAAAAAAAGTATTTCGAAGTGTCAAAACTTTTTGATAAAAAAATCTACACGTATATCTTCAAAATATATGTTTGTGAAGCTTCGTAAAAAACAATATTTTTATGGTCTATGTAAAAAAAAAATATCTCCTAAAAATCCTTACTTTTAGCATCGATTTTTTTCTCTTTCACACACGCCACACGACAATTCGGTTTTTTCATTAAACAACTTTGTGAGCGCATAGCACACGTGAAGATGCATGTGAAATTTTTTTGTTTCATTTTTTTAACAGTTCAAAATGTGTGTAACGTCCATTTCAAAATAAAGGGGGCATATGTAACATCCCAGATTTTCAGACAATCACGGGGTAGAATTTGGAAGGGATGTGCATTGCATCGTAAAATGGGGGAATTTTTCACGCTTAATTGCATAAAACTTAGGGGGATCGAAGTCTCTCTACCGCTGCAATTAGGGTTTAGTTGTGGCGATAGTGCGATAGATTTTAACATGACCTCTCTGTAACTAAGGTTTTTGAGAGGGAGAGTAACTTGAGTTGACATTCAAATTCAAATTTGAAATGAAAATAAATAGTATGTGTAGATTTTCAACAACTAAATCACTAAAGCGTGCACCATTTGGATCTTTAACCATTGCCCTTCCTGGACAATGATGCTAATTTTCATAAACCGAGGGTCAGGGTCATCAGTACAAATAATCCAACTGCACTACCTTGCAGTATCCAGGCAAGTTCATCACTTGCTCATGTCACCTTGATTGTGTTTATCAAATTACTTGCAAATTACTATTCGTATCACTCCTGCATTACAAAGCAAAGAATTATTTTCTGAAATATGACTAACGTTTGTTAGCCTGACATGGTAATGTTCTGATTGACATCAGGAGGTGGGGAATGCGACAGAGAGCTTTTGCACCAACTAGCATCCACACCTTTGCTTCCTCGAGGATTGAAACTACCAGGTCTTGTCTATTCGGGGTAAGGTCTTTGAAGATCACATCATTTCTTGTCTTCCATAGCCGCTAGATGGTGAGTAGAATAAGAGATTTGACATCTTTTTGCAGAGAAGGTCTGGCATGGGAGGCAACTGCATCAGCCCAAGGCATGCAACCCAACAAATCGAGTTTGGCGAGAATGTCATGCCAGATTTGCTTAGAAAAGGAACATTGGACAAGCAAGTGTGAAATAGACTCAATTTCCTGATCACATAGCCCACATGTGTCAGCATCAGACAGACCATGGCGCATGCGCCACTCTGCAGTCCAACATTGATCAAGAGATACAAGCCATGCGAAGACCTTGCATTTGAGGGGCCTCAAGCATTCCCAAATTGCACTGTGATGAGGGGAGAAGGTTGAGCCTTCAAAGAAGGCATTCTAATCAGATTTAGCTGTGTAAGAGCCAGATTTGGAGAAGTTCCAGGATATGTGATCTTGGGAATTCAGCTGAAGCTCTTATTCGCCGATGATGTCGACCAAGTGAAGAAATTGGATGATGGCCTTAGTGGAGAGAGTACCGATGATGTGTCTGATCCAAGCACTCTCAGGCAAGGCAAAGGCGATCGTCCGGCGTTTGATGGCACGAGGGTTGACAACAGCGACCACGGACGGGGCAAGGTCAGCAATGCTTTGCCCAGCAAGCCATCTATCTGACTAGAAAAATAGTTTAGTGCCAGTAGTAGCAGCATGGACCAGGGCTTCGACATGGCAACCAAGCTTGATGGGAAAATTTGTCTATGGGTGAGTGTTGTCAGTGCAACGTAGCCAGGCCTAGCGTGCGCGAAGTGCCCATCTCATGCGTTTCAGATAGAGGACATCCAAACCACCATACTCAATAGGGTGGCAGACATCCTTCCACGCAACAACACAACTGCCTCCACCGTCATCACGACCTGAAGACCAAAAGAATGAGCGTTGACCAAGGATGACCACATCCTTGATTGGTTTTGGCATATCAGTGGCAAGCATGGTGTGGATGGGGGTTGCCGAGAGCACAGACTTGACAAGCACCAGTTTGTCACCTTTGGACAGCAGTCATGCATGCCAGCCTGAGAGCTTATCGTAGAGTTTGTCGGTGAGCAGTTACAGGTCCTCGGCTCGCAGTTTTCAGATGGAGAGTGGGACTCCTAGGTAGATGACGGGGAAATCTTTAACCGGGCAGTGCAGGTTCTGTGCAATGATCTGCCGCTGATCATCGCTGCAGCGAACTGGCGTTGCCATGCTCTTGAGGATATTTGTATGAAGGCCAGTGGAAACACGAAACAGCCGAAGCATCTGAGTATGGTTTCACAATCTTGCTGGGTGGACTTGTGGAAGATGATGGCATCGTCAGCATATAGAGAGACAATCAAGCCAAGACGATTTGCAATGCCGATCAGGCATTGAAAAACTTGCATGACGAGCACAAACAACATAGGTGACAGTGGGTTGCCTTGCCGGACACCACGGTGATGGTGGATTTTGTCATGCGTGTGGAGGCGGTGGATAGTATCGAAGGCACGAGCGATATCCAGCTTCAGCAACATTGTCGGTGAGTTTGCGGCATGGAAGGATTTGGCTAGCTGCTGGACAAGCATGAAATTATCATGGATATTGTGACCACGGATGAAAGCATTTTGGTTGGGAGAGACCGGAATCTGCAAGTGCGGAGCAAGACGGAGCGACATTGTCTTTGCAATCAGTTTGGCAATGTTGTGCACAAGGCTGATCAGCCTAAAGTCTCTTATTTCTGCAGCATCTTGTTTCTTAGGCAGAAAAGTGATTAAGGCTATCTTTAACTTTGAGAAACCGTGAGCTTGCCCGGTGGTCGCTCTGAAAACAGCGAGAATATCATCCTTTCAAGTTGGCTTGTGAAAGTTGTTGAATGATTTAGTAGAGTTAAGAGGCATATGCGGTAAGGACAGATAGAAGTGTGGAACACATGGAATGGACACGACATAGTGTCATGAAGAGCAATTTATTTGCACAATTCAACAATCTGTAATTATTATGTAACACCTAAAGTTAATCAAAGATGTAGTTTCTGATGTATCAATTCCTTGAAGTTTGTTCCTATGGTATTTCTCCAACTATAATCTTATGCATGAAAAATATTGTAAAAGTAGAAAAGCAGGCCACTCTAAATCTCTTTGACCACTCCTCTACCTCACAAGCTAGTTATTTTTGCTTCCCTGTTAATATTTTTATATTTTCACTTCATTGTAGGATATTAGTTCTATTCTTGATCGAGAATAAGTGGGTGTGCCAGATTGTTGACAAGTTTACCTTTTCCAATAAGCAAGATGATGACATTCTCAACCCACCCAGAAAAATTGACTTTCATCTCAAGAGTTACACAATGATAAGGACATCCCATCTATTCATACAACCGTTGTACCTACAGCCCCACAAATACAAGGACCTATCACTCGAGCTTGTGTCAAGCTACTTAACTATCAGTTACTTTCGTTTCTTGGAACTATTCCTCACATACATGAGAATATGATGCTGCCTAAATTAGATGTGTTTGTTACTCTTAGGAATGATGGACCTAGCATTGACGGGATGGACAAGCATTGGAGCATGATCGTGCATGGAGGTGGCACCAAGCATGTGAGGAATGAAGAGGACAACACAAGTGGAGATTTGAGCACTTTGAAGCCACCATAATGAAGATTGAAGACTTGGACGAAATACAGAAGATTATACTTCATAATTTTGTCCATATCATAATATGGTGTTGCGTCACCTTTAGTTTTAGGCCAGGCCCATGTTATTTTCGCAGGAATTAACTCGGCCACCATTTAGAGCCCGTATTGGAGGGGGAAAGGCCTTCTAGGGTTTGGTTTGGCCACCATACGTATTGCTGGCCGAAACCCCACCTTTTCCTCCTTTAAATACCCCCATAGCCGTCACATTTAGACTCGTATTTTATTTAGACTAAAAGTTAGCCATTGCTCCAACTCTCGTGTACTTCTTTTGAGGCCAACGCCCAGAACAAGACCGCCGATTTGGAATCCCACATTTTTCATTAAAGCTTTCATATATATCCACAATATTATGATTGCATTATTAGTTCTTGTTCTCGATTTCAGGTAGGAATTAAAAACTTTTGGTCCAGCTGATCGTGCATCCGCAAGATCAGTAACTCCCAGACATTGTCATAGAGATTGCATTGGCGCACGAGCTTTGCACGTGTAGTCGGATAGTCAAGCACGAACTCCACCAACAAATCGAAGTTATCATCCTCTCATCGAATGATCGGCCACCTTTGCCCTATCAAGTGGTATCATATTTCAGGTTGCTTGGTGAGATTTACTGTTTTCCTAGTATAGATTGCATCTGCCTTCATACCTATAAACCACAAAAAAGCCAAAAATACAGTTAGGGTTTTAGATCATATCGTCCCATAAACCACCCGAGCCTTTGCATTGTCTTTTCAGTTTTGCATAGTTGAATTTGTGTCTGCATCTTCGTGTCGAGTTGCTGGTCTTAGCGTCTAGTTTCCTTTAGAGTTTCGAGTTCTGGTCATAATAGTTACGCCGCCGCCGCACGCTCACACTGCTCGCAGATCACCACCGCCATATACACCCACCATATACTTCCGCCACTGCCATATACACCCACCATATACTTCCGCCACTGCCATATACACCCATCATATATACTTCCTCCACTGCCATATAGACCCACCATATTCTTCCGCCACCGTCATATACATCTACCATATACCATGTTTCCTACCGCGAAACGGATTCTTATTGTTTCTCTGCCGCGACATAGTCCGAGTAGAAATAGGTTTTTTCCTGTTTTCCTTATTCGATGTTCCCTTCTAATTTCACCCGTGTTGTAATCAAAAAATTCCGTGAGTTAAGTTTTGGTCGCCGGCAAAGATTGGGAACGAGCAAAAAAAATTCTAGAATCGCCTGTGAAAAAAATTTCTAGCTACACTTTTTTTCGACTTTGGGGATCACTTTTCTCCACTGGCCGTTATAGCGACATTTTTTTTTGGCTCCTACGCGCTTTTTGAAGCACTTTTCAGAAATTTTGACAAAAATATTCGAGGCTATACTGTTTTTTGACCTCGGGAATCAGTTTGAGACACTCACCACCATAGTGATTTTTGGGCATCTCGATTCGCCACCTCATTGCTGCTCGTTGCTTGTGTGCCGCGCCGTGCCATTGTTAGTGCTCTAGGCTCGCGTCTCTAGTATGGTCTAGCCTAGGACTAGCACAGTACCGTGGTTGGCCATACTTTCAATATTGCATTGTGATACGTCTCCAACGTATCTATAATTTCTTATGTTCCATGCTAGTTTTATGACAATACCTACATGTTTTGTTCACACTTTATGATGTTTTTATGAATTTTCGGAACTAACCTATTAACAAGATGCCGAGGTGCCAGTTCCTGTTTTCTGCTATTTTTGGTTCCAGAAAGGCTGTTCGGGCAATATTCTCGGAATTCGACGAAACAAAAGCCAAACATCTTATTTCACCGAGACGGACCGAACAGAAGGAGCCGGAGAGGAGGCCTAGGGCCTCCACACCACAGGGCGTGGCCTAGGAGGGCGCGCCGCCCTATGGGGTGGCCCCCCCCCTGCGCCGCCTCTTCGCCTATATAATCTCTCGTGACGTGAAAACCCTACACCAATCGACGAAACTCCAGAAAGACTCTAGGGCGCCGCCATCATCGCGAAACTCCATTTCGGGGACGAAGTCTCTGTCCGGCACGCCGCCGGGATGGGGTACCCCTGGAGCCATCTCCATCGACACCACCGCCATCTTCATCGCCGTTGTCTCCCATGATGAGGAGGGAGTAGTTCTCCCCGAGGCTGAGGGCTCTACCGGTAGCTATGTGGTTAATCTCTCTCTCATGTACCTCAATACAATGATCTCATGAGCTGCCTTACATGATTGAGATCCATATGATGAGCTTTGTATCACTATTAATCTATGTGCTACTCTAGTGATGTTATTGAAGTAGTCTATTCCTCCTCCATGATGTAAAGGTGACAGTGTGTGCATCATGTAGTACTTGGCGTAGGTTATGATTGTAATCTCTTGTAGATTATGAAGTTAACTATTACTATGATAGTATTGATGTGATCTATTCCCCCTTTCATAGCTATTGGTGACAGTGTGTATGCTATGTTAGTACTCGGTCTAAATTGCAACGGTCTATTATGCACTCTAGAGGTTACTTCAATATGAACTCCGAATGTTGTGGAGCTTGTTTACTCCGGCTTGAGGTGTGCTTTTGTAGCCCTACACAATGAATGGTGTTTGTTATCCAACAAGAGAGTGTGAGAAAATAGCATTTATTTATTCAGTTATGTGATCAATGTTGAGAGTGTCCACTAGTGAAAGTATGATCCCTAGGCCTTGTTTCTAAGCATTGAAACACCGTTTCCAACAAGTTCTGCTACATGTTCGCTTGCTGCCATTTTTATTTCAGATTGCAATTACTACTTATAATCATCCATATTACTTGTATTTCACTATCTCTTCGCCGAACTAGTGCACCTATACATCTGACAAGTGTATTAGGTGTGTTGGGGACACAAGAGACTTCTTGTATCTTAATTGCAGGGTTGCTTGAGAGGAATATCTTTGACCTCTACCTCCTGAGTTCGATAAACCTTGGGTGATCCACTTAAGGAAACTTGCTGCTGTTCTACAAACCTCTACTCTTGGAGGCCCAACACTGTCTACATGAATAGAAGCGTGAGTAGACATCAAGCTATTTTCGCCGTTGCCGGAGGTAAGGTAAAAGGTATTCACATCCTCCGACTACTAAGCTATTTCCTAGCACTGTTGCCGGTGTGTGAGTGCTCGAAGCTATCTCCTTTAGATTCTGCAATTTTATCTTTTTGTCTCTTGTTTTTATTTTCACTAGTTAGGCATAATGGAAAACAACAAAAAAATTAGTGAGCTTTTTAATCTTTTTCTGAGTTAGAATTGTTTGATGCGAAAATTAAAAAACCTATGGAACCTTATTTGCATGCTAGTAGCAATGTTATTAGTATGAACGCAATTACTGCTAATGCTATGGAAAAGTCTAAGCTTGGGGAAGCTAGTTTTTATGATCCTTTTAGCTTCCCAGTTTTAGGGGAGAAAATTTGCTCTGATAATACTTTATCTCCCATATGCGATAACTCTAATGATGCTTGTGATATTTTAAATCCACCTACTGAAAATATTCCTTTCAAGATACCTACAAAAATTATTGAACTTGTTGTGGATAACCGCTATGAAGGGGATGGAACTGTCCGTCCTGGAGATCATTTACTGTTATTACATGAATTATGCAGGTTATTCAAGTGTGCAGGTATTTCTATGGATGAAGTTAGGAAGAAATTATTCTCTATGTCACTGTCTGGTAAAGCGGCGCATTGGTATAAACTGCTGAAGGATGGGCATTCTCTTGATTGGAAGGATATTGTGCCTCTCTTTTATTCTAAATTTTATCCTCCTCATGAAGTGCATATTGATAGGAATTACATTTATAACTTTTATCCTCATGATGGAGAGAGTATTTCCCAAGCGTGGGGGAGATTGAAGTCACTAATGCTCAAATGTCCCATTCATGAGCTCCCCGTAATGTTATTACTAATAATTTTTATGCAAGGCTTTCAGGACATCACAAGGACTATGTAGATGCCTGTTCGGAGGGATCTTTCACAAGCAAGAAGGATGAAGCTAGATGGGATCTTCTTGAAAGAATTAAAAGCAATACTGAAGATTGGGAGAATGATAAAGGTAAGGAATCAGGTATAAACTACGAGTATGATTGCATTAAGTCTTTCGCTCAAACTGCTGATTTTCAAGAGCTTAGTGCTAAATATGGTCTTGATCCTCAAATTATGGTCGATTGCTATAGAGCCTTTGCTTCTCATATTAATGTTCCTAAAGAAAATTGGTACATGTATCATGAACCTTTTAAAGACACTTTCATAGAAAATGAAATTGTTGTTAATGATTGCAATAAACATGCTCAAACTTCTGAAAATGCTATTTCCTATAAGCATGTTAATTTTTGTGGAGTTCATAGACCTTGTGAAAATAATAAAACTGAAGAAGAATATTGTATCCATCACAGGAATGAAAAAACTAGAAAGTGTTCTAGGGCTCTAGATGATCTTGGTAAAAAAGTTTGTGCTCTTTATCCTTTTATTTGTAAACTTTGCCATAGAGCGGGTCATTTTAATTTTCAATGCTCCTCCAATGATAATTCGAAACTTATGAGTGCTGCAAATTTGTATTGTGATAACATGATCACTGATAATTAGCATGATGAACTTACTTTATTTTTGGAGTGTGAATAGTTATTGAGAAAAACTTCTTTGGTGGATATGAGTGCTCTTGATATTAATAATGTCCTGCATGGGTGTCTTTCTTATTGCATTGATAATTGCCACACAAATACTTACATAAAAAATAATTTAGAATATGACACTTTGCCAAAATATGATAGGACCGCTGTGTGTTTCGAACTTATTAATGAAAAGGAGGAATCCTCCCAAGTTTCTTCTATTGTTTCTGGAAATAAATCAGGATATGTGGAGAAGCCTCCCTTCAAGCCTCTTCCTCCTAAAGAAGGGAACGAGGAGAAGGAAAAGAAGAAGAAGAAGGGAACGAAGAAGAGGAAGAAAAAAAGGAAGAGGTAACGGCATATTCCCGCATGTATGAGATAACGATAGGTAACCGTAAGTATGTTGCTCCTAATGATTATTATGATAATGAATCTGAGTACAATGATCTTCCTATGCCCTTTGCCCATATTAGTGATCATGATTTGGAAGAGCACACTACCTTTGATATTGGAAATCTCTTTGGTACCGATTATGAAAGTAATGATGATAACACTATTCATGTTCCCTCAAATGATGATATTGAAAGCTCTAAGCTTGGGGATGTTGTGCTTGAAGATCCTATATTTGAGACCTTTACTTTTAGTAAAAATGATGATATTATATATTCTGGTTTAGATAATCGTTATAGAGATGGATATGACACAGGTTATAATTATCCTTATGAAACTTGTCATAGTTATGATGGTATTGCCAAAAACCATTCCCTTTGTATGCAACTTGTTTACCATGTTCAAATTCTTGATAATGATCCTGCTCCAATTACTATTAATGAGAAGAGTTTTTCTTATGCCAAAAATAATGATACTTTTATGCATATGAACCATGATAAGAATGTTTTAAGTGATGGTTATATTGTGGATTTCATCAATGATGCTACTGAAAGTTATTATGAGAGAGGGAAACATGGTTATATGCATCTTAATAATATTAAGTTTCCCCTCTTTATGTTGAGAATCTTGAAGTTGAACTTGTGCTGCCTTTTTATGCTTGTTGCTATGTGCTTTCAGTACTTTCTCCCTTACAAGATTCCTTTTCATAGGAAGTGGGTTAGGCTTAAATGTGTTTTGAATTTGCTTCTTGATGCTCCTTTTGCTTCATTTTCTATTTTCATGAGAGCTTCATTAAAATTACTGAGCCCATCTTAATAGCTATAAAGAAAGCACTTCTTGGGAGATAACCCATGTTTTTATTTTACTACTGTTTTGTTGTGTCTTGGAAGTTGTTACTACTGTAGCAACCTCTCCTTATCATGTTATTGTGCCAAGTAAAGTCTCTAATAGTAAAGTTGATACTAGATTTGGATTGCTGCGAAACAGATTTCTATCTGTCACGAATTTGAGTAGATCTCTCTGTAGAAGAATCAAAAAAATCTGCCAATTTTCATGCGTGATCCTCAGATATGTACGCAACTTTCATTAGTTTTGAGTTTTCCATCTGAGGAAGTTAAGTGCCTCAGAAAAATTCGTCTTTACGGACTGTTCTGTTTTGACAGATTCTGCCTTTTATTTCGCATTGCCTCTTTTGCTATATTGAATGGATTTCTTTGTTCCATTAAGTTGCAGTAGCCTTGGGTAATGTCCAGAAGTGTTAAGAATGATTATGTCACCTCTGAATATGTGAATTTTTGATTATGCACTAACCCTCTAATGAGTTTGCTTAAAATTTGGTGTGGAGGAAGTTTTCAAGGGTCAAGAGAAGAGGATGATACAATATGATAAAGAAGAGTGAAAAGTTTAAGCTTGGGGATGCCCCCGTGGTTCATCCCTGCATATTTCAAGAAGACTCAAGCATCTAAGCTTGGGGATGCCCAAGGCATCCCCTTCTTCATCGACAACTTATCAGGTCACTTCTAGTGAAACTATATTTTTATTCCGTCACATCTTATGTTCTTTACTTGGAGCGTCTGTTCGTTTCTGTTTTTGTTTATGTTTGAATAAATTCGGATCCCAGCAATCCTTGTATTGGAGATAGACACGCTCCGCTTTTTCATATTGAACACTTGTGTTCTTAGTTTTGCTTTAATGTTCATGGCGAAGGCAGAAAACTGCTTTGTTGATTGCTATTTGGTTGGAATCAGAAAATGCTTCATATTGTCTTGAATAATTTGATACTTGGCAATTGTTTTGAGCTCTCATAGATCATGTTTAAGCTCTTGCATCATGTAGTTTAAATCTATTAGTGGAGAACTACCATAGAGCTTGTTGAAATTTGGTTTGCGTGATTGATCTCTCTAAGGTCTAGATATTTTCTGGTAAAAGTGTTTGAACAACAAGGAAGACAGTGTAGAGTCTTATAATGCTTGCAATATGTTCTTGTGTAAGTTTTGCTGTACCTATTCATACTTGTGTTTGCTTCAAACAACCTTGCTAGCCAAAGCCTTGTATGAGAGGAAATGCTTCTCGTGCATCCAAACACCTTGAGCCAAAACCCATGCCATTTGTGTCCACCATAACTACCTATATGTGGTATTTTTCTGCCATTCCAAAGTAAATTACTTGAGTGCTACCTTTAAAATTTCATTCCTTTGTCTTTACAATACATAGCTCATGGGAAAATAGCTTAAAAACTATTGTGGTGATGAATATGTAGCTATGTATCTTAGTTCTTATAAGTTGCTTGTTGAGCGGTAACCATGTTTCTGGGGACGCCATCAACTGTTACACCTTTGTTGAATATCATGTGAGTTGCTATGCATGTTCGTCTTGTCTGAAGTAAGGGTGATTTATCATGATTAAATGGTTTGAGTATGCATATTGTTAGAGAAGAACATTGGGCCGCCAACCAAAGCCATGTATCATGGTGGAAGTTTTCAGTTTGGACATTAATCCTCAATCTCTTATGAGAATATTATCTGTTGTTGAATGCTTAAGCATTAAAGAGGAGTCCATTATCTGTTTTCTATGTTGTCCCGGTATGGATGTCCTTAGTTGAGATCTATCAAAAACGAGAAATCAAATGCGATTTATCTCCTTGGAACTTTGTACAGGCGGCATAGAGGTACCCCTTTGTGACACTTGGTTGAAACATATGTTATGCAATGATAATCCATGTAAATCCAAGCTAATTAGGACAAGGTGCGGGCACTATTGGTATTCTATGCATGAGGCTTGCAACTTGTAGGAAGTTTTATGCATAACACATATGAATTATTACTACCGTTGACAAAATTGTTTCTATGTTTTCAAAATAAAAAGCTCTAGCACAAAAATAGTAATCCATGCTTCCCTCTGCGAAGGGCCTTTCTTTTACTTTATGTTGAGTCAGTTTACCTACTTCTTTCTATCTTAGAAGCAAACACTTGTGTCAACTGTGTGCATTGATTCTTACATGTTTACTTATTACACTTGTTATATTACTTTATGTTGACAATTATCCATGAGATATACATTTTACAAGTTGAAAGCAACTGCTGAAACTTAATCATCCTTTGTGTTGCTTCAATGCATTCTACTTTGAATCTATTGCTTTATGAGTTAGCTCTTATGCAAGTCTTTTTGATACTTGTCTTGAAAGTACTATTCATGAAAAGTTTTTGCTATATGATTCAGTTGTTTAGTCATTATCTCTTTGTTAGCAATCTATTGCTTCGAATCACTCCATTCATCTCATATGCTTTACAATAATGTTGATCAAGATTATGATGGTAGCATGTCACTTCAGAAATTATTGTTTTTATCGTTACCTACTCGAGGGCGAGTAGGAACTAAGCTTGGGGATGCTTGATACGTCTCCAACGTATCTATAATTTCTTATGTTCCATGCTAGTTTTATGACAATACCTACATGATGTTTTTATCATTTTTTGGAACTAACCTATTAACAAGATGCGAGGTGCCAGTTCCTGTTTTCTGCTGTTTTTGGTTCCAGAAAGGCTGTTCGGGCAATATTCTCGGAATTCGACGAAATAAAAGCCAAACATCTTATTTCACCGAGACAGACCAGAACACCAAGAAGAGCGGAGAGGAGGCCCAGGGCCTCCACACCACACTGGGGTGCGGCCTAGGAGGGGGGCGCGCCGCCCTATGGGGTGGCCCCCAGGCACCCCCTTGCGCCGCCTCTTCGCCTATATAATCTCTCATGACGTGAAAACCCTACACCAATCGACGAAACTCCAGAAAGACTCCAGGGGCGCCGCCGCCATCGCGAAACTCCATTTCGGGGGACAGAAGTCTCTGTCCCGGCACGCCGCCGGGACGGGGAATTGCCCCGGAGCCATCTCCATCGACACCACCGCCATCTTCATCGCCGTTGTTGTCTCCCATGATGAGGAGGGAGTAGTTCTCCCCGAGGCTGAGGGCTCTACCGGTAGCTATGTGGTTAATCTCTCTCTCATGTACCTCAATACAATGATCTCATGAGCTGCCTTACATGATTGAGATCCATATGATGAGCTTTGTATCACTATTAATCTATGTGCTACTCTAGTGATGTTACTAAAGTAGTCTATTCCTCCTCCATGATGTAAAGGTGACAGTGTGTGCATCATGTAGTACTTGGCGTAGGTTATGATTGTAATCTCTTGTAGATTATGAAGTTAACTATTACTATGATAGTATTGATGTGATCTATTCCCCCTTTCATAGCTATTGGTGACAGTGTGTATGCTATGTTAGTACTCGGTCTAAATTGCAACGGTCTATTATGCACTCTAGAGGTTACTTTAATATGAACTCCGGATGTTGTGGAGCTTGTTTACTCCGGCTTGAGGTGTGCTTTTGTAGCCCTACACAATGAATGGTGTTTGTTATCCAACAAGAGAGTGTGAGAAAGTAGCATTTATTTATTCAGTTATGTGATCAATGTTGAGAGTGTCCACTAGTGAAAGTATGATCCCTAGGTCTTGTTTCTAAGCATTGAAACACCGTTTCCAACAAGTTCTGCTACATGTTCGCTTGCTGCCATTTTTATTTCAGATTGCAATTACTACTTATATTCATCCATATTACTTGTATTTCACTATCTCTTCGCCGAACTAGTGCATCTATACATCTGACAAGTGTATTAGGTGTGTTGGGGACACAAGAGACTTCTTGTATCTTAATTGCAGGGTTGCTTGAGAGGAATATCTTTGACCTCTACCTCCCTGAGTTCGATAAACCTTGGGTGATCCACTTAAGGGAAACTTGTTGCTGTTCTACAAACCTCTGCTCTTGGAGGCCCAACACTGTCTACAGGAATAGAAGCGTGAGTAGACATCAAGCTATTTTCTGGCGCCGTTGCCGGGGAGGTAAGGTAAAGGTATTCACATCCTCCGACTACTAAGCTATTTCCTAGCTTGTTGCCGGTGTGTGAGTGCTCGAAGCTATCTCCTTGAGATTCTGCAATTTTATCTTTTTGTCTCTTGTTTTTATTTTCACTAGTTAGGCATAATGGAAAACAACAAAAAAATTAGTGAGTAGACATCACATTGCTGTTTTGACATTTGTTGTTTTTACTACCATATTAGCCTTCCTACAGCTCCACATATTGTCTCCACGTGCTCTGCGTTGACACATGGTAATCGCTTTGTGCAATCTTTGGGGAGACGCAAATCCTTGTTGGTTGTCATATCGAATTCTTCTTGTCTGGTAAGAACTTGTAAGAGCTTTGCATTTTGCTTGACGAATTGCGCGTGATCCACCATATTACGTAGTTTGTAGGCATACATTTGTGCTTTTTGAGTACTAATCATGACAGGAATTGTGACGGACGTTGTTTACCCGGATAAGATGACGAGTGTAGGGTTGCATGCCCACTTCACCCAGATTTTGGTGGGGCGTGCACATGACGTGGATTTGCGCCTCGGTGACGTTGATTCCAAACTTACCGACGCCATGGAGAAGATCGAAGGCCTCGAAGAATCCTTCAAAACCAAGCTCGACGCCAAGTTCCAGGAGGTCTTGGCTAGGTTACCACAACCTCGTGGCAACGCGCGCCGCGCACGCCGCGTTCCTCGTGCGTATTTGCCTGTAGGTACCGCTGCTGCTGCACTAGCCGTGCCTGAAGCGGCCACCGATGAAGGATACGACAATTATGGAGGGGACGACAAGTTGGTAGACGAGAACTTTCTTGACGACAAGGAGGTATAACAACCTCCACCTGGTCGTCCACGATAATACAACCGCAATGCTCGTCCACCTCCACGACCGGTACATGATGATGATCATATTGCAAAACTTAAATTGAATATTCCGCCATTAATTTGAGGGTCGATATAATCCTGATGCATACCTTACTTGGGAATTGGAAGTAGAGCAACGTTTTGCATGGTCACAATATCCTGATGCTTTGCGTGTTAGTGTTGCTACGTGTGAGTTCACAGATTTTGCATCTATTTGGTGATCTGAACATTGTAGAGTACATCATGCTAATATTCCTACTACTTGGGTTGGTTTAAAACTTGTTATGCATACACGCTTTATTCCTCCACATTATCAACGTGATTTTCTTAAGAAATTGTCTCGTTTAGAACAAGGTAAAAAATTGTAGAAGACCAATATCAAGAATTGCAAACAGGCATGATTTGTTGTGGTATTGTAGAAGATAAGGAAGCTATTCTTGCAAGTTTCTTAAGTTGTTTGAATAAAGAGATTCATCATATTTTGGACTATAAGGAGTACAACACCATTACTCGTTTATTTCATCTTGCTTGCAAAGCTGAACGTGAAGTGCATGATCGTCTACCACCATGGAGAAGAGCTAATATTTCTGCAGGTCGTACACCATCATGGACTTCGCGACAATCAGCTCCACCCACTCATGGGGCTACACGAGCGCCTACTACCTCCAAGTACACCGCGCCTGCATCACGGGAGCCACCTGCTGCTACTCCACCACCATGTGCTGGTCCTCCTCAGAGTTCATCTTTGATGGCCTCCACGGGAAAGACACGCGACATTCAATGTCGCAAATATTTGGGATTTGGTCACATAGAAAAATAATGCAAAACCAAACATGTGATATTGGTGCGTGAAGATGGCGAAAATGATTCTGCAAGCGATTTTGATGAAGGTACATTGGCCCTTATTGTTGCACGTGATGGAGCCAATTCTGATTTTGAACAAGAGATGGAGGTAATGGGAGCTGAAACTGCTGATCAGTACAAGAGCTTAGTTTCACAACGTGTGTTGAGTGTGCAAGTGATCAAAGCTAAGCATGATCAACGCCACAATCTGTTTCAAACAAGAGACGTTGTAAAAGATTGAGCTATACGGATCATCATTGATGGAGGGAGTTGTAATAACTTGGCTAGCATTGACATGGTGGAGAAGCTTGCTCTACCTACAAGACAACGTCCACATCCTTACTACATTCAATGGTTTGAGAGCTCTCGTAAGCTTAAGGTAACAAGAACTACACGTGTGTATTTTACTAGTGGTACATATTTTAATTTTGTTGATTGTGATGTCGTACCTATGCAAGCTTGTTCTTTGTTACTTGGTAGACCTTGGCATTTTGATAGAGAATCTGTTCATAAAGGTAAAACTAATCAATATTCTCTTATCCATGATGGAAAGAAAATTGGTCTCTAACCTATGACTTCTGAAGCAATTTTAAAAGATGATCTTGCTAGAGCTAGTAGAGTAAAAAACAAGGAGAAACATAACAGTGAAAATCAGATTGTTGCTGCAGATTTTGAACCACATAAGAATAATTCTAAATCTGATTCTAATCATGCTACTAAAATTCGTTTGAAGAATCCTTTTTTGCTTGCTAGCAAATCTGATATTGATGAACTTGATGTACACAATACTCAATGTTATGCAATTATTTGCAAATAAGTTATGTTTTCATTTGAGGACATGCCTCCTTATTTACCACCTGCGGTTGCTAACCTTTTGCAGGAACACATGGATGTGTTTCCACAAGATGTTCCACCTTGATTACCACATATTCGTGGGATAGAACACCAAATTGACTTGATTCCAGGAGCTTCGCTGCCCAACCGTGCACCATATCGCACCAATCCTAAAGAGACCAAAGAGATTCAACGATAAATTTAGGTTCTCGAAGATAAATGTTACATTCGTGAGTCTCTTATTCCATGTGATGTTCCAATTATTTTGGTACCTAAGAAAGATGGTTCTTCGCGGATGTGAACTGATTGTAGAGCTATCAATAATATTACCATTCGATATCGTTACCCTATACCATGTTTGGATGATATGCTTGATGCGTTGAGTGGTTCTATGATGTTCTCTAAAGTTGATTTGCATAGTGGTTACTAGATTCGTATGCAATTAATTAGGAGATGAATGGAAAACAACATTTAAAAATAAGTTCGGCTTATATGAGTGGTTAGTAATACATTTTGGTTTAACTAATGCTCCTAATACTTTCATGAGACTGATGAACAGAGTTTTACGTACTTTTATTGGATGATTTGTGGTAGTATACGTTGATGATATTCTCATATATAACAAATCTTTGGAGGATCATTTACGTGTTATTTTCAATGCTTTATGTGATGCACGTTTGTATGGTAACCTTGCGAAGTGCGCCTTTTGCACCAATCGAGTTGCATTTCTTAGCGATGTTGTTACATCGTAGGGTATTGAAGTTGATCCAGCCAAGATTGAGGCAATTGAGAATTGCTCACAACCCAAGACGATCACGCAAGCGAGGAGTTTTCTTGGCCTTGCTGGTTTTTATAGACGCTTTGTGAAAGTTTTTGGATCCATTGTTGCGTCGCTGAATGAGCTTACGAAGAAGGATGTGCCCTTTGTTTGGGGCGATGCATAACAAGAAGACTTCATGATACTGAAAGATAGTTAACAAATGCTCCATTACTTCAACTTCCTGATTTCAGTAAGACTTTTGAGCTTGAATGTGATGCTAGTGAATTGGTTTGGGAGGTGTGTTATTACAAGAGGGCAAACCTGTTGCATATTTTAGGAGAAATTGAGTGGGCCTAGTCTGAACTATTCTACTTACGATAAAGATCGAATTATATGCGTTGGTTCGAACATTAGAAACTTGGCAATATTATTTATGGCCTAAAGAATTTGTTATACATTCTGATCATGAATCTATGAAGCATATTCATAGTCAAATTAAGCTGAATCGTCACCATGCAAAGTGGGTTGAATTTATTGAATCTTTTACTTATGTTATCAAACACAAAAGGGCAAAGATAATGTTATTGGTGATGTTTTGTCACGCTGTTATACTATGCTATCTCAACTTCACTTCAAGATTTTTGGATTAGAAACTGTAAAAGAACAATACTTGCATGATGATGATTTTAAAGATGTGTTGCTGAATTGTAAAGATGGTAGAACATGGAACAAATTCGTCCTCAATGATGGATTTGTGTTCCGTGCTAACAAGCTATGCATCCCAGATAGTTCCGTTCGTCTTTTGTTGTTGCAGGAGGCGCATGGAGGAGGATTGATGGGTCACTTTGGTGTGAAGAAGACGGAGGATGTACTTGTTGCACACTTATTTTGGCCACGTATGCATCGAGATGTTGAGATATTTGTGGCGCGCTGCATTACATTTCAAAAAGCTAAGTCTCGACTTAATCCACTACAAGAAAAGTTCTGATAGACAACGTCCCAAAATCGTCCACTAAGGGGTATTTTTCGTCGCCTATGGGCCTAACCCGACGATATGGGTTCTGTTGTCGAAACTGCGTCAGGCAAAGTCCAACGACGATTTTTCGGTCCGTCGCGCTTGGGCGCCCTTCCGCCACGGAAAATCGGACCGTTGCCCAAGTGTTTCGGGAGCCCGTTGACTGCGACGTCATGCAAGCGACACGTGGCGCCGTTGCGCGATTAACGGCGTTAACCGGCTGAAACCCCGTGGTAGATGGTAGGCCCACACGAGGCCTGCCACGTCTTAAGCGGGCCGGGCCGATGACATAGTTTGGTCAACTATATAGCTGGGCTGGTCCATTAGTTATGGGCCGGGCCTAACCTCTAATGTTGACTGGTCAAAACTTAAATGGGCCGGCCCATTTAACATGTGGGGTCCACCTTACAGCAACTGGGCCGGGCCAAGAAGCAAGTGGGCCGGGCCAAAAACACAGGTGGGTCCCACTTCCTGTTAAAAGGCCGGCCCATTTAGTGTGTGGGGTCCACCGTATAGCAAGTGGGCCGGCCCAACAAGCTAGTGGGCCGGGCCAAAAACACAGTGGGTCCCACTTTCCAGTTAAAGGGTCGGCCCATTTAGTATGTGGGGTCCACCATATAGCAAGTGGGCCGGCCCAACAAAATAGTGGGTCGGGCCAAAAACACAGGTGGGTCCCTGATGACCCACAAGTATAGGGGGTGTATCGTAGTACTTTCGATAAATAAGAGTGTCGAACCCAACGAGGAGCAGAAGGTGTTGACAAGCGTTTCGATGAAGGATTCACTGTAAATGCTCACAGACAAGTATTCAGGGGGTTTTGATATTGCAGATAAATAAAGTACAAGTAAATAAAATGAGAGAGAAATAATTGCAGCGAGTGGCCCAATCCTTTTTAGCACAAAGGACAAGCCGGTTTGTTTACTTATAATGACCAAACGTTCCTGAGGACACATGGGGATTTTAGTCTAGTGCTTTCGCTACATACAGGTGATTAATCTTCATTGTTTTGATAAGTGTTGTGTGGGTGAACCTATGCTAATGCACCGCCCTTCCTAGGACTAATACATACTTGTGATTATACCCCTTGCAAGCATCCGCAACTACAAGAAAGTAATTAAGATAAATCTAACCACAGCCTTAAACTCTGAGATCCTGCGATCCCTCTGCATCGATATACTAACGGGGGCTTAGGTTTCTGTCGCTCCGGCAACCCCGCAATTAGCAACCGAATACAAGATGCACTCCCCTAGGCCCATAAATGGTGAAGTGTCGTGTAGTCGACGTTCACACGACACCACTAGAAGAATGACACCACAACTTAAATATCATAACATTGAATATTACTCAACCATAATTCACTACTAGCATTTAGACTTCACCCATGTCCTCAAGAACTAAACGAACTACTCACGAGACATCATATGGAATACAATCAGAGGTGATATGATGATGAATAACAATCTGAACATAAACCTTGGTTCAATGGTTTCACTCAATAGCATCTACAACAAGTATAGAATAACACCGGGAGAGTTTCCCCTATCAAACAATCAAGATTTAACCCGAATTGCTACAGCGATGACGAGGTGCAGCGGTGGTGATGGCGGTGTAGATGGTGGAGATGATGATGATGATGATGGAGATGATGTCCCGCTCGATGACGATGGCGATGGCGTCGATTTCCCCCTCCGGGACGGAATTTCCCCGGCGGATTCCTGCCCGCCGGAGAGCTCTTTCTCTCTGGTGTTCTCCGCCCCGCAGAGGCGGCTGTAACCCCTCGTGAGGTCCTCTCTGTGGCTTAGGTTTTCGGGACGAGGAGTACGCGAAGAAAAGGAGGCGAAAGGGGCTGTGGGGCCCCCGAGCACGGGGTGGCGCGGCCAGGCCTTGGGCCGCGCCGCCTGTGGTCTGGGCCCACGATGGCTCCTCTCTGCTCCCCCTTTTGGCTCCCTCCGTCATCTGGAAAAATAGGATTTTACGTGAAATTCCCTTCCACAGTTGATCTTCCGAAATATTGCGTTCTGACGGTGCTTTTTCCAGCAGAATCCTGGCTCCGGTGCTTGATCCTCCAATGATGATGAAACATGCAAAATAGATGAAATAACATAAGTATTGTGTCCCAATATGAAATATATCAATGAATAACAGCAAATTATGATACAAAATAGTGATGCAAATTGGACGTATCAACTCCCCCAAGCTTAGACCTCGCTTGTCCCCAAGCGAAACTGAGCTCGATAAACGAGACCACATGTTTATGGAGTGAAGAGTCGATAAATAAAATACGGACAAGAAGCATCATATTCATTCACACAAGACATTCTAGTAAACAACTTCCTCATATAACTCATCTTGAAATAAGTAAAGAGAAATCACAAGTAAAGGTGCATAAGAAATCATAATTGGTGATGGCAAACTTTGTTCTTGGTCAGAGAACTACTAACGGATTGTACTTCTAAGCAAAGCTTTCATATTAGATTTTATAGCTGAGCCTTCATATTTAAGCATGACAATCTCTTCATAATCATTGATAACTTCAAAGTCATATTCATTCAGATAAAATTGGTACTAAACAAGAAAGTATAAAAGACATGATCAACTGAATCATAGCATAAATGATTGGTTCACAACAACTCAATTGCTTGCTTGAGATAGAGGGAAATAGGTTTACTGACTCAACATAAAAGTAAAAGACAGGCCCTTCGCAGAGGGAAGCAGGGATTAAATCATGTGCTAGAGCTTTTCAAGTTTTGAAATCATATAAAGAGCATAAAAGTAAGATTTTGAGAGGTGTTTGTTGTTATCAACGAATGGTAGCGGGCACTCTAACCCCCTGCCAAACGAACCTTCCAAGAGCGGCTCCCATGAGGGACGGTATCTCTACCAGCAAGGTAGATCATCCCCTTCTCTTTTGTTTACACATGTATTTTAGTTTTATTAAGGATGACACTCCCCCAACCTTGGCTTTCTCAATCCATGGCTAACCGAATCCTCGGGTGCCTTCCAACATTCACATACCATGGAGGAGTGTCTATTGCAAAATTAAGTTGCTTACTGATGAATCAGAGCAAAACATGTGAAGAGAATTATTAATGAAGGTTATTAATTGAGGCTGGGAACCTCATTGCCAGCTCTTATTGCAAAATTATTGGATAAGCGGATGTGCCGCTAGTCCATTGGGGAAAGTCCGCCCAACAAGATTGAAAGATGAAACACCACATACTTCCTCATGAGCTATAAAACATTGACACAAATAAGGAGTAGTAGTTTGAATTATTTAAAGGTAGCACATGAAGTATTTACTTGGAATGGCAGAAAATACCATGTAGTAGGTAGGTATGGTGGACACAAATGGCATAGGTTTGGTCTAAGGTTATAGATGTATGAGAAGCATTCCCTCTCGATACAGGTCTTTGGCTAGCAAGGTTTGATAGCAAGCATAAAGGTTGAGGGAAACAAAAAAATATACATATGATAGAACAATCATGCATCTTTCTCATAAGCACAAGCAATTTTAACTTAAGAATACTAAGCATAGAGATAATAGAGTAATGTATCTAAGTGTATTTCTCTTTTATTAAACATCAGGGTGTTGTTGCTATTGACCAATGCTAAGTTTGCCAAAACCAAATAGATTTACTCGATGCTCCCAAAGTGATATCAATACTCATGTCAAGAGTAATCATATAATGGAGATTGCAAACTAAAATAAGGTGTGCAAAAAGTAAATGATAAGACTTCTCATTAATATTCCATAACGATAACTCACACCAACGGATACATAGATAACTAACTAAGAGAGATACTTCCACATTGCATACTATTCCATATGATAACTTCCCTACTCATGATATGACACTACTTGATAGTAAAAGATAAAGGTGGTGATGATGTGATACCGCGGCACTCCCCCAAGCTTGGAACAAACCAAGGGGATGCCAATACCGATGATGAATTACTCCTTCGGTGATGATGGTGAATCTTTGTCGTCATCAGACTTCCATGGAAGAGGCCCTCCATCAACAAAAGACATCTTGGTCTCCGGAAACCTGAAACTAGCAGCATGACTTATGCGCTTAAACCTGTTTTCATACTCACAGTTTTGATTATGAACATCATAGAGTTGAGCTTGGAGTTTGTTGGTGTTCCTGCGGAGCTTCCTCCACTTCTTCCTCATCCTCTCTTGCATCTTCTTTCTTCAGCTCCGGGTCTTGAATATTTTCCTTCAAAGGTTCCTTGTCCTTGTTGTTGGAGACCATGGTGCTTCTAGATCAAAACAAATCTGGCAGAAAACAGCTCGAAACAAAACACGACGAGAAAACGATATTACGGACCTCCAGGGGTCCGGGGGATTATATAGCAAATATTTTTACGACAAAAGGAAGGTTCCAGGCGAAAACGAGTGGAAACGGGACGCCGAGGCGGCGGACCATAGGTCGGCGCGGCCAGGGTGGGGCCCGCGCCGGCCTATGGTGGCACGCCCTCGCGCGTCTTTTCCACTCCGTTTCGATTCCGTAATTTTTCATATTTTCAAAAACAGCAAAAATAATGTTCGGAAAGGTAACGCGGACTTTTTATTACCCATACTGTTACCTATTCAAAGTCCAGTTCTGGCGGACTGTCAATTTGTCCTTTGATGAAAGCCTCCGGTGTTTCCACTTGAATAATATCAACATCAACATTATAAGAATCACCCGAGATATAATGCTTGAGTCTTTGTCCATTCACCACTTGTGTGGCATTGCCTTGGAGAGAGCTAATTTTAATTGCTCCTGAACGATACACCTCCTCAACAACATATGGTCCTTCCCACTTCGAGAGTAATTTCCCTGCAAAGAATCTGAGACGAGACCGATACAATAGAACTTGATCTCCAACATTAAATTCTCTTTTAATGATCCTTCTATCATGCCATTTCTTAACTTTTTCTTTAAAGAGTTTAGCATTTTCATAAGCTTCACTTCTCCATTCATCTAGAGAACTTAATTGCAACAACCTCTTATTACCGGCTAATTTAGGATCTTTATTTAGTTCTCTAACAGCCCAATAAGCTTTGTGCTCTAGTTCTAAAGGTAAATGACAAGCTTTTCCATAAACCATTTTATAAGGTGACATTCCCATAGGATTTTTATAAGCAGTTCTATAAGCCCATAGTGCTTCTTTCAATTTGCTAGCCCAATTCCTCCTAGATTTATTAACAGTCTTTCCTAAAATAGCTTTAATCTCTCTATTTGATAATTCTACTTGACCACTAGTTTGAGGGTGATAAGCGGAAGCAATTCTATGATTAATACCATACTTAGCAAGAGTTTTTCTAAAACCTCCATGAATAAAATGAGAACCTCCATCAGTCATAATATATCTAGGTACTCCAAATCTAGGAAATATAACATCTACAAGCATTTTTATAGAAGTCTCACCATCAACACTTTTTGTAGGTATAGCTTCTACCCATTTAGTAACATAATCAACAGCGACAAGTATATGAGTGTTACCGTCTGAAGAAGGGAAAGGACCCATGAAGTCGAATCCCCAACAATCGAATGGTTCAATAACAAGAGTATAATTCATAGGCATTTCATTGCGTCTAGAGATATTACCAACTCTTTGACATTCATCACAAGATAAAATAAATTTCCTTGCATCTTTGAAGAGTGTTGGCCAATAAAAACCTGATTGTAGAACCTTTTGCGCGGTTCTATCTCCAGCGTGATGTCCTCCATAAACACTTCCATGACATTTATTCAATATCTCCTGTTGTTCATATTCAGGAACACATCTTCGCATAATACCATCCACTCCTTCTTTATATAAGTGTGGGTCATCCCAAAAATAATGCCTCAAGTCATAAAAGAATTTCCTCCTTTGCTGAGCTGAAAAGGTTGGAGGCAAATACTTCGAAACAATAAAGTTAGCATAATCTGCATACCAAGGGCTCTCTCGCGAGCTCACCTTTATTACAGCCAATTGTTCATTTGGAAAACTATCATTAACAGGAACAGGATCATAAGCAATATTTTCCAATCTAGACAAATTATCAGCAACAGGATTATCAGCACCTTTCCTATCTACAATATGTAAATCAAATTCTTGCAACAGAAGTACCCATCTAATAAGCCTTGGCTTAGCATCTTTCTTTGTCATAAGGTATCTAATTGCAGCATGATCAGTATGAATTGTAACTTTCGAATCAACAATATAGGGTCTAAACTTATCACAAGCAAAGACTACAGCTAACAATTCCTTTTCAGTTGTAGCATAATTTCTTTGAGCAGCATCAAGAGTCTTACTAGCATAATGAATAACATTTAATTTTTTATCTACCCGCTGTCCAAGAACAGCGCCTACAGCAAAATCACTAGCATCACACATAATTTCAAAAGGCAAATTCCAATCAGGAGGTTCAACTACAGGAGCAGTTGTTAAGGCTTTCTTTAGAGTTTCAAAAGCTTCTTTACAATCATCATCAAAAACAAAAGGTACATCTTTTTGAAGAAGATTAGTAAGAGGCTTTGAAATTTTAGAGAAATCTTTAATAAATCTCCTATAAAACCCAGCATGACCAAGAACACTACGAATACCTTTAACATCCCTCGGATAGGGCATCTTCTCAATTGCTTCAACTTTAGCTCTATCAACTTCAATACCTCTCTCAGAAATTTTATGTCCCAATACAATTCCTTCATTAACCATAAAGTGGCATTTCTCCCAATTAAGAACAAGGTTAGTTTCTTCACATCTCTGCAAAACTTTATCGAGGTTTCGCAGGCAATTATCAAAAGAATTCCCATAGACAGAAAAATCATCCATGAATACCTCTACAATACTTTCACAAAAACCATGAAAAATAGCAGACATGCATCTTTGAAAAGTAGCAGGAGCATTACATAAACCAAAAGGCATACGCCTATAAGCATAAGTTCCATATGGACAAGTAAAAGTGGTTTTCTCTTGATCTTTAGCTTTAACAGCAATTTGTGAAAACCCAGAATAACCATCAAGAAAGCAAAAATGAGTATTTTTAGATAACCTTTCTAGCATTTGATCAATAAAGGGTAAAGGGTAATGATCTTTCTTAGTAACTTTATTAACTTTTCGAAAATCAATGCACATTCTATAACCTACAACTATTCTTTGAGGAATAAGCTCATCATTATCATTAGGCACAACAGTCATTCCTCCTTTCTTAGGAACACAATGAACAGGACTAACCCATCTACTATCAGCAATAGGATATATAATACCAGCTTCAAGGAGTTTTAATACCTCGTTCCTTACCACTTCCTTCATCTTCGGAATTAGACGACGTTGATGTTCAACAACAGGTTTTGCATCATCTTCCATATTAATAGCATGTTGGCAAATAGAAGGAGAAATCCCTTTCAAATCATCAAGAGTATAGCCAATAGCTCCTCGGTGTTTCTTCAATATTTCCAATAACCTTTCTTCCTCAATCTCTGAAAGCTTAGAACTAATAATAACAGGATATATTTTCTTATCATCAATATGAGCATATTTAAGATTATCAGGTAAAGGCTTTAAATCAAAAACAGGATCTTCCTTTGGTGGCGGTGTTGTACCCAAATCTTCCACCGGTAAATCATGCTTGAGAATAGGTTGACGAAGAAAAATTTCCTCAAGCTCATCTCTTTCTTTCCTAAAAGCTTCACTTTCACTATTCTCCAAATGTTGCTGCAAAGGGTTATTAGGAACAAGAACAATAGATGCACATTGCTCCATTTTAAAATCATTACTAGGCAAGTCAGCTTTATAAGGAGTTTTGGTAAATTTAGAAAAGTTAAATTCATAAGGTTCACCAGCAAATCTAGTCAAAATTTTCTCTTTCTTACAATCTATAATAGCTCCACAAGTATTTAGAAAAGGTCTACCAAAAATGATAGGACAATGATCACTAGCAGCAGAACCAAGTACCAAAAAGTCAGCAGGATATTTAATCTTACCACATAGAACTTCCACATCTTGAACAATACCAATTGGAGAAATAGTTTCTCTATTAGCCAAATGAATAACCACATCAATATCTTCAAGTTCACAAGAACCAATTTCGTGCATAATCTCCGTGTAAAGCTCATAAGGAATAGCACTAACACTTGCACCAATATCACATAAACCATAATAGCAATGATCACCAATTCTAACAGATAGCATAGGAACACTAACTTGTTTGGATTTATTAGGATGTGAAACAATATTAGAAGCATCTTCACAGAAAATAATATGACCATCCTCCACATTTTCAGTCACAAGATCTTTAACTATTGCAACAGCAGGTTCAATTTTAATTTGTTCTTCAGGTTCTTTAGGTTTCTTTTCACTTTTATTAACCGCACTAGATATGACAGAGTACTCCTTCATTTTAGCAGGGAAAGGAGTTTTTTCAATATAAGCTTCAGGAATAACATTATCAACAGTTTCAACCACTACACATTTGTTTACAGATGAATCAATTTTATCTTTATACGGTTCATGATACTTATCAAAATTCTTCTTAGGCAGTTCATAATGAGAGGCAAAAGCTTTATAAAGATTTGCAACAACTTGGGAATCAAGACCATATGTAGCACTCATATTACGAAATTTATCAGTATCCATAAAAGCTTCAATGCATTTATAATCATAAATTATACCTGATTCTCTATCTTTGTCGTTCTCCCATCCTTCAGTATTTTCTTGGATCCGATCAAGAAGGTCCCTTTTAAACTCTTCATTCTTGCGTGTAAATGATCCAGAACAAGAAGTATCCAGCAAGGTCTTGTCTTGAAAAGAAAGTCTTGCATAGAAATTATCAATAATAACATTACCAGGAAGCTCATGAATGGGGCATTTGAGCATTAAAGACTTCAATCTCCCCCAAGCTTGGGCAATACTCTCTCCATCATGAGGCCAGAAATTATATATGCGGTTCCGATCTTTGTGAATTTCACTTGGAGGATAAAATTTGGAATAAAATAAAGGCACAATGTCCTCCCAATCAATAGAATCACCATTCTTCAGCAATTTATACCAGTGCGCCGCTTTACCAGACAGCGATATAGTGAATAGTTTCTTCCTAACTTCATTCATAGAAATACCTGCACATTTGAATAACCCGCATAATTCATGCAAAAACAATAAATGATCACCAGGATGAATAGTTCCATCCCCTTCATAGCGGTTATCCATAACACGTTCAATAATTTTCATAGGTATTTTATATGGTACTACTTCCTCACCTGGCGCTTCATCCACTACCGTTGCAGTAGTAGTAGATTTCCCAAATAGAAATTGAAGAGAGGATCTCTCCATAATGATTTATAGCAGCAGGCAGAAATAAAATCAGCACAAACAGTAAAGGTTTTCCTTACCAATTCCACTTACCAATAGCGCTTCACTCCCCGGCGCGCCAGAAAATAGTCTTGATGACCCACAAGTATAGGGGGTGTATCGTAGTACTTTCGATAAATAAGAGTGTCGAACCCAACGAGGAGCAGAAGGTGTTGACAAGCAGTTTCGATGAAGGATTCACTGTAAATGCTCACAGACAAGTATTCGGGGGTTTTGATATTGCAGATAAATAAAGTACAAGTAAATAAAATGAGAGAGAAATAATTGCAGCGAGTGGCCCAATCCTTTTTAGCACAAAGGACAAGCCGGTTTGTTTACTTATAATGACCAAACGTTCCGAGGACACATGGGGATTTTAGTCTAGTGCTTTCGCTACATACAGCTGATTAATCTTCATTGTTTTGATAAGTGTTGTGTGGGTGAACCTATGCTAATGCACCGCCCTTCCTAGGACTAATACATACTTGTGATTATACCCCTTGCAAGCATCCGCAACTACAAGAAAGTAATTAAGATAAATCTAACCACAACCTTAAACTCGAGATCCTGCGATCCCTCCTGCATCGATATACTAACGGGGGCTTAGGTTTCTGTCGCTCCGGCAACCCCGCAATTAGCAACCGAATACAAGATGCACTCCCCTAGGCCCATAAATGGTGAAGTGTCGTGTAGTCGACGTTCACACGACACCACTAGAAGAATGACACCACAACTTAAATATCATAACATTGAATATTACTCAACCATAATTCACTACTAGCATTTAGACTTCACCCATGTCCTCAAGAACTAAACGAACTACTCACGAGACATCATATGGAATACAATCAGAGGTGATATGATGATGAATAACAATCTGAACATAAACCTTGGTTCAATGGTTTCACTCAATAGCATCTACAACAAGTATAGAATAACACCGGGAGAGTTTCCCCTATCAAACAATCAAGATTTAACCCGAATTGCTACAGCGATGACGAGGTGCAGCGGTGGTGATGGCGGTGTAGATGGTGGAGATGATGATGATGATGATGATGGAGATGATGTCCCGCTCGATGACGATGGCGATGGCGTCGATTTCCCCCTCCGGGAGGGAATTTCCCCGGCGGATTCCTGCCCGCCGGAGAGCTCTTTTCTCTCTGGTGTTCTCCGCCCCGCAGAGGCGGCTGTAACCCTCGTGAGGTCCTCTCTGTGGCTTAGGTTTTCGGGACGAGGAGTACGCGAAGAAAAGGAGGCGAAAGGGGCTGTGGGGCCCCAGAGCACGGGTGGCGCGGCCAGGCCTTGGGCCGCCGCCCGTGGTCTGGGCCACAGTGGCTCCTCTCTGCTCCCCTTTTGGCTCCCTCCGTCATCTGGAAAAATAGGAATTTACGTGAAATTCCCTTCCACAGTTGATCTTCCGAAATATTGCGTTCTGACGGTGCTTTTTCCAGCAGAATCCTGGCTCCGGTGCTTGATCCTCCAATGATGATGAAACATGCAAAATAGATGAAATAACATAAGTATTGTGTCCCAATATGAAATATATCAATGAATAACAGCAAATTATGATACAAAATAGTGATGCAAATTGGACGTATCACTCCCACTTTCCTGTTAAAGGGCCGGCCCATTTAGTATGTGGGGCCCACCATATAGCAAGTGGGCTGGCCCACCAAGATAGTGGGCCGGGCCAAAAACACAGGTGGGTCCCACATTCCTGTTAATGGGCCGGCCCATTTGGTATGTGGGGTCCACCATATAGAAAGTGGGCCGGCCCAACAAGATAGTGGGCCGGGCCAAAAACACAGGTGGGTCCCACCTTCCTATTAAAGGGCCGGCCCATTTACCATGTGGGACCACCATAGAGCAAGTGGGCTGGCCCAACAAGATAGTGGGCCGGCCCAATAAGCATGTGGAGCCCATTATCGTGTAACCGGGCCGGCCTACTAAAGAAGTGGGCCGGCCCAAAATGAAAGTGGGTCCCACACTACTGTAAGTGGGCCGGCCCAATCTGTTGTAGGGCCCTACTTGTTTGACTAGTCAACTTGCATTAAATTTCATGAGCCTAAAATCTGATTTCAATGATACACACAAGTACATACACAAATAAAACAAATAGGAAAATTACAAGGCAATTAATGTGCCCAAATAAAAAAATTACATAGAATCATTGAGGACTTCTATTAGCATCATCAATAACACGTTGACATTTGGCAATCGCCTTGATTGAATCTTGTGTACTCTTTGTCAACATATCAGCTACAGATCTTAAAGCAGCAATACCATGTCTTTTATAAAGTACAGCCTTGAGATATTTACTGTTTGATGAAAGAAATGGTCTAGGTTGACGGCTATGAGAAGATGCATCAGAAGAAAGATCAGAACTTTTTGTGGGCCTCACTTCTAATGAAGATTGCTTCATCACAACTGCATTCTGATAATAATGCAAAAAGAGTTAAACGATGAACTATGCAAACATTTATTATGCAATGTAGATATAAGATAATAACAAGTTGCATAAATAAGACATGTATGGAACTTGTACTAAGCACAAACTTACATCATAATGTTGCACAGGGTCGCTACAGATCCTTTTTTGGCGACTATCTTCTAATGATGACTGCTTCATTAAAACTGCATTCTGGTAACATTGTAAACATAGTTACAACAATTAACTATTCAAACATGTATTACGCAATGTAGAGATCAGATAACAGCATGTAGCAGAAATAAGCACAAGATAAGATAAGATGCATGTACTAAGCACATACTGGCTCACTGCAGGTCCTTCTCTTGCGTGCACTAGTCGTGGTCAACATGCCTATCATTTTAGGTTCAGCCATCAAGTGAAATGCTAATCCTCCTGCTCCATTGTCCTTAATCTGTGTTTAGATATCACATTTAAGACCAAGTCAGCTGGTTTCAAATAACAAAAAACTTGAGCTGCCAAATGAATAAGCCAATATTTACCAGATATCAGATTAAAACCAACTAGATGTTGCTTTGCATGAGATACGAATTTCAGACATTCAGATTTAGAGTAGGGTAATGCCAAGGTTTTACACATAAAGTAAACTGGCATTAAGAATGACCAAATGTCAGGTTCAAATCACCCTCAGTTTCTCCAAGACAAGCATATCAAATAGGCAGAAACATAGTAAAGCATGAATGGCATTGCTATGGCAGGGTTCCAAGTGTTAATCTCTTGCATAAGGAACAATGCATATAGGTTATAGATAATAACGGAAGTAAACTGCCAAAATTACCAACCACGAACTCAGATTCCAACCTTACCTAGCGTCCCCGCTGTTAATGTTGGATGTTCTAATAAGTGGTTCGCATGATCAATCCCTAGGAAAAATAACATTGACAAGTCAGTCTACGATAATACAAAGACCAGACATGCACGCAGCAATAACTATATAAGCTAAAGACGAGGTATAAGAGCAAGCAGATTGGAAATGCACATAGCATGATTATAAAAGCAGTGTGAGAATAGCAGACACGAGAAAACAGCTAGCGGTGAGCTAATGACGTGGTATAAGAACAAGCAGATTGGAAATGCCCATAGCACGACTATAAAAGCAGTGCGACAATAGCATGCAGTACAAAAACAGTTGGCAGCAAATGAATGGGTACAAGGCTATAAATATGTGGATGCACACAGGTGTCAGTAGAATGAACAGGATGGTAGCGACCGGATAATGCTTTTGTACTGTACAATATTTAAACAAACTTCATGCGAAGCAACACATCAAGAAAGTTAACGGCATATGAGATCTGCAAATAACTACACAAAACATGGCTAAAGAAACACCGCGATCTAACGGGCCAGCGTACTAACCAAGCTGCGGCGGGGTGGACGGGGGCGGCAACTTGCATTCCAGCGGCGGCGAACGCGGGAGACGATGAATCGACCCTGTTTCAGTAGAAGCGGGCGTTAGTGAAGCAGATCTGGTTGGCTGGCAAGGTATTCGGTGAAGTTGATACAGCCGCTGCGGCGAGGTAGTCGGTGGCGAGGTCGGCGGTGAAGCAGATCCGTCGGTGGCGAGGTCGGCGGTGAAGCAGATCCGTCGGTGACGAGGGCGGCGGGGGAGCGGATCAGGTGGGTGGACAGCCAACACGATCAAGGCTACGCTGTGGAGGAGTATGCCGGCGGCGAAGCAGATCTAGTACTGTAGAGAGTCAGAGCTTTGGCGTGTGAGAGTATTTTTGAGCTAATGGGGCGAATGGTTGGTGGGTGGGTGTGGGCCTGTGGGGAGGGTTCGGGATCTAGGCAAGATATTTCATTGTTACCGAATGAGCCCTCCATGGTCGGTGGGTTGTAGCTTCCGGACCAGGGTTAAAAGGGTAAAACTGGTCACGGGATTTTCGAATGGATGCGGCGGGATGATTTGGCGCGCGGCCGAAATTTTCAGTTTCAAGCTACGAGCAGAACGACAAAAATAATGTTCTTCCCCAGGGAGCTCTCATTTCTTCCTCTTCTCTTTCTCTCTCGAGTCTCTCCCACTCCCCCGGCTCCTCTCCCCCTTCTCTCCGGCGGCCTCGCCGGCCGGAGACGAGGCCGACTTCTCTCTGTATATTGTACACCCTCCGAACTAAATTAATTGATTCAACTTTCCTTAGACGTGTATGTATCTAGAGTAAAAACATGTGTGGATACATCCATATTTAGATAAGCAAAGTTGAGTCAGCTAATTTGGATCCGAGGGAGTTAGTGTTGTTGTAAGCTTAGATCCAGTGTTTCCCATGAGCAGAATGGCGCAATGGAGTCGGGGATCTCGTCATCGGCTTCAGATCTGGCCTATGGTGAATCTGGCGGATCTTGCCGGCCAAACCCCGATCTGGTGCCATCAATGTGATGGCGCTAACGGTGAGGCTTGCTTTGGTCAGTGCTTCAGATCTGGCCAATGGGGAAGTCAAGCTGCTAAAGTTCACAAGCTCGGGGCATACGACGGCGTCATCCGTCTTGCCCGTGCACATCTTGGCCTTTCAGCGGCCCTTCTCAGAGCCAATATGCCGTTGCTGAGGCCCTTCTTCTCCTTCGTCCTGGCGACTACCGGCGACACCGTCCCAAGTGGTGCGTCCCCGGCGACGGAGTTGCTGGAAAGGATGCGGAGCAGAGATCTGATGTGCGGTCGAGAAGGACTCGATTGATTTTCTTCTATATGTTTTGGGGTCCTTTTTGTAAAGTTGCAGGTTCTATTAGTTATTGTCTAGTACTTTTGGTCCTCTATGTAATTTTTTGGACTAGTTTCCATTGGCACTGATAAACTTGAATTTTGACAAGTTCACGGGGAAAAAATTCCTTTGCACATATGGCCTATCATGTATAAACATTCTTGAGATTTAAACTATATGTAATGTGCCATGCATTAACCCTAAACCATATATATGTAACTAACCCTAGCTGATCAAACCCTACTTAATTAAAACAAATAACCCTAAACTATACGCATGCACTTTATGCGCAAAGGCGCGGGTGCCTCTAATAATGTGTGTGCGCACTCGATCGATGATCCCTAAACCTTATACAACCCTGAAACCCTAATCCCTAATCCCTAAACCCTAAACACCCTAAACACTAAACCCTAGACCCTAAACCCTAACCCTAACCCTAAACCCTAATTAAACCCTATATATAGGCCAACGACACTTAATTGTGCATCAAGCAGGCCAGGGGTGCCTCGCGGTCCTCTAATTAAATTAAATGTGCCATGCATTAACCCTAAACCATATATATGTAACTAACCATAGCTAATCAACCCTACTTAATGAAAACACATAACCCTAAACTATACTAGCTATAACCCGATCTAATAAAAACATGCTCTATATATAGCAGCTAGCTAGCAAACCGTAGATTAACACCAATTAATATATACATGGCCTATATCGATCATGTTGTATAACATATCCCTGAGATTCATTAATTAATTATATAATTATCGTGATAAATTAATTAACTTTAATTTTGACAAGTTCTCTCGAATGAAAACACATTTGATTAAGTTGCCTCATATATATATATATATAATTAGTGTGCATGCATGGCCTACCATGCATTCGTGCATATATTTTAATGTATATTTGAACATATTCTTGGGGATTTCAATCTCTCTCTCTCGATCATCTATATATCGTTGGTGGCCAAAAAACACACATATATATGCATGCAATTTATGCGTAAAGGCGCGGGTGCCTCTAATAATGTGTGTGCGCACTCGATCGATGATCCCTAAACCTTAAACAACCCTAAAACCTTAAATCCCTAATCCCTAAACCCTAAACACCCTAAACACTAAACCCTAAACCCTAGACCCAAAACGTACCCTAACCTAACCCTAACCCTAACCCTAAACCCTAGCTAACCCTAAACCCCAATTAAACCCTATGTATAGGCCAACGACACTTAATTGTGCATCGATCGAGCGGGTCATGGGTGCCTCGCGATCCTCTAATAAAATTAAATGTGCCATGCATTAACCCTAAACCATATATATGTAACTAACCCTAGCTAATCAACCCTACTTAATTAAAACACATAACCCTAAACTATACTAGCTAGCTATAACCCGATCTAATAAAAACATGCTCTATATATAGCAGCTAGCTAGCAAACCGTAGATTAACACCAATTAAAATATACATGGCCTATATCGATCATGTTGTATAACATATCCCTGAGATTCATTAATTAATTATATAATTATCGTGATAAATTAATTAACTTGAACTTTGACAAGTTCTCTCGAATGAAAACACATTTGATTAAGTTGCCTCATAATATATATATAATTAGTGTGCATGCATGGCCTACAATGCATTCGTGCATATATTTTAATGTATATTTGAACATATTCTTGGGGATTTCAATCTCTCTCTCTCTCGATCATCTATATATCGTTGGTGGCCCAAAAAACACACATATATACGCATGCACTTTATGCGTAAAGGCGCGGGTGCCTCTAATAATGTGTGTGCGCACTCGATCGATGATCCCTAAACCTTAAACAACCCTAAAACCCCTAAATCCCTAATCCCTAAACCCTAAACACCCTAAACACTAAACCCTAAACCCTAAACCCTAACCCTAACCCTCTACCCTAGCTAACCCTAAACCCTAATTAAACCCTATGTATAGGCCAACGTCACTTAATTGTGCATCGAGCAGCCCAGGGGTGCCTCGCGGTCCTCTAATTAAATTAATTGTGCCATGCATTAACCCTAAACCATATATATGTAACTAACCCTAGCTAATTAACCCTACTTAATTAAAACACATAACCCTAAACTATACTAGATATAACCCGATCTAATAAAAACATGCTCTATATATAGCAGCTAGCTAGCAAACCGTAGATTAACACCAATTAAAATATACATGGCCTATATATATCGATCATGTTGTATAACATATCCCTCAGATTCATTAATTAATTATATAATTATCGTGATAAATTAATTAACTTGAATTTTGACAAGTTCTCTCGAATGAAAACACATTTGATTAAGTTGCCTCATAATATATATATAATTAATTAGTGTGCATGCATGGCCTACCATGCATTCGTGCATATATTTTAATGTATATTTGAACATATTCTTAGGGATTTCAATCTCTCTCTCTCGATCATAAACCCTAACCCTAAACCTAACCCTAACCCTAACCCTAAACCCTAGCTAACCCTAAACCCTAATTAAACCCTATGTATAGGCCAACGACACTTAATTGTGTGCATCGAGCAGGCCAGGGGTGCCTCGCGGTCCTCTAATTAAATTAAATGTGACATGCATTAACCCTAAACCATATATATGTAACTAACCCTAGCTAATCAACCCTACTTAATTAAAACACATAACCCTAAACTATACTAGATATAACCCGATCTAATAAAAGCATGCTCTATATATATAACAGCTAGCTAGCAAACCATAGATTAACACCAATTAAAATATACATGGCCTATATCGATCATGTTGTATAACATATCCCTCAGATTCATTAATTAATTATATAATTATCTTGATAAATTAATTAACTTTAATTTTGACAAGTTCTCTCGAATGAAAACACATTTGATTAAGTTGCCTCATAATATATATATAATTTTAGTGTGCATGCATGGCCTACCATGCATTCGTGCATATATTTTAATGTATATTTGAACATATTCTTG
This sequence comes from Lolium multiflorum, assembly GCA_030979885.1. NCBI lineage: Eukaryota > Viridiplantae > Streptophyta > Magnoliopsida > Poales > Poaceae > Lolium > Lolium multiflorum. Next base: position 184,332,641 of record CM061749.1, on the reverse strand, counting down.
GGATTTCAATCTCTCTCTCGCGATCATCTATATATAACGTTGGTGGCAAAAAAACACACATATATACGCATGCACTTTATGCGTAAAGGCGCGGGTGCCTCTAATAATGTGTGTGCGCACTCGATCGATGATCCCTAAACCTTAAACAACCCTAAAACCCTAAATTAATTATCGATCTCCCTGTGATTCATTAATTAATTATATATATAATTATCGATGATAAATTAATTAACTTGAATTTTGACAAGTTCTCTCGTATGAAAACACATTTGATCAAGTTGCCTAGCTCATAATATATATATAATTAGTGTGCATGCATGGCCTACCATGCATTCGTGCATATATTTTGATATATATTTGAACATATTCTTGGGGATTTCAATCTCTCTCTCTCGATCATCTATATATCGTTGTTGGTGGCAAAAAAACACACATATATATACGCATGCACTTTATGCGCAAAGGCGCGGGTGCCTCTAATAATGTGTGTGCGCACTCGATCGATGATCCCTAAACCTTAAACAACCCTAAAACCCTAATCCCTAATCCCCTAAACCCTAAACACACTAAACCCTAGACCCTAAACACCCTAAACACTAAACCCTAAACCCTAGACCCTAAACACCGTAAACATTAAACCCTAAACCCTAAAACCCTAAACACTAATTAAACCCTAAACCCTAGACCCTAAACACTAGACCCTAAACCCTAGACCCTAAACACCCTAAACACTAAACCCTAAACCCTAGACCCTAAACACGTAAACACTAAACCCTAAACCCTAAACACCCTAAACACTAATTAAACCCTAAACCCTAGACCCTAAACACTAGACCCTAAACCCTAGACCCTAAACACCCTAAACACTAAACCCTAGACCCTAAACACCGTAAACACTAAACCCTAAACCCTAGACCCTAGCTAAACACCCTAAACACTAAACCCTAAACCCTAGCTAACCCTAAACCCTAATTAAACCCTATATATAGGCCAACGACACTTAATTGTGCATCAAGCAGGCCAGGGGTGCCTCGCGGTCCTCTAGTTAAATTAAATGTGCCATGCATTAACCCTAAACCATATATATATAACTAACCCCTAGCTAATCAAACCCTAGTTAATTAAAACACATAACCCTAAACTATACTAGCTATAACCCGATCTAATAAAAACATGCTCTATATATAGCATGCAGCTAGCTAGCAAATTAAACGGTAGATTAAAACCAATTAATATATACATGGCCTATATCGATCATATGTTGTATAACATCTCCCTGAGATTCATTAATTAATTATATAATTATCGATGATAAATTAATTAACTTGAATTTTGACAAGTTCTCTCGAATGAAAACACATTTGATTAAGTTTCCTCATAATATATATATAATTAGTGTGCATGCATGGCCTACCATGCATGCATTCGTGCATATATTTTAATATATATTTGAACATATTCTTGGGGGATTTCAATCTCTCTCTCTCTCTCGATCATCTATATGTCGTTGGTGGCCAAAAAACACACACATATACGCATGCACTTTATGCGCAAAGGCGCGTGTGCCTCTAATAATGTGTGTGTGCGCACTCGATCGATGATCCCTAAACCTTAAACCCTAAATAAACCCTAATCCCTAATCCCTAAACCCTAAACACCATAAACATTAAACCCTAAACCCTAGACCCTAAACCCTAACCTCCTAACCCTAAACCCTAAACCCTAATTAAACCCTATATATAGGCCAATGACACTTAATTGTGCATCAAGCAGGCCAGGGGTGCCTCGCGGTCCTCTAATTAAATTAAATGTGCCATGCATATATATGTGTTTAATTTGGGGATTTCAATCGCTCTCTCGTATGTAGCTCTCTCTACCTCTCTCTCTTTCTCTGTCTCTCTCTCTCTCTCGTTGGTGGCCAACAACACACACATGCACTTTGTGCGCAAAGGCATGCGCCTCTAATAATGTGTGCGCAGTCGATCGATCTAGTTTTGATTAATCATAGCACACAAATAAAGAAGTTGTATTTGAATCCACACAACCTAATCTAAAACACATAACCCCTAACATGGCCTAATTAATTAACCCTTCTCGATCTCTACCTAATTAGTGGAAATTGCACAAAATCAAAAGGGGTCCCTCACTAATTATGCATATCTGCTAGATTGTGATAAACTTTTGCCACATATATATTTGGTGGATGGGTGCATCTTGGCATGTAAACAATTAGTGTTTGCAAATGGCGTTGTCAAAATTTATGTACAAATGATTTCTTTCCATCCAAAGTGCATAAAATGGGAGTTTTAATGAAGAAAGTACAAATAAAACAGCTCAACATGCTTCCACACCCCGATTTTCACACGAAGTAGAGCATATTTAAAGGATAATTCCAGAGTTTTACTATTTTTCAAGCAACTTTGCTAATTTTCCCCCACTCACATGACTTTATGTCGATTTAACGAAAATATGGCGAATTTAAACTACATGGGCGGGATAGTTTGAATTGTGCGCGCGGCAAAGGGAACCGCCTATTCCTCAACCTTGTGCACGGCAAATTACACACGCAACTCCATTAAACGCCACCTACCGACCTTAATTATCACCCCGGCGGCCCGGCCGCATGACCCCCCACCCACCCGTACACAACTTATCCCCGTCCGTGCGAAGAGCTTCCCCTCCCCGTCCCGTCCGTGCGAAGAAGAAGCTTCCCCTCCCCGTCGTTCTTCTCGAGACGCACCGGCGGTCAAGTTGATCCACGGTAGGGCTGCTATCTCTAGCTCAATCATGTATCGGGCAAGACAGCCTAACGATTTATATTTTCTTGATGCTGCTAAAAAAATTCGTCAGTATGCTCGAACTAATTGGCACTTTATAGTTTTCCGCTCGATTTGTCATCGATCAATTTGTTCATTTGCGTGGGCATATAGAGTCAGTTCTGCACTCGATCCGTTAATTTGCTGAAATGCCATGGCAGAGTTTTGTACACGATCTGTTTGCTAAAATGTCGATGGGCATTTTTTGTTTTGTACTCGACATGATTGCTGAAATGCATAATCATGTAGTATAGTTTTGTACTCGATGGATATACATTTCCTACTTCGCCTTAAATTAATCACCAACCACTGTATCTCATAATTAAACAGATGGACAGAACTTGGATACTGCATGGACACTTATGTTCCCCTTCATATATAAATGGTGTTCAACCCTTTATGGGGTTTATTAGAGCTCATGATGGTCACAACCTGGACGTGTATTGCCCGCGCTGCACATGTATGAATGGTGAGAAGAGGCCTCACCCTGTAGTGGCAGATCATTTACACATTTTTGGGATGGACCGCACATATGTTAGGCGGGTTTAGCATGGTGAACCATATAATGATCCTTTAGCAGGAGAAGCAGATCTTGCTCACACTGTATGTGTGCTGGCATATGTAGTTAATTATTTATATTGATGCTGCCGCTGTTTCAATCAATAGTTTGCATTGCTGTGCAAGGTTCTGTACTCAAATTTAACTTGTTGCAGATGGATGGACGGGAAGGAGAGAAAAAGCGCTTGCTTCAGGAAACGGGTTTCAGCTCTGGGACATGTGCTGTGCCAGATGAGAAGGTAAATATGTAAAACGGCATTTGTTCAGGTTGCATCCCTTAGATGTTTGTCTAATCGGTTGATGTACTAATTGCAGAAGCATAGAGTTGAAGAGGTCTCTCAGTTTGATGGGAGATTTGAAGATGAATCTCAGTTTGATGCACCTGTGGATGGTACTGATGACGAGCCTTTCATAGACGAAGGTCCTGCACCTGAGATTATCCAGTCTACAGAAGGAGGCCGTGGACCGAGTACACAGCTTTGCGTTGAAGTGGATGCACGCCCGGAGATCATCACGGGCGTCCGGGTAGTCTCAAGACCACCCAGCCCTGATGCACCTGTGGATGGTACTGATGACGAGCCTCTCATAGACGAAGGTCCTGCACCTGAGATTATCCAGCCTACAGAAGGAGGCCGTGGACCGAGTACACAACTTTGCGTTGAAGAGGATGCACACCCGGAGATCATCAGGGGCGTCCCGGTAGTCTCAGGACCACCCAGCCCTGATGCAAAATGTTGAGCTACTTTATGATTCGTACTCTTATGTTCTGGTGCTGTAGTATGTTATGATTTGTACGCCTTTGGCGCTAGATTAAGCATTCAGTGGATGATCGCGTTGCAAAATTCGACACCCACACAATCAGTTCATCGTATGAGTAGTAGCACAATTACTTCTACAGCGATTCCTGCCAGCGCATTAGTTGGTAGCATGAAACACTTTCAGGTACTCCCCTCTGATTCATATTAATTGACTCAATTCTGTCTAGATATGGATGTATCTAGATGCATTTGTTAACTAGACTAACAAACTTGAGTCAGTTAATATGAATCCGTGTAAACCGCCCAAGTCCTCGAGCAGCTAGTTTATTGACTCTGGACTCCAAGCCTCTCGCGGCAAGCCATCGACGAAGCTTTGACCAGATCTTGGCCCGCAATTTTTTTGTGTGGCGAATAGCAAAGCTTTGACCAGTTCCTCTCGGGATACAGCACGCCGGTGAGCTTGCACGGTTGCCATGAGCACTTTCCGGCGGAACTTCCTCTTCAGCGCCCTCAAGCCGCTGCTGCGAGACAGCACGCAGTGCCTCGAGGTGGACGGAATTCTGGATCTCAGGGCGGGTGGTCCGCATCGTCCGGGAACGATCTCCAGCGGGTTAACGAGGACATGCATGGCGGCCAGGGGATTTGTTTGTTTTTTTTTTGGTTTGAGCTTGGGATTTGGGGTTTTTTCGGATAGGGGAGGAGGAACCGAGGAAGAGGAAGGAACAGCCGCGTGCTTGGCGCGTGGCGGTGTGCTTGAATTTCGAATTTTTGTGAAATGTTTCATTTCCCCGCTACAATTCGGGGGTTTCTTGACGCGCCAATGCGTCCCGCCGGGCAGCTTCAAGTAAATTTGGGGTGCCACACTATGGGCCCTAGTTTCAGTGAGACATGTAATGACTAGTCACATCAGTAAGTTCACTGTGTAATAAAATATGTTACCCCTCCCCTTTATGTAGCACCCCTTCTCTCCCGATCGAGTGCCGATTGCCGACGGATGCAAGCCGCTAGCTCGATCCCCTCCTTTCGCCTCCACCGTCCAGGCATCCAGCTTGGAGGGGCAAGCTGCATCTAGCCCAAGCGGATTAGGTAGGACTAGTAATGTTCTCTCCTTTCTCGAGATCGGTTCTTTTTTCCTCTCCTCGATATCTTGCGCATCTCTTTCCTATTCTGGGCGAAGGGGTGTCTTTCTGGTCACCCTCGAGCTGGGAGTGATTGATGGGGGTGGGGGGCGGGGGCTACCTTTGCTTGGATTGGGGTGTTCTTCCTTTATTTGTCGACATTTGCAACCTTTGTAGTTTCTGCTGATCCTCACTGTATCTTTTGTCAGCTTGTACAGGAAAGGTAAGACCTCGGCGGTGGGGGCAATGGAGCGTAAGGCCACCACGCATGTGGGCAGTTGGCTGAGCCTGAGCTGCGTCCCCAGCCCCGCGAAGCAGGTACTCCGTTTGCTTATCCACTCTTTACCTTTTAAGTGTCTCTCTGCATCCTCAATCTGTTCCTGTTCTGGAATATGCTTAAAGTAGCACATGTCTTCAGCTGTTTGTGCGTAAAGCCTCTGTGACACCATGCTCTATATTCTCTGTATCAGGTTGGTACCTCCAGGTTCCGTGCTGAGGCTATGGGGAACGAGAATAGCGCCCCACCTGCTGCAGGAGCATGGCCCGATCTGCAGCACAAGAAGCGAAATGCCACTGCCGAGCTGGGCAGGGACCGCCCAGGGGTAATTTTTTTTAACCAACTTACCATGATGTAGTCTGAATCTGATACTCCCTCAGATCCAAATTAATTGACTCAACTATCTGTAGATACGGATGTATCTAGATGTGTTTTAGCTCTAGATACTACTGCCTCCATCCCAAAGCTTTGGGCTTATATTATTTTTAGAAAGTCAAACTATACCATGTTTGACTAAGCTTTTACCAAAAATCAGTAACATGCAAAATACAAAATTAATATCATTAAATAGATAATAAAATATATTTTCCTACGGTATCTACACAGTATTATATTTGTTGATAGAATGTTCTAAAATTTTGGTCAAACTTTGCTTGTTTTGATTTCTCAAAAATAAATAAGGCTTAAGCTTTTGGATGGTGGTAGTACATTCATATCTAGACAAAGCTGAGTTAACTAGTTTTTTGTCTGTCCATAGCTAGTGTTCACGCTGCAAAAGGCTAAGAGCATCCACTATATGCATCAGTCTATCTCATACAGTAATTCAATATCACTGCTGAGGTCTGCCTTTTGTTTTGCTATTCATATGCAGACTGAAACTTTAGGGCCTTTACTCAAAAGGAAGATCAAAACTGCGGCTGATCAGGCTGCCAGTATGTTGATGCCGCCCCCATCTTCTAAATGCCTCTACAAGCACAAGGCCACGCACCAGCTGGGTGGTGATCTTTTAATGAATATGGTATATTTTCTTAATCCACAAAACATGCCTTGATTTTTCTCTGTTTATTGTCGGTTTTTTCTATGCTTGCCAAAAGTTTACAACAACAACAACAACAACCAAGCCTTTCAGTCCCAAACAAGTTGGGGTAGGCTAGAGTTGAAACCCATAAGATCTCGAAGCCAAAAGTTTAGAAACACCAAATTCGTTTGCTTACAATCATCATACAGTAATGTTCATCTACTCCAGTTCCCCTAACCCAACATAAAATGATGTTAATTACGATTTTTAGATTAAAAGAGCACCATTAGGCGCTGTTAATTACGACTTTGAGATTAAAATGTCATTTGCAATTGTTAATTACAATTTTGAGACAATTGGTTAGTTTAACCTCGATCTCTTCTGCTCTCCATTTTTCCCAACCGAACAAAAATGTAACCATTCCATTCCTCTGAAATGGAACCATTCCATTCCATTCCACGCTGTTTCAGAACCGAACACACCCTTGCATTGTTGTGAACTGTTGTCCATACACGGCCATACCCTTCCACTTACATCTAGCACTATATGCATCAGTCTGTCTCAGAGTCATTCAATATCACTGCTGAGATCTGTTCCCATTCTTATGCAGGCTGAAACTGCTGCGCCTTTACTCAAGTGGATGCAAAATGAGGCTAATGAGGCTGCTGTGAGGACGATGGTGCCGGCACCATCTTCCGAAAACCTCTACAAGCACGAGGCCATGGGCCAGCTGGGTGGTGACCTTTTAATGAATCTGGTATATTTTCTTAATCCACATACATGATTTCATTATTATCTGTTTAATTACTGTTGGCTTTGTCTAATGCTTACCAAAAGTTCAGAAACACTGCGTTTGCTTACAATCATCATACACTAATTTTTCACTTTTCAGTCTGTCTCATCCAGTATATAAACTGTTGATTTCCATTGGCTTCTTTTGTAATCATTTGCATTGTTGTCAACTGTTCTCTATGCACAACCCTATTCTTCCACTTACACCCGCACTATTTGCATCAGTCTATCTCATAGATTTATTAAATATCAATGATGAGTTCTGTTGCTATTCATATGCAGGATGAAACTTCTGTGCCTCTACTCAAATGGATAAAAAATGATCCTGATGAGGCTGCTGTGAAGACGATGGTGCTGCCACCATCTTCTGAAAACCTCCTCAAGCACAAGGCCACGGGCCAGCTGGGTGGTACCCTTTTTAAGCAGGTATATTTTCTTAATCCTCATACATGATTTGATTTTTGTCTGTTTATTGCCGGCTTTGTCTAATGCTTACCAATAGTTCAGAAACACACACACCTATTCTTCCACTTACATCCAGCACTATATGCATCAGTGTCTCATAGATTCATTTTATATATCACTGCTGATGTCTGTTGCTCTTCAATTTTTATATGCAGACTGAAACTGCTAAGCCTTCATTGGTCAAAAGGATTGCAACTGCTGCTGATGAGGCATCTGCAGAGGCTGCCACCAAGTTACTGTCAGCCCCACCTTCTGGATGCTTATATAAGCTCAAGTCCAAGGACCAGCCGGGCCGTAACCATCCAAGGGTTCGGGTATATTTTCTTAAGCCACATATACATGCCATGATTTATGTCTGATATTATCACTGGCTCTGTCTAATGCTTTTTGGAATTCGGAAACACCAAATTAGCATGCTTATATTCATCATACACTAATTTTTCACTGTTCAGTTTGTAACATAGTGTTATGCACTTGCTTGTCAACATTTGCATTGCTCTGAACTATGCACTTTACACAACCTAATTCTTCCACTTACGTTCAGCGCTACGCACCAGTAGTACCTCCCATGTTTCCTTCACCATCCCGATGCCGAGCTTGCGGGAATATGGCGGGCCCATGTACATACCCCGCATATAACACCTCCTATGGCTCTATCTACCTTTCTAGTAGCTCCTTCACAGAGTTACAGGTATGTATTCTCAGTGGTTTAGCATGAATTGGCATATAGTAAAGTCTTGTTTTTAGTCTTCCTGCTTCTTACATTTGTATCAATTTTCACATGCAGACTGTACCTTGTGAACTTCGTCCAATGATTAACCAGATGTGTCCGCATGAAGGATCTTTCACTATGCATGGCAATGGCAAATTGATGAACACCTACACGGTCTATGAGGTGTATGTCTACAAGACGCAGGCCATCACATATTTGTATGGACATGATTGGAGAAAGTTTGCTTTTGACTACGGTCTGAAGAAGGGCGACGAGCTGAGGATCAGAAACTCAAACGGGCAGATATACGTAACTGCTTACAGAGTTGGAGACACTTCCAAATATATAATATGTAACTTTTTTCTACTCATATCTTTTGATAACTGCATTCTGAGCAGTTGTTCTAAACCATTCCCTCTGTTCTAGCTTGCTGGGTTTAACATGATCAAAGCTGCAGATCCCCTGATGGAACAGGAGCGGATGTCACAAAGGGCAACCACACCAGCACCGGCACCGGCTTCCCACTCTCCTGCATCAGCACCGGTTCCTGTACCAGCTCCGTTTACTGCATCTACCCAGCAGTCCCCTACATCAGCATTGGTTCCTGTAGAGGCCCCATATACTACACATGCCCAGCAGGCTCCTGCATCAGCACTGGTTCCTCTAGCTGCACCGTTTCTGCACTGCCCAACAGTCTCCGCATCAGCACCGATTCCTCTAGAGGCACCGTTTACTGCACCTGCAGCAGTCTCCTGCATCAGCACCAGCTCGTGTACCAGCCCAGGCTCATGCACCTGCCCCAGCCAGATCACCGAGGTCTCAGCTCATTGCTGTGGCCACCCGTGTGGTGACCAGGACATATCTGAAGGCTATGTTCGTGAGTATATGACAGCATAACTGCTCTTATCTTGATGTCTTCTCTGCTCAAAGTCTCACATGGTTCAGTGCATTGGTGCCATTGACTAATTTTTGGTGGTATCTCTTGCTTTGAATCAGAAATTGCCTAAAAGTATCTCCAAGGATCTCAATGCTGGCCGAAGGGGCAAGATATCCCTCGTCATGGAGAGTGAAGGTCTCACCGTGGAGGGACGGTACTCTGTCAGTCCCACAGATGGCCGCTTGGCTGTTACTTCCAGGTGGAAAAAGTTCATTGACGGTGCCAAACTTCGCATTGGATCAAAGTTGAAGGTCAAGATCTTTCGATGCCGCTGTGACATGCTGGTCATAAAGTTCGCGGTTGTCTAGTTCTGTTGTCCCATGAGCCCTTAGCAAATGCATTTGTAGTTATACTTATATAAGGTTATCTTATCTGAACTGCTAATTAATTGTATGGGTGGTAAAACTCTGGCAAGCTTTTGCTCTTAGCAAGTATGTATGTATGATCAGCTATTATGATAACTAATGTTTGTGTTCATCTTAATTTGCATTTCCGTTTTAGAAAAAAACTTAATTTCTATTTTGGCTGACCTGTTAGAGAACTATCAGATTGAACCCACAACATGATTCATATAGATTCATTACACCGAGCCACATGTCTTGACCTTGCGATACACTACTTCCATTAATTAGTGCAAGAAGGCTTACCTGAGCTGCCTGAACCATGGCAGATTCGAATCCACCTTATCTATCTAGAAATACAACCTTTGCAGAAAGAGGATTTGCAGTATGGGGAGGCTGACATTGGGGACCCATGAGCCAGCAGCGTCGTCAACGTTTTAAAGGTGGCAGGAGATCGAAAGAAAAAATAAGCCAAAAATCAGTTGGTAAACAAATTCAAGAAAAGAAACATTTACCTTTCTGAGAGGATGACATGCGGGACCCATGAGGCAGCAGCATCCTCAACTATTTCAAGGCGGCAGGGGATCAAAATAAAAAAGGAAATAGCCAGAAATTAATTAGGGTCAAAAATAAATCCATCAAAGGAAACTTTTATTGTTCATAGAGGATGACATGTGGGACCGACTTGCCAGCTGCGTCGTCATCGTTTCAAAGGGCAGGGGATCAAAAGAAAAAGACAAATAGCCAGAAATTAGGGAAAAAATAAATCCAACAAAGAAAACTTTTATTGTTCATAGAGGATGACATGCGGGACCCATGAGCAGCAGCTTCCTCAACGTTTCAAAGTCGGCATGAGATTGAAAGAAAAAGTCAAGTGACATAATATCAGGAGCCAAAAATAATCCAAGAAAAGAAACTTTATTGTACATAGAGGATGACATGCGGGTCCCATTTTGTAGCAGCGGTCTCAACGCGGCACAGGACCGAAAGAAAAATGAAGTAGCCAGAAATCAGGGTGTGAAAAAAATCCAAGAAAAGAAAGATTTCAATTGGGCTGTATCTGGACATCTGGGCCTTCGAACTATCCTGCTGGGCCTTTTGACTCGTACAATTTCAGCCCACTCCACAACAGGCAAGGTCGGATTTTCTCAAAAAAAAACAGGAAAGTCCTATGCTTCGCAAAAACAAAAAACAAGGAGATTCAACATATAAGTTTGTTTATGTAGATATAAAGATTTAATTTATCCGTTTGCAATAGCTCAGAGCGAAATACAACGTTTATTGTCTGCAAAATAAAATATCACATGTTTCTTGTACGGGAGGCTGACATCGGGGACCCATGAGCCAGCAGTCAACGTTTCAAAGGCGGCGGGATCGAAAATAAAAAAAGCCAAAAATCAGTTGGTAAAAAAATACAAGAAAAGAAAACATTTATCGTTGAGAGGATGACATGCGGGACCCATGAGGCAGCAGCATCCTCAACGTTTCAAAGTCGGCATGAGATCAAAAGAAAAAGGCAAGTGACATAATATCAGGAGCCAAAATTAATCCAAGAAAAGAAACTTTATTGTACATAGAGGATGACATGCGGGTCCCATTTTGTAGCAGCGGTCTCAATGTTTCCAAGGCGGCACAGGACCAAAAGAAAAATGAGGCAGCAGCATTCTCAACAATTCCAAGGCGGCAGGGGATCAAAAGAAAAATAAAGGAAATAGCCAGAAATTAATTAGGGGTCAAAAATAAATCCACCAAAGGAAACTTTTATTGTTCATAGAGGATGACATGTGGGACCGACCTGCCAACAGCGTCCTCATCGTTTCAACGGGGCAGGGGATCAAAAGAAAAAGGCAAATAGCTAGAAATTAGGGGTAAAAAATAACTCCAAGAAAGGAAACTTTTATTGTTCGTAGAGGATGACATGCGGGACCCATGAGCCAGCCTTACTCAACGTTTCAAAGGCGGCATGAGATCGAAAGAAAAAGGCAAGTGACCAAATATCAGGAGCCAAAAATAATCCAAGATTTATTGTACATAGAGGATGACATGTGGGTCCCATTTTGCAGCAGCGGTCTCAATGTTTGTAATGCGGCTTGAGATCAAAAGAAAAAGAAAGTAGCTAGTAATTAGGGGGTGAAAAAAATCCAAGAAAAGAAAATTGATGGACATAGAGGATGACATGCGGGTCCCTTGAACCAACAGCTTACTCAACGTTTCAAAGGGGCAGGGGATCAAAAGAAAAGGCAAGCCAAAAATCAGAGGGTGAAAAAAAAACAAAGGAAACTTTTATAGCACACAGAGGATGACATGCGGGTCCCATGAGCCAGCAGGTCCTCAACGTTTCAAACGTGGCATGAGATCGAAAGAAAAAGGCAAGTGACCAAATATGAGGTGCCAAAAAAAACTCCAAGAAAAGAAAGTTGATTGCTCATAGAGGATGACATGCGGGTCCCATTTAGCTGCAGCGGTCTCACCGTTTGAGAGGCGGCAGGGGATCGAAAGAAAAAGTCAAGTGACCAAATATGAGGTGCCAAAAATAATCCAAAAAGAAAGTTTTATAGTACATAGAGGATGACATGCGGGTCCCATTTAGCAGCAGCGGTATCACATTTGAGAGGCAGCGGGGATCGAAAGAAAAAGTCAAGTTACCAAATATGAGGTGCCAAAAAAATCCGAGAAAAGAAAGTTTTATGGTACATAGAGGATGACATGCGGGTCCCATTTAGCAACAGCGGTATCACGTTTGAGAGGCGGCAGGGGATCGAAAGAAAAAGTCAAGTGACCAAATATGAGGTGCCAAAAAAATCCAAGAAAAGAAAGTTTTATAGTACATAGAGGATGACATGCGGGTCCCATTTAGCAGCAGCGGTATCACCGTTTGAGAGGCGGCAGGGGATCGAAAGAAAAAGGTAAGTGACCAAATATGAGGTGCCAAAAATAATTCAAGAAAAGAAAGTTTTATAGTACATAGAGGATGACATGCGGGTCCCAGTTAGCAGCGGTATCACCGTTTGAGAGGCGGCAGGGGATCGAAAGAAAAGGCAAGTGACCAAATTTGAGGTGCCAAAAAAACTCCAAGAAAAGAAAGTTGATTGCACATAGAGGATGACATGCGGGTCCCATTTAGCAGCAGCGGTCTCAACGTTTCCAAGGCGGCAAGGGATCAAAAGAAAAAGGAAGTAGCCAGAAATCAGGGGGTCAAAAAATCCAAGAATAGAAAGAATTTTGGTTCATAGAGGATGACATGCGGGACCCATGATCCTGCATCGTAAATGGCTCGATCGGAGAACGTTGAACGAGATGGCGCGATCTAGAAAAAAACAATGCCAGAGAGGCTGCCATCTAGGCCCTACATCCCTCGGCGGTGCGGATTTGCGTTGACTCGGCCGGCGAACCCGAGATTTCGAGATGCACCACGTCCGGGCCACCATACGCGACGTTTTGGCCGCTTTCGTCGGGCTAGGTGGCCTCAAAAACGAGAAAAAAAAATTTGACATGCACCACGGAGGGACCAAAAATCGTCGGCCATGGTACACCAGCAACCACGGCGCGACTTCAACTTCGTCGGCCATGGCAACTTTTCTTGTAGTGATCCACATGGTTTATATATGGATTTCGTTTTGGGATTGCCTCATACACAGAAGGGAGGGATAGCATTTTTGTTGTTGTGGATCGGTTTTCTAAGATGGCATACTTTATTCCTTGTCACAAGACTGATGATGCTACGCATGTTGCTGATTTGTTCTTTCGTAAAATTATTCGTTTACATGGTGTGCCAAATACTATTGTTTCTGATCGTGATACTAAGTTTCTTAGCCACTTTTGGAGATGTTTATGGGCTAAGTTGGGGACTAAATTGCTGTTTAGTACAACACATCATCCCCAAACTGATGGACAGACTGAAGTAGTAAATAGAACATTGTCTACTATGTTGTGGGCTGTTTTGAAGAAGAACTTAAAATTGTGGGAAGAATGTTTACCTCATATTGAATTTGCTTACAATCATTCGCTGCATTCTACCACTAAGATGTGCCCTTTTGAGATTGTGTATGGTTTTGTTCCACGTGCACCTATTGATTTGTTGCCATTACCATCTTCGGTGCAAAATAATTTGGATGCTACTCAACATGCTGAATTGATATTAAAATTGCATGAGACTACTAAAGACAACATAGAACGCATGAATGCTAAGTATAAAATTGATGGGGATAGAGGAAGAAAGCATGTTGTGTTTGATGTTGGTGATCTTGTTTGGTTGCATTTGCGCAAAGATCGTTTTCCTGAATTGCGCAAGTCTAAGTTAATGCCACGTGCTGCTGGTCCTTTTAAGGTGTTAGAGAAAATAAATGATAATGCATATAAACTTGAGCTTCCTGCAGAATTGGGTCCGGTTAGTCCTACATTTAACATTGCAGATTTGAAGCCTTACTTTGGTGAAGAAGATGAGATTGCGTCGAGGACGACTTCAATTCAAGAAGGGGAGCATGATGAGGACATCCCATCTATTGATACAACCGCTGTACCTACAGCCCCACAAATACAAGGACCAATCACTCGAGCTCGTGCCAAACAACTTAACTATCAGGTACTTTCGTTTCTTGGAACTATTCCTCACATACATGAGAATATGATGTTGCCTAAATCAGATGTGTTTGTTACTCTTAGGAATGATGGACCTAGCATGGACGAGAGGGACAAGCATCGGAGCATGATCGTGCATGAAGGTGGCACCAAGCATGTGAGGAATGAAGAGGACGCCACAAGTGGAGATTTCAGAACTTTGAAGCCACCATAATGAAGATTGAAGACTTGGACAAAATACACAAGATTATACTTCATAATTTCGTCCATAGCATAATATGGTCCTGCGTCACCTTTAGTTTTGGGCCAGGCCCATGTTATTTTCGCAGGAATTAAGTCAGTCACTGTTTAGAGTCCGTATTGGAGGGGGGAAAGAACTTCTAGGGTTTGGTTCGGCCACCATACGTATGGCTGGCCGTAACCCCACATTTTCCTCCTTTAAATACCCCATAGCCGTCATATTTAGACTCGGATTTTGTTTAGACTAAAAGTTAGACATTGCTGCAACTCTCGTGTACTTCTTTTGAGGCCAACGCCTAGAACAAGACCGCCTATTCGGAATCCCACATTTTTCAATAAAGCTTTCATCTATATCCGCAATATTCTAATTTCATTATTAGTTCTTACTTGTTCTTGATTTCATGTAGGAATTAAGACCTTTTGGTCAGGCTGATCGTGCATCCGCAAGATCAGTAACTCCTGGAAATTGTCCTAGCGATTGCATTGGCGCACGAACTGTGCACGTGTAGTCGGATCGTCAAGCACGAACTCCACCAACAAATCGAAGTTATCATCCTCTCATCGAAAGATCGGTCACCTTTGCCCTATCACACAATTACTTGCATCTGTTCTAGATAAAGCAACAATGGGAGCTGCATCTGCGCTTACATCATCCTATCCTTGTTCTATCTACTGTGTAACTTCAAGTCCAAATTACTCAGGGTTCTTCCCTGCTTAATTTTCTCATTACATCCTTGTTGGCGTGTTTCAGTGTGAGTTGGTCGCAAGTATAGAATGGTCTCAATGTGGGTTTGGTTGGTTGGGGGGACTTAATTGATTCCCTTTTCTCCACTATTTGCATAATATCCACTTGGGACTTGAAGTCCTTAACACAAGCAAGGTCATTCTTCAGGAGTGTTGTCAGCCAACTTCTTGTTCGAGCTGAAGAAGTACCTATCGAGTCATCTGCTGACAAAGATGCCAATGAACAGGGTGCGCTAGGTCCTGTGTTCCTCTTTGTGGGTGAAGTGTTATCGCGTATTAGTTGGCGTGGGTCTACTGGTGAGATTTCATATCTCAGAATGCAACTTCATGTGCACTGTTAACTTGCTTGTTCTGAAATTTACATTTATGAATTCCCAAATCAGTTCGACAAATAGCGTGCTCAGTTCTGGTTGTTACAGTCATGATTCTGCAATGCCGTTTGGTAGGATACAATAATTGTAGTACATTCAACTCCTTATGCTTCAGGTTGGCATCTTGATTCTGCATTTGTGTGATCTGCTACTATGGCTTGGATGAGGCAGCAGTTCCTTTTCCACTCTTTGTAATGTTTTCGACATGGATATGGTAACTAGCACAACAATCAGTTGGTTGCTTTGATTTAAAAGTAAGGTATTTCTATCTGCTTCGTTAGTTGTACTCAGTTTTCCCCAGCTCGTTAGTTTTTCCTCAGTTTTCCCCTCCCTCTAGTTTGAAACCCCTCGCAGACGCGGGTTGCCGTCAGGTCAGAGGTCTTACCGTTACCGGGTCAGTTCCTCTCTGACCGTCTCGTGTTGACGGGTAGCCATCCATCTACCGCTGACGCGTGGGCCGTTTTATTTCCTGATTGTATACGCGGTGCTGCCAATGACAAATGGGGCCGCTCTATGGGGCTGCCGCAGCCAATGACCAGTGGGCCGTCTATTTATTTATAGAAAATTATATATTGCCGCTCTGTGGGGCCTCCGCAACCAATGACCGGTGTGGTCGTCTATTTATTTAGAGAATATAATATAGAGCCGCTCTGTAGGGGCCGCCTCAGCCCATGGCAGGTGACTATTTTCGCAGCTTAATCTAAAGTGACTCTTATGCTAAACATTGTGCATCCCGACGTTGACCTAGCAGTGGCGGCGAGCATAGCCGTTCTGACCATGCCGATATCGGCATCGGCATCGGCATCGGCATCGGCATCGTTTGGAGGATGTGGTGCTCGAATAATAGTGGAAATGCGATATTATTTTTTACATGCATAATATATAGAAAATAGCTAGATCTCTAAATCGATGCATATGAAGCTACATATATATTCTTGGTCATAATCCCCTTATCTAAAGGGGATGGATGCATGGCTTCACGTCGTCGTCGCTTTCATCGTCAGTATCTTCGTCGTCTGAGTAGTAGTACCTCCTGCACATTGTTCCGTCGAACACCTTCACTGTGAGCACATCATCGCCTTCATATTTGAAGTGTACGTAGCAGCCGAAATCCACACCGTGCGCGATGGCGAATTTCTCCCAGTCCTTGTCGAGGTACATCCGGCCTTGTCCGTCAAATAGGACCTCCATGGTCCAGAGACGAGGACCGCAGTCAGCTCCTCGCAGATACACCTTAGCTGGCTCCTGGCCGTCAAGATAGTCGCAATTTTTTGGGAGTTCCTGCAAAGAGATCGAGCGCCGATCGTTTGAAATTAAAGGTTTTTTAGAACATGCCCATAATTAATCACATGCATCATATATGTGGGAACGCGTACGTACCTTCTTGACCAAAGGGTCTTCATAGACGACGATGAATAACTCCTCTATGATCAATGGCAGTGTTGACGTATGTGGTGGCAATGATGATGATCCACTCCTCCTTCCCCTTCCCCTTCCCCTTCCGGTCCGCGTCCGAGACGTGGAAGCCATGGCAATGGATCAAGTGTATGTGAACGAAGAAGAGAGAGGCAGAACCTATTGACACAAGGGATGGCCGTGTGGGTGTTTATAAGGGAGAGATGACCGTTGTAGGGGTTTACACAATAAAATAAGGAGGAGGTGAACGTTGGTGGGGGTTTACACAATAAATTAAGGAGGAGATGACCGTTGTGGGGGTTTATACACAATAAATTAAGGAGGAGACGACCGTTGTGGGGGTATATATCTCAACAAAAAAGTAATGCGGACTATCTTGACGGAAATGGAACTTCGTGATATAGTTTATCATTTTACCGTGAAAAGTAATGCCTAAGAGAAATGGTAATTCGTGATAGTTTATCATTTACCGTAATGGCTACAACAAATCGTTGATGGTTTATCATTTTTGGGGTGAAAAGTAATGGCTACAAGAAATGGGTGATGGTGTATCATTTTTTGCGTGAAAAGTAATGGCTACAACAAAATCGGTGATGGTTTATCGTTTTTTGCGTGAAAAGTAATGGGTACAAGAAATGGGTGATGGTGTATCATTTTTGCGTGAAAAGTAATGGCTACAACAAAATCGGTGATGGTTTATCGTTTTTTGCGTGAAAAGTAATGGGTACAAGAAATGGGTGATGGTGTATCATTTTTTGCGTGAAAAGTAATGGCTACAACAAAATCGGTGATGGTTTATCGTTTTTGCGTGAAAAGTAATGGGTACAAGAAATGGGTGATGGTGTATCATTTTTTGTGTGAAAAGTAATGGCTACAACAAAATCGGTGATGGTTTATCATTTTTTGCGTGGAAAGTAATGGCTACAAGAAATGGGTGATGGTGTATCATTTTTTGCGTGAAAAGTAATGACTACAACAAATCGGTGATGGTTTATCATTTTTTGCGTGAAAAGTAATGACTACAACAAATCGGTGATGGTTTATCATTTTTTGCGTGAAAAGTAATTCCTAAAAAGAGTTTATAATTTAGCTCGTGAAAAATAATGCAGAAAACCAAACTTTAGCGTACTGGGTAACCGCCCTTTCGCATACATAGAGGGTGGAAGCTAACTGACGACAGAGAGAGAGGGTGGTGGCCCCGACCAGAGAGAGAGAGAGATAGGGGTTATCCTGCTCGTTAGATCATACGATCAACGGTCGGCGGGCACAATCCGCGTGACATGGGCTAGACCAATCATGGCAATGTTGGGCGTCTGTGAGAGTTTGTGAAGGGAGAGGGCAAAACTGAGTAGTATCAAGAAACCAAGGGCAAGTGAGTAGTAAACAGACTAAGGGATTCAAATATGAGATTTAAAAAATGGAAAATACGTGTTTTGTACAATGAAACCCATCTTGGCCTACCTCAAACTATTTGCAATACAAATCTACATGAGTGTGAAAATTATGGCCTCATTCAGACAAAGTATGTTTTGGGGAAAGCTGTTTTGGGTAGGGCTTATTATGGAAAACCATGCACCTTCATAGCTACTAGGTGATTTGAGAAGTGGCAATTTGTGGTGAAACTTGATTTATCTATGATTTGAGAAGTGGCAATTTGTGGTAAACACTCCATGAGTAAGTGCCACTCTTTTTTGGAATTTTTTGCACATTAAATAACTCATTTAACTAGTTAATCCCATTTGTTGAC
This sequence comes from Lolium multiflorum, assembly GCA_030979885.1. NCBI lineage: Eukaryota > Viridiplantae > Streptophyta > Magnoliopsida > Poales > Poaceae > Lolium > Lolium multiflorum. Next base: position 184,313,753 of record CM061749.1, on the reverse strand, counting down.
TCTCTGTTGACCAGCCACTTGAGGGTAAAACTGAGTATATTGCACTAGCCAGTATTAGCACTCAAGGAGAAAACTGAGCACACAAAAAATGCTAGTATATGACTCGAGGTATACCTGAGTATATCTAAATTTCGGGGTTAGACTCGAGGACGCGTGTTGCGGTGCAGAAGTGGAAGACGTGTCATTGTTGACGCGTGTCGCGGTGCAGACGTGCAAATAGTGGACGCGTACGACGCGGGTCGCATTTAGGACGCGTAAGCCCCTCCCTCCCTCTGCACACAGTCGTCTCATTCTCGCTCACGCACGAAACCACCCTCTCACGTCCCATCAACTTCTCCAAATCGAAAAAACCCCAACCGCCGTACGCACGCTACCCTGGCGATGGATGGAGAAGAAGAATGCGCCGGCGGCGTCGCCTCCGAGCCCGTCGCCTCCGAGCCCGTCGCCTCCGCGCCCGTCGCCTCCGAGCACATCGCGCCGAGCCCGTCGCCGCAGGCGATCGCGCCGAGCCGTCGCCCGGAGCGGCGCATCCAGCTGCGGCTCCTCCGTGAGCTGGGCCTCTCTCGGCTGATGGACCACTTCACAAGATCGGCGAATGCTTACTGGCGAGCGAGTACGCCGACACCTACTGCCATGAGGCAAGTCTGTAGAAATTGGCGCTCAGGTTTGCCTGAGCCCGACGTGCACCTGGACGAATGGATCATGCTAGACCACGCCCTTCCACGCGTCGCTGAGTTCACCTTCCTCCAACTCGGCACATCACGCTACGTCACCATAGATCTATCGGAAGTTCATACAAGGTTCAAATTCCTCCATATCTACCTTTTTATTTTCAATCTTAAACATCTTAGTGCTGAATGTTATCGTGCTTGCCCAGATACTACTTCGTCGGCTTTTGCCGTGGCGTCATCGTGCTTGCCCAGAAGAACCCGCCGCACAAGATACGGCTTCTGAACCCACTCACAAAGAAATCGAACACTATGTTTGAGGCGCAGATGCCATCTGTTTTCTGAAATCAGTCGCTGTTATCAAATCCCCGACTATGGTCTTCGTTGCCGCACATTACCCGTCGGAAATTGGTTGGGTCGATGAGAGCACTCCAACTAAGGATATACATGAACATTGGGGAGAAGAAAGATTTTCGATCAAGAACCATTGTCTGCGTTGCATTACCCCGTTCAATGGTGAACTGTATGCAGTAGCTGCGGACAATTTTGAGAACGGAAGAATAGTGTGCACCAATGTACAGTTGCAGCAGCGCGCGAGCACTGTCAAGATGGAGACACTAATTTCATTTCCAGAACTTGGACATCAGAAGTTCTACCTTGTGAAGTCGGATGGTGATCTGCTGCTTGTGTTGTTGGTCAGCGTGGCTTTGGCGGGCAGACCATTGGTGTACCGTGTGGACACTCAGAGCCGCTCTCTCCATCCGGTCAGTAACATTGGCAGTAATGCCTTCTTCGTGAATTATATCCGGTGTATCTCCGTCGACACCAGAGTGTACCCGACACTTCGACCTGGCTGCATCTACTACACGGATTTGGGTTATATCAGAGAGTACTCTCATGATACAAAGGCCTGGGATGAGTGGGCAGTACATGTGGATAGAATAGGAAGCTACGGTATGAGAAATGAACACAAGCCATACCGTTTGGAGGATGTATTGGCCGCACACTGCAGACGGAAGAAGTTCAATGAATATTTCCTTGGGGTAATGCACGAATGGAGCGACGAAGAAATATATGAGGATGAATGAAGAACAAATTCATTCATCCTAATCTTCTTGTTGTCCATACATTGCGTGCGTCTTGTATATTACAACGTTATTGGCTGCTTTTGGCTGCTGTATGCAGTTTCCCTATGTATTATACTTAGTTTTCTGATTATGCTGTTGTGAATTTATCATATACTAGCTTCTAGATTTGCTACTAGATTTGCTGTCATATTGGGCAAAAAACGAGGGCCAAAAGGCATAAATAACTCCAGAGATTTGCTACTAGATTTGCTGCCATATTGAAGAGAGACAGAAATAGAAGGTTCTCTAGATTTGATACTAATTTGGTGAAAAAGACAGAGAGAGAAAGAGGGGAAAATATGCTCTTAAAAATGCCAATTTGGGCGAGAGAGACAAAACCCAGCTCCTGCTCACGTGCAAAACGCTTCTCGTCCTGTCCCACGCGGTCCCTTTCTACCAGCCCCACGCGCCCCACACGACGCGGCCCCACAGACGACGCGGCGCAACACGTCAGTACAGAACGTCCAAATAAACGAATTCATTCCGTCTGAGCTCCTTCTGCGGGTTTCAGACATAGGCTTGGGGAAAACTGAGGAAAAACTAAGGGGCTGGGGAAAACTGAGTACAACTAAGTACCCGAGGGCACGAAAATAGAAATCCCTAAAAGTAAACTCCAGTTTACGCTTGTGTCTTGCTTTTTAGCTCTTGTATGCGATCCCAATTTCTGAGAAGTTGAATAGACTTGGGCCAATGGATTGGATCTCCTGATAGTTAGCATATCAAGTACGTGGTCCACAACAATTTATAATTCATAAGATTTGTACTCTCTTTTTTCACCTATCGTTATGGCACATAAAAGGCATCAGGTGATTTCTTCGTATGTCTGATAAGACACATCGATCTTTTCAGGCGTTTTAGTTGCTAAATTGTTTCCTATGATCCGTAATCACTTACAGAGATGTGTAGCATCAGATTGTAAGACGATAATTCCTGACATGCTCAAGCATGTTTCTCAGTCGCAATTTTGGTTCAATGTGGTTGAAGCATTGAGAGATCAACATTCCATTGAAAGATTGGTTGAAGAGATGTTGCGGCAAGTTGCATCACAACATATTACTGACGAAGAAGCTTACTGGATTTGTTGGACGTTGTTTAATCAGAGTATCATGCATGTGACTGCTATGAGGTGAGATAGTACCTATGTCCACTTTAATTCTACTAAATACTATAACTGCTAATAAACACCACGACCCCCAACCTCCTCCCGCACGACCCCAACCCTAGCCCCCTCCGCACCCCTCCTCCGGCCGCCACCACCGGTGGCGCCGCCGGGCAAAGCCCCGGTGGCATGGCGGCGGCGGGGGTCTTCCTCTGCTGCGCCGGGAAACGCCCGGCCTAGTCATCGTGTGGTGTTCTGGGACGGCATCGAGATGGTGGAGGCAACGTCGCATCGGAATAAGGATGCTGGAGCTCGATCCCCATCTCAGCAAGGTCACTTGTGGCGGCGCCGGCGAGCTGCTGGCCTGGTTTCCTCTCATATCCGCGGATCGGGGGAGGAGGGTGGATTCCCCGGGCACGGCCGAATTTCGACCATGCCGTGGAGTTTGCGGAGTCTGTTCTGGAGTCGGAGGAGTGCTGATGTTGTTGCCTTCTCCTCGGCCGGCCGTGGTGGCGAGGGAGAGGGAGGAGATTTCACCATTATCTTCCTTTTTAGGGTTTGTGTTCTTCTGGTGGCTTGCGGCTGTCACGTTTTGCAGCTTCTTCCGGCCGGCCTTGGTGGCGAGGGGAGGAGGCGGTCCGACGTGGCGACGCCAAAATCGGCCAGATGGTCGGGAGAAAGACCCTTCTTCCTCCTTGTCGGTATGATTTGTTGCTGCTGTTGTTCTTCTTCTTCCTCGGTGCTGATGCTGGAGGGAGTTCCTGGTTTGCCCGGGCGGATGGCCCGGCCGCGGTGCTGGACCGGTCGGTTGACTCGAGTTCCCTTCCTTCCGGAAGGGACACTTTTCGCGGTACTCAAAGCCAAAGATGGCGACGGCTGCTGCAGGCGTGTTGGATTGGTGTCCATGCCTTCTCGGCGCTGGTGTCAAGGAAGGAGGAAGCAGCGTGGTGGCAATTGCACCGTGGTCGAAGATGATGACCTGCTTGCGCTTGGTTGTAGTTCTTTCTGCTGCAGGGGTCTTCTCTCAAGTTTATGGGATGATGACACAGGGCTCCGGAGATCTTCATGGGTTATGGTGGTCTTAGGGTGTTCTAGGTGTTCTTGGTCCTTTGTGTTTGTGTTTCTTCGTGCTTGTAAGGGTCAACAAGTTTGTCTTTTCGTGATATGAATGCAAAAAAATTCTCAAAAAAAAAAACTGTAACCGCTTGTTCTAGCTTTAGCTACTTCCTTAGGTCATTGTGTATTTGGCATGCTATGTTACTTTGTGAAACGAAATATACATGAAAAGGCTTCCTTGGCCAGGATTTAGTTTACAAATGTCCAATTTGACAACTGTGCAAACGAGTATTTGTCATGTTGTGGGCGTGTGGCTCCCTTTTTCTCTCTGTAAAGATTGTTCTATCGATGCTGACTAGTACTCTCTCTGTTCCATAATATAATATGTTATTACAACTAATATATCTATATTAGTTGTAATAACATCTTATATTCGGAAAACAGAGGGAGTACATGTTAATCTGCCCGGGTTGTGTTCATTAAATTCGTTGAATGCGTTGTATGTGGCTTAGTTGTGAATGGATACGGATTATTTTCTGATGATGTCTTATGCATACGACCATTGTCACGTAGTTCAGCGTTGCATGTTCAGGTAACATTCAATAAGCTTGTCCCTGATATGTTTGATGTCTACCACGACATTCCTTCATGGAATGGTGGACATGTAAGGTATATATGTTGAAGACAGCTGGGAAAAGCATGGATGTATAAGCATAAAATATGGATGTCTAAGCATAAAGTAATATTTGCTCATATCAAGGACCTAACATTTGCTGGGATTGAACCCTTTAAAAAAAAATATACTGTTGCTGTTTTACTATGATGGACAAACACATGGTCCATGTATGTTCAACTATTATTAGATCGTCCTAACCTGCATGACTTTGAAAGCAATTTATTAAATTGCTTATTTCTTATAAACTATACCCTTTCTTTTGCTTAACATAAATTTTGCTGTGCTTCAGGCCAATGTTTATTGACAAGTTTTTGTTTTGGAAACATTTACTTTATGCTACCTGAGATGAATCCTTCACTAAAGTATCATCTCTAAATATGAAATATGTCAATGAATAACAGTAAATTATGATATAAAATAGTGATGCAATTTGAACGTATCAGCCATCCTCTTCAAGATCGGCAGCTTGTGTCCTATATCCTTGCCGGTCTCGGTGCAGACTACAATGCGCTGGTGGCAGCATTCGGCGTGGTGACCACGCCCATCTCTCTCAGCCGGCTTTACTCCCACATCTATGCCTATGACCAGCGCCAGCTATTGCTTCAAGGTCCTGCTGCACCGGAGTTTGAATTCTACGTTAATGCTACCTTCCGGCAGTGGCACCCCCGTTCTGCTAATGATGGCAACTACAACGGCCAGACCCGTGGTGACCGCGGTGACCGCCGTGAAGAGCGATGTGACGACTGTCGCGATGGACGCCGAGATGACCGTCCATTCCAACAGAGCCAAGGCGGTGGCCGTGGACCTCCTGACGGTGGTCGTGGTCGTCGCCGCACCACCCCTTGGGCTCGATGTCACATGCCAACCCTATGGCGTCGACACAAATTGTACCAAGACTCGGGTGCCACACACCATATCACAGGAGAGCTCAATAATCTGACACTCCGAGACGCCTGCAAAGAACACGACAAGGTCAACACCGCCAATGGGCAAGGTATGAGTATTTCACATGTTGGTCACTCCATAATTCGTAACACTTCGAAATATTTCCAACTTCGTAATGTCCTACATATCCCTAATGCGTCTAAAAATTTGCTCTCTGTTAGTCGCTTCACATACAATAATCATGTGTTCATCGAGTTTCACCCCTTCTTCTTTTTGATAAAGGATTAGGTCACCTGGAGAATCATCCGTAGAGGACGGTGTGTTGGTGGCCTTTATCCCTTGATTTCATCCTTGGTCTTTCCACAGTCTTCGAAACATGCATTTGTCGCCGCCAAGCCGTCCCAGTCCCAGTAGCATAGTCGTCTAGGTCATCCTTCTCTTGTTATTGTTAGGAAAATTATAAGCAAAAATAAACTCCCTTGTATTAGAGATAGTAGTAATACTTCAGTTTGTGATCCCTGTCAACAAGCTAAGAGTCATCAGCTTCTCTATCCCATCTCCACCAGTGTTTCTTCAGTACCTCTACAATTAGTTTTTTCTGATGTATGGGGTCTTGCACCTACCTCTGTTGGTCATCATGATTATTATGTAAGAGTCATTGATGGTTATAGAAAATTTACATGGATTTGCTTGCTCAAGAAAAAGTCTGATGCATTAGCTGCCTTTTGTCAATTTCCAAAAACTTGTTGAACGCAAGTTCGACAGGAAGATCATTACTGTTAAGTCTGATTGGGCAGGGGAATATGTCAAGTTAAACCCCCTCTTTCGGCAACAAGGAATATCCCATCATGTCTCTTGTCCCCATACTCATCAAAAAAATGGCTCTGCTAAACGCAAACATCGCCACATTGTTGAGATTGGCCTTGCTCTTTTAGCACATGCTGGTATGCCATTAAAATTTTGGGATGAAGCCTTTCTTATAGCCACGTACCTCATCAATATGCTTCCCAGCAAAGTCATTAATAATGATACACCGGTGTATCGTCTTCTAGGTACTCAACCTAACTATTCATCTCTTCGTGTCTTTGGTTGTGTGTGTTGGCCTAACCTTCGTCCTTACAATAAACGCAAACTTGCATTCCGATCCAAACAATGTGTTTTTCTCGGCTATAGCCCTCGCCACAAAGGTGTCAAATGTCTTGAAGTAACCATCGGTCGTGTTTATATCTCTCGTGATATTGTTTTTGATGAGGTTGTTTTTCCATTCAAAATGTTACATCCTAATGCTGGTGCGCTTCTCCGCAAGCAAATCCTTCCTCTTGATCCTTCCCTTCATAATTTTGTGGAGGGGGACGAATTTGTTAGTGACTTACATATGCACAATACTCATCCTACTAACCCCTCTGGCAGTCTTATTCCCCATGTTCTACAGGATGCAGATCGCTAAAATATTGCATCGGGTGCAAATTTGAGCCAAAACGCTGCTCTCAGCCGTTCATATGAGTCTTTCGAGTTTTCAGGTGAAAACAAATGAAAGTTCAGAGATGGTAAACCTAGAGGGGGGTGAATAGGTTTCTACAAGTTTTAATTCTTTCTTTGCAATGTTAGGCTTTGCGGAATATAAAGGCGAGCCTAATGCAAACTAGGTGAGGCACCCTAGATGATAATACGAGTAACTCGAGCACGAAAGCTCTCACATGCAGATATAGCACAAGTAAAGAGTTCGGTTAGAGATAACCGATAGCACGCGGAGACGAAGGTTTATTCATGTGTTCCCTTCCTTTGCAAGAAGGTACGTCACATTTGGAGAGGTGGAGGTCCCACGAAGGATTCCCCAACGCCACGAAGGCTCACCTTCTTCTCCGAGCCTATCCCACAAAGGAATAGCTCTTTCACTTGTGGTAGACTTTGAGGCAGCCTCCAAACCTTCACAATCTTGTCAGGAGCAAATCCACAACCCGGATACTTCCAGATGCTTTTGCCCACCTAGGGTTTCCAAAAAACCCTAGAGAGCAAGTATCTTGATGAATACAAGGGGGAAAAAGATTTGGCTCGGTGAAACTATTGATCAAGACCTCCTCTAGATTTTCCCCGGAGGGATTTGAATTTGGGTGGAGGAGGAGGGAGATCTGAGGCTTTTTGGTGTTTCTATCAATGGAGTATGAGAGAGAGAGAGCTCAAGAACAGTTCGTAGTGTAGTGCCTAACCGTTCTAAGGTAAGAGAAGGGGTATATATAGGTCCACTTGAAATCCAGCCGTTGGGACTTGCCCAGCTCAGCATTTTGTCGAAGTGGTCGGTCTGCCGGGCCTGCAACCGGGCTGGTCGGCGCCACACCTGGTGTCGCCAGGCCACAGACCGGGTCGGCCGGCAGCCGCCGGGCCAGTGCCGGACGACTCCTCGGCTTGCAGTACATGTGCTCCGGTGGTCACTGGTGCAGGACCCGGCATGCGCCGAGTGGTCCGGTGCTGGGGCCGGTGCCGCCGGGCCAGCCGGCAGCAGGGACAAGGGAACTAGGCGTGAGGAGCTGACTCCCTAGAATCTGCCCGGTGTGCACCGGTGCTAGGGCTGGTCTGCGCCGGACCAGCCGGTGCCGCCGGACCATACGCAGGCCTTAGGTTCCCCTTTTTTCCTTCGAAGTGGGGGGGGTCTCCCTTCACCTTCTTATTCCATTGATACACCATTATGCATGTTAGACTAATACCTGAGAATAATCTTGTAGGCATGTATTAGTCCGATTACTCTAGCTATGGTGTCATTGTAACCAAAATAATGGATAAGGGTAAATTACCCTTACAATCTCCCCCTTTTTGGTATACGATGACAAACCAAGCTAGAGTCACATATAGATATTATGATAAGCTTAAAACCTCGATTCCATATAAGATATTAATACAACTCCCCCATAATGTATGCACTTGAAGAATTTGCGTTTGAATTCAAAGTGCACCATTTGTAAAACATGAGAAGCTCCCCCAATATCTTTAGGAAACAAGCATGGTATTGTTGTGGGTATACTTTATGGGTATATCAACAACATGGTCTAGATCCGGCAAGTCTGGGTGGCCCACAGATGGTGGTGGTGGCATATGGCCCATCGGGCGGCCTAGTTGCTGTTGATAGAAGATGGGTGAAGTCCAACCCAGGAACAGGAGCCGGATCTCGACCGACCTATGCAAGTAGTCGGATCCTTGGAGGCCCATGAAGTATCCGGATCCAGTATGGCGTATAAGGAAAGGTGGATCCTTGACGTGCACAACAATATAATATTCCGTGGTTAGGCATCTTGTATTCCAGCTAGGACTCTCCGTGTAAACCCTAGATCCTAGCGCCTTTATAAGCCGGATCCCGAGAGCCCTAGAGGCACAACCACAACTCATTGTAACAACGCGAAAGCGCCCAGATAATTCCAGACAAGCAACAGTAGGCCCTGTCATCGTGCAGGTATTCCGAAGCTGGGTAAATCGCGTACCACTGTGATACGTCTCAAATGTATCTATAATTTCTTATGTTCCATGCTAGTTTTATGACAATACCTACATGTTTTATACATACTTTATATCGTTTTGATGCATTTTCCGGAACTAACCTATTAACAAGATGCGAAGTGTCAGTTCCTGTTTTCTGCTGTTTTGGTTCAGAGAAATCTACAAAGGAAATATTCTCGGAATTGGACGAAATCAACGCCCGTATCTCATTTTTCCGGAAGCTTCAGAGCACCAAGAGGGACCGAGAGGGAGCCAGGAGGGACCCACCCCACAAGGCGGAGCGGCCAAGGGGGGGGCCTATGGTGTGGCTCCACCAGGACTCCCCCGAGGCTGCCCTTCCGCCTATATAAAGCCTCCGTCGCGAAAACCCTAAAAAGATAAGCCACGATACGGAAAACCTTCCAGAGCGCCGCCATCGAAGCCAAGATTGGGGACAAGTCTCTGTTCCGGCAGCCGGGACGGGGAATTGCCCGGAAGGCATCTCCATCGACACCACCGCCATCTTCATCATTGTTGTCTCCTATGATGAGGAGGAGTAGTTCTCCATCGAGGCTAAGGGCTCTACCGGTAGCTATGTGGTTAATCTCTCTCTCGTACTTCAATACAATGATCTCATGAATTGCCTTGCATGATTGAGATCCATATGATGAGCTTTGTAATCTAGATGTAGTTATGTTATTCAAGTGGATTTTACTTATGTGATCTCCGGAGACTCCTTGTCCCACGTGTGTAAAGGTGACAGTGTGTGCACCGTGTGGGTCTCTTAGGCTATATTTCACAGAATACTTGTTCACTGGGTTATGATTTGAGTTGGATGTCTCTATGAAATTGTGGTGTGTTAGTACCTCATATGAATGCTCAAAGTGACAGCGTGGGGTGTTTATTAGTACTTGGGAATACATCTTTAAGGTTTGCTTTGCATCCCTACATGGTGAATTAGTGTTCGTTATCCAGCCAGAGAGTAATTCATAATAGCATAGTGAAGTGCTTATATTTATATTCAATTATGATTGCAATGTTGAGAGTGTCCACTAGTGAAAGTATGATCCCTAGGCCTTGTTTCTAAGCATTGAAACACCGTTTCCAACAAGTTCTGCTACATGTTCGCTTGCTGCAATATTTACTTCATATCGCAATTACTGTTTACTACCATCTACACCACCTGTGTTTTACTATCTCTTCGCCGAACTAGTGCGCCTATACATATGGCAAGTGTATTAGGTGTGTTGGGGACACAAGAGACTTCTTGTATCTTAATTGCAGGGTTGCTTGAGAGGACTATCTTTGACCTCTACCTCCTAGAGTTCGATAAACCTTGGGTGATTCACTTAAGGGAAACTTGCTGCTGTTCTACAAACCTCTGCTCTTGGAGGCCCAACACTGTCTACAAGAATAGAAGCACACGTAGACATCAAACTATTTTCTGGCGCCGGGGGAGGTAAGGTAAAAGTATTCACATCCTCCGACTACTAAGCTATTTCCTAGCATTGTTGCCGGTGTGTGAGTGCTCGAAGGTATCTCCTTTAGATTCTGCAATTAAATCTTTTTGTTTCTTGTTTTTATTTTCACTAGTTAGGCTTAATGGAAAACAACAACAAAATTAGAGATCTTTATAGTATTTATCTTGAATTAGGACATGATGTGTTTGAAGAGAAAATTAAAAAACCCATGGAACTTTTTTTGCAAAATAGTTGTAGCAATGTTATTAGCATGAACTCTTTGAACACCATTATTGCTAAAGCTATGGAAGAATTTAAGCTTGGGGAAGCTGGTTTTGAGGAGCATGATATTTTTAGTCCCCCAAGCATGGAGGAGAAAATTTACTTTGATGATACTTTACCTCCTATATATGATGTTTGCAATGATGAATATGATATTTTCAGTCCACCTACTATTGAGGAGAAAATTAATTATGATTACAATATGCCTCCTATATATGATGATTATGGTGATGAGAATAATAATGATAGCTATTTTATTGAATTTGCTCCCACTACAATTAATAGTAATGATTATGCTTATGTGGAGAGTAATAATTTTATGCATGTAGCTCATGACAAGAATGCTTTATGTGATAGTTATATTGTTGACTTTGTTCATGATGCTACTGAAAGTTATTATGAGAGAGAAACATGGTTATATGCATCTTAATAATATTAAGTTTCCCCTCTTTATGTTGAGAATCTTGAAGTTGCGCTTGTGTTGCTTTTCTATGCTTGCCACTTTGTTCTTTATGAATTTATTTGTGTACAAGATTCCTTTTCATAGGAAGTGGGTTAGGCTTAAATGTGTTTTGAATTTGCTTCTTGATGTTCTCTTTTGATTCAACTCTTATTTCTTGCGAGAGAATCATTAAAATTACTGAGCCTATCTTAATGGCTATAAATAAAGCACTTCTTGGGAGATAACCCATGCGTTTATTTTGCTACTGTTTTGTTGTGTCTTGGAAGTTGATACTACTGTACCAACCTCTCCTTATTTTTATTTTCATGTATTTTTGTGCCAAGTAAAGTCTCTATAGTAAAGTTGATGCTAGATTTGGATTACTGCGCAGAAACAGAATTGTTGTCTGTCACGAATTTGCGTAGATATCTCTGTAGAAAAATCAAAAAAATCTGCGAATTTACATGCGTGATCCTCAGATATGTACGCAACTTTCATTAGTTATGAGTTTTCCCATCTGAGCAAGTTAAGTGCCTCTGAAAAATTCGTCTTTACGGACTGTTCTGTTTTGACAGATTCTGCCTTTTATTTTGCATTGCCTCTTTTGATATGTTGAATGGATTTCTTTGTTCCATTAACTTTCAGTAGCTTTGTGCAATGTCCAGAAGTGTTAAGAATGATTATGTCACGTCTGAATATGTGAATTTTTGATTATGCACTAACCCTCTAATGAGTTTGTTTTGAGTTTGGTGTGGAGGAAGTTTTCAAGGATCAAGAGAGGAGGATGATACAATATGATCAAGGAGAGTGAAAACTCTAAGCTTGGGGATGCGCCCGTGGTTCATCCCTGCATATTTCAAGAAGACTCAAGCATCTAAGCTTGGGGATGCCCAAGGCATCCCCTTCTTCATCGACAACTTATCAGGTCACTTCTAGTGAAACTATATTTTTATTCCATCACATCTTATGTACTTTACTTGGAGCGTCTGTGTGCTTTTATTTTCGTTTTGTTATTTTCATTCTCTGAATAAATTGGATCATACCTTGTGTGGGAGAGAGACACGCTCCGCTTTTTCATAAGAACACTAGTGTTCTTCGCTTTTACTTTTAATGTTCAATGGCGAAAGTTGATCGCTTCACTTGTTGTTATTTTGTTGGAAAAAGAAAATGCTCCATGTGGTAAATGGTATATGGTCTTGAATAATTTGATACTTGGCAATTTTTGTGCTCAAATAGATCATGTTTAAGCTCTTGCATCATGTACTTTGCACCTATGAATGAAGAACTACATAGAGCTTGTTAAAATTTGGTTTGCATGATTGGTCTCTCTAAAGTCTAGATATTTTCTGGTGAAGTGTTTGAACAACAAGGAAGACAGTGTAGAGTCTTATAATGCTTGCAATATGTTCTTATGTAAGTTTTGCTGTACCGGTTTATACTTGAGTTTGCTTCAAACAACCTTGCTAGCCAAAACCTTCTATTGAGAGGAATTCTTCTCGTGCATCCAAAATCCTTGAGCCAAAAACTATGTCATTTGTGTCCACCATACCTACCTAATACATGGTATTTTTCTGCCATTCCAAAGTAAATTGCTTGAGTGCTACCTTTAAAATTTCATTACTTTGTCTTTGCAATATATAGCTCATGGGAAAAATAGCTTAAAAACTATTGTGGTATTGAATATGTACTTATGTATCTTATTTCTTATAAGTTGCTTGTTGAGCGGTAACCATGTTTCTGGGGACGCCATCAACTATTTCACCTTTGTTGAATATCATGTGAGTTGCTATGCATGTTCGTCTTGTCTAAAGTAAGGGTGATTTATCATGATCAAATGGTTTGAGTATGCATATTGTTAGAGAAGAACATTGGGCCGCTAACTAAAGCCATGATCCATGGTGGAAGTTTCAGTTTGGACAACAATCCTCAATCTCTTATGATAATATTATCTGTTGTTGAATGCTTATGCATTAAAGAGGAGTCCATTATCTATTGTCTATGTTGTCCCGGTATGGATGTCTAAGTTGAGAATAATCAAAAGCGAGAAATCCAATGCGAGCTTTCTCCTTAGACCTTTGTACAGGCGGCATAGAGGTACCCCTTTGTGACACTTGGTTGAAACATATGTTATGCAATGATAATCCATGTAAATCCAAGTTAATTAGGACAAGGTGCGGGCACTATTGGTATACTATGCATGAGGCTTGCAACTTATAGGATATCTTATACATAACACATATGCTTTATTACTACCGTTGACAAAATTGTTTCTTGTTTTCAAAATAAAAGCTCTAGCACAAATATAGCAATCCATGCTTCCCTCTTCGAAGGGCCATTCTTCTACTTTTATGTTGAGTCATTTTACCTACTTCTTTCTATCTTAGAAGCAAACACTTGTGTTAACTGTGCATTGATTCCTACATACTTGCTTATTTGCATTCATCATATTACTTTGTGTTGACAATTATCCATGAGATATGCATGTTGAAAGTTGAAAGCAATTGCTGAAACTTATATCTTCCTTTGTGTTGCTTCAATGCCTTTACTTTGAATTTATTGCTTTATGAGTTAACTCTTATGCAAGACTTATTGATGCTTGCCTTGAAAGTACTATTCATGAAAAGTCTTTGTTATATGGTTCAGTTGTTTACTCATTGTCTTTACCATTGATTTGAATCACTTCATTCATCTCATATGCTTTACAATAGTATTGATCAAGATCATGTTGGTAGCATGTCACTTAAGAAATTATCCTTGTTATCGTTTACCTACTCGAGGGCGAGTAGGAACTAAGCGTGGGGATGCTTGATACGTCTCAAACGTATCTATAATTTCTTATGTTCCATGCTAGTTTTATGACAATACCTACATGTTTTATACATACTTTATATCGTTTTTATGCATTTTCCGGAACTAACTGTAACATCCCAGAAATTTAAAACAAAATAAACAAAATTCCTCTAGTTCCAAATTTTGGAACCAACAAAAAATTTATTAAATTAAGATTGATACATTATAATATTGCATAATTCTTGTGCTCTTGCCATGATTGTTTGTTATTAGTATTTGAAATAATATTGAACCCTAAAACCCCACCCCTCTTCTCACCATACTAGTGAAAATAAAGTAAAAAATAAATTAAATAAGAAAAAGGCATATGTGCCTATGGATATAATTATAAATCTTTACCCTAGACCTTTCCACTTTACTTAAAGGATTGGAAAAGCTTTATAAACCTTATATAGTACTTCTTAAATCATTTCTAGGTTGAAACCAAAAAGAATAAAAAGAAAACTAAAAATGCCATAGAGGCATATGAGAGTAAAATAGTAAATAAGGGAATTTAAGATAATTGACCCTAGGACTTGTTGTGATGGAGGGATCACCTCCATATATCATTTCAAGAATCCACAACACCATTGTGAATCTAACCAAGTCAAATTAAAAATAAAATACCACATATGCATAGAAGCCCATGTGACACATAGTCATTTCACCAACCCTTGACCTATGTCTCTAAACCTTCACTAAATGGTGTGAAACCATCTCTAAACCCAATATGACACTAAATGGACCCTAACCCATGTCCAAGTGAAGCAAGATAAACCCTTGACAAGTTTATTAAAATTTGACACACCACCTCTTATGTCTTAAGGCCAAATTTGCAAATCCTTGAACAAGACCATTTAATTTAGTTTCAATGCTCTTAAAATGTTTCTAAACTCATAAGAACCATATTAGAGTCAACCAAAGTCAAATTAAATGGAAAGAAATCAAATAGGGAGAAAATTCCCAAAATTCACTCACATACACATAACCCAATTTTGCAAATCTTCAAACAAGGCCACAATTGCTTGATCCCTTGCTTGTAGAATGTTTATATATGATAAATAAACACAATTGCATCAAAGAAACCAAAATCAAATCAAAGCAAAACTCAAAATCAACATACATGTGATAATGGTCATTTGGCCATTTTATAAAATGTTCCCCACTTTACCCCTCTGTAATTCTCATTTCTTAAACCAAACTTGGTCAACTATGACGATGTCATCCAAGACCATGTCAAAGTGAACAACTCTCATGTTGACCATCAGTACAAATGTTGACCAGGTTGACCAGTAAAGAATTGCCAAGTGGTGATGTTGAAACCATGAGAAGATGACCCCCATTTTGGAAACCTCACAAACCACCACCAAAATGAACACCACCACCACCATGCAATCACATAAATTATATCCAAGAGCTCCACCAAAAAGAATTGCAAAAATCCAAATAAAATTTCATGCGGCCATTTCATCATACACCTTGTGTGCACAAATCTGGAAATGTGAGACATGCTATTATCCAGAGGATTCTTGCCTAAACCCCTTTCTTCCTTTGATCATTGTTGCTCTAGTACCTCCTCTGCATCAAACAAAGCCACTTGGCACTGGTTAAAGTGGTGCCATGATCCAATATCATCCATGCAAAGTACCATGCCGGCCACCCTCACTCACTCTCTCCCTGGCCACCATCTTGACACCTCTCCTTGTCCTGGAGCATCTATACCCCTCAAGTGCATCGACGGTACACGCCCCAGCAACGCTCGACCATGCTATGAGCCGGAACGCGCGTGCCCAGACACGCCAGAGAACGTGCCAGGCACGCGGTGAGCGCGCCCTGGCATGTCTCTGGGCGCGCCAGAGCGTCTCGCGCCCGCACGCTGCCGTCCTCCCCCTGCATGCCTACTTCTGCGTCAAGCACCACCTCCCCACCCTCTACCCGCTAGGCATGCTTGAATGCCTGCGCGTACACCCTAGCCGTCGCCATGATCGCCACTCTACCGCCACGGTACTGCAAGCCTTTGATCATTGCCAGCATGCTCCCGTCCTTCCCCTTGCTGCCCTTCACGCGCATCGTACACGCCATGATCGCAGCTACCTAGCGCACCCCCTAGCTTGCCCCTTCACGCCCTGGAAAGACCTCGCCGTCGAGGACCTCTCACAGCACCCGCCGGTCACCACCTCAGCTATAAAAAGAGGCCACCCCAGCACGAGTTCCTCACACCTTTCGCTTCCTCTCCTCTCCCTCGACCTTCTCCACCTCTTCTCCCCACTGATTACTCCACGGTGAGCTCCAATTTCTCGCCGGAGACCCGCAAGCCGCCGCAGATCGAAGCCATTGATCCACGCCGCCCCGAGCTCCGCCACTGCGCCAGGCGCCTATTCGCCCTAGCCAACGACGCCTCGACCACCGCCCTCGACCGCCGGCGACCTCCTGCGCTCTCCGACCCCCTACCTCGCCGGCGCAGCACGCCCTTCTCCCCGTCGACGACGACGACGCTCGACCGTCGATCGTCTGTCTGATCCAACGGCTCCTAGTCACAGGTACCGTTTCGGTTGATTTAAGTCGCTGACGCGTGGGACCCCCTGTCAGCTGGCCCGCGGCGTGGTCCGTGTTAGTTGGGCCGGCCCAGTTAGTTTAATTTGGTTAGCCCGTTTATTTTCCCGCGTGGCCCAGTAATTCAAATTCGATTTAATCCATTTTGTTCAAATTCAATACTGGTGCCAACTTCAAAAATTAATAGTTTGAAATCTACTGCACCAAATTTAACAAACTTTATATATTTAGAAAGCCCATGAAATTATCTAAACAATGTCACTGGTCTCATGTCCAAATTCGAAATTAAATTTAAATGATAAAAATAACAAGGCATGGCCTTTTCTGATTTCAAATAAATATTAGAAATTATCTAGAAATGATTTTAAGTTGATTCCAACTCTAATAAATCACATTTGACATAATATATTTGTTTATGCAAAAATATAGCATGGTTGTTGTGCATGATCATGAACTAGAGTTAAATAATGGCTATGGAACTATTTCTAGACTATTTAATACATACACATAGAATTATTTAAATAGTATGAGGGCTTATCCCTCATTTAATTTGTGATCTTAAGTAATTCAAATAGAGGTACTGACCCTGATCAAATAAGTCTCATGCTTGGTTAATTAGAGAGGTTAATCATTTAGATGATAGTTTAACTTATATGAGGTATATCCTCTCACATAAACCATTAGTCCAAATAGTTCAATAAGAATTAATAACACATAATTAATGACCCATAGGTTTATATTTGAAAATACTTAATCCTTCTCATAAGTAGTATTTAAATATTTCAAACCTATTTATTAAATCATATAATAGACTTTGGTCTCATTTAAATCTTACCTCAACCAAATTAATATGAAGTAGATCCCATGGTCAATTAAAATTCACTTTAATTTAATTAATAATATTAAAACATTACAAGGTGTTACTAAAATAGTATGAGGTGCTCACCTCATTTTAAATCATCTTTCTCAAATATATGAATTAATGTGTGGACCCTTAATTGGTTAGGCTCATACTTACTCCCTTATAAATCTTAAATCTAAATAATATTTAAATTAATTAAATCACATGAGATGATGAATCTCATTTAACTCACTCTTCTCAAATATTAAGTGTGAAGTGTTGACCTTGGTCAACAAGGGATCATCCCTGGTTGTGTTGAGAATATTAAATCACCTCAATAATAGTCCTTTAAATTTGTTACACTTATGTGCTAAATCATATGAGAGATACCCCTCTCATTTAAATCTTGTTCTCAAGTAATCCAATATGAGGTAGTGATCATAGTCTAGGTAACCTCATATTGAATTATTTGGTGGCATTAAATCACTACCAGGTTATTATTAAATTGCATGAGGTATGGAACCTCATTTAAATCATTTTCTCAAATGATAAGTATGAAGAGGTTGACTTTAGTCAACCTAGGTCATATATTATTCATAAGAGAAATTAAATCTTAAGAAGATTCAATGAGAGGAAATTATTTTCTCACAAACTAAAGAGAAACCCTAACTCCATTTTCAATGAGAGGAAATTATTTTCCTATTATTAAATAAGAAAACCCTAGCATAGTTTTGTAATAAATATTAAGTAGTGATGCTAGATCATTGTGTGAGCCACTAAGGCTAATTAAGAGTACTTAAGTATTGTTTGGTGATAGTATCCTCGTATTCGTTTATAGACGCTAGTACCGGAGACTATCAAGAGGAGGAGGTATTCTACCA
The DNA here is from genome assembly GCA_030979885.1 of Lolium multiflorum. Classification (NCBI taxonomy): domain Eukaryota; kingdom Viridiplantae; phylum Streptophyta; class Magnoliopsida; order Poales; family Poaceae; genus Lolium; species Lolium multiflorum. The sequence goes on along the minus strand of CM061749.1, from coordinate 184,295,489 downwards.
AGAGGAAGAAGAAGAATACTTTGATCATTTCACCAATCAAGGCAAGCTAATATTAATATTACCCCTACAAGCAAGATAATACTCTTGCAAGCTATTTGGTTTGCAAGCTAATAAACTTGTTAACCATCAGGGTGCAAAGCTCTACCAGAGCAAGGCATCATTACATTTTACTTCATGAACCTATCCCAAAGTTTTTACCTTACAAGCTTTACTTGATTTTATTTATCAAAGTTACTTTTTGGTTTATGATTCACTTGGTGGAAATATAGAGTAGTACAAGAAAATCACACTTAGCCTAGCAAGCTCCAAGATACTTATCACCCCTCATGAAATAGTTGCTAGTACTAATCAATTAAAACTTGACTACTCCATATGGGAACATGTGACTTTGAAATGAAGTGGAAACCTTGTAATGATGGTTCATTCCCTTGAATGACTTTGAAGGTGAATATGACCAAGAGAAGATGGTGATTTTTGATATAACACTGATGGTTGGGTTCGGATGCGATACCATTCCAATTTTGAAAGTACCCCCACAATACCCAAAATGGGTACGGGCTTAACTAGAAATTTATGTGCTTTAGTATGGGTTCCCTCTAAACAAGCGTCATAGGGGTTATGCCAAGGGCTGCCTCCAAAGCAATATGAGATATTGTGAAATGACGTGATTGAGGTGAATTGTCCGGCCCAAGCCTGTGCAGTTCCCGGGTTAACAGTTGGTTCTCACGGGAGGCCAAGCTCATGGGGAGAGGTGCTGTACTAGAGTATAAAAGTGAAAGGTTATGGTTGGTAGTCCGCATACGGAGTATGATAAATCAGGGCCAGTTAACCCTGACGGATTATTGCAAATATTGTGGCACAAGTGTACGACCTCTGCAGAGTGTAGAACTATTCGAATAGCCGTGTCCACGGTTACGGACGATTGGAAAGGCCATACTGTTCCGTCATCGGACCATTTTCAAAAATGTGACATATGACTGGTGACTTGAAGTTGACCGGTGAATGGTGACTTTGAGTTGGACCACAACGAGTTGTGGGAATGACACTAATGTTCCCACTTGAGTTACTCTATTTGATTCAAGCATCTTTACTAAATGTTTATGAAATAAACTTGGCTTTATGCAAATAAACCTAGAGCTTAGTATCCCCTTACCACAATTAATAATGCTTACACTAGTATTAGTTTGCGAGTACTTTAAAAGTACTCATGGCTTTGTCCCTGGCTATTCAAATGGCCAGACTATGAAGGTGAACAGTTGTACGAGGAAGATGGACAGCAGAACGTCTACGACAACTAGGACCGCTCCTGACGTCAACAGTTGCCTGTGGAACAGATGGACCACGACCGTTACTTTGCTTCCGCTATGTGTTTTGTAATAGGATCTCTAGATCCACTATGTTGTATTAAGACTGGATCATGTGATCCTTTGTTGTAAGACGATTATGTGTTGTAATAAATGATGTGTTGTGATATCAAGCTATTATGTCTCGCAAAAACAATATTCCTGGGATTGCGAGGAATGGCATAATAGGCATCTGGACTTAAAAATCCGGGTGTTGACACTAACCTATTAACAAGATGCCGAAGTGCCAGTTCCTGTTTTTTGCTGTTTTTGGTTCCAGAAATCCTACAAAGGAAATATTCTCGGAATTGGACGAAATCAACGCCCAGTATCTTATTTTTCCGGAAGCTTCCAGAGCGAAGAGGAGAGGGGAGCCAGGGGGCCCCACCCCAGGCGGCGCGGCCAAGGGGGGGGGGCCTATGGTGTGGCTCCACCAGGACTCCCCGAGGCTGCCCTTCCGCGTATATAAAGCCTCTGTCGCGAAAACCCTAAAAAGATAAGCCACGATACGGAAAAACTTCCAGAGCCGCCGCCATCGCGAAGCCAAGATTCGGGGGACAGAATTCTCTGTTCCGGCACGCCGCCGGGACGGGGAAGTGCCCTCGGAAGGCATCTCCATCGACACCACCGCCATCTTCATCGCCGCTGCTGTCTCCTATGATGAGGAGGGAGTAGTTCTCCATCGAGGCTAAGGGCTCTACCGGTAGCTATGTGGTTAATCTCTCTCTCGTACTTCAATACAATGATCTCATGAATTGCCTTGCATGATTGAGATCCATATGATGAGCTTTGTAATCTAGATGTAGTTATGTTATTCAAGTGGATTTTACTTATGTGATCTCCGGAGACTCCTTGTCCCACGTGTGTAAAGGTGACAGTGTGTGCACCGTGTGGGTCTCTTAGGCTATATTTCACAGAATACTTGTTCACTGGGTTATGATTTGAGTTGGATGTCTCTATGAAATTGTGGTGTGTTAGTACCTCCTATGAATGCTCAAAGTGACAACGTGGGGTGTTTATTAGTACTTGGGAATACATCTTTAAGGTTTGCTTTGCATCCCTACATGGTGAATTAGTGTTCGTTATCCAGCCAGAGAGTAATTCAGAATAGCATAGTGAAGTGCTTATATTTATATTCAATTATGATTGCAATGTTGAGAGTGTCCACTAGTGAAAGTATGATCCCTAGGCCTTGTTTCTAAGCATTGAAACACCGTTTCCAACAAGTTCTGCTACATGTTCGCTTGCTGCAATATTTACTTCATATCGCAATTACTGTTTACTACCATCTATACCACCTGTGTTTTACTATCTCTTCGCCGAACTAGTGCGCCTATACATATGGCAAGTGTATTAGGTGTGTTGGGGACACAAGAGACTTCTTGTATCTTAATTGCAGGGTTGCTTGAGAGGACTATCTTTGACCTCTACCTCCCAGAGTTCGATAAACCTTGGGTGATTCACTTAAGGGAAACTTGCTGTTGTTCTACAAACCTCTGCTCTTGGAGGCCCAACACTGTCTACAAGAATAGAAGCACACGTAGACATCAAACTGTCCCGAGGACTCTCCGCCCGATGGCCCCTACATCTTCTCCACCTCGTGAGGATCCCTCCTCCGAGGTAACGTCGAATAGGCAACGACAATTGGCGCCCACCGTGGGGCTAGCGGCGTCTGGAGGCCGGAACCGGGAGGGATCCGCCATGGGAAGCTTCAACGACTCCATCGATGTGGGGCATGGTCTTTACGCCGGGAACTTTCCGATCGTCCCTCAGGACGAGTGCTGGATTCCGGCTAAGACTGACCCCATCAAGCTCTCCATTGTCCCAATCGGCAGCAGTCACATCTTCATCGGCGAGACCGTCGATTCCGATGGAAACGCCCTGGTAATTAACGCTGATGCGACCGCCGCTGAGCAGGATGCAGTCGCAAAGATCCGATCTGAGTCGTAGGAACTTCCTAAGGAAAATTCCGCCTTAGATCTGGAAATTTAAAACCCACCCAATCCGCCCCTGAGCAGGAAATTACGGTGGAAGACCAATGCAGATCTGCTTGGATCTCCCATGTGTTAGAGAAGCAAAGGTGCCACTTCGTGCACTTCCTCGCACACACCGCAGGAACCGCCCTCCTCGGGATGGAGCTGGACCCATGCAGGTTGAGGCTGCCGGAGACAACGATACTTCGGACCAGCAAGAGGTTGTCGGAGACAACAACTCTCCGGGTCAGCAAGAGGATGCCGGAGACAAAGAAGAGTCAATCCTCGACAACCTAAGCTCACTATCTGACGATGCGTCCTCCATGGACACAAAGGAATACAACCGTGCTATGAAGGAGTTGAAGGATGAGGAGAAAGCTGAGGCAGAATCCGCGTCGCCAAATTAGGTCCTCGCGACCCTAACTGGGCTGGAGCAAGGAACTGACGCGGAAGAAACTCCGCCCAATGCCGTAATTCCAGGCCCGTCAAATCCGGAGACCCCCCATCGAGAGCGCTATCGCATCATGCCGGATCCTGGAGAAGGACGTGTCCTCAAATTCGGGGAAGACATGTCCATAGAGGAGCTCGCTAGGGCAGCAGGCCGGGGTTCCATTGCAAACTCGGAAATCCTAACCAAGCCAATAACTCCGGAAGAAGCCGTAGACCCGGAAGCTCTACAAGCCAAAAGGAAGGAAGTGCTGGCTGTCGCTGAAAAGTTCGCCAATACCGCAGTAGTAATGCTGGAGGAAAGGCAAGACATGGAGGAGCTGATGGAACTGGTCGGGGAGCAAGAACACAGAACCACAGAGTACCTGCAGAAGGCAAGAGCACTCAGGGATCGGTGGGAGACGATAGTCAGTGATGCCAACAGGGAAGCAGAAAGGATCCGCCAGGAACCATTCGCCCCCGAAGGATCAATTTTGAAAGCCCCATCAATCTTAAGCCGCTCGCTACCCCAAAAGATAACATGAAGAAGGTTGCGGAGATTCTGGCCAATAATGATGAAGAGATCGACCTCAACCACGTCCGCACACTTGTCAATTCAGTAATGAAGCAACAGAGTAAGGTGGATACTTCGCGCAGGATGGAATCCAACCCGGATCTTTGCGTATCCACCGCGCAGAAGAACGCCTCAGGAAGGGAGCGTCGTGACAAACAATCGTGCACCGGATCCACAGAGCGCAGAAGAAGAACCAGGGAACATCCATATCCGATCCCCATACCCTCGGAAACTCCTCCGGCGGACAAGAACAAGGGAAAGGATCCGATGTATGCTGGCAGGGACAAGTACCGGAACCCGTCACCTCCGTCCCGGAACCCGCATCCTCCTCCGCCACCTCGCTGACGGAGTCCAGCTGGAAACGTCAGACCCCATGGGCCTGGTGGAATTAACATCCGCGACAACGTTGTTCCCCCGAGGAGCTGAAACAAGGAGCGCACGCCTAAGCCCCGTCGGAGCCGGGACGAAGAACGTGAGCCTGAGCCCCGCCGGAGCCAGAACGAAGAACGTGAGCCTGAGCCCCACCAGAGCCAGAACGAAAATCCTGAGCCCCGCCGGAGCTGAAACGAAGGACGTGATCCTGAGCCCCGCAGAAACCGGAACGATGGAGGTGGCCGCCATCATGGCGAAGGTAGCCACCATAGCCGGAGTCAGCATCGTGAAGGACCCGTAGAATCTGAAGGTGGAATCAAAAGGTCTCATCGGCCCCCTCGCAGATCTCCCTCCCCACCGCCTAGTGGGGGAAGTGGAGGCAGAAGTGGAGGCCGAAGGTCTCGCTCCTGCTCAAAGTCTCCCGCTCGCAACGGCTCACGCGACGCACAGAAACGTCTCAACGAATACAGGACTTGGTACATAGGCCCAAAATGCTTTGCCACGAGGATCCGAGAAGAACCAACGCCAAAAGGTTTGAACCTCAAGCTACCCAGAAACCTGAAGCACTATGATGGCAGTGAGAGGCCCGATACCTGAATCGATGACTTCTTCAATGCAGTCAGCTTTGCCGGAGGGACCCCCAATATGGTATGTCGCATGCTCCAGTTGTACCTTGTTGGCCCAGCCCGTACTTGGCTCAACAACCTCGAGAAAAATTCTATCTTTTGCTGGTTTGACCTGAAGGTTGCCTTCGAGAAGCACTTCAGGGGCACCTACAAGAGACCCTCCACGGCCAGCGATTTGCAGGCCTACATCCAGAAGAAAAAAGAAACCTCCCAAGCCTTCCTCTCTCGGTGGTTAGCAACAAGAAACGAGTGCTAGAATGTCGATAACCGCACAGCAATGCTAGCTTTCATAGGTGGCTTGCAAAGAGGGGGGCTGCTCCGGCACAAGCTAACTTGCCTTGTCAACGAGAATAAGCTGACGTTGGATGACATGATCGACATCGCCAGCACTCACACCGCTGCTGATGACGACGAAGGTGAAGAAATCTCGGCCACAGCCATACCCCTGCATCAGCAAAAGAAGAACCGTGATGGGAGCAGCAACAACAACAAGCGGAAGAACCCCTCTGATGACCAGAAAAGCAGCGGATCCGACATGGTTGCCATGACGTTCCAACGCGGAGGTCAAGGAGGCGGAAGAGGCCGCGGCCGTGGTGGTGCAGCCGGCAGGGGCCAGCAACGCGCTGACGAGGTCACTGTCGCTGGGTTCCGCGCTCCCCAAACCTACGAAGAATACAGGGATATGCCATGCCTTGCCCATATTGATCCGGCTACTGGCAAGTCCTCCAACACCAATCGCAACTGCAAGTGGGTCAACGATCTGAAGACTGACCCGGAGGCAGGATACAAGCGCCCCTGGAAGCACCGCCCACGCGGCAAAGGAGGCAAGGGCAAGAACAATGATAAGGACGAGGACAGTTCCGAGGCGATGGAAGAAGGTGAAGCTTCACCGGATGCCAAGGAGGGTTCCCCAGATAACAAATCCAATCCCTTCGTCAAAAAGAGTGCAGGTGCATACCACACCTTCCTCGGAACTCCGACGGTCCGGGCCAAGAAATTAGCCCTCTGGGTCATAGTATAACGACCAGAAACAATTGTATTTGACACATAGTATAACGACCAGAGGGCTAAACTCATACTTTCCATTACCAATGAAGTAGAGGAACAATGATGTATTTGACAGAAAGTAAATGAAGTAGATTTTGTTCCAATGAAGTAAACGAAGAGTTAAATGAAGTAGAGAAACAATAGTATTTGTTTGGACCTTTCGCTCGGTGATACCCGTGTTTCTTCGCGGACACGAATCTCCCGCGGGCTTGGCGAACGCTCGGCCTCGCATCAGATCTTGAGCCCGACGTCTCGATCTCCTCTCCTTAGCTTTCTCTCCACCTGATTTGGGTGGGGTCGACCCTCCGGCCGCCTGATCTGTGCCGGATGGGGAGTTTGTGCAGACGAGAGCCATCCAATCGAGGAAACCGGCCGAAAGCCCTTGCTAGCGTTGACTAGCCCGACAATGGCGGCCTACGGGCGCTGCAACCCTCCTTGGAGGCGTCGTGGTGGTATCCTTCAATCTCCTATGTCCCGAGTGAAAACCCTAGGCTCCATGGGCCGGGCTGATGTAGCCCCGCTCACCAACGACACTACATCAAGGCCAACAAGTCCCCCAAGCGGACCAATGACAAGGGCTCGAGTTAAAGCTCTACACGACAAGGTGAACTCGCTCCTCACTTCCCTCGACTTAGATACCCCATTGGATGGAATGCTACCTCATGCGAAACACTTTGTGTGATTAGGTACATGGAGCATCAAGACCCCGGTGAGGATGAGACGTCATGGTCAAGGGAAGGAGAGGAGCAGCAGAACCTGGAGATGAACGTGAAGCCGAAGCCGACGTCGCCCGAAGAACGCCAAGGAAGAGAAGGACGCTGGCCGGTCAGGCCGGTCAGACCGGACCGACCGGACTCCCGGCCACGAGCCGTAAACGGGCGCAAACCGGGCCAACTCCCTCGTCCGGACGACGACGGACCCGGACCGGACTCTTCGAGAATCCGGTTGGCGGCGGTCGGCCGGACCATGACCGGACAGCCGGTCACGGCCGGTCGACCGGACCCTGACGGATAGCCCGGTCACGAGCCCGGTCGACCGGACGCCCAACCGGATCCGACGGGAATACCACCAAACTGCCTTGACTTATCCATTCGCGTACCTGTTCGCCCTTGCTGGCTGTGCTTGCCTATTTAAGTAGCTGGACCCCCTCCTTTACTTTTCAGACTTGTTTAGAACTCAAACCTAACTTTGAGCTTAGTCTCCCTTGGGTATCATCCCTCTGTAATCAAGGCAACCCTTGTGGATGTATGGATTTGGTAGTGAGAGATTCTAGTGTTTACTCTCTCTCCCACTCCTTGATTCGTCCTCCCCACCGGTCTCTCCTCTCGGAATTCTACCTCGAGTCTCTTCCGGGCGGATTCTATTGGCACGGTCCATCGAGCCGTGAGGGTAAGCATCGATTGTATCGGGTTGGTGTGCGTGGTTCTTCGTGTGTTCTTCGCGTTCTTCATGTTCTTCCGCCTCTCCCCCTCTTTTCCCCTTGATTCCTTGGGTCATTCGCGAGATCGGGCCACAATCGGGGTCTTAAACCTCATCATATGGTATCAGAAGCCTTTGGTTTCCGCGGATTTGACCCTCCACCCACCCAATTTCGTTTCAAGAAAATTTTCCAAAAAATAGCCCTAAATTGCCTTTGGACGGATCTGTGATTTGGTTGAGTTTTGAGTGGTTTTGCTCCGTGGATCTGGTGTTGTTGTGCTTGATCTACTATTTCCCCAACTTTTAGCCTCCAATTCCATCGTTTCCCTTCGTTTTGGCCGATTTGGTTTTGGTTTGGGGAAGAACAGGAGAGAGAAAGCTCCAAATCGACGAACCCGGTTTTGAACCGGTCAACCGGCCCCCAGACCGGACCGCCCGGCGCAGAACCCGGTCAACCGGCCTAGCCGGAGCAGCCGGTCAGAAGCCGATCAACCGGCCCTCGACCGGAGCAGCCGGCGCCACACCCGTCCGGCCGGGCACACGTCTTCGACATCGACTAACACCACCGCCGACCACCACCACCACCATCATCTCCACCATCGTATAACTTGCAGTAACCCTTGTAGCCCTCTCCTTTTTGCCATCTATCCCACGAGCGAAGCTTTCGAGTGTTGCGAAACATCGCACGAGGTCCCGACCAGGGTGTGCGTTGTGTGAGTAAAGCTCATAAGTGGAGCTCGTGAGTGGCCAGCAAAAGAGTAAGAGCATAGTATGCTAGTGAAAAAAAAGAGAAAAGCAAAGTGCAAAGTGCCACCGATACAAAAAGAGTGAAAAGCTTTTAAGCAAGCAAGAGAGAAGAGAGACCTCGTGCGAATCTTGGTGTTTCTACTCTATGCAACCTAGCTTCGATCTCTTCTTGAGTTAGTGTGACATTGAGCACCCTTGCTTAGGGGTTTTTCATTTTTCCGCTCGTTCCTTGGTTGCACTAACCCCGCTCATCCCGTGTGTGAGTTCCACATTTTTCCGTGTTTATAGTGATCGCCACTTTGACACTTGGATTTTTGGATCTTACCCACTCTTAACAACATACTCGATTTTGGATTTCGTCTTTTGGCTTTCCACCTTCCACTCCTAACACCATATTTGCTAGCTTTTGCGTGTGCCTTTGTGTGTGTCTCGATACAATTGGTCTTACTTTCGGCTTGGTTGATTGCCTCAATACTATCTTACCACGGTAAGAGTGAGAGGTAGTCTCCTTCCACTAACATCCACAACATAGTTCTTGTCTTGTGATCATGGATAGGCACGGAGACCAAGCAAAGGAGGATGAGGTCCTACACCCCTCCGAGAGGTTGGCCACTCAACACAACCTATGGGTGCAACGCCAAGAGTTCAAGGACCAACTCAACTTGTTCGAGACACGCATCGATGAACAATATGAAGAAGTGGCCCACAACTTCGGCCAAGTGAACCAAGATATGATCCTTCTTCGTGAAGCTACGGACAATTTGCATGACCAAGTGACGGCCAATGATGCAAACATGGAGCGGCGCATGGATAGCCTCGAGCGCGCCATCAACAACTTGGGACGCCGACATCGACATCGCTCTACTTCCTCATCGTCATCGACCTCCTCACATGATGACTACTCCCATGATCGCCATTCGTCCTCAAGCTCCGACTCAAGGCATGGAGATCATCATCGCTCTCGTCGACCGCACGCTCGTCATGATGATTCTCGCTCAAACTCAAGGCGCGGCGAGTTCCATCGCCATGCTCGTCCTCATGAACGTCCGCAACAAGAACAAGCTCTTCACCAAGATCGTCATCAAGCGGCTCGCCATGCCCACCATGGGCATGACGACCAACCCCAAGACAACGTCCTCCACAACATGGACCCGGCACCTCATCGTCAAGCCCATGTGGATGCTCAAGACCAAGGTCATCAAGATCCACCAAGGCGTGACCTCCGGAACCATCCTCGCCATGACCAAAGGGGCCGAGGACAACCTCAACATGATCAAGATGAGAGGGCCAACATTGGACAACGTCAACAACCTCGTCAAGATCCGCAACAACATCCTCAACATGAGCCAAGTGAAGCTAGTGTTCACCTACAACGCCAACCCAATGCTATGGTTGGTCGTGGAAGACCTCCTCTACCACCTCAAGTCGCAAGAGATGAAGGCATCCGTCCTCGCCGCCGCAACATGGAAGATGAAGAGAATATGTATGGAAAGCTCAAGTTCAACATGCCCAAGTTCAAGGGTGAAGACGATGCCGAGGCCTACCTCTCATGGGCACTCAAGGTTGACAAGATCTTCCGCATCCATAACTACTCCGGTGCCAAGAAAGTAGCCATGGCCTCCCTCGAGTTTGAAGATTATGCCAACACTTGGTGGGAACAAGTTGTCACTCTTAGGGAAGAAAAGGGTGATCCTCCAATTGACACATGGGAAGACATGAAGGAGGAAATGCAAGCTCGCTTTGTCCCTACACACTACAAGACCGATCTCTTCAACAAGCTCCAAAAGTTGAAGCAAGGAACCAAGACCGTTGAGGAATTCTTCAAGGAGATGGAATTAACCATGATGCGAGCAAACATCCAAGAGTCCGAGAACCAAACCATCGCTAGGTTCTTCAATGGCCTCAACTACCTCATCAAGAGGATTGTGGAGTTCCAACAATACTCCAACATGGTTGAGTTGGTTCACCAAGCTTCTAAGGCCGAGCGTCAAGTGAATGAGGACATCAAGTACTCGAAGTCCAAGCAATACTTCGCCTCCAAGCTTGCCACATCAACTCCTACAACAAGTGTCAAGCCAACCGCATCCTCTACACCTTCCAAGCAACCTTCCATACAAAGTCGCATGAAGCAAACGGTATCCTCCACCGCCTCCTCTAAGGCCTCTACGGGACCCTCCAATGTCACTTGCTTCAAGTGTGGCACCCAAGGCCACAAGTCCTTTGAGTGCAAGAACACCAAGGTCATGATCACTATGGAGAATGGTGACATAGAGACTCTAAGTGAAGGTGAATATGAAGCCCTAGTGCAAGCCGCCGTTGCTAATGAGGAAGACTATGATGAAGAAAGTGGAGAAGACCCTCTCTTATGCACACATGATCCAAGCCCTTCTCTTGTGGTCACTCGAGTGCTCACCACTCAACCTCAAGCTATGGAAGACCAAAGATGCAACATCTTCCAAACGCGTGCCGGCATTGGTGGCAAGTCAATCAAGGTCATCATCGACGGTGGGAGTTGCCACAACTTGGCAAGCACCGAGCTATGTGAGAAGCTCAACCTCACGCTTCGCAAGCATCCTCATCCATACCATGTCCAATGGTTGAGTGACAAGGGCAATGTCAAGATTCAACACACCGTCACCGTCAACTTCAAGATAGGACCCTATGAAGACACCGTCGAGTGTGACGTGGTGCCTATGACCGTGTGCCACATGTTGCTTGGCCGCCCATGGAAATTTGACAAGAAGGCCATACATGATGGTTTCTCCAATGCATACACCTTCAAGGTCAAGGACAAGAAGTTCGAGCTTCGCCCAATGACTCCTAGCCAAATCATCGCCGACAATGCGAAGGCTTTAGCGAGGGCACAACACCACATCCACCATAGTGAGTTGAGAGGAGAGGGAGCTACCCACCAAAAAGAGAGTGAGCGCCACCACCCACATATGAGTGAGAGAAAGAGTGTCCTCCTAGCCACCAAAAGCGAGTGGAGAGAAGTGAAAGACAACCCATCCACCACCATACACTACGTGCTCATTTGCAAGGGCCTCTCGTCGGAGACTAATGACTTAACCAACATTCCTTCATCTTTGTTGTCTCTTTTGAAGGAGTTCCAAGACGTCTTCCCCGACGAGCTACCTATGGCCTACCACCGCCGGGGCATCGAGCATCGCATCGACCTCATACCCGGCGCTCCGCTACCAAACCGCGCCGCCTACACCAACCCCGAAGATACCAAGGAGATACAACGACAAATACAAGACCTCCTCGCAAAGGGTATGTCCGAGAAAGCCTTAGCCCTTGTGCCGTTCCCGTCATTCTTGTGCCTAAACCGGATGAGACGCAACGGATGTGTATGGATTGCCGCCCTATCAATGCCATTACCGTCCGTTATCGACATCCCATTCCGCGTTTAGATGACATGCTTGATGAATTGAGTGGTGCCACCATTTTCTCTAAGATTGATTTGCGTAGTGGCTACCACCAAATTCGCATGGCAATTGGTGATGAATGGAAGACGGCATTCAAGACCAAGCTTGGTCTCTATGAATGGCTCGTCATGCCATTTGGTCTTTCCAATGCTCCTTCCACTTTCATGCGTCTTATGAATCACATTTTGCGACCTCTCATTGGCAAGAGCGTGGTTGTCTACTTTGATGATATTCTCATCTATAGCAAAAATCTCGAGGACCATGTTCAACATGTGAGAGAAGTCTTATGCATCTTGCGCCACGAGAAGCTCTTTGCCAACCTTCCAAAATGCCATTTCGCTCAAAACAAATTGGTTTTTCTTGGTTTTGTGGTTTCGCCAACGGGATTGAAGTTGATTCTTCCAAAGTTGAGGCCATCCACAATTGGCCCACTCCCACAAATGTTGGTCAAGTTAGAAGCTTCCATGGACTTGCCGGATTTTACCGCCGCTTTGTGAAAGATTTCAGCACCATTGCTTGCCCTTTAAACGAGCTTACAAAAAGAATGTTCCGTTCGTTTGGGGCAAAGCACAACAAAAAGCTTTTGATGAATTGAAAAAGAGACTCACCGAGGCACCACTACTTGCTCTTCCCGATTTTGCAAAAACATTTGAGATAGAATGCGACGCAAGTGGCCTTGGAATCGGTGGTGTTCTCATGCAAAATGGAAAACCCGTGGCATACTATAGCGAGAAGTTGGATGGCGCACGCCTCAACTATCCTATATATGACAAGGAGCTTTATGCTTTGGTTCGTGTTCTTGAAGTTTGGCAACATTACCTTTGGCCAAAAGAGTTTGTTATCCACTCGGATCATGAGTCCTTGAAGTATTTGAAAAGTCAACACAATTTGAACAAGAGACATGCTAAGTGGGTTGAGTTCATAGAGTCCTTCCCTTATGTTATCAAATACAAAAAGGGCAAGGAAAATGTGGTTGCGGATGCACTTTCCCGCAAGATTACTCTTCTACTCACCCGCTTGGAGTTTCACATCTTGGGTCTTGAGGAGATCAAAGAGCTTTATGCATCCGACTCTTTCTTTGGTCCAATCTTTGCCAAGTGTTCCATTGACCGAAGTTTTGATGATTTCTATTTGCATGATGGCTACTTGTTTAAAGCTAACAAAGTTTGCATACCCGAGTCTTCTCTTCGTAAGTTGCTTTTGCAAGAGTCACATGGAGGTGGCCTCATGGGTCATTTTGGACGCGACAAGACTCTTTCGATGCTATCCACACACTACTATTGGCCACGCATGAAGCGAGACGTGGAGCGCCTTTGCAACCGTTGCACAACGTGCTTACAAGCTAAGTCAACATCCAACCCCCATGGTCTTTACATACCTTTACCCATTCCATATGCACCTTGGTCGGATATAAGCATGGATTTTGTGTTAGGCTTACCAAGAACAAAGCATGGGCATGATTCAATCTTTGTGGTAGTGGATAGGTTCTCAAAAATGGCACATTTTATACCATGTCATAAGAGCGATGATGCTTCACACATTGCTTCATTGTTTTTCAGGGAAGTGGTTCGCCTACATGGGATACCGGCAAGCATTGTGTCGGATCGAGACGTCAAGTTCATGAGTTATCTATGGAAGTCGCTTATGGCAAAGTTTGGAGTCAAGCTCTTGTTCTCATCGTCCTCGCACCCTCAAACCGATGGACAAACCGAAGTGGTCAATCGAAGCCTCTCCACACTCCTTCGCACACTTGTGAAGAAAAACTTGAAGTCATGGGAAGATTGCCTCCCCACGCGGAGTTCGCCTACAATAGAGCCAAACACTCCACAACATTACGGAGTCCCTTCATGATCGTCTATGGATTCGAACCTCCAACGACACTCGACATCCTCCCACTCCCTCTTCATCAAAGGATCAACATGGACTTCGACGAGCGCACCACCGCCATGAAGAAACTACATGAAGAAACAAGAGCAACCATACAAGACCATGTCCTTCGCCAAACTACCCGCATCAACGCCAAGAAGAAAGAACGAGTGTTTGAAGAAGGAGACCTTGTTTGGGTTCACCTAAGGAAAGAAAGGTTCCCTCAAGAACGCAACTCCAAGCTCAAGCCAAGAGGAGATGGGCCTTTCAAGGTACTCAAGCGCATCAACAACAACGCCTACGTCATCGACATACCGACATCCAAGTACTTGGTGAGCAACACTTTCAACATCTCGGATCTATCCCCACATCATGGAGATGAGGAGGAACAAGAGTCGAGGACGACTCTCTCCCAAGGGGGAGATGATGTAGCCCCGCTCACCAACGACACTACATCAAGGCCAACAAGTCCCCCAAGCGGACCAATGACAAGGGCTCGAGTTAAAGCTCTACACGACAAGGTGAACTCGCTCCTCACTTCCCTCGACTTAGATACCCCATTGGATGGAATGCTACCTCATGCCGAAACACTTTGTGTGATTAGGTACATGGAGCATCAAGACCCCGGCGAGGATGAGACGTCATGGTCAAGGGAAGGAGAGGAGCAGCAGAACCTGGAGATGAACGTGAAGCCGAAGCCGACGTCGCCCGAAGAACGCCAAGGAAGAGAAGGACGCTGGCCGGTCCAGGACCCGGTCAGACCGGACCCACGACCGGACTCCCCGGCCACAGGCCGGTCCCGGGCGCAAACCAACCAACTCCCTCACGGGACGACCGGACCAGGGCCGGACTCTTCGCAGAATCCGGTTGGCGGCGGTCGACCGGACCCATGACCGGACAGCCGGTCACAGGCCCGGTCAGACCGGACCCTGACCGGATAGCCCGGTCACGAGCCCGGTCTGACCGGACCCCAACCGGATCCGACGGGAATACCCCACCAAACTGCCTTGACTTATCCATTCGCGTACCTGTTCGCCCTTGCTGGCTGTGCTTGCCTATTTAAGTAGCTGGACCCCCTCCTTTACTTCCCAGACTTGTTTAGAACTCAAACCTAACTTTGAGCTTAGTCTCCCTTGGGTATCATCCCTCTGTAATCAAGACAACCCTTGTGGATGTATGGATTTGGTAGTGAGAGATTCTAGTGTTTACACTCTCTCTCCCACTCCTTGATTCGTCCTCCCCACCGGTCTCTCCTCTCGGAATTCTACCTCGAGTCTCTTCGGGCGGATTCTATTGGCACGGTCCATCGAGCCGTGAGGGTAAGCATCGATTGTATCGGGTTGGTGTGCGTGGTTCTTCGTGTGTTCTTCGCGTTCTTCGTGTTCTTCCGCCTCTCCCCCTCTTTTCCCCTTGATTCCTTTGGTCATTCGCGAGATCGGGCCACAATCAGGGTCTTAAACCTCATCACGGGCAGTGGCGGCGCCTCTACATCGTGAGCTTCTTGAAGACACTGCCTTGGGATGAGGTGCTCCTTGTGTATGGTGAGTTGGTCCTTGCTTGTTCGGTGGTGTGAGGGGTGGTTCGTCCATGGCTACAAGGGCAGTTCTTGGGCTCACTTTTATGTGGTTATCTTTTTAATGAAAGCGATGTTCCTGAAGGTCATAGGGTGGTAGTTTTGCACACTAGACTTTTTGTAGTAGGAGTAGGGTTTCCTTCTTGATCTCTCGTTGTGCTGGTCGTTTCTGCTCGGGCTAGCTGTGCTTGCTTTGCTTTAGGTGATGGCTGTAATTTTGTGAGTTTGTTTCCTTTTTTATAAGCTGTTTTCAGCCCCTTTTGTCTGTGATTTAATTAATCTTAAGCTGGGTTTTATAGCCTAATTAACCTTTTTGAATTATTACCTTATAGCATAGCGAATTGACTTTTCTTTCAAAAAAAGATGTTTAAAATACAATGTATGATGTACATTTTTATTTCCGTGCACGAACTTGAAGCTATTGTGAGTTTGTGACCTGAGGATAAGGCAGAGCAACACAACTATGGGTAGCAAAACTGCGTTGGCCAAGGTTGGCAACAAGCCGAAGAAACGCAGGTCCCCGTCAACGCAAATACTGTACACAACACAGTGTTTTGCCCAGAAAAAGATGGCCGCAGCCGACGACTACGACGGCGCGACGGCGCTGGCCGAGTTCCGCGCGTCCCGTGCCGGAGTCCGCGGCCTCGTCGAGTCCGGCATCACCTCCGTGCCGCGGCTCTTCCTCGCGCCCAGGCCCAGCAGTCCCTGCACACCGCCCGCAGAGAACGAGATCCCCTTCGCCATCCCAACCGTTGACCTCGCTCTTCCACGCTCAGCCACCGTGCAACTCGTCCGCGCCGCCGCACGTTCGTTCGGATTCTTCCACGTCACCGACCACGGCGACGTCCACGCCGGCACCGTCGACTCCGCGGTCTCCGCCGTCCGCGCCTTCCACGAGCTGCCTCCGGCCACCCGTTCGGCGTTCTACACACCCGCGTGCGTCGGAAGCGTCACCTACTCCACCATCCCCATCCCTGGCCCTCTCCTCCCCTGGCGCGACACGCTCCAAGTTCGCTTCGGCCCGCCGGCGCCGGACCTGAGCCATCTACCTGCGGCTTGCCGGGACGCGCTGCTAGAGTACCAGCGGTGCATGACGGAGTTCGGGAAGAAGATTGCCGGGCTGCTGTCGGAGGCCCTCGGGGTCGGCGCGGAGCGGCTGGAGAGGGCGATGCAGGTGGAGGGTTGGCTGATGGCGTGCCACTATTACCCGCCATGCGCGGAGCCCGCGCAGGTGGTGGGAAGCATGGCGCACACGGACCCCAGCCTTTTCACCGTCCTGGCACAAGACGGCGTCGGAGGGCTTCAGGTGCGTCTCGACGACGGGCGGTGGGCCGACGTTTCTCCGGTGCCTGGCGCGCTTCTGGTCAACATCGGGGACTTGCTCAAGGTATGTCGCCAGTTTACCAGTTACACATACACACACCGGGGACTACATGAACTACTGGTATGATATCAACTTCTAATTTATAGATGGCCTCAAATGATGAGTACAAGAGCGTGGAGCATGTGGACCTGCTAGATCGAAATCTGGATCACAACAGGATTGAGAGAGAGAGAGGTTTTGTTCAGCGTTCCAACTGCTGCTTTTCTGTTTTTTACTTTCCTTTTATGCGAAAGAGATTACAACGTGGTTTCCGTGGTCATCGCCACTCTCCCTACTAAATCGTGCCATCCCACGATTTGGAGCTTGGTCCACAGCGATCCTATATCTGTGCTAAGACTTGATCAAACAACAGAAAAACAAAACGTGGACAGCAGACCACTAAAACTTCTGCATGCCCTAAACCTGACGAAACTGAATAAACCCTCTGTGACACCTAGTTATCCAACAATCTCCTCCTAACCTAGGTGTTCCAGAGAATTCACTTGATGTCGATGACGCCGATCCGCTCACGAAGCTCCTGGAACTTGACTCGACCAAGTCCTTTGGTGAAGATGTCCGCGAGTTGGTCGGCGGTGCTGATGAACTCGACAGTGATCTGGCCACGGTCGAGACACTCTCTGATGAAGTGATATCGCAGCTCAATATGTTTGCTCCGCTGATGGAAAACGGGATTCTTGCAAAGCTGTATTGCTGCCTTATTGTCCACGAACAGAATCGGGACTGAGGGATCTTTGGCGAAGAGCTCGCCGATGAGCCGTCCGAGCCACACTGCCTGACATGACGTAGTCGACGCGGCCATGTACTCTGCTTGACACGAGGACAGAGCGGTTGATTTCTGCTTCTGTGACTGCCAAGAGATCGGACAGCGTCCGTAGAAGAACAGTGACCCTGTCGTGCTCTTCCGATCATCCACATCACCGGCGTGATCAGCGTCACTGAAGCCGATCAGTGGTTCTGCATCATCCTTGCATGCATTGTAGGTGCAGCCAAAATTCAGAGTTCCAGCTATGTACCTCAGAATTTGCTTCACAGCACTCAAATGTTCAGTCGTTGGAGCCTCCATGAATCGACTCACAAATCCGACTGCGAAGGAGATGTCGGGTCTTGTGTGCACCAAGTACCGGAGCGAGCCGACGATGCTCCGATACATGGTTATGTCCACAGGTGGATTGGGACTCACCGTGGACAGCTTGAGGCGTGGTTCTATTGGGACATGTGCAGGATTGCAACCAGCCATGCCAGATTTCTCCAGGAGTTTCTTGGCGAACGCCGATTGCTTGAGTGTGATCACTCCTGGTGTCTGATCAACCTCGATCCCCAGGTACAGTTTGAGCAGACCCAGGTCACTCATGGAGAACCTTGAGCTCATCTCTTCCTTGAACCTTGTAATCTCCATGTCGCACGAGCCAGTGATGATGAGATCATCAACGTATACGCCCAGCAGAAGTCTCTTCCCGCCGTGCTGGCGAGTGTACACTGCGTGCTCCGACGGTGCCCGCTCGAAACCGAGGGACGACAGCACACCATCAAGCTTTTTGTTCCAAGCTCGAGGTGCCTGGCGGAGTCCATACAGTGCTCTGTGGAGACGGAGCACTTTGCCTGATCCGCCGGAGTCGGTGAAGCCCTGAGGTTTTGCGACGTAGACCTCCTCCC
Source organism: Lolium multiflorum (assembly GCA_030979885.1). Taxonomy (NCBI): domain Eukaryota; kingdom Viridiplantae; phylum Streptophyta; class Magnoliopsida; order Poales; family Poaceae; genus Lolium; species Lolium multiflorum. The sequence goes on along the minus strand of CM061749.1, from coordinate 184,277,058 downwards.
CAAGCTCACCGTTCAGGAAAGCAGTTTTCACGTCCATGTGATGAACTGCCCACTTCTTCTGTGCAGCGACGGCGAGGAGCAGACGCACAGAGTCCAGCCTGGCCACCGGAGCAAAGACTTCGTTGAAGTCAATCCCCGGCCGCTGAACATAGCCCTTCGCCACCAGGCGAGCTTTGTGCTTGAGCACGTTCCCATCTGCATCATGCTTCAGTTTAAACACCCACTTGAGGCCAATGGGCTTGTGACCTGCAGGCAGATCAGAGACACTCCAAGTGTGGTTAGCCTCGATCGATGCCAGCTCCTCACGCATTGCGGCGCGCCAATGCTCATCCTGCTCAGCCTCGGCGAACGTCGATGGTTCTCCGTGCGGCGTGAGCAGCAGCCGCTCCTCGTGCTCCGGTTCAGCGCCTTCCATCAGGTACAGGTCGCGGACGCTGCGGTACCGATGCGGCTCAGCTGGATCAACCCCGGCGTCGAACAGCTCGGGGTCAGGCGACGATGGCGGCGTGGCGAAGCGGACGGCGGCTGATGCAGATGGTTCTGGAGTCGTGGATGTCGATGAAGCGCCCGTGGCCGGAGTCCATGGTGCAGGTGTACATGGTTCTGCAGGTGCAGGTGTCGCAAATGGCGACGCAGCCTCAGGCGCAGGTGCAGGTGTGGTCACCGTGGGCTCGACGAAGTACTCCACGACGAACTCCTCCGTTGCGCGAGCCTCCGTGTCCTTGCCGTCCCACGACCAACGCGTGTCCTCGTCGAACACCACGTCACGCGAGACGACGATCTTCCTTGTTTCCGGGTCGTAGAGACGATAGGCCTTGCCACCTGGCTCGTACCCAAGCATCACGACCGGCCTGCTGCGGTCGTCTAGCTTCTTCAGATGCGGAGCAGAGTTCTTGGCGTAAGCCCTGCACCCAAACACTCGAAGAAAGTGCACATTTGGCTTCGATCCGAACCAGGCTTCATGTGGCGTCACACCGTCCATGCTTCTGGTGAACGAACGATTCAGGATGAACACTGCTGTAGTGACAGCTTCACCCCAAAACCGCGCAGGAACCCCCATGCCCTTGAGCATGCATCGGGCAGTCCCTACCACCGTTTGGTTCCGGCGCTCCACCACTCCGTTCTGTTGGGGCGAGTAGGGCGTCGTCAGGTGCCGCTTGATACCGAGCTCGGCGCACCAGTCCATGAACCTGGCAGCCGTGAACTCGCCTCCCCTGTCAGTTCGGAGCACACGCAGAGTGTGCTTCGACTCCACCTCGGCGCTAGCTCGGAACCGACGAATGGCGGTCTCTGCTTCGTCCTTGCTCCGTAACAGATAGATCCACATGAATCGACTGAAATCATCAACAAGGAGAAGAAAATACCGCTTTCCTCCTGGGGTTGCTGGTGTGATCGGTCCACAGAGGTCACCGTGGACGAGCTCCAATGGCGATGAGGCCCTGTACTTCGCCTTTAACGGGAACGGAGCTCGCCGCTGCTTGCCAACGAGGCAGGCCTCGCACAGCTGCTCCACGTGATCGACGTGAGGAAGACCACGCACCATGCCTTTCTTGGCCAACCTCTCGAGCCCATCGAAGTTCTGGTGTCCGAACCTGGCATGCCAGATCCAAGCATCCTCACCTGCATGGGCCGCAAGGCAGATCGGCCTCTCGATCTGCAGCGTGACCTTGTATAGCCTGTTGCGCATCCGCGGTGCCCTGGTGAGAATCTTCGCACGCCGATCTCGTACAGTCATGAAGCCGTCCTTGACGTGCGTCGCACAGCCCAGCTCGTCGAGCTGGCCGATGCTTATGATGCTCGTCTTCAGGCGCGGAATCCAGTACACGTTGCTGAACGCTTTGTGGCGACCTCCCTCCACCGCGAAGAGCACGGTGCCACGGCCGCAGATGTCGACCAAGGATCCGTCGCCGAAGCGCACGGTCCCTGAGACCTGCTTGCTGAGTTCGGCGAAGACCGTGGCGTCGCCTGTCATGTGGTTTGAGGCGCCGGAGTCGAGGTACCAAGCAGGGTCGGTGTCGTCAGCATGCTTGCGCAGCTCGACCCGCGCCCTCTCCTCGTTGAGGTAGACGTGCTCACCCACCGTCGAGATCTGCATGGCGTGTGCGGTGGACACGATCACGGTGTCCTCAGCGGACACGGTCAGGGCGTCCTCACAGTGGACCGCCATGTACACCGCATCATCTTCCTCCTCGGCCTGGGCGAGGTTCACCGTCTCGCCGCGCTCGCGATCCCTCTTCGCCTTCCTGCACTCTTTGGCCCAGTGCCCGGCCTTGCCGCAGTAACGGCAGTTGCCCTTGCGGCGCTCGCCGGAGCCGGGGGGCTTATCACTGGTGGCACCTCCCTGCTCCTTTTGCTGCCTGGGCTTTGAGGTGCCCTTGCCACTGGCACCGGTACTGGAACTGCTGCCGCGCTGACGCTGGCGGGCAGCCCATTCCTCTTCCGTCAGCAGAAGCTTGCCGACGCCGTCAGAGACGTCGTCGAGCTCGTAGCCCTCCTCGGCGGTGATGAACCGACCCGTCAGATCCTCGATCGTAAGGGCTTTGAGGTCGACGGTCTGCTCGATCGCCATGGCCATCATGCGGTACCTGCGAGGCATCACACGGAGGAACTTGAGCACCGCCTTGTACTCCTCGACGGGATCCCCCAACAGCTCAAGGTCGCTGACGATAGCTGTCAGGCGGATGGCGAAATCCTCGATCGATTCACCAGTTTTGAAGCGGAGCTCCTCCCACTCGCGACGGCGAGTTTGTGCCTTGGCTTCTCTGATGCGCTCCGTGCCGAGCCGCATCGTCTTGATAGTTTCCCACGCGGTCTTGGCGCAGTCCTTGGCGGCGAGGGTGCGCACCAGCTCCGGTGGGACGGCACGAAGCAGGGCCGCGAGCGCCGCGCGATCGTCGCCGTCGTCGTCCCCTCCGTACTCGATCGCGTCCCACAGGTGTTGTGCCTGCAGTTGGACTCGCATCACCATTGCCCACTCCGCGTAGTTGGTGCGCGTTAGGGTTGGATACTGGGCACTGCCCGATCCTTCCCTCACCACGCGCTCGCGGACGATGATCTCGCCACCGCCGCGCATGATGCTGCGTCCTCGCCGGCGAGCCGGGGACACGGAGGGACGGCGCTTGTCTGCCGGCGGCTTGGAGCCACTCCCCTGGACGTGCTCCTCGAGCTTCTCCTTCTCCGACGGTGTCTTCGACATCTCGCTCTGATACCAATTGTGGACCTGCTAGATCGAAATCTGGATCACAACAGGATTGAGAGAGAGAGAGGTTTTGTTCAGCGTTCCAACTGCTGCTTTTCTGTTTTTTACTTTCCTTTTATGCGAAAGAGATTACAACGTGGTTTCCGTGGTCATCGCCACTCTCCCTACTAAATCGTGCCATCCCACGATTTGGAGCTTGGTCCACAGCGATCCTATATCTGTGCTAAGACTTGATCAAACAACAAAAAAACAAAACGTGGACAGCAGACCACTAAAACTTCTGCATGCCCTAAACCTGACGAAACTGAATAAACCCTCTGTGACACCTAGTTATCCAACAGAGCACAGGGTGGTGATCAAGTCTTCCCGGGATGCCAGGGTGTCCATTGCTCTCTTCTTTAATCCTGCGAAGCGCGAGGAATCCGACTTGTTTGGGCCTCTCCCGGAGCTCGTGACACCAGGAAACCCGCAACGCTACCGGACTTTCAACCCGACAGAGTTCATGGATTCTCGAAGAAAGCTTGGGCATGGTTTGTCCTCCATCGACCGATTCAGGATTGCACACGAATAATTTGATCAAAACGTTTAGTACGGATTATCGCAAGTGATGATCAATGTAGATGCCAACTTCATCTATTATATACTAAAAGCAAAATAAGGATGTATAATAGTGACACCACGTTAATCCACATCACCTAAATTACCGTGACAGTTAGATCTAAATTTTATGGTTATGATTTACATGTGCATTAATTATTACGTAACATACTTAACGTGTCGGATTATTAGTCGTCCTTCAACATGTTCTCTATTATTTCACGTGAACACTTACATACTTCCTTGGATCGTACAATTAATTAGCTGCCGTCTATATATGTTAGAATAAAACAGATCTATAGATTTCACGGTCACCTTCCAATCACGTTACTATGCCAAGACGTAAATACATAGGACTCTATTTGTGGCTATTTTAAAAAAGGATAGTGCTGATAATCCTCCGGAGGTTTATTTCTCTCAAACCTCCGACTTCTGAGAGCGACACGTGTCTCTCCTGGACCACCACACCCATGTGCACATGTCGTTTTCAACCCGAAAAAAAAATGCGAACGAATCCCCATCAAACGGAAATTGTTACGGCCAGACCAAGCCGCACCACGGTCCATAAAGAACAAAGAAAGAAGTCCGGCGAGCGACCTCACCGGAGAAGTGTGAACTCCGGTGGGCAGCAGCGCCACCCGTCCTTGCAACATCGGCGTCCCCTCCTTGCAGAACCGCCTCAACCAGATGGTAGCACCGTCACCTACCTGTTGCAGGACCGCCATGCTGGATTTCAGCGTCGCCGCGCCGGCTTGCAGCACCCCGCCACCGGTCGCAGCACCGCCGCGCCGGATTGCAGCATCGTCGCGCCGGCTTGCAGCACCACCGCCGCCGGTCGTAGCATCAGCCTTGCAGCACCGCGTCCGCCAGATGGTAGCGCGGGTTTCGTCGGCCGGCGGCGTGTCGCTCAAAACTCCGACGACCTGTAGCATCGTCGGCCAGCGGCGTCGGCAGCACGTAGATTGCAGCTCCGGTGGCCACCGTTTGCAGCTCCGCTGGCAGCCATTGCAGCTCCGGCGGCCACCGTTTGCAGCTCCGTTGGCCAGCCATTGCAGCTCCGACGGCCACCGTTTGCAGCTCCGCTGGCCACCCATTGCAGCTCCGGCGGCCACCGTTTGTAGCTCCGCTGGCTAGACATTGCAGCTCTGTCGGCTAGCGTTTGTAGCTCCCGCGGCCAGGCATTGCAGCTCCGGCGACGCACCAACGTAGCTCTGACGGCAAACGTTTGCAGCTCCGGTGCCGCACCATTGCAGCTCTGGCGCCGGACCACTGCAGCTCCCGCGTCGCACCTTTGCAGCTCTAGCGGCGCACCACCAGTGACGGCCGGTAGCACCACCACCTTCCCCTGGAAACACTTCTCCTAAGTGCAGGAAGCACCCTCGCCCTCCCTTGGTAGCTCCTCCATTACCGCTCGCAACACCCTTGGCGCCGCTCGCAGCATCCCTGGCGCCGCTCGTAGCGCCGCCGCTCCCAGCAACGTCGACGGCCCTCGCGGCGCTGGCTCCCTCTTGCTGCGACGAGCTGTCGTCCTCGCATCAAGGCGGCGCTGGCTTGGAGCGACGGGAGAGGGTGAGAGGTGCTCGACGGCGGAATGGCGAGGGGGATGCGGAGGTTGGCATGGTGGAGGGGCGGTGCGCCGGTACGGCTCGATCTGGCCAGAGGAGAGAGAGGGCGCTGGACGCTGGTGAAGATAGAAAGGGGAAAATTTTGTGGAGAAGAAAGGAGAAGGCTCAACGTGGTGGGCCTCACCCGTTTCCTATCGACCACGCGGAGGGACGCGTGGCGAGCTCTGGAGTCGGAGGTTGCTAGCGTTGTATCCTCCGATGGTTTTAAAGCATTTTCCTTTAAAAAAACGTTTGCGCGTCCTAGCTAGCCAGAAGCAAATGGCAAGATAGGATGTACACTTACCTAGGGAAACTTAAGCAAAACGCTGGTGGTATATGATCAGATTACAGTATTCGTTTACTTCTCAAGCACGGTGCACCACACATGAGACCAATAAATCTATATACTCCCTTCATCTCATAAAAGGTAGTTTAACTTCATATAAATTAGAAAATATCTGGACGATATTTAGTGTATAGATACATCTAAATCTAAATTAATAAAACATTAAGACATATATCTATATTATAAACTAAAAGCAATATACACAAGTAAACTGGAAAATTCATGTTAGGCCACATCACTTAAATTATTTTAATAGTTAGATATAAAATTTGTGGCTAGGATTTTTAACAAAATATTAATAGTTACGCAGCTGGAAGCCGGTTTGACACGATCAGATTATCAAAGGTACAGCCACGCCGAGTCAGCGTAAAATAGAAAACAGTGGTACGCAGCGGTATCCTGATAGGATGCAACTGATTTACATAAAATTTTAACTCAACTGATTCAGGAAAAAAAACTGCCTCCATTTAGAAAACATGTACGTTCCGTCAGAGAAAAACCAAGCCTGTAATTCCATAACTCTAGGGATTTACGTGTTCTCTGTGACGTCGAGAGCAACTCCAAGGATCAATCGTTTAGAGATCTAAAAGAATATGTTCGAGTTTGTCTCAAATTCTTTGTAAACAGTACACTAATCATTTAAACTGGAAAATGACCATATCTTCAGGAATTATACATGAACATTCTTGGTATCGTTACTGCAAGCTAGCATATATAGTACAAAAGAATTTGGTAGCAAGTATAGTATACATGAGGCAGTATAGTATCTCGCCTTATTTGCATAGAACTCTAACTGCCTCCGTTAGAAAAAAAAACTATACTAGACAAATTTGAATAGAGAGTCCGTATACGGAGAGCTGTTAAGCATAGAAATGTTTTGCATGGAAACAATTAGATCATCTAGAGATATTTGAAGTTGTATGACCGAGCAATGGAAAAATTTTAATCATACCACTATTTATGTCCACTTTGTTGCTAAAGCGCACAATTTTTCTTACTTGGTCGGTTTGTTTTTTGGGTAGTTTACATACCCGCAAATAACAAGTTGCTCCCTATTAGGCCATCCAGAGAGAAATAAAAGGACACCAAATAGAAATAGTCTGTAAAAAACTGATATAAATACGAGTCATAAAAAATTACATCCAGTTCACATGGAATAAAAACTCCGATCGACTGGCAAGATATGACTCCATATATATTTGTGCTCAATTCACATGCATATATACATTTTTGTCCGCATACAAAGGACAACGTACAGAAAATACACGTTGAGCAATATGTACGTATACATTAATTATTTAAAGATGGTTTACACTTTTCCCATAAGTCCACACAATTAATCATCTGAGTGAAAAATAAATTTATACTATTATCTAAGCATTTTTATTCTTATTTACAAGCTAATAATTATTTGTCTCATTTATAAATATGAAATGGTAGATAGACTTTCTTTTTTTCTAAAATGGAACATCATTAACAAAATGTTAATATGAAGTAGTAGTACATAACCAAGTATGGTGCATGTATGTTCTCTATATTAAGTAACGGAACTGAGGCAGGTCACACGAGGTGAATGAAGGTGGCTCTACGGTTCTTCCATACCACGGGTAGACGGCACAATCGAAAAAATACGGATAAAAACTGAGTGCAATACTAAGGATAATAACAGGATGTGCTTCACGCTCATTAAACTACTCTCTACATCTCCAAATATATGACGTATAAATTCAGTAAAAATAAATGCCTTTTCAGTTTGATCACACGTTGATCAAAGGGAATACCAATAACTATAATATTGAATAACTAAACTACAAAATACATCTTATAGGGACCTATTGACATTGATTTTATATTGTAGATCTTAATATTATATATATATATATACCTGATCAAATATATTCAGACATTGCCCTCGCATTTGCGAGGGACACTATGCTAGTTCCAAGAAAGATGCATGCTTCACAGAGAATCAGATCATTATTTGGCTATCCACTCCGAGAATGTATGTTTTCTCCATAAGAGCACATTTATATATTCTTGAAATATGAACAATTTTTCTTTGTTATATGAATATTTTCCATTTTTGTATGTACATTTATAAACCTTTTGATTACGAGATTTGTTAAAAAAAATAGAAATAGATTTGCTAAGAACATCTCCACCAGCGCTCACAATAGAGCTCACAATAGCTCTATTGGGATTCTAGTGAGAGAAAGTGCCCGCACTTGCGCTCCCGAAAAAGCGCCGGCATGTTTTGGAGCCCCATAAAAGCGATGGCACTCCCGAAAAGATCCCTATACTAAGGGTTTCGATCGGGGAGCCGGCACCAAATTTCTGCTCAAAAGATGATAGCCGGCCGCCGTATGCAGGGCGCCGATGTGGGAACAGCATCCCTAAATAGATGATGTTGTGCCGGCGCCCCCATACGGTAGTGCCGACGCCCCTACCGGCGCCTATTTGGAGACACCAGTGGAGATGCTTTAATATTTAGCTAGCTGAGAATTTACTTAGAGCATCTCCACTCGTTTGCCCTCCCCACGCCGAAATCCGGGGAAATTTACGTCCGGATTGGACGTAAATTTGGCGTGGGGAGGAGTAGTTTCCCAGCCGCGTCCTCAGGCGAAGACGACGATGTAAATTTGAAAAAGGTAAACTTGACAAACTACGGCAAAAAACGGGCGAATTTAGACTAAATTTAATGATATTTACTATATAGAGGGCGAAGTTCATACATAGAGGCTGAATTCGACTATATTTCGAATTCGGCTAGGGGAATACAACTTTAAATTTTAAAACACGGCGCTCTACATGCCCAAATGGCGGTAGAACACCGTGTAGTCGCCGCCGTCGTCGCCATCGTCGTCGGAGCCGTTGTCGAATTGCGGCGGCGCGGCCTGGCTGCTGCCCTGGCAGGCGTCTCCCCACCGAAGCGGCGATGGCTTGTACCATTCGTCGTCCGAGGCTTCGAGGTCGACGACGGGGATGACGACGCCGGATGGAGGTGTCGCAGGCCGGCGGTACCGAGCGACGTCGTCGGCGGCGGTTGGAGCGGCGGCGCGGGCGGCGAGTTGGCGCGCGGCGGCCAGGTCCATCATCCGCCACTGCTGCTCCGCCTCCTCGCGCTCCCAGTCGCGCCTCGACCACTCGAGGGCGGCGTCCTCGGGGAGAGCGTTGTCGGCGGGCACCAGGTCGTTGAGCGACCTGGCGATCGCCTCCGCAACGGCGGCTTCCGCGCGCTTCGCCTCCTCCTCGGCGAGCTTGTTTGCGGCGGCGTTGGCGGCGTCCTCCTTCGCCGACTTCCTCTTCCGCCCATGCTGTGGGGAGGAGGGCTCGCGGATGACGAGGGCGCCGCTGCGTCGTCTGGTCGGCGGTGGTGGAGACGCCAAGGACGGCCTCGGCGCCGATCCGGAAGACGACGAGCTGGCAGCCATGCGCCGTGGCTGCCAGCGCCCCGGCGGCCTCGGATGCCGATCGGGGGCATCGTGAGCACCGGGAAGTTCCCGCCCTCGATGTGGTCGAGGACGTTCTCGAGCATCCGGCCCGGCGCGCTCCACCAACGTCGGCGGCCCGCTGCGTTGTTGCGCGCAGGCGGAGGCGGCGGGCCGTCGTAGGCCGCCAGCTCCCGCTCCCACCGCCGGAGGAAGTATGAGTTCCACCGCGTGTAGTTGTCGGGGTGGTGGCGCGGGTCGGCGCGCTCCTCGTCCGTCATCGTGAGCCGCGCCTCCTCGATGGCGACGTCGAGGGCTTGGCCCCGAGGCGGCGGCGGGATTGGTACGCCGCCACGACTTAGCCGCCACCCACCGCCGGGAGGCCTCGTGTCCGGCGGGCAGGGGTACCCCGCCTGGTGGAGGAGGTGCCTCTCCCACTGGTGGAGCGACCGGCGGGGGAAGCCATTGGAGGCTGCGCCGTCATCGTCGGAGAACGCCATGTTCGTTGGAGGTGGACGGTGAGTGGAGGGAGAATGGAGGAAGAGTGGAGCAGGGGCGTCGCGGCGAGCGGAGTGGCCTTAAATAGGCGCGGCGGGCGCAGCGTGCGCCGGCGATTAATGCCGCGTGGAAGACGATGCGTGCGCGCAAGACGATGCGACGGCATTAACTCGTCGCGTGGAAGCTACGCGGCCGGCGAATGCTGAACGGCGGGAGGCTTTTACAGCGCGCGGAAGACGATGCGATGAGGACGACGACCGGTGTCTCTCGCCGACAAATTGGGGCCACCAGACGCGCGGGAAGTTTTCTCGCCGTTTCGCGCGCTTTTCTTTCGTCTGGAGTCCCCAAGAGCTCCCCGGGGGGGTGGGGATGGCGTGGGTCGTCGGATGAATTTAGGCCCGAATCCGGACGAAATCGAGGAACCGGGGGCGCGACTGAACCGAATTTTGCTGTCCGGATGAAAAAAACGTCGTTCGGGGACCTAGTCGGATAGACGAGTGGAGATGCTCTTAGAACTCAGTTGATGCTGCATCTGTCAGATTGAGGAACGCCACGATTCATGTTCCTATGGCTACTTCCTCCCGAGAGCGAGCGAGGCAAACAAATGAGTTTTTTTTTTCTTTTGCGTACGTTGTATCTACACGTCTAGACACACATTCTTTTGATGGAGGGAGTACTTTTTCTGGACACATGATATTCTTGTGTATTTTGAGTTGTTGCTAAGCGACCCGTATAGGCCTTTGAGAGGTTGTGTAGCCTTTTTTTTTTGTTTGCACAGTGTCTGCTTTTTCAGTTGCAAATCAGGTTACAATTATGATTTTTTTTTCTAGTTGCAAGACGGGTTTCTTTTAGTTTCAAGTAGTTTTGCAATTGACTTTTTTTCTCCTAGCTGCAATTCGGGTTGCAGCTAAAACTATTTTCTATTTTTAAGTAAGATTGCAACTGCGCTTTTTTTTAGTTGCAAGTCAGGTTGAACCTAAAAACTTTTGCCAGTTGCAAGTGGAACTTTTTAGAAGCAAGTTGTGTTTGAAAATCTGATAAATTTATGCATGAATTTTTGATTATTCACTCGTGATTCGTCCTATATGTGTCGGGGGGATGGCCCCCGGTAGGCCAACACTATGGCAAATAAGCCATATTTAAGCATTTATGTACCGGTTTAAAGGTTAAACCGGATGCTCAAAGTTAATCAAGGATTGTGCTAAGTTAGCACGAACCGGTATACCAGGAGGGGTATGCCGGAGAACGGTACACGTATGAGTTTGAGATACAAAGGCAAAGCTGCCGGAACTCCAAGGAAAAGATACCGGGGAACCGGCATAGGTTCTACTGTAGCATGTCGACATTCTAGTCAAAGATTCCATCAAAGACAAAGGCACTTTATGAACGAAGCACTTCAGCTTTAACCGAAGCCCTGACGCCAAAGGAGCTGATGACGTAAAAGAAGCCGGAGGAGGTCATCGGCCCCTGATTAAAGACGAAGCCGGTGTCATTTGAGGCCAAAGTAGCTTTATAAAGTAGCTTAGCTCATCAAAGATGCCATTAGGGTTTCTTCCCTTGTAAGCCACCTCTCCCCTATATAAGGAGAGGGGGCACCCCCTGCGCGGGACAGACTCGCGTTTTCACAAGAGGATCGGTAGTAGGATAGAGGGGTTCACCTTACAGTCTGTACCTTCTTCAACCTCTGGCCATTTTGGCTAAGTTCCTGAAAATCAATACAGATCTTGAGCACCATCGTTCTCTCTCTCTTAACCTTCCCCTCACCCGGATCCTCAAGCGTACATACGGCCCCAACTTAAGCCATCCCATGGCATCTGCCGTTTCACCACGACGACAGTTGGCGCCCACCGTGGGGCCAGCAGCTGCGCTTGCTGGGGTTCATATCCGGGCGGGTCTTCTCACCGTCACCGGCGAGCGCGTGGTGCCCGCCTCGTCCAGCACCTCGACTCGCTGGATTTCGTCAACGACAATGCCAGCTGCTTCGCCAACGACGGCCGCTTCCCCAAGAACGGCCGCATCATCGAGTTCGCCAGCATCGTGTCTACCTCGGCACCGTGCCAGAGCCCCGGTACCCATCGCTGGTGCTGGTGGCGCCGGATCCACCAAGGACTGCGGGATCCCCACCGTCCGCGCCACCGGCAGCGTCGAGGTCATGATGGCCGGCGCGGCATATGCGGGCAAAGGAGCCGCAGAAGAGGGCGCTGCGCAAACCAAGTCCGCGCGCCCAGTAAAACCATCCACCGAGCGTGACGAGTTCCCCGCCGGCACCTCCAGCGTGCCACCAGCGGCAACACCGCTCCAAGCTGCCATGAGCGTGCTGGCAACGCCCATCACGCACAACACCGATGTCGCGGCCGCACGGGATGAGCTGGAAGCACAGCGGCAAACGCTGCTCAATGGAGGAGCAGATGTTCTTCGAGCCCAGCAGGAGCTCAACCTAACCCTCCGTGAGTATAACGTTGCGCATGGCTTTGCTTCTGTTAGCACAAACCCAACTAGAGCAACAGGAAACCGTCTAAAAGGTTGTAACCTAGAACAAGATCTGCGCCGGGAAGTTCTTTCCGGGAAATCCGTGTCGGCATCTTTAAGTCCCCTAGAAAAACCTAAGTATAGCAGTCCGGATAAAACTCTGAAAGCTGCTAGGGCTGCAGTACAGGCATGTGATTCGTTGTTAGGTGATGCACTGGCAAAACAACAAGACCGGGTGAAAGAGTTACTGGCAATATCGAGGTACAAAATGCTGAGATGGCCCGGAATAACAAAGCGGCAATGGCATCACAATCCGTGCGTTCGGCAAAGCATGCTGGAAGCAAGTCCCACGGGCAGGCCTCTTCTCCCCATCCAGACAAAAGAAGAGAAAAAGATGCAAATGCACGGCAAATGACTGTGTACGATCCGGTCTTCGCCGGAAAACAAAAAGCCGGGCAACATCAAGCCGGTAGAAAAAGGCAAGGGGCAGAACATGGCTAATGCCGAAAATGGCTATGCCGGAAACGCTTATGCTGGAAGAGGTGAAACCGGGCAAAATTATCGCGCGCCCAGAGCGGCGTATGTCGGTGATGAGATGCCACTGCCAAGGTACCCAAGAGGGAGGGTGGCCGCACCAGACCGGTATGATGAAGCCGATTCCGTATTGGAAAGAGCCGGATACCACCGTAATCCCTTGGGAGAACGTGTTGGGTAAAGATGTTTACCGGAACAAGATGCGCGGCACAGGTTGGATAGGGTTTACTTGTCCGAGATGATCAAATCTGAGGGGCCGCCAGGCCCAAAGTGCTTTGGTCCCCAGATCATGAGGGAAGAAGCACCGGTTTGCAACTTTCAGTTGCCCCGAGACACGAGAACGTACGATGGTACCACCAAGCCGGAAGATTGGCTCGCGGATTATGTTACCGCGGTATATGTTGCTGGTGGTGGAGGAACCGCAGCTGGTGGAGGAAACCGGCGCTGGGCGGTAAGATTTGTACCGTCGGTCCTGGTTGGACCGGCACGTATCTGGCTAAACAATTTGCCAGCCGGAAGCATTAATGGGTGGCTCGATTTCGAGGAAGCCTTCGTGAGCAACTTCAGCAGTACATACCGGAGACCGAACCGGCCGCGGCAGCTCGCCATGTGCCAGCAGCGCCACAATGAAACAGACCGGGAATATCTAACCCGGTGAAGCTCAACAAGAAACTCATGTGAGGGTGTAATTGAAACACAGACTATTGCTTGGTTCTGCAATGGGTGCCGGAGAGGCTCGCCATTGTGGCAAAAGTTACAATGGAACATGCCAACCACTTTGGCAGAAATGATGCGGGTGGCAGATAGCTACGCGTTGGAAGATCCAATGCAACCTTCAATCGCGGGCGATTCAGCGCCAAGAAATCAATCGCACCAGGATCAGTACCGGAGCAACCATCACACCAAGAGAAGGGAGGATTTCCCGGATAGAACGTATGGGGTGCAGCATGTTGCCGCCGTGCAGGGTAACTCTGGGGCTGGAAGCAGCCAGAGACAAAAAAAAACGGGAAACCAGCCGTGGGCCGGTGATACGTCTCCAACGTATCTATAATTTCTGATGTTCCATGCTTGTTTTATGACAATACCTACATGTTTTGTTCACACTTTATATCGTTTTGATGCGTTTCCGGAACTAACCTATTGACGAGATGCCAAAGTGCCAGTTCCTGTTCTCTGCTGTTTTTGGTTTCAGAAATCCTAGTAAGGAAATATTCTCGGAATCGGACGAAATCAACGCCCAGTACCCTATTTTCACCGGAAGCTTCCAGAACACCCGAGAGCCACCAGAGGGGAGGCCCAGGGGCCCCACACACCATGCCGGCGCGGCCCAGGGGGGGGCGCCCCCTTGTTGTCTGGTGGCCCCAGGCCCCCTCCGAGGCTCCCCTTTCGCATATATAAGCTCCCTGACCTAAAACCCCGATACGAATAAGCCACGGTACGCGAAACCTTCCAGAGCCGCCGCCATCGCGAAGCCAAGATCGGGGGACGGAGTCTCTGTTCCGGCATGCCGCCAGGGGGAAGTGCCCCCGGAAGGCTTCTCCATCGACACCGCTACCATCTCCACCGCCATCTTCATCAACGCTGCTGCTCCCATGATGAGGAGGGAGTAGTTCTCCCTCGAGGCTAAGGGTTGTACCGGTAGCTATGTGGTTAATCTCTCTCTATGTACTTCAATACAATAATCTCATGAGCTGCCTTACATGATTGAGATTCATATGATGATGCTTGTAATCTAGATGTCATTATGCTAGTCAAGTGGATTTTACTTATGTGATCTCCGGAGACTCCTTGTCCCACGTGTGTAAAGGTGACAGTGTGTGCATCGTGTGGGTCTCTTAGGCTATATTTCAGAATACTTATTCACTGTTATGGATAGCATATTGAAGTGCTTATTTATATCCCTTTATGATTGCAATGTGTTTTGTATCACTATTTATCTATGTGCTACTCATGTGATGTTATTAAAGTAGTCTATTCCTCCTGCATGGTGTAATGGTGACAGTGTGTGCATCGTGTGGTTCTTGTCGTAGATTATGATCATAATCTCTTATAGGTTATGGAGTTGATTATCGCTATGATAGTATTGATGTGATTTATTCCCCCTTCATAGTGTAAAGGTGACAGTGTGTATGCTATGTTAGTACTCGGTTTATTTTGCAAAGATCTATTATGCTCTAAGGTTACTTAAACATGAATATCGAATGTTGTGGAGCTTGTTAACTCCGGCATTGAGGGTTCGTGTAATCCTACGCAACGAATGGTGTTCATTATCAAACAAGAGTATATGTAGCACAAGGAAGAGAACTTATTTATTATGTGATCAATGTTGAGAGTGTCCACTAGTGAAAGTATGATCCCTAGGCCTTGTTTCCACCACAAAGAATTGCTTCCCACGCCAGCAAGCTATTTTCGGCACCGCTTGTTTCTTTTTACTGCATCTTTACTTCGTGCAATATTACCACCATCTATACCACCTGTGTTTTACTATCTCTTCGCCGAACTAGTGCACCTATACATCTGACAAGTGTATTAGGTGTGTTGGGGACACAAGAGACTTCTTGTATCGTGATTGCAGGGTTGCTTGAGAGGGATATCTTTGACCTCTTCCTCCCTGAGTTCGATAAACCTTGGGTGATCCACTTAAGGGAAAACTTGCTGCTGTTCTACAAACCTCTGCTCTTGGAGGCCCAACACGTCTACGGGAAAAGAAGCGTGAGTAGACATCAAGCTATTTTCTGGCGCCGTTGCCGGGGAGGAAAGGTAAAACGCACTCATACTCCGGTCCCAGGTAACTAAGTTATTTTCTGTTGCCGTTGTAAGTGCTCGAAGCTATTTCCTTTAGATCCTTCAATTGCATCTTTTGGTTTCTTGTTTACACTAGTTAGGCATAATGGAAAGCAACAGTGAGCTTCTTATTTTATTTCCTGAGTTAAGACATGGATTGTTTGCTGCGAAAATTAAAAAACCTATGGAATCTTATTTGCATGCTAGTAGCAATGATATTAGTATGAACGCTTTGAACACCATTGTTGTTAATGATATGGAAAATTCTAAGCTTGGGGAAGCTGGTTTTGATGAGCATGATATTTTTAGTCCCCCAAGCATTGAGGAGAAAATTTTCTTTGATGATACTTTGCCTCCTATTTATGATGATTATAATGATAGTGGTCTTTTGGTGCCACCTACTATGGAGAGTAAATTTTATTATGATTATACTATGCCTCCTACACATGATGAGAATAATAATGATAGCTACTTTGTTGAATTCGCTCCCACTACAACTAATAAAATTGATTATGCTTATGTGGAGAGTAATAATTTTATGCATGTGGCTCATGACAAGAATGTTTTATGTGATAGTTATATTGTTGAGTTTGTTCATGATGCTACTGAAAGTTATTATGAGAGAGGGAAACATGGTTATATGCATCTTAATAATATTAAGTTTCCCCTCTTTATGTTGAGAATCTTGAAATTGCGCTTGTGTTGCTTTTCTATGCTTGCCACTTTGTTCTTCATGAATCTATTTGTGTACAAGATTCCTTTTCATAGGAAGTGGGTTAGGCTTAAATGAGTTTTGAATTTGCTTCTTGATGCTCTCTTTTGCTTCAACTCTTATTTCTTGCAAGAGTATCATTAAAATTACTGAGCCCATCTTAATGGCTATAAAGAAAGAACTTCTTGGGAGATAACCCATGTGTTTATTTTACTACAGCACTTTTGTTTTATATTTGAGTCTTGGAAGTTGTTACTACTGTAGCAACCTCTCCTTATCATGTTTTTGTGCCAAGTAAAGTCTCTATGGTAAAGTTGATGCTAGATTTGGATTGCTGCGCAGAAACAGCATTGCTGTCTGTCACGAATTCGCACAGAAGTCTCTGTAAAAAAATCAAAAAAATCTGCAAATTTACGTGCGTGATCCTCAGATATGTACGCAACTTTCATTAGTTTTGAGTTTTTCCATTTGAGCAAGTTAAGTGCCCCTGCCAGATTCGTCTTTACGGACTGTTCTGTTTTTGACAGATTCTGCCTTTTATTTCGCATTGCCGCTTTTGCTATGTTGAATGAGTTTCTTTGTTCCATTAACTTTCAGAAGCTTCGTGCAATGTCCATAAGTGTGAAGAATGATTGTGTCACCTCTGAACATGTGAATTTTGATTATGCACTAGCCCTCTAATGAGTTTGCTTGAAGTTTGGTGTGGCAAAAGTTTTCAAGGGTCAATAGAAGAGGGTGATATAATGTGATCGAGAAGAGTGAAAGGTCTAAGCTTGGGGATGCCCCGGTGGTTCATCCCTGCATATTTTAAGAAGACTCAAGCATCTAAGCTTGGGGATGCCCAAGGCATCCCCTTCTTCATCGACAACTTATCAGGTCACTTCTAGTGAAACTATATTTTTATTCAGCCACATCCTATGTATTTTACTTGGAGCGTCTGTGTGCTTTTATTTTCTTTTTGTTATTTTCATTCTCTGAATAAGTTCATACTTGTGTGGGAGAGAGACACGCTCCGCTTTTTCATATGAACACTAGTGTTCTTCATTCTTGCTTTTAATGTTCAAGGGCGAAAGTTGATCGCTTCACTTGTTGCTATTTGGTTGGAATAAGAAAATGCTTCATATGGTCTTGAATAATTTGATACTTGGCAATTGTTTTGAGCTCTCATAAATCATGTTTAAGCTCTTGCATCATGTAGTTTAAATCTAGTAGTGGAGAACTACTGTAGAGCTTGTTGAAATTTGGTTTGCATGATTGGTCTCTCTAAGGTCTAGATATTTTCTGGTGAAAGTGTTTGAGCAACAAGGAAGACAGTGTAGAGTCTTATAATGCTTGCAATATGTTCTTATGTAAGTTTTGCTGCTGGTTTATACTTGTGTTTGCTTCAAATAACCTTGCTAGCCTAAGCCTTGTACTGAGAGGGAATACTTCTCGTGCATCCAAAACCTTGAGCCAAAACCCATGCCATTTGTGTCCACCATATCTACCTACTATGTGGTATTTCCTGCCATTCCAAGTAAATACTTCATGTGCTACCTTTAAACAATTCAAAAGCTATTATCTCTTATTTGTGTCAATGTTTTATAGCTCATGAGGAAGTATGTGGTGTTTTATCTTTCGATCTTGTCATTTACTTCTGACAGACTTTCACAATGGACTAGTGGCTCATCCGCTTATCCAATAATTTTGCAAAAAGAGCTGGCAATGGGGTTCCCAGCCCCAATTAATTAACTTGCATTAATAATTCTCTTCACATGTTTTGCTCTGATCTATCAGTAAGCAACTTAAATTTGCAAATAGACACTCCTCCATGGTATGTGAATGTTGGAAGGCACCCGAGGATTCGGTTAGCCATGGCTTGTGTAAGCAAAGGTTGGGGGAGTGTCATCTAATAAATAAAACTAAAATACATGTGTAAACAAAAGAGAAGAGGGATGATCTACCTTGCTGGTAGAGATAACGTCCTTCATGGGAGCCGCTCTTGAAAGTCTGGTTGATAAGGTAGTTAGAGTACCCATTACCATTCGTTGACAACAACAAACACCTCTCAAAATTTTACTTTTATGCTCTCTATATGATTTCAAAACTTGAAAAGCTCTAGCACATGATTTAACCCTGCTTCCCTCTGCGAAGGGCCTATCTTTTACTTTATTATTGAGTCAGTTTACCCATTTCCTTCCATCTTAGAAGCAAACACTTGTGTCAACTGTGCATTGATTCTTACATACTTGCTTATTTACATTCATCATATTACTCTATGTTGACGATTATCCATGAGATATGCATGTTGAAAGTTGAAAGCAACTGCTGAAACTTATATCTTCCTTTGTGTTGCTTCGATGCCTTTACTTTGAATTTATTGCTTTATGAGTTAACTCTTATGCAAGACTTTTTGATACTTGTCTTGAAAGTACTATTCATGAAAAGTTTTGCTATATGTTATCTATTTGTTAGTAAACTATAGATCATTGCTTTGAATCACTCCATTCATGTCATATGCTTTACAATAATGTTGATCAAGATTATGATGGTAGCATGTCACTTCAGAAATTATTTGTGTTATCGTTTACCTACTCGAGGGCGAGTAGGAACTAAGCTTGGGGATGCTTGATACGTCTCCAACGTATCTATAATTTCTGATGTTCCATGCTTGTTTTATGAAAATACCTACATGTTTTGTTCACACTTTATATCGTTTTGATGCGTTTTCTGGAACTAACCTATTGACGAGATGCCGAAGTGCCAGTTCTGTTTTGCTGTTTTTGTTTCAGAAATCCTAGTAAGGAAATATTCTCGGAATCGGACAAAATCAACGCCCGGTCCTATTTTCACCGGAAGCTTCAACACCCGAGAGCCACGGAGGGAGGCCCGGGGCCCCACACACCATGCCGGCGCGGCCCAGGGGAGGGGAGCCCCTGTTGTGCAGTGGCCCCGGGCCCCCTCCAGGCTCCCCTTTCGCCTATATAAGCTCCCCGACCTAAAACCCCGATACGAATAAGCCACGGTCGCAAACCTTCCAGAGCCGCCGCCATCGTGAAGCCAAGATGGGGGACGGGAGTCTCTGTTCCGGCACGCCGCCGGGACGGGGAAGTGCCCCGGAAGGCTTCTCCATCGACACCGCTACCATCTCCACCGCCATCTTCATCAACGCTGCTACTCCCATGATGAGGAGGGAGTAGTTCTCCCTCGAGGCTAAGGGCTGTACCGGTAGCTATGTGGTTAATCTCTCTCTATGTACTTCAATACAATAATCTCATGAGCTGCCTTACATGATAGAGATTCATATGATGATGCTTGTAATCTAGATGTCATTATGCTAGTCAAGTGGATTTTACTTATGTGATCTCCGGAGACTCCTTGTCCCACGTGTGTAAAGGTGACAGTGTGTGCACCGTGTGGGTCTCTTAGGCTATATTTCACAGAATACTTATTCACTGTTATGGATAGCATATTGAAGTGCTTATTTATATCCTTTTATGATTGCAATGTGTTTTGTATCACTATTTATCTATGTGCTACTCATGTGATGTTATTAAAGTAGTCTATTCCTCCTGCATGGTGTAATGGTGACAGTGTGTGCATCGTGTGGTTCTTGTCGTAGATTATGATCATAATCTCTTATAGGTTATGGAGTTGATTATCGCTATGATAGTATTAATTTGATTTATTCCCCCTTCATAGTGTAAAGGTGACAGTGTGTATGCTATGTTAGTACTCAGTTTATTTTGCAAAGATCTATTATGCTCTAAGGTTACTTAAACATGAATATCGAATGTTGTGGAGCTTGTTAACTCCGGCATTGAGGGTTCGTGTAATCCTACGTAACGAATGGTGTTCATTATCAAACAAGAGTATATGTAGCACAAGGAAGAGAACTTATTTATTATGTGATCAATGTTGAGAGTGTCCACTAGTGAAAGTATGATCCCTAGGCCTTGTTTCCACCACAAAGAATTGCTTCCCACGCCAGCAAGCTATTTTCTGGCACCGCTTGTTTACTGTTTTACTGCATCTTTACTTCCTGCAATATTACCACCATCTATACCACCTGTGTTTTACTATCTCTTCGCCGAACTAGTGCACCTATACATCTGACAAGTGTATTAGGTGTGTTGGGGACACAAGAGACTTCTTGTATCGTGATTGCAGGTTGCTTGAGAGGGATATCTTTGACCTCTTCCTCCCTGAGTTCGATAAACCTTGGGTGATCCACTTAAAGGAAAACTTGCTGCTGTTCTACAAACCTCTGCTCTTGGAGGCCCAACACTGTCTACAGGAAAAGAAGCGTGAGTAGACATCAGCCGGACAGAAAAAACAACCCTGGCATGACCAAACAAAGTATACCATGGAGTCCGCAATGGAGCAGCCATGCCGATGGCACATGCCTAACCCCGCGAAGCCGGCGAACCACTTGACAAAATATTGCTCTTGGACCAAGTACTTGATGAACAAAGCCGCGGCAAAAGATGCCAGGGACCAAGGCATTGGGGCGTTACCACCACCGCCACCGTTAACTGGGGCAAGTGCGCAGCAGATTTTCACGCAGCAAAACAGGCCGCAGCAACAAGAAGGGATTCATCACGTGGTGCAAGGCAACAACCATCAGGCACTGCCCCCACGCCGCTAAGCCGGAATGTTTACCATGATCTGGATGTGTGTTGTCTGGTCTTCGTGACCGAACCAAGAGAGCGGCAGAGTCTGCATCACTGCTCTATGGAAGTGAATGCCGTCATATCGGCAGTACCAAAGTACATGCTGTGGTCTGAACAAGAGATCACTTGGTCGTTTAAGGATCATCCGAAGGTGATGCCGAATCCGGGTGGATATGCCCTGATTGTGGACCCGATTATGCATGGTCCATCGTCGCGAGTCCGGTTTAGCAAGGTACTGGTGGACAATGGTAGCAGCATTAACATCATGTACCGGCACGCCATGCACACGCTTGGCATAACTGAAAACATGCTGGAACCAAGCCACACGGCGTTCCACGGCATAGTTCCAGGATTTTCCTGCTCACCCATGGGAAAAGTTCGGGTTGATGTGTTGTTTGGTGGCCAGGATAACTGCCGTGTCGAGAACATTCTATTTGAGGTTGTCGATCTGGACAGCCCTTACCATGCACTTCTTGGGAGACCCAGTGGTGGACACAGGAAAAAATTAGAGGGGGGCACACCTCAAAAAAAATTACACCATCCAAATTGTGAAAAACGTTTGCGAAATGAACAATATATAAGACGTCAACATTGAAGTTCAATACATATATCAAATGTGCACAAGTGCCAAACTATAACTATGGTCTAAGGAAAGAGATTTAATAAATTTATTTAACAAATCATGGACAGAGATATAACAAATTGATTTAACAAACTATGGACATAAATATTTAGATTGACACTATGGACAGAAATTTAACAAAATATAGTCACATATTCTTGATTCTTCCCCAAAGAGCCAAACAGTGATGCTGCTACCTGCTGCTGGAGCCTGGATGATGTACGGTGGTGGAGGGTTGGTGTCTCCTGGCTACGGCGGCAGACAATGGCTGGCCGACCGCCGCGAATCCGGTGACGGCGAGATGAGGGAGGCAGGGACTAGGGCCAGGGGAGAGGAAGAGGAGCCAGCCAGCCAGCCAGGAGAGGGATGGAGTCTGGAGAGCGGAGGGCGGAGCCGCGGCCCGCGGAGGCTGGAGGCAACGACGCAAAGGGCGGAGCGCCGGAGCCACGGAGGTCGGATGCCGCGCTGCCGCAGAGCACGTAGGTAGCTTTCGCTCGGTCGCTCTGTGCCTCCATCACTCGACCTCGAGCCCTGGACGTTTTGCCTGTTGGTTTTGGGTCGTTCCATCATTTCTTCCTTGGGCCAGATTAGGGGTACCTAAATTTGTTTGCCAGATTTCTGGGTGGGCCACCCCGGCCCACGCGCTGGGTACGCCCATGGGGAGACCGGCACTGGCTAAGTTTATGGCCTCAACTCATACCGCGTACCTCAAGATGAAGATGCCGACACCCAACGGTCCCTTAACCGTGGTGGGAAACTATAAGGTCTCGCTGGAAACCACATCAGCCGGATCAAACTTGGCCGAATTGCTAGTCATAGCGGAGGAAAAAAGAAGGATCCAAACTGCTGGCGCGCTGGCTCAATCATCCCAGCTGAACTTAGCGGCAATGAACAGCCCGTTGGGCGGAGCTGTTTTCAAACCGGTAAAAGAAACCAAGGACATCATGCTCGATCCGGCTCACCCAGAGCGCACCGTTCGTATCAACGCCGGCCTGAGTGAGGCATAGGAAAGCGCGCTCGTCAACTTCCTCCGTGAGAATCGGAACATCTTTGCCTAGTCTACTGATGACTTGGTAGGTGTGCCGAGGGAGTTGGCTAAGCACTCTCTGAACGTCCGGAAGGATGCAAAGTCGGTGAAGCAACCTTTACACCGGTTGGCTGAAGATAGGAGGAAGAGCATTGGAGAGGAAGTCACCAAGATGCAGGTATCCGGTTTCATCGTTGAGGTCCTGCATACCGAATGGCTGGCAAACCCAGTGCTGGTTGAGAAGAAGAAAGAAGAAGACCCCAAGGCACCCAAGGCTTGGCGCATGTGCATCGATTACACACACTTGAACAAGGCATGTCCTAAAGACCCATTCCCATTACCCCGAATTGATCAGGTGATCGATTACGCCGCTGGCTGTGAACTGTTGTCATTCTTGGATGCTTATTCTGGTTTCCACCAAATTCCGGTTTCCACTGAAGCAGAGTATAAGTCTGTGGCAAATGCAACTGCTAAAGTGATATGGGTGCAGTCGTTACTTGCTAAACTAGGAGTTCGACTTACACAAACACCATGTTTATGGTGTGATAATATGGGAGCGACATATTTGTTAGCGAATCCAGTCTTTCATGCTAGAGAAAAGCATGTCGAGATTGATTTTCACTTTGTCAAAGAACGAGTGTTGAAGAGGCAATTGGAGATTCGGTTTATCCCTTCTAAAGATCAAGTTGCAGATGCGTTCACAAACCCGCTTTCTGTTCAAGATTTTGAAAACTTCAAACATAATCTCAACTTGTCAAAGTTCTGATTAAGGGAGGGTGTTAGAGATAGAGTATGCATATGTATTGATAGAGTAAGTCCTAGTCCTATACGATGTAAAGCTAAGCACCGCAACGTGCTACTATAAATAATGTGAACGAGGGCGCTCGAGGTATCCGAGTAGCCAGACCTACCTGATCAAAACATCTTCTTACACTGATGACTGTGAAGTCCTGACCAGGACCAGTGACACAGCACTGGTCGACACAGCAGAGCTTCCCAAGGGATCCGAAGATGAAATTCGCCCCGGCGGGGTGCCAGAGCGCTACCGAGTATTTTCTGTTGGAGATATGCCCAAGAGGCAATAATAAAGTGGTTATTATAATATATCTTTGTGTTTATGATAAATGTTTGCATACCATGCTATAATTGTATTAACCGAAACATTGATACATGTGTGTTATGTAAACAACAAGGAGTCCCTAGTGAGCCTCTTGTATAAACTAGCTTGTTGATTAATAGATGATCATGGTTTCGTGATCATGAACATTGGATGTTATTAATAACAAGGTTATGTCATTAGGTGAATGATATAATGGACATACACCCAAATAAGCGTAGCATAAGATCACGTCATTAAGTTCAGTTTGCTATAAGCTTTCGATACATAGTTACCTAGTCCTTCGACCATGAGATCATGTAAATCACTTACACCGGAAGGGTACTTTGATTACATCAAACGCCACTGCGTAAATGGGTGGTTATAAAGGTGGGATTAAGTATTCAGAAAGTATGAGTTGAGGCATATGGATCAAGAGTGGGATTTGTCCATCCCGATGACGGATAGATATACTCTGGGCCCTCTCGGTGGAATGATATCTAATTAGCTTGCAAGCATGTGACTGGTTCACAAGGGATATTGATACGTCTCAAACGTATCTATAATTTCTTATGTTCCATGCTACTTTTATGACAATACTCACATGTTTTATACATACTTTACATCATTATTATGCATTTTCCGGCACTAACCTATTAACAAGATGCCGAAGCGCCAGTTGTTTTTTCTGTTTTTGGTTTCAGAAATCCTACAAAGGAAATATTCTCGGAATTGGACGAAATCAACGCCCAGGGTCTTATTTTCCACGAAGCTTCCGGAAGACCGGAGGAATACGAAGTGGGGCGACGAGCGCCCACACCACGGGCCGCGCGGCCGGTGGGCCCGCGCCGCCCTATGGTGTGGGGCCCTCGTGCCGCCCCCTGCGTTGCCCTTCCGCCTACTTAAAGTCTTCGTCGCGAAAACCCTATTACCGAGAGCCACGATACGGAAATACTTCCAGAGACACCGCCGCCGCCAATCCCATCTTGGGGGATTCAGGAGATCGCCTCCGGCACCCTGAGAGGGGAATCATCACCGGAGGGCTCTACATCACCATGCCCGCCTCCGGATTGATGCGTGAGTAGTTCATCCTTGGACTATGGGTCCATAGCAGTAGCTAGATGGTTGTCTTCTCCTCTTGTGCTATCATGTTTAGATCTTGTGAGCTGCCTAACATGATCAAGATCATCTATTTGTAATGCTACATGTTGTGTTTGGTGGGATCCGATGAATATAGAATATTATGTCAAGTTGATTATCAATCTATCATATATGTGTTGTTTATGTTCTTGCATGCTCTCCGTTGCTAGTAGAGGCTCTGGCCAAGTTGATACTTGTAACTCCAAGAGGGGGTATTTATGCTCGATAGTGGGTTCATGCCTCCATTGAATCTGGGACAGTGACAGAAAGTTCTAAGGTTGTGGATGTGTTGTTGCTACTAGGGATAAAACATCGATGCTTTGTCTAAGGATATTTGTGTTGATTACATTACGCACCATACTTAATGCAATTTCTGTTGTTTGCAACTTAATACTGGAAGGGGTGCGGATGCTAACCTGAAGGTGGACTATTTAGGCATAGATGCATGCTGGATGGCGGTCTATGTTCTTTGTCGTAATGCCCTGATTAAATCTCATAGTGATCATCATGATATGTATTGAATCTTTATTTGTCAATTGCCCACCTGTAATTTGTTCACCCAGCATGTTATTTATCTTATTGGAGAGACACCACTAGTGAACTGTGGACCCCGGTCCATTCTTTACATCTGAATACAATCTACTGCAACCATTGTTCTCTACTGTTCTTTGCAAACAAACATCATCTTCCAAACTATAAGTTTAATCCTTTGTTTTCAGCAAGCCGGTGAGATTGACAACCTCACTGTTACGTTGGGGCAAAGTATCTTGATTGTGTTGTGCAGGTTCCACGTTGGCGCCGGTTTCACTGTGTTGCGCCGCACTACACTCCTCCAGCAACAACCTTCACGTGTTCCTTGACTCCTACTGGTTCGATAACCTTGGTTTCATACTGCTTCTATACGCATCACACCTTCCACTTGGGGTTCCCAACGGACGTGTGCTTCACGTGTATCAGATATCATATCACAGTACGAGTAAAGAGTACTTATCGGTAACGAGGTTGAACTAGGTATAAAGATACCGACGATCAAACTTCGGATAAGTAAAGGGATTTCTATTTTCGTGCCCTCGGGTCCTTAGTTGTACTCAGTTTTCCCCATCTCCTTAGTTTTTCCTCAGTTTTCCCCAATCCCTTGTCTGGAACCCGCAGAAGGAGCTCAGACGGAGGATTCCCGTTTAGTTGACGTTGGTTGGTGCTGGCAAGTGGGGCCGCTGTTGGTGCCCCGCAGTGGACACGTCTCCACTTATCCAGATCATCGTGGGACCCACAACTTGTCCATGTTAGCGCGCCGGACCCACAGCTTACCCAGGTGACCGTTGCAAAATGGGAGCCCGAGCCAGCCCCGCGCCCGTGCCCGTGCCATTGCTTCCCCTTTCTTTCCCCGCGCCCCATTGTTCTTCTTCTCCGCCAGCGGCAGCCCTTCTCCGGCAGGCGGGTGATGTCTAGTTTCTCTTCGACCTCCCGTTCTTCATGGCCGCAGTATGGACCCGTGCCTTTGACAAGATGCCCTGACTGCCCACGCCAGGAGCCTCTGAAGCGGTCGATCTGTAAGACGGACGAGAACGGCAACCGTGGACGTGAGTTCGTTGCATGCGAGAGCTTGCCATATAGAGAGGGGGATAAGGTTAGATCTCGCTCCAATTTCTCTGTTTTCTCTCGATTTTCTTGTTATTCCCTCGAATTTGGGATTTAGGGTTCACGTTGTTGTTTTCAGATCTTGAAGAAATGCAGGCATTTCGAGTGGATCGATGTGTACGTTCAGAGGCTTCAATTGCAGGAATCAATTGGCGCTATTGGGGAGCGCAATTTGGGAGGGGGGACTTGCTGTAGAGAATGCGGCGGAGAGAGGAGCCGTTCCGATTATGCCTAATGCTCCCAATGCAGGACTGGTGGAAGTGAAGGGAGAACTGAAGAAAATGAACAAGCAGTTAAGGCAGCTGATCGAGTTGAAGAAGCAAGCTAATCGGATGGCTGGTTGTTTCTTTTGTTGTATAATTGTTGGAGATATGCCCAAGAGGCAATAATAAATGGTTATTATATATCTTTGTGTTTATGATAATGTTTACATACCATGCTATAATTGTATTAACCGAAACATTGGTACATGTGTGATATGTAAACAACAAAGAGTCCCTAGTAAGCCTCTTAACTAGCTTGTTGATTAATAGATGATTAGTTTCATAATCATGAACATTGGATGTTATTAATAACAAGGTTATATCATTATATGAATGATGTAATGGACACACCCAATTAAGCGTAGCATAAGATCACGTCATTAAGTTATTTGCTATAAGCTTTCGATACATAGTTACCTAGTCCTTATGACCATGAGATCATGTAAATCACTTATACCGGAAAGGTACTTTGATTACACCAAACGCCACTGCGTAAATGGGTGGTTATAAAGGTGGGATTAAGTATCCGGAAAGTATGAGTTGAGGCATATGGATCAACAGTGGGATTTGTCCATCCCGATGACGGATAGATATACTCTGGGCCCTCTCGGTGGAATGTCGTCTAATGTCTTGCAAGCATATGAATAAGTTCATAAGAGACCACATACCACGATACGAGTAAAGAGTACTTGTCAGGAGACGAGGTTGAACAAGGTATAGAGTGATACCGATGATCAAACCTCGGACAAGTAAAATATCGCGTGACAAAGGGAATTGGTATCGTATGTGAATGGTTCATTCGATCACTAAAGTCATCGTTGAATATGTGGGAGCCATTATGGATCTCCAGATCCCGCTATTGGTTATTGGTCGGAGTGAGTACTCAACCATGTCCGCATAGTTCGCGAACCGTAGGGTGACACACTTAAAGTTGGATGTTGAAATGGTAGAACTTGAATATGGAATGGAGTTCGAATATTTGTTCGGAGTCCCGGATGAGATCCCGGACATCACGAGGAGTTCCGGAATGGTCCGGAGAATAAGATTCATATATAGGAAGTCATATTCCAAGTTTGGAAATGATCCGGTGCATTTATGGCAGGTTCTAGAAGGTTCTAGAAAAGTCCGGAAGAATGGCACTTTGGAAAGTGGAGTCCCGAAGAGACTCCACTTGCATGACCAGCCAACCCTAAAGGGGAGGAGTCCAAGGTGGACTCCCCTAGGGTGGCCGGCCACCCCCTCCCAAGGGAAGGTGGGAATCCCACCTCTAGTGGGAGTCCTAGCTTGGGTAGGTTTCATGTGATATGGAAGGTTTTGGTTTGGGGTCTTATTCGAAGACTTGTAGACCAACTCTTGGGTGTTCCACCTATATAATGAGGGCCAAGGGGAGGGGGCCGGCCACCACAACAAGCCACAAGCTGGCCGCACCCTTTGAGGCCGGCCACCCCCTCTCCCCAAACCCTAGCCGCCCCACTCCTCCTTCTTCCCCGCACGCTTAGCGAAGCTCCGCCGGGATTCTCCACCGCCACCGACACCACGCCGTCGTGTTGTCGGATTCAAGAGGAGCTACTACTTCCGCTGCCCGCTGGAACGGGGAGGTGGACGTCGTCTTCATCAACAACCGAACGTGTGACCGAGTACGGAGGTGCTGCCCGTTCGTGGCGCCGGAACCGATCGTGATCAAGATCTTCTACGCGCTTTTGCAAGCGGCAAGTGATCGTCTACCGCAGCAATAAGAGCCTACTCTTATAGGCTTTGGAATCTCTTCAAGGGTTAGTCTCGATAATCCCCTCGTTGCTACCGTCTTCTAGATTGCATCTTGGCTTGGATTGCGTGTTCGCCGTAGGAAAATTTTTGTTTTCTATGCTACGTTATCCTACAGTGGTATCAGAGCCGTGTCTATGCATAGATGGTTGCACGAGTAGAACACAATGGTTTGTGGGCGTTGATGCTCTTGTTATCTTTAGTTGAGTACTTTGCATCTTTGTGGCATAGTGGGATGAAGCGGCTCGGGCTAACTTTACATGACCGCGTTCATGAGATTTGCTCCACGCTTGACATGCAACTTGTATTGCATAAGTGGCTTTGCGGGTGTCTGTCTCTCCTACTATAGTGAAGATTCAATTTACTCTTCTATTGAAAACACTAGTATCACCGTTGTGGTTCATGTTCGTAGGTAGATTGGATCTTACTCGAAAACCCTAAACCACGTAAAATATGCAAACCAAATTAGAGAACGTCTAACTTGTTTTTGCAGGGTTTGGTGATGTGATATGGCCATAATGTGATGATGAATATGTATGAGATGATCATTATTGTATTATGGCAACCGGCAGGAGCCTTATGGTTGTCTTTAAATTTCATGTTGAGTAGTATTTCAAAGTAGTTGTAATAGTTGCTACATGGAGGACGATCATGAAGACGGCGCCATTGACCTTGGTGTTTCGCCGACGATGATGGAGATCATGCCCGTTGATGATGGAGATCATGTCCGTGCTTTGGAGATGAAGATCAAAGGCGCAAAGACAAAAGGGCCATATCATATCACATATGAACTGCATGTGATGTTAATCCTTTATGCATCTTATTTTGCTTAGATCGCGACGGTAGCATTATAAGATGATCCCTCTCACTAAAATCTCAAGATAATAAAGTGTTCATCCTTAGTAGCACCGTTATCAAGTCTTGTCGTTTCGAAGCATCTCGTGATGATCGGGTGTGATAGATTCAATAAGTACATACAACGGGTGCAAGACAGTTTTGCACATGCGGATACTAAGGTGGCCTTGACGAGCCTAGCATGTACAGACATGGTCTCGGAACACGTGATACCGAAAGGTAGAGCATGAATCATATGATTGATATGATGAACACTTTGAGTGTTCGCCATTGAAATTACATCTTGTCTCGTGATGATCGGGCATAGGTGTGATGGATTTGGTTCGTGTGATCACTAAGACAATGCGAGGGATATTGTTTTGAGTGGGAGTTCACCTAGTGTTTTAATTATATTGAATTAAAATTTTGAACTCAATTTGTCATAAACATAGTCTGAGTAGTATTTTGAATTAATTTTGTAGTATTGGCATCCGTTTACTACTATGCGCTAGTCTTATAATTGAGATAGAAATACTGTTAAAATCTGATAAGAAACTTTACGGATTAGTACCGTATTGTTAAAGAATCAAGAATTGATTAAGTCCTATTGCAAACTTTTAGTGAAACTCACTTTGTTGATTCAGAGAGCTATGGTTTCAATTAGTACCTAAAGTTATCTTGTCTCCGTGAAACTTGAAGTTCAAATCTGTTTGAAAAGTAAGGAGCTGAAAATTTAGTTTTCAGAAATAATCAAGGTATGAGATATATGTGATATCTAAGACCTTATTGCAAGATGATAGAATATAATTTGGTGAGACTACATAAACTCATAAGTTTTATGGGAATGTATGAAGGTTGAAGACGCCAGGCGTCACAATCCTCCAACTATTGGAGCACTAACGATATTCGCATATCCATGAAGTTATCATCCTTAGTATGCACCGTTGCTAAGACTCGTCGTATCGAAGCATCACGTGATGATCGGGTGTTATAGATTCTACGTGTGCTTACAACGGGTGCAAGCCAGATTTGCACATGCGAATACTAAGGTTAAACTTTATGAGCCTAGCATGTACAGACATGGTCTCAAAAAGTTGTCATGAATTGATGGATAAAATTATGAGTGAAATTGTTCATCATAGTTACTAATAAGTGAAATCTAGAACACTTGTCATATGATGATCAACTTCAAAATAATAACCTCAAGGTTATTGGTATTAGACCAACAAACCTAGAAGTTATTAATGTTGAAGTGTTTTTCTGAATAATGAGGAAAGCTAAAAGAAAAACTGCAAAAGATATTTTGGCAGAAAGAAAGAAAAGACTAGAAAGTCTAGCTCAGGTGTATATAAATGATATACATGTTATGGTTGTATTCCTAGTTAAGTCACATAATGAAATTCTTGGGTATTAGTACCATATTGGTTGGTATGAAGTGTCATACAAAACAACGCAATACAAGAATACAAGGCCTAAGTGACTGACAAGGAATATGATAGGAATGCACGTCTGGAACAAAAATAAAGAGTTATTATGTTCATCGTTGGCATTCTATCTAGCCCTTAGAATTTATAATAAAGAACTTAATAATTGTTATTTTGCTCTGGTCAAATGAAAACAATGAGTTGTTCAAATTATGACATTACTCCATGTATGATGGATAAGTTATTATAAATCTTAATGGTGAAACACACATACATAACACTGACGCTAAAATGCCATAAGGCAAATGATTTGAATTCCACTTATTTGTGGAACCGCTATTTAGGTCATGTTAGAAAGGAACGCATGAAGGAACTCCATGCAAATGGATTTTTGGAGTCATTTGATTTTTGAATCGTTTGGCGTTTGCAAATCTTTTCTAAAGAGAATGACTAAAATACCGTTCATAGGCCAAGAGTTGAAACGGGCAACTAACTTAGTGGAAATATACATGATGATGTATGTAGTTCACTGGGCATAGTTGTGTGCGGGAGATTCTTCTACTTCATAAAAACTTCCAACAATGAATTGAGTATATATGTGGATATATTCAATAAGGAAGAAGTTTGAAACATTTGAATAGATTCAAATAAATTTCAGCATGAAGTGGAAATCATCGTAATAGAAAAGTCAAATATCTATGATTGGATCATGGTAGAAATATTTGAATTACAAGTTTTAGCGAACATCTAAGAGAGTTATGAAATTGTTCTACAACTCACATTTCTTGGAGTATCATAATGATGATATAGTATCCAAGATATGTATCCAAACCTTGTTGGATTAATGATGAGATAAAATATTATGACGCCATTATATTTTTGTGGATTATGCTTTAGTGACTACCGCTTTTACACTGAATAGAGCATCATCATGATCCGTTGAAATGACACCATACGAGTTATGGTATGGGTATAAACCATAATAGTCTTTCTTTAAATTTTGGTCTAAGAGTTTACAACCAAAATCGGATGAATGTCTTTGTTGGTTATCCCAGAGAATTAATTGGGAATTCTTCCCACGAGACAAAGACAAAAGTGTTTGTCAATGTTTCTTATTTCCGAGAAATTGTTTCTAGTGAAGTATTTGAGTGGGAGGACAATATAATTTGATAAGGTTTATGAACCTGAGCATAATGATCAGAGTAGCGCAGCATCGGAATTTGTTTCGGAAGCGGCCACGACGATCATGGCTCCCATGACTACAAAGTGTTTTAGCCATGGAGATCGAAGTACATATTGAACCTTGTAGGTATGGTTTACTTTGTGATCAAATAAATGATTTGTGAACAAAGGATTGATTTTGAATAATGATAAACCAACTAAAAACAAAGAAGTTATGATGGGCCCTGACTCCGTTAAAATGGCTATACGCCATGAAATCCAAGATAGATAAATACTTTTTGAAAGTAAATGGATTTATAAAATTGATGGACTTGGATGGAATATCCTTAAAGAAGCTCGACTTGTCGAAAAATTGTTTACGACAAAGTTCAAAGAGTTGACTACAATAAGATTAGATCTTCCGTAGCAATGCTTATAGTCTATGTGGATTATTCTAGTAATCACTACATATTTCTTTTATGAGATATGCTAGTAGGATGGCAAAATACACTACTTAACAGAAGTATATATTAAAGGTGTATACAAGATACAACCAAGAGTTTTGCTGGTCCGTGGAATACTAGATAGGTATACGAACTTCAATTGGATGAAGTAAGTATCACGGAGTTAGAATCTTCACCAGATGAAATAGTCAAAGAGTTTTTGATTTCATCAGAGACGATGAAGAGGCTTGCATTTGCAAAAAATTAAGTGGGAGCGCTAAGACACATTTATAATACTTTATGTAGGTGACATATAGTTGGTTATAAATGATGTAATTATATACTTGATTAAAAGGTTTCATTGAGAATTAACTTCAATGAAAGGATATGGACTGAAACAAATTTAGTGTCAAGATCTATGAAGATAGATTGAAACACATAAATAAGTTTAAGTCAAAGTACATATGATGGATATTGAAGTAGTTCAATATAGAAAAATTAAGAAAATGTTCTTGTCATGTGAAGGTTTAACAAGACTTGAGTGTATCTGACACTCAATGAGTAAAAACACATGAGTGATTATAGATCACGAATAATATGTACACAATCAGATATCATGTGCTATAAAGTGTTATGAGCATATACCAGAATGATTCATATGATGATCATTGGACAACAGTAAGAATATCCTTGAGTACTTTAGAAGAACTAAGGATATATATATATATTTTTTTGTATGAAGAAATGACAAACAAATCGCTGTAAGGTGTTACACCGATATTGGTTTTGTCACATATAAAATATAATTTCAATCTCAAATTAGACTAAGTGTTGTTTAAAAGGTAGCACAATGAGCTAGAAGTTGTCTATGCTAGATTTAGAAGAGTTCTAAATATTGTGACGGATTCTACAAAAGAAGGCAGAGTATGTCATTGTTTTGACAATGACAAAGGATGTTAAGTCAGGAGGTTCTTTGAGAACTTGGTGTAGTTCCGACAAAGTCAGAACTTTGAAGCTATATTGTGTGTGACAATATTAGTGACATATTTCAGACCGCGGAATTAAGGTTCCACCAGAGGACTAAGCATATATGCCGACTCATTTGGAAAATGAGTGATGCGTTGAGACGCATATGAATTGCAAAATACATACGTTTCTGAGCATGTCAGAACCGTTGACTAAAACCTCTCCCGTGAGCAAAACATGATAAAGCACCAGAAGGCCAAGGTGTTATATCTTTACATATGTAAACTAGATTATTGACTCTAGTGCAAGTGGGAGACTGTTGGAGATATGCCCAAGAGGCAATAATAAATGGTTATTATATATCTTTGTGTTTATGATAATGTTTACATACCATGCTATAATTGTATTAACCGAAACATTGGTACATGTGTGATATGTAAACAACAAAGAGTCCCTAGTAAGCCTCTTAACTAGCTTGTTGATTAATAGATGATTAGTTTCATAATCATGAACATTGGATGTTATTAATAACAAGGTTATATCATTATATGAATGATGTAATGGACACACCCAATTAAGCGTAGCATAAGATCACGTCATTAAGTTATTTGCTATAAGCTTTCGATACATAGTTACCTAGTCCTTATGACCATGAGATCATGTAAATCACTTATACCGGAAAGGTACTTTGATTACACCAAACGCCACTGCGTAAATGGGTGGTTATAAAGGTGGGATTAAGTATCCGGAAAGTATGAGTTGAGGCATATGGATCAACAGTGGGATTTGTCCATCCCGATGACGGATAGATATACTCTGGGCCCTCTCGGTGGAATGTCGTCTAATGTCTTGCAAGCATATGAATAAGTTCATAAGAGACCACATACCACGATACGAGTAAAGAGTACTTGTCAGGAGACGAGGTTGAACAAGGTATAGAGTGATACCGATGATCAAACCTCGGACAAGTAAAATATCGCGTGACAAAGGGAATTGGTATCGTATGTGAATGGTTCATTCGATCACTAAAGTCATCGTTGAATATGTGGGAGCCATTATGGATCTCCAGATCCCGCTATTGGTTATTGGTCGGAGTGAGTACTCAACCATGTCCGCATAGTTCGCGAACCGTAGGGTGACACACTTAAAGTTGGATGTTGAAATGGTAGAACTTGAATATGGAATGGAGTTCGAATATTTGTTCGGAGTCCCGGATGAGATCCCGGACATCACGAGGAGTTCCGGAATGGTCCGGAGAATAAGATTCATATATAGGAAGTCATATTCCAAGTTTGGAAATGATCCGGTGCATTTATGGCAGGTTCTAGAAGGTTCTAGAAAAGTCCGGAAGAATGGCACTTTGGAAAGTGGAGTCCCGAAGAGACTCCACTTGCATGACCAGCCAACCCTAAAGGGGAGGAGTCCAAGGTGGACTCCCCTAGGGTGGCCGGCCACCCCCTCCCAAGGGAAGGTGGGAATCCCACCTCTAGTGGGAGTCCTAGCTTGGGTAGGTTTCATGTGATATGGAAGGTTTTGGTTTGGGGTCTTATTCGAAGACTTGTAGACCAACTCTTGGGTGTTCCACCTATATAATGAGGGCCAAGGGGAGGGGGCCGGCCACCACAACAAGCCACAAGCTGGCCGCACCCTTTGAGGCCGGCCACCCCCTCTCCCCAAACCCTAGCCGCCCCACTCCTCCTTCTTCCCCGCACGCTTAGCGAAGCTCCGCCGGGATTCTCCACCGCCACCGACACCACGCCGTCGTGCTGTCGGATTCAAGAGGAGCTACTACTTCCGCTGCCCGCTGGAACGGGAGGTGGACGTCGTCTTCATCAACAACCGAACGTGTGACCGAGTACGGAGGTGCTGCCCGTTCGTGGCGCCGGAACCGATCGTGATCAAGATCTTCTACGCGCTTTTGCAAGCGGCAAGTGATCGTCTACCGCAGCAATAAGAGCCTACTCTTATAGGCTTTGGAATCTCTTCAAGGGTTAGTCTCGATAATCCCCTCGTTGCTACCGTCTTCTAGATTGCATCTTGGCTTGGATTGCGTGTTCGCCGTAGGAAAATTTTTGTTTTCTATGCTACGTTATCCTACAATAATTACGATCGGATTCTTATCATTGCTCACCAGGCGCTAGAAGTTGTTACAAGGGATACCTTGTTACAAATCCATTATTCAGTTACATGTACTTGTAGTTGTTTTCAAAGTTAGTGTGTGCATTCACCGAAATTACCAACTATATTCCCTAAAAGAAAAGGAAAGCTAAAGATAGTTGATAATTGTTAGAGGGGTGACAAATAATGCAATCACCGAAATCCACAAATATGTATGCCTCATGTTTATACCAAAATTATACCACTTTTAGGCCGTTTCAAAATACCAATACTATATCCCAAACTATATTCCCTAAAAGAAAAGGAAAGCTAAAGATAGTTGATAATTGTTAGAGGGGTGACAAATAATGCAATCACCGAAATCCGCAAATATGTATGCCTCATGTTTATACCAAAATTATACCACTTTTAGGCCGTTTCAAAATACCAATACTATATCCCAAACTATATTCCCTAAAAGAAAAGGACAACTAAAGATAGTTGATAATTGTTAGAGGGGTGACAAATAATGCAATCACCGAAATCCGCAAATATGTATGCCTCATGTTTATACCAAAATTATACCACTTTTAGGCCGTTTCAAAATACCAATACTATATCCCAAACTATATTCCCTAAAAGAAAAGGACAGCTAAAGATAGTTGATAATTGTTAGAGGGGTGAC
Source organism: Lolium multiflorum (assembly GCA_030979885.1). Lineage (NCBI taxonomy): Eukaryota > Viridiplantae > Streptophyta > Magnoliopsida > Poales > Poaceae > Lolium > Lolium multiflorum. The sequence continues at coordinate 184,241,075 of CM061749.1, read as the reverse complement.
AAATAATGCAATCACCGAAATCCGCAAATATGTATGCCTCATGTTTATACCAAAATTATACCACTTTTAGGCCGTTTCAAAATACCAATACTATATCCCAAACTATATTCCCTAAAAGAAAAGGACAGCTAAAGATAGTTGATAATTGTTAGAGGGGTGAAAATAATGCATTCACCGAAATCCGCAAATATGTATGCCTCGTGTTTATACCAATACTATATCCCAAACTATATTAAGTGGCAAACTCGTTATTGCACATAAATAGAGGGGTGGGCACTCTCCACCGACAGAGAGAGAGAGGGGTGGCCACGAGAGAGAGAGAGAGAGAGAGGTTGCCACGAAGAGACGGATAGGGGTATACTGCCCGTTAGATCAGTGGATCAACGGTTCGTGGAGTCGATCCGTGTGACAACGGCTCAACCAATCAGGATAAGTTTGGGCTTCTCAGAGCATTTGTGACAGTACTTGAGGGCAAAACTGAGTAGTACTAAGAATCCAAGGGCACATAAATAGTAAATAGACTAAGGGATTCAAACAAAAGAATTACAAAATGAAAAATGCGTGTTTTGTACAATATAATTCATATTGGGCTACATCAAATTATTTGCAATTCAAATATACATGAGTGTGACAATTATGGCATCATTTAGACAAACTATGTTTTGGGAAAGATGTTTTGCAAAGGGGTTTGAGTGGAAAACCATGCATCTTCATAGCTACACTAGTGATTCTGAGAAGTGGCAATTTGTGGTAAAACTTGATTTATATATGTTTGTTAAGGTTTTCTAGGTGGCAGGTTGCGTAGGAAGACTCCATGAGTAGGTGCCACTATGTTTTTATTTTTTTGGATTTTTTTGCGCATGAAATGACTCAATTAGCTATGTTAATCTCATTTGTTGACTCTCTGTTGACCAGCTACTTGAGGGTAAAACTGAGTATATTGCACTTGCCGGTCTAAGTCCTCGAGGGGAAAACTGAGTACAGATAAAATTTCTGTATAAGGCCCGAGGTTATAACTGAGTACACCAAACGTCCCAGGGTTAGACTCGTGTCGCGGTGCACGCTGCAGCCGTGCATAGCGGACGCGTGTTGCGGTACACGCCACCTTCGTCTTTATAGAGCCCCTCTTTCTCTCCCTCGACGCACGTTCTCACTGGCTCACTGCAACCGCCTCTCCTGTCCCATCATCTTCTCCACAACCGAAGAAAAAACCCCGAAGAAAACCGCCGGCGATGGAGAAGAATGAGATGCCCATTGTCGGCACATCAGCCGCCGCCCCCGTCCAGGCCCCTGTCGCTGCTTCCAACGTAGCAGCCGGCGCATCGGCCGCCGCCCCCGTCCAGGCCCCTGTCGCTGCTTCCAACGTAGCAGCCGGCGCATCGGCCGCCGCCCCCGTCCAGGCCCCTGTCGCTGCTTCCAACGTAGCAGCCGGCGCATCGGCCGCCGCCACCGTCCAGGCCCCCGTCGCTTGGGACCCGTACGAACCAGTGCAGTACGACGCGCCGGAGAACCCCTACGACACCAGCATCGTCGACAACGAGCCGGAGGTAACCCTTTGTTCCCTTGTTCTTATCTCATTTCAATCCTTTTGTGTTAGATCTAGCGTTATTAGGGTTCGTCTGTTCCTAGTTCAATCCTTTTGTGTTAGATCTTGCGTTATTACTGTTCGTCTGTTCCTAGTTCAATCCTTTTGTGTTAGATCTTGCGTTATTACTGTTCGTCTGTTCCTAGTTCAATCCTTTTGTGTTAGATCTTGCGTTATTAGTGTTTGTGATTTGCTTTTGTTTAAGATTTGTGCCGATGATGATGAATATTTGGGCATAAATTGATTCAGGGTTTGGTCAGTAAACAATTGGTGTGTACAAATTTGTTGTGCATGATCTTTGGTTTACTTACTCAAATCCTGGATATAAGTGTGTCCAATGTAACTGAGGCTACCTCTTTTTTTCGAGCCCATATTATCATGCATGATTTTTTGTTCACTCTCTGTTCCATCATCGTTGCAATTGACTCCGTGTTTTTTGCACGATCTTTGGTGCTACGTGACAGGTGCAGAGCAGCGACGTCGACAGCGACGACGAGTCCTTCCACACCAAGACTCGTCACGTCCTCAGGAGGCTGCAGTCCGGCCATTACGATGGCCCCTTTGCTCGAGGCATTTACAAGTGCCCCTTCTGCAACAGGAAGCTCCGCGCCACCGACTTCAACTCCCTGGTGAACCATGCTGAATCCATTGGCAGATGTGGCGCTAGAGTTGGAAGGACCGTGAACGTGCATGCGTACATGGCCAAACACAAAGCACTTGGGATTCACCTGCGCAACCTCCAAGCGAGTCACACGCGCTACCTGGAGGCGTTGAACGTGCCTACTGCACTCTCTGTATGTGACTGCTCTATCTGTAGAGCAGCTTAAATTCATGTAAAATGTAGCTTATGTTGGATCTATCGGTACTACTTTTGGATCTGTCCTGAATATATCTATGCTATGTTGGTTGCTGTATGCAGCTTATCCTATATTTTCTCTCTGGATTTGTGCCCTAGATTTCCTACCTGATTGGGTAAAAACGAAGGCATAAAGAAATGAATGGCGTTAAAAAACAGAAGGAGAAGCTGCTCTAGATTTGCTACCAATTTGGGCTATCAAATATGAATGAGATCGAGCGAGAGAGAGGAAAAAGGTACATTGAAAACTGCTAATCTGGGCGAAAGAGACAGAAACCACTCGTGCCCCCGTCCCGGACCCACACGGCTCCACACGCTACGGCCCCACACGCTACGGCCACACAAACACGGTCTCGTCCTGTCCCACGCGGTCCCTTCCTACCAGCCCCACACGACGCGGTCCCACACGACGCGACCCCACAAACGACACGACCCCACTCGTCAGCACGGAACGGTCAACTTAACGGATTCCTTCCGTCCGAGCTCCTTCTGCGGTTCAGACAAGGGCTTGGGAAAAACTGAGGAAAAACTAAGGAGCTGGGGAAAACTGAGTACAACTAAGGACCTGAGGGCATGAAAATAGAAATCCCATAAGTAAAATATCGCGTGACAAAGGGAATCGGTATCGTATGTGAGTGGTTCTTTCGATCACAAAGTCATCGTTGAATATGTGGGAGCTATTATGGATCTCCAGGTCCCGCTATTAGTTATTGATCGGAGAGGAGTCTCGATCATGTCCGCATAGTTCTCGAACCGTAGGGTGACACACTTAAGGTTTGATGTCGTTTTAAGTAGATATGGAATATGGAATGGAGTTCGAATATTGTTCGGAGTCTCGGATGGGATCCAGGACATCACGAGGAGTTCCGGAATGGTCCGGAGAATAAGATTCATATATAGGAAGTCACTTTCCAAGTTTGGAAATGATCCGGTGCATTTATGGAAGGCGCTAGAATGTTCTAGAACTTTCCGGAAGAAATCACCATGGAAGGTGGAGTCCCGGTTGGACTCCACCAACCCTAACCAGCCAACCAAGTGGGAGGGTGGAGTCCATGGTGGACTCCACCTCCTTGGCCGGCCAACAAAGGGGGAAGGGGAGAGTCCCTGTCCCTCTAGGTTTCGTCCATATGGCAGTTTTTGAATTGGGGTCTTATTCGAAGACTTTGGGCAAACCCTAGGGATTCCACCTATATAAAGAGGAGGAGAGGGAGGGGCTGGACACACCAAGTTGGCCGCACACCAGCCCCCCAGGCCGGCGCCCAAGCAGCCCCCCTCTCCCAAAGCCTAGCCTCTCCCCTCCTCATACTACTCCCATAGCGCTTAGGCGAAGCCCTGCCGGAGTTCTCCATCACCACCGCCACCACGCCGTTGTGCTGTCGGGATTCCGAGGAGGATCTACTACTTCCGATGCCCGCTGGAATGGGGAGAAGGACGTCGTCATCAACACCGTACGTGTGACCAAGGGCGGAGGTGCTGCCCGATTGTGGCACCGTCAAGATCTTCTACGCGCTTTTGAAAGCGGCAAGTGATCGTCTACATCCACCACGAGATTTATCTCGTTAACGCTTAGCGATCTTCGAGGGTATGTTGATCTTCACCTCGTTGCTACCATCTACTAGATTAGATCTTGGCTTGTTGTTCGTTCTTGCGGTAGGAAATTTTTTGTTTTCTATGCTACGAATCCCAACAGTGGTATCAGAGTCGTGTCTATGCATAGATTGGTTGCACGAGTAGAACACAATGGTTTTGTGGGCGTTGATGCTTTTGTTGTCTTTAGTTCGTGTACTTTGCATCTTGCGGGATGGTGGGATGAAGCGGCCCGGGCTAACTTTACATGACCGCGTTCATGAGACTTGCTCCATGCTCGACATGCAACTTGTATTGCATAAGTGGCTTTGCGGGTGTCTGTCTCTCTCACCATAGTGAAGATTCAATCTACTCTTTCTATTGACAACACTAGTATCACCGTTGTGGTTCATGTTCGTAGGTAGATTGGATCTTGCTCGAAAACCCTAAACCACGTAAAATATGCAAACCAAATTAGAGGCGTCTAACTTGTTTTTGTAGGGTTTGGTGATGTGATATGGCCATGATGTGATGATGAATATGTATGAGATGATCATTATTGTATTGTGGCAACCGGCAGGAGCCTTATGGTTGTCTTTATATTTCATGTAGTAGTATTATTTCAAAGTAGTTGTAATAGTTGCTACATGTGGTGAACAACCATGAAGACGGCGCCATGGACCTTGACGCTACGCCGACGATGATGGAGATCATGCCCGTTGATGATGGAGATCATGTCCGTGCTTTGGAGATGAAGATCAAAGGCGCAAAGACTAAAGGGCCATATCATATCACATATGAATTGCATGTGATGTTAATCCTTTTTGCATCTTATCTTGCTTAGATCGCGACGGTAGCATTATAAGATGATCCCTCACATTAATATCAAGATAATAAAGTGTTCTCCCCTCGTATGCACGGTTGCTACAGTTCATCGTTTTGAAGCATCTCGTGATGATTGGATGTGATAGATTCTACGTTCACATACAACGGGTGTAAGCCATTTTGCACACGAGGAAATACTTGGGTTTGCTTGACGAGCCTAGCATGTACAGACATGGCCTCGACACACAGGAAACCGAAAGGTTGAACACGAGTCATATGGATGATATGATCAACATGTTGATGTTCACCATTGAAGCTACATCATCTCACGTGATGATCGGTTTTGGTGTAGTGGATATGGATCGTGTACCACTAAACAACTATGAGGGATGTTGTATTAAGTGGGAGTTCATTATTAATTAGATTAAAACATGAACTAATTATCATGAACATACTCTGAATAGTATTTTGAATTAAATTTGTAGAATTGGCATCCGTTTTCTACCATGCGCTAGTCTTATAATTGAGATAGAAATATTGTTAAGTCTGACAAGTAACTTTACGGACTGGTACCGTATTGTTAAAGAATCAAGAAATGATTAAGTCCTATTGCAAACTTTTAGTAAACCTCACATTGCTGATTCAAAGAACAATGGTTTCAATTAGTACCTAAAATCATCTTGTCTCCGTGAAACTTGAAGTTCAAATCTGTTTGAAAAGTAAGGAGCTGAAAATTTTGTTTTCAGAAATAAGCAAGGTATGAGATATATGTGATATCTAAGACCTTATTGCAAGATGATAGAATATAATTTGGTGAGACTACATAAACTCATAAGTTTTATGGGAATGTACGAAGGTTGAAAGAGGCGTCCCAATCCTCCAACTATTGGGGCACTAACGATATTCGCATATCCATGAAATGATCGTCCTTAGTATGCACCGTTGCTAAGACTCGTCGTTTCGAAGCATCTCGTGATGATCGGGTGTTATAGATTCTACGTGTGCATACAACGGGTGCAAGCCAGATTTGCACATGCGAATACTGAGGTTAAACTTTACGAGCCTAGCATGTACAGACATGGTCTCGGAAAGTCGTCATGATATGATGGATAAAAATTATGAGTGAAATTTTTCATCATATTACAAAGTTACTAATAGTGAAATATGGAACACTTGTCATATGATGATCAACTTCAAAGTAAGAACCTCAAGGTTATTGGTATTTGACCAATGGACCTAGAAGTTATTGAAGGTGAAGTGTTTTCTGAGAATGAGGAAAGCTAAAAGAGAAACTACAAAAGATATTTTGGCAGAAAGAAAGAAAAGACTAGAAAGTCTAGCTCAGGTGTATATAGATGATATACATGTTATGGATGTATTCCTTGTTTGGTCACATAATGAAATTCTTGGGTATTTGTACCAGATTGGTTGGTATGAGATGTCATACAATACAACGCAATACAAGAATACGATGGCCTAAGTGACTGATAAGGAATATGGTAATAATGCACGTCTGGAACATAATAAAGTGTTATTATGTTTGTCGTTGGCATTCTACCTAGCCCTTAGAATTTATAATAAAGAACTTAATAATTGTTATTTTGCTCTGATCAAATGAAAACAATGAGTTGTTCAAATTATGACATTACTCCATGTACGATGGATAAGTTATTATAAATCTTAATGGTGAAACACACATACATAACACTGACGCTAAAATGCCATAAGGCAAATGATTTGAATTCCACTTATTTGTGGAACCGCCATTTAGGTCATGTTAGAAAGGAACGCATGAAGAAACTCCATGCAGATGGATTTTTGGAGTCATTTGATTTTTGAATCGTTTGGCATTTGCAAATCTTTTCTAAAGAAAATGACTGAAATACCGTTCATAGGCCAAGAGTTGAACGGGCAACTAACTTAGTGGAAACATACATGATGATGTATGTGGTTCACTGGGCATAGTTGTGTGCGGGAGATTCTTCTACTTCATGAAAACTTCCAACAATGAATTGAGTATATATATGTGGATATATTCGATAAGGAAGAAGTTTGAAACATTTGAATGGATTCAAATAAATTTCAGCATGAAGTGGAAATCATCGTAATAGAAAAGTCAAATATCTATGATAGGATCATGGTGGAAATATTTGAATTACGAGTTTTAGCGAACATCTAAAAGAGTTATGAAATTGTTCTACAACTCACGTTTCTTGGAGTATCATAGTGATGATGGAGTATCCGAGAAACGTATCCAAACCTTGTTGGGTTAATGATGAGATAATATGACGCCATTATATTTTTGTGGATTATGCTTTAGTGACTACCGCTTTTACACTGAATAGAGCATCATCATGATCCGTTGAAATGACACCATACGAGTTATGGCATGGGTATGAACCCTAATAGTCCTTTCTTAAATTTTGGTATGCATAGCATAAGTAAATAAGTTTACAACCAAAATCGGATGAATGTCTTTGTTGGTTATCCCAGAGATTTGATTGGGAATTCTTCCCACTATGGAGACAAAGACAAAAGTGTTTGTCAATGTTTCTTATTTCCAAGAAATTGTTTCTAGCGAAGTATTTGAGTGGGAGGACAATAGAACTTGATAAGGTTTATGAACCTGAGCATAATGATCAGAGTAGCACAGCATCGGAAATGGTTCCGGAAGCGGCCACGACGATCATGGCTCCCATGACTACAAAGTGTTTTAGCCATGGAGATCGAAGTACCTATTGAACCTTGTAGGTTTGGTTTACTTTGTGATCAAATAAATGATTTGTGGACAAAGGATTGATTTTGAACAATGATAAACCAACTACATACAAAGAAGTTATGATGGGCCCTGACTCCGTTAAAATGGCTATGCGCCATGAAATCCAAGATAGGTGAATACTTTTTGAAAGTAAATGAATCTATGAATTTGATGGACTTGGATGAAATATCCTTGAAGAAGCTCGACTTGTCGAAAAGTTGTTTATGACAAAGTTTAAAGAGTTGACTATGATAAGATTAGATCTTCTGTAGCGATTCTTATAGTCTATGTGGATTATTCTAGTAATCGCTACATATTTCTTTTATGAGATATGCTAGTAGGATGGCAAAATATATTACTTAACAGAAGTGTGTATTAAAGGTGTATACAAGATACAACCAAGAGTTTTGCTAGTCCATGGACTACTAGATAGGTATACGAACTTCAATTGGATGAAATGAGTATCGCGGAGTTGGAATCTTCACCGGATGAAATATTCAAAGAGTTTTTGATTTCATCAGAAACGATGAAGATGCTTGCATTTGCAAGAAATTAAGTGGGAGCATTGAGACATATTTATAATACTTTATGTAGATGGCATATCGTTGATTATAAATGATGTAATTATATACTTGATGTGAATAAAAGGTTTCATTGAGAATTAACTTCAATGAAAGGATATGGACTGAAACATATTTAGTGTCAAGATCTATGAAGATAGATTGAAACACATAATAAGTTTAAGTCAAAGTACATAGAATGGATATTGAAGTAGTTCAATATAGAAATATTAAGAAGGTGTTCTTTTCATGTGAAGGTTTAACAAGACTTGAGTGTATATGACACTCAATGAGTAAAAAACACATGAGTGATTTTAGATCACGATTAATATGTACACAATCGGATATCCTGTGCTCTAAAGTGTTGTGAGCATGTACCAGAATGATTCATATGATGATCATTGGACGACAGTAAGAATATCCTTGGGTACTTTAGAAGAACCAAGGATATATATAGTTTTATATGGTAATGACAAACAAATCGCTGTAAGGTGTTGCACCGATATTAGTTTGGTCACATATAAAAATGAATTTCAAATCTCAATTAGGCTAAGTGTTGTTTAAAAGGTAGCACAATGCTAGATTTAGAAGAGTTCTAAATATTGTGACGGATTCTACAAACGAAGGCAGAGTATGTCATTGTTTTGACAATGACTGAGGATGTTTAAGTCGAGGAGTTCTTTGAGAACTTGGTGTAGTTTCGATAGTGTCAGAACTTTGAAGCTATATTGTGTATGACAATATTAGTGACAGATTTCTGACCGAGAAATTAAGGTTCCACCAGAAGACTGAACATATATGATTAATGCCGACTCATTTGGAAAATGAGTGATGCGTTGAGACGCAAATGAATTGAAAAATACATACGTTTCTGAGCGTGTCAGATCCGTTGACTAAAACCTCTCCCGTGAGCAAAACATGATAAAGCACCAGAAGGCCAAGGTGTTATATCTTTACAAATGTTAACTAGATTATTGACTCTAGTGCAAGTGGGAGACTGTTGGAGATATGCCCAAGAGGCAATAATAAAGTGGTTATTATAATATATCTTTGTGTTTATGATAAATGTTTGCATACCATGCTATAATTGTATTAACCGAAACATTGATACATGTGTGTTATGTAAACAACAAGGAGTCCCTAGTGAGCCTCTTGTATAAACTAGCTTGTTGATTAATAGATGATCATGGTTTCGTGATCATGAACATTGGATGTTATTAATAACAAGGTTATGTCATTAGGTGAATGATATAATGGACATACACCCAAATAAGCGTAGCATAAGATCACGTCATTAAGTTCAGTTTGCTATAAGCTTTCGATACATAGTTACCTAGTCCTTCGACCATGAGATCATGTAAATCACTTATACCAGAAGGGTACTTTGATTACATCAAACACCACTGCGTAAATGCGTGGTTATAAAGGTGGGATTAAGTATTCGGAAAGTATGAGTTGAGGCATATGGATCAAGAGTGGGATTTGTTCATCCTGATGACGGATAGATATACTCTGGGCCCTCTCGGTGGAATGATATCTAATTAGCTTGCAAGCATGTGACTGGTTCACAAGGGATATCATATCACGGTACGAGTAAAGAGTACTTATCGGTAACGAGGTTGAACTAGGTATAAAGATACCGATGATCAAACTTCGGATAAGTAAAATATCGCGTGACAAAGGGAATCAGTATCGTATGTGAGTGGTTCTTTCGATCACGAAGTCATCGTTGAATATGTGGGAGCTATTATGGATCTCCAGGTCCCGCTATTAGTTATTGATCGGAGAGGAGTCTCGATCATGTCCACATAGTTCTCGAACCGTAGAGTGACACACTTAAGGTTTGATGTCGTTTTAAGTAGATATGGAATATGGAATGGAGTTCGAATATTGTTCGGAGTCTCGGATGGGATCCATGACATCACGAGGAGTTCCGGAATGGTCTGGAGAATAAGATTAATATATAGGATGTCACTTTCCAAGTTTGGAAATGATCCGGTGCATTTATGGAAGGCTCTAGGATGTTCTAGAACTTTCCGGATGAAATCACCATGGAAGGTGGAGTCCCGGTTGGACTCCACCAACCCTAACCAGCCAACCAAGTGGGAGGGTGGAGTCCATGGTGGACTCCACCTCCTTGGCCGGCCAACAAAGGGGGAAGGGGAGAGTCCCTGTCCCTCTAGGTTTCGTCCATATGGCAGTTTTTGAATTGGGGTCTTATTCGAAGACTTTGGGCAAACCCTAGGGATTCCACCTATACAAAGAGTAGGAGAGGGAGGGGCTGGACACACCAAGTTGGCCGCACCACCAAGGCTCCCCCAGGCCAGCGCCCAAGCAGCCCCCCTCTCCCAAACCCTAGCCTCTCCCCTCCTCATACTACTCCCATAGCGCTTAGGCGAAGCCCTGCCGGAGTTCTCCATCACCACTGCCACCACGCCGTCGTGCTGTCGGGATTCCGAGGAGGATCTACTACTTCCGCTGCCCGCTGGAACAGGGAGAAGGACCTCGTCATCAACACCGTACGTGTGACCGAGTGCGGAGGTGCTGCCCGATTGTGGCACCATCAAGATCTTCTACGCGCTTTTGAAAGCGGCAAGTGATCGTCTACATCCACCACGAGATTTATCTCGTTAACGCTTAGCGATCTTCGAGGGTATGTTGATCTTCACCTTGTTGCTACCATCTACTAGATTAGATCTTGGCTTGTTGTTCGTTCTTGCGGTAGGAAATTTTTTGTTTTCTATGCTACGAATCCCAACATTTTCTAGCGCGTAGCTCGATGAGGACGTCGTAGGTGGTTGTTGTCGTCTCTTCCCTCCCAACTCTGGGCAGACGACATTGACAGTAACCCCATCCAGGGTGTATGGGCCGAGTGCCATTGCCCTATCCCTGTACGCATGGGAGGGGAAGATGACGAGTGCGGAGCCGAAGGCCGCCGCTGCCAAGATGAACGGCGGGCACCTCGGGTTGTGCTCCAAAGAGGCACGGATGTGAGCCATCTCTTGTAGCACCGGCCCATCTAAGACAGCGTAGGCTAGGTTGTTGATGTCTTGGACGAAGATCTAGGGCACGTAGATCTCTGGGATTGGCCCACCGAGCGTGGCAGGGGGTGACGATGGCTAGCACCGGAGGGAACCGATGGCCCACGGGCCAGCCATGCAGAATCCCTCCGGCCGCATCAGCGTCCGCGCGGTTGGCGGAGTCGTTGTTTGTGGGGGACGACCTCTGAGAGGGCGGCGCAAAGTCATCGTCTTGTTCGTCCTGTTCTGTCAACACCCGGATTTTTAAGTCCAGATGCCTATTATGCCATAGATCGCAATCCCAGGAAGATTGTTGTTGCGAGACATAACAGTTGATATCATAAGTCATCATTCATTACAAACCATCATCGTCTTACAAAAGGGGATCACATGATCCAATATTACACAAATAGTTGATCTATTGATCAACGAACAACACAAGTAGCGGAAGCGTAATAGGAGTGGACTATCTAATCCACAGGCCAACGCTTGACGTTAGGCGAACTCCTAGTTGTTGTAGACGTCCTGCTGGCCGTCATCTTCGTACTGCTGCTCCTCTTCATATTCTGGCCATTGGAATAGCCAGGGACATAGCCGTGAGTACTTTTAAAGTACTCGCAAACTAATACTATTGTAATTACTTGTCAATTTTATTAAGGGGATGCTAAGCTCTAGGTTTATTTGCATAAAGCCAATTTTAGTTCATAAGCATTTCATAAAAGACTCTTCATATGCTAACTAACTCAAGTGGGAACATTAGTGTCATTCCCACAACTCAGTTGTGTTTCAATTCAAGTCACCATTTCAATTCAACATTCCTTTTCAAGAAAAGATCTGATGACGGAACAGTATGGCCTTTCCAATCGTCTGTAACCGTGGACACGGCTATTCGAATAGATCTACACTCTGCAGAGGTTGCACACTTGTGCCACAACATTTGATTACATCCGTCAGGGATAGCCCTGAATAATCGTAACTCAGTACGCAGATCATCAACCCTAACCTTTCACTTACATATCCTAGTATAGGCACCTCTCCCCATGAGCTTGGCCTCCCAGTGAAGACAAACCGTCAGCCTGGGAACTGTACAGGGCTTGGGCCGGACATTCACCTTATTTTCACGCCATTTCACATCATTCACATTCAACGGAGGCAGCCTCGGCATAACCCCTATGACGCTTGTTTAGAGGGAACCCACACTAAGATACATAAACTTCCAGCTAAGCGCTACCCATAATCAGGTATTGTGGGGGTACTTGTAAATTGGAATGGTATCGCATCTGAACCCAACCATCAGTTTTTATCAAGTTCATCATGTCATTTATGTCATTCAAGTCACCTTTACTTTCAAAATCATTCAATGTCATTTCATTTCACCATGTTCCCATCTAGAGTAGTCAATTTTAGTTGTTAGCACTAGCAACTAGTCATGTGGGGTGCTAACTAGCTTTGATTGCCCTAGACTAACTTTGATGATCTTGTTCTACTCTAGACCAAGTGAATCATGAATCAAAAAGTACTTTGATAAAACAAAAGCAATAAAGCTTGTAAGTAAAAGCTTGTAAGTAAAAACTTGGGATGGGCTCATTAAGCATAAAGTAAAATGTGGGGTGCCTTGCTCTTGTAGAGCTTTGCACTTTGCAAGAATATTAGCTTGCCTTGGTTGGTGTATTGATCAAAGTGGTCTTCCTCTCCTTGGAAGTAGACCTCCTCCTCCTCTTGATACTCCTCGGTACTAGCGTCTAAAAACGAATACGATGTACACAATCACCAAACAAAAACTTAAAAGCTAGACTAAGCACACACATGAGTCACACAAGCTAGGCTAGCATCACAACATTATTATTATGTTGGTTGACTTTGTTTTCTTCTTAAGAAAAATAATTTCCTCTCATTACAATATTAATTAGTGTTTCTATTTAATTCTTGGGAGAAATAATTTCCTCTCATTGAATCTTGTTAGGATTTAATTTCCTCAATTAATAATATATGACCTAGGTTGACCAAGGTCAACCTCTTCATAATTATCAGTTGTGAAAATGATTTAAATGAGGTGATGCACCTCATGAAATTTAATAACAACATAGTAGTGATTTAATATCATCAAATAATTCATTATGAGATTTAATATACCATGGTCTCTACCTCATGTTGAGTTATTTTAGACAAGATTTAAATGAGAGAATAGCTCCCATATTATTTGATAAATAATTTTGAACAATTTAAATGGACTAGAAATAGCCATAGAGCCATTTTTTAGTCTAGACCATGATCATACACACAACTATGTCATATTTTTACATATTCTTATAGACAATATGAAATATGATTTTTGAGAGTTGGAATCAACTCAAAAGCATTTTTGGTTGATTTTTAATAATTGTTTGAAGTTCCAAAAGGCCCTGCCTTGTTATTTTTGTCACATTAATTCTACCAATAATCTAGGGTTGGGACCAGTGTAGTTGTGTAGATAATTTGATAAGCTTTCCAAATATATAAAATTTGTCAAATTTGGTTTGGTGGATTTTATTCTATTCAAATTTGAAAACAGCATATGTGAGCAATTTGAATAATTCGAAAATTCGAATTTGAATCACACGGGCCTGGCGGGAAACGATACTGGGCTAATAGACGAAAAACTAAACGGGCCGGCCCAGCTAGCGTGTCTCGCACGCCGCGGGCCGCCTGACAGTGGGAGCCACATGTCAGTCTATCATAACACGCGAAACGGTAAGGGCCTATCTGCGCCGCACGAGTAGAAGATGATCCTACGGACCACGTCCATCGTCGACGACGATGAGAGGCGTGGCTACTGGCGGCAAGGCTAGGGGGTGGGAGGCTTACCGGCGGCGCGGCGATGGTCGGCGACGTGTTGCGGCGAGGTTGTCGACGACGGGGAAGCAGCTGGTAGCAGTGGCGTCTCCAACGGTGGCCGAAATCGTCGGCGAGCTTCTCAGCACCTCCGCGGGCTCCGCCGACCAAATTGGATGGCTACGGTGGTGAATCGAGCAAGAGAGGTGGTCGAGGAGATTGAGAAGAGAGAGGAGAAGCTGGTTGTGTGAAGAGTTGAGCGCGGGGGTGGCTCCTTTTATAGCGGCGGATGGTGTCCGTGGCTCGGCGATGATGTCAATGGTGGCGACGTCGCTACAGGGGTCCGCGGCGCGCACGTTGGTTCGGCGACGTCACCGCGAGGACGTAGGGCTTGACGGCGGTGAAAACCATGCAGAGGAGAGGAAGGGCGCATGACGCGAGCTCACAGGCCGTGGCGGAAGTCGTCGACGAGCTCGTCGTCTACAGGGTTCCCGCGGGCCAATGGGCGTGCCCTGGCGGTTGCTGGTGACGTCGTGAAGCTGGTGGCGTAGAGAGAGGGTGCGGGGTGACGCGAGCGAGCGAGGCGACGTGGTGCTCTGGCGCGCTCTGGTGCACGGCGGTGCATGCTCTGGCCTGCGCGTGCACGTCTGGGCGCGCGTGTTCTGGCGCGTGCAGTGCACCATTTGGTCGATGAGCGTGTCTAGCAGGTTCAGGTGAGTGTGAGGAACACCAATGACATGGTTTGGCACGTTACATTTGACCAGAGAGAGAGGGAGCATGTGAGTGTGTCATGCACACACGGCATGAATTGTTTTGGTCAATTTTGTGATGATTCAAAGTACCAATCCTTGTCTCTGGTGCTTTGAAATGTGTAGAGGGGTCAGTAGAGTACATTTGGTGACCTAGGGTTGATGGTGGAGGCAGAGAACCACTGGGTTTTGCAATGTCTAGGGTTGGCAGATTAGTGCCCACCAAGTGTTTGACAAAATGGCCGCAAGAAAAATATTTTTGAATTTTTGAATGAATTTTGGTGGGTTGTAATCATATAATAAATGAAGTCTACTGGTGGTGGTAATGTTCAAATTTGAGTTGGTTTGCAACATTTCAAAATGTGTATGATCTTCATTTTGTTTCATGGTTGATACTTTGCTTGATCCTCATTTGAATTTGAGCAAGAATTTGCAGGGGTTGTTTTGGGCAAAGTTGTTTACCTTGATGTTGTCTTGGATGAGGTGCAAAGATTTGGCAAGGTTTAGTTTGAAAATTTTCCAAAACAGAGGCTCAAAGAGGGCATCAGGCTAAAATTCTCAATTTGGACCATTAGTGCATGTGAGCTCATTTTGAGTTCAAATTTGATTTGATTTGAGTTTCTTTGATTCCAAAAGTGTTAATAAGTGTTTATTAACTATCTACAACCAATGGTGCAAGCCAAAATGGTCTAGGTTAAAGATTTGCAAAAATGGCATAAACCATATGTGAGTGTTGATTCTATTTTCCCATTTCTTTTCTTCTTTTATTTTTCCTTCTTTATTGGTTGATCATGAGATCATAGGTTAGGGTTTTAGCATCATGGTTCACTCACAAGCAATCATCATGGCAAATGCACACTAACACAATAATTCAAGATGAGTTATATGCATAGCACTTGTAGTATTAAAAAGTTTTTGTTGGTTCTCAAATTTGCGTTTTGGAAACTTTCTTTCTTTCTTTATTGAAATTTTGGGATGTTACAAACCCTTCCCCCTTACAAAAGATCTCGTCCCGAGATCTTAAAGAAAACTAGGTACTAAAGAGATCTGGGTATTCCTTCTTCATATCTTCTTCTCGCTCCCAAGTGGCTTCTTCTTCGGTGTGGTTGCTCCATTGAATCTTCAGGAACTTGATACTCCTGGTGCGGGTGGTTCTGTAAGCTTCTTCCAGGATGCGAATAGGCACTTCGCGATACATCAAGTCCTTGTTGATATCCACAGCTCGGTGATCGATGTTCTTGAACACTTCGGTCTTCTTCGGTACTTCCAAGCACTTCCGGAGTAATGAGATGTGAAATATGTCGTGCACAGCCGACATTTCCTCCGGTAGTTCCAGTTGATAAGATACTTCTCCTCGGACTCAGAACTTTGAAGGGTCTGACATATCAGGGTGCAAGCTTTCCTTTCAGCTGGAATCTCTGCATTCCTTTAAGGGGTGACACCTTGAGGTAAACAAAATCTCCAATCTCGAAAGTCATTTCTCGGCGTCTCTTGTTGGCGTAACTCTTCTGTCTTGATTGAGCTGTCTTGAGGTACTGTTATCACCAGATTTTGGCCAAATCAGGAGATGGGCCGTAAGTTGAGATGGGCTTGAAGGATATACGCGTGGAGCATCTCTGAAGCGGCCTTGCACGGAGAGTTTGGGCTAGTTTGCCCGTGTATCTGTAAATATAGTAGATTGCATCTTAGTTTAGAATTAAAAGATAGAGTTTAACCCGTGCACGGTTAGGTGCACGCCCGAATTAGAAAGTCCCTTGGACTATAAATATGTATCTAGGGTTATCGAGAAGGGAGGACAATCACGTTCACAACAAACACAAATCAGGCGCATCGCCACCCCTTCTTTCGAGGGTTTCTTCCGGGTAAGCATCATGCTGCCTAGATCGCATCTTGCGATCTAGGCAGTACACGTTTAGTCGTTATCTTGTGTTGCTCGTGCTGAAGCATTGTTGATGGCGAGTAGCACTATTTATCATAGGTGCCCCTCGATATCTAGCTGCCCTTATACCTACCTAGGTGTAAGGGCAGCACCTTGCTTGTTCGTTATTTAGTAGATCCAATCTGTTATAGTTGCTCCTTGATTCTTCAAGGATTGGTTTAATATCTGTATGGTTAGGCCTTGCAAACGGGTTGAACGATCCGGTAGTGCGTAAGGTATGGTTCGTTAGTCCTAAGAGGGATGTTCCGGGAATTGACTTAATGTTGGTTTTTAGGCCTCTTTTAGGGTTAGTTTTCCATTATCTTTCGTGTCTATTAGGCTCAACTACGCGTAGGATGTTCCGATCATGCGGTGAAAACCCTAAACTGTCGTAGATTGGTTTAGCTTTATATTGATCAAGCAGGAGCCCCATGTTATCGTTAACCCGACGAACCATGGGGCGATCGGCTCTTTGAGCCGATCCACGGGCAACCTGAGAGCCGATCGGGCTCGTATTTAATGTTTACGTGTCTACCATGCAGGAAACTAATCGAAGCAATCCAACACCTTCCTGAGGTATAGGTCAGGTGGCACGCCCTTGCAACCGCTAGGACGTGTGCCGGAACATTTGCGGGACGACGTCGAGGGACCAGGGCCTGCGTCTTGGAAGCCTCCGGCTCTTCGTGTTGCTTAACCACTGCTCGCCGGTGGGTTTTGGCAGAGCAACACATTCTGGCACGCCGGTGGGACAATCTTACGCAACAACCACGTCAATATCCGAGATGGCGGAAGAACCGATCAAGTACGAAGATCTGCCTGCTGAGCACAAGAAGAAATACGAGCTCAAGGCCATCTTCGAAGCCGATCTCATCGGCTCTTTTGAGAGGACCCGTTCGCACGGCATTAAGTTCAAAGGGTTCCAACCCGAAGGCGCGTTAGAGGGACTAGATCTATCTCTCCCTTCGGAGGAACGTACCAGAGCCCTGCGACAGGAAATTAACTATGCCGTGGCTCATTCTCTTCATCGGCATTCTGAGAGCCTGGTGAACACTCTGGAGCGTGTTGCGCTTCATGTGGTTCAAGAAATCATGAAGCATCAGTATTCTCCGTCAGGACCTGCTCTAGGAACTCACCAGGGAGAAATACCGTTCTACACTAGGCCACCACTGCCATACACGTTTGCAGCTCCACAGCAACAAGGTTCACCGGCGTACGTCGTCTACAAGGTTGGAGGCGATCCTGGCGATTACCAATTCCTGTATGAGCCGCCCAAGGAGATTCCACATGGATACGTGTGCACGTACGTGCCGGATTGCAACAACTGGGCGAACCAAATTACGGCAGGAGGGGTCGCTGGAACAGGAGTAGTTGCTGGGGCAGGAGGCAGTTCTGGAGCAGATGCTGAGAAACAGGCATGGCTAGCTAAATATGCCACCGGAACAAGTCATGAACGCTCAACCTCTGCAGCTCCTACGGCGGATCAGATCACTGCAATCTTGAGAGACCAGTTCGGCATCCTGCCAAAGAAGAGAATGATCGGCTATTCCAAGCCGTATCCCAACGAGTATGACCTAATTCCACTACCGCCTAAGTATCGGCTCCCTGACTTCACAAAATTCAGTGGATCAGAAGGGTCCAGCTCAATTGAACACGTGAGCCGATATTTAGCACAGTTGGGCATGGTCTCAGCTTCAGACGAGCTACGTGTGAGGTTCTTTTCACAATCTCTCACGGGTCCGGCCTTTGGGTGGTACACCTCGTTGCCACCAGATTCGGTTCGAATGTGGAAGCAGCTGGAAGAGCGTTTCACATACGTATCATTCAGAAGCTACTGAAGCGGCATTGCCGATCGACACAGGTTCGGCAAAGGCGAGGAGAGACGGTGTCTGAATACATCGCTTCAGGACCGTCGGGAACCGATGTTATTCGGTTCGTTTATCTGAGAAGGAAGCAGTCGAGCTGGCGATAGCAGGCCTGTCAGCGCCGCTCAAAGATGTGACCTTCCAAGCAGACTACAATTCACTGGCGCATATGGTTCAGAAATTGACATCGTATGAACAGCGCCACCCAGAATTGTACCAGGACAAGTTCAAGCACGTCGCCCTGATCGAGATGGAAGAAGATGAAGATTTTGCAGGAGATCAGGAAGTCGCCGTGGCTGAATGGACTCGGGGGGAACAGCCCGTGTCCTGCAAGTGGGTGAAACAACCAGGGCCTGCGAAAGGGTTTGACTTTGATTTAAGCAAAACGGAGCAGATTTTTGATTTGCTGCTAAAGGAAAAACAGCTGAAGTTACCCGAAGGCCACAAAATCCCCACGTTACAAGAAATGAACGGCAGGCCATACTGCAAATGGCATCACACGTTCACTCATGCCACCAATGACTGCAAAGTCTTGCGCGGACAGATTCAAATGGCGATAGAACAAGGCCGATTACTCTTCGGTCAGTTTGCCATGAGAGTTGACACGCATCCGTTTCCTGACGTCAACATGGTCGATCTTAGTCACTACATAAGACGCGAGCCAGGTTTCTCTTTTGATATCAACATGGCAGGGCTTGCAGATCGCCATAACAAGGATAAGCCAGAGAGCAGTCACTCCCGTGGCAAAGATAAAGGGGAGGCCGATCCACGCGACCGGCCCCAGCAAGATGACAGACGGTATTTGACTGAGGAGGAGGTGAGAAGCGTGCGGTATCAACGACCACTCTCCGCACACCTCCTTAACAAGTATGAGCAGCAGTATGACCGACGTTGGCGCTACGACATAGATGATGAGAGAGATCGTCGGTCTGATGCAGATGACAGGAAATACCGTCGATATGATAGAAACAATGAAGGGTATGAGCGTCACGCTAGAGGGAGGTCAAGAGAGCAAGAGGACATGGATAGGCATTGGAACTGTCCTTTCTTCAAACATTGCTGGGACTCAGGAATGAGCCGATTGCCTACAATCGAGAACTGCCCAGAATGTAGACAGAAGAGGAAGGGAACAAATGAAGTTTCAGTGTTCAAGCGTCTAGGACCTCTCCCACCTCAGAAAAAACGAGCTGAGTCATCTCAAGATGAAGACTTCGAGGAGTCAGAGGAAGAAGATAGATATCACACCGACCAAGGTGGTGCCCTGATGGACTCAGCCACTCCCAAAAGCGCAGAGTGCAACGGCTACGTAACTTGGAGGAAGCCGAGGCGCAGTACCTGTACACGTTGAGGAAAGCACGGCCCGATCTGGCCGTGAAAATTCAGCAAACATTGGAGATGGAGACTCGCCCACCAAAGAAAGTGTGGCGACCTAAGCAGACAAAAGCCGATGCAGAGGCGTCGGCTGATACAAACATGGTGTTTATACTCCCGTCAGAATTTTGTGCTCCAAGAGACGAGGAAGTGTCAGTGGCACAGTTCGATTGCGGCCCGCGGCCAGTCATCTTTGAGAAGCCACGAGAGAGGAGCTACAGGCATCTGAAAGCCCTATACTTGAAAGGTTATATCAATGGGCAGCCTATCAGCAAGATGCTGGTTGACACGGGAGCAGCAGTCAATATAATGCCGTACTCCATGTTACGACGTTTGGGACGTTCCAATGAAGATCTGATCAAGACCAACGTCACGCTAAGCGACTTCAACGGCCAAGCGTCAGAAGCCAAGGGTGTTCTGAACGTAGACTTAACTGTCGGCCGAAAAACCATCCCTACGTCGTTCTTCATCGTCGACAGCAAAAGCACTTACGCTGTCCTGCTAGGAAGGGATTGGATCCACGCCAACTGTTGCATTCTATCCACAATGCATCAGTGCATCATACAATGGGATGGAGATGAAGTGGAGGTTGTTCATGCAGATGACTCGATCGAGATCTCTTTGGCTGGCATGAACATTTGGGATGCAGACGACCAAGAGCCGCTCTCTGGAATCAATCTGGATGGCTGTGAGCGCATCGAAGCTTCAAAAAACGGGGTGAGGCTGGTCTTATCCACTGGCCTGACAGAGTAGCAAGATCAGAGTCTATGGACGTACGTGGCAAGGCCGATCCCTGCGATCGGCCCAAAAAATAAAAAGCAGGATCTCACCTCAAGCACGTCACGTAGCTATAGCAGAGAACCAAGAAGTTGTGGACCCTCATTAAGCATTGCAATGAAAAAGGAGGCCGATTCTAGCAATCGGCCAAAATTAGCCTCAACAGGCCTTCTGCCTGTGTTCACCATTGATTTAGCAGGTGATGGAAAGCTGGGGTATGGGTTTACATCAGCTGATGAACTAGAAGAGATTGACATTGGTCCTGGGGATAAGCCACGACCAACATTTATCAGCAAAAAGTTGGATCCACAGCTGAGGAGCCAGTTGATAGCCCTGTTGAAAGAATACCCAGATTGTTTCGCATGGGATTATACAGGTAAAGTATAGACCTTTACTACGCAATACAACTGCAAGGGAGGCCGATTCCAGCAATCGGCTAAAATTATTCTCACCACACGTGTTAGCCGTGTGCTATTTAGCATGGTGAGTGGTGTGGCAGGCTTGTAGTTGGCTGGAAAGCCGATATCTTCAATTACTTGAAGGATTCGGCTCGGGGGGCATACACACAGAGAAGGTACGAGGCCACGAAGTATGTACCCAGGAGGAGCCGATTCATGAAATCGATCGGCTAATAAAAAATCGAAAATAGGAAAATTTTAAGTACAGCCGATGCTCGGACATCGACTTAAGAATAAAAAGCCGATGCACAACCATCGACTCTAGAATTACAGAGTTTGAACTGCCACTTGAGCAGGCCTCACTGAAGGAAAGTTTCTAAGGCACAGAGTGCGCCAGTACGGACGTGATCCACCTCTGCGATCTCGGCCTCGTCATCATCATCCTTGCCGGCCACCAGTTGTTTGTTCAAGACAACGTCACGACTGGCCAGAGCTTCAACTGCAGCGTCACTGGGACGTGGGGCTGGATTTCTTCAAGGATGTTCTTCACCTCCTCGGAGTTTTCGACCAATGTCTCAATGGGTGAAGAAAGCAGAGCTTTGAGGCGTTGGAGTTGGGCAGCGATGACGCTGGGACTTGGTTCATCACGTGCTGTGGGAGGGGCCGGCTCGATAGATTCAGGGTCGAACGACAGCAAGCCTGAGAGATCACAACCCTGACAAACAACAAGAGCAGCATAAGCATGCAGATCAGGGTAAGGGCGAGCCCAACAAAGGGAGCATACCTCTCCTAGGACCATGGGAACAGCCGATGACGATGCAATCGGCTGTGGCGTTTTTGCCTGGGGTTTGGCCAAGGTGGCGACTTGGTCGATGTCACCTTTAGAGGTTGTTACGTCCAGAGTTGTGGAGGGCATCAGAACTTCATCAACATCCCCACTGGAAGTTTCATCAGTCTGCAAAAAAGATGGTGAGCCGATCTGAGCAGCAAAGCACAAGAATTGAGCTAGGAGGAGTTGGAGAGCCATTACATTTGAAGCTTCTTGGTTCGAGGAAGGGGTTTGCTGATCCTTCCGAGCCCTCTTGGTGCATCGACTCTTTGTGCGTAAGTTTTCCTGGCAGCCACCTTTCTCACTGCTGTTCTCGCCCTGACTGAGGCTCGGGGGGCAGCTGGCCCTGAAGATCCATAACCAGGTTTTATGATCCTGTTTGAGGTGCTCATGCCAACTGGGAGGAAGCAGGGACGGATCATGATGGAATATAACTGCCGAGTGCTATCGTCATCGGCAAAGCTGTCTAACCTGAAGGAGACTGGATTTTCAAAATTTTCAGACTCCTGATAAGGAAAGAAGAGAGGGTCATCCAGGCCCTGGTAAAAAGTTCTGAACCATCCTGATGCTTCCTTGGGGTTCAGTTTGATGCCTGGAAGACTGTACAAGGCTTTGCCCTGGTGATTTGGAGCGGTTAAGGATTACCTTCAGGCCAGAGACCGTGGCATTGGCGCTGGATGATTTCGCCATTGGGTTCGCTGCGGAGTTTGGATTTGCGTGTCCAAGATCTAGGGTTCGCGCGGCTGCGGGCTGGACCTGTTCGATTGGAAATTTGGGATAACTGAATTGACCTGTCTCGCAATTTATCGTGAAGGACTGATGCGTTGCCATCGGCTCATTGAGCATTGACCAAGTTGACAATCGGCAAAGTCAGTAGAGGGGAAATCGGGAGGAAATCGGCAAAATCAAATTAAAGGAAGTTCTTCATTGATAATGGGATTTCTTACATAAAAGAGCTGATTGCTCTCAAAAGGAAGAACCAGGGGATACATTGCCCCATCTACTACTACTGATCCTATGCTAAGGATCCTATCTATGGGCCGTCGCTGCCCTCGTCGTCGCCGTCGTCGCCGCTGTCGGCACTACTCCCGGCGGGCTCGTCGTCGCTGCTGCCGCGGCCGCCGGCAGGGCCCTCGTTGTCCTCATCCTCCTCGTCAGCGTCGTCGTCGCTGTCGAAGTCGCTGAGGTTTCCCGGCCAGGGGCAGAAGCGCTTGGCCGGCGGCTCGTCGGAGGAGGTGTCGTCCTCCTCATCCTCTTCCTCCTCCTCCTCCTCGAAGGAGGTGAAGTCGTCCCAGGAGAAGCGATCGTCATCGCTCTCCTCCTCCGTTTCCCCGTCGGCAAGGAAGCGGAGGTCACTCTCCCCGTCGGTCAAGGATTTGTCATCCTCGGACCAGACGGAGGAGTCGTGGTCTTCCTTGTCCCACGTCGTTGGGGCAAGGATGTCGTACGCCGCCTGCGTGCCCCACTCTGGTGTCGACTCTCGAAGGGGAGAGGACACATAGGAAAGCCCTGAGGAAGCCGATGAATCGGAGGAGGAAGAGGAAGACATGGCTACAGAGGGAGAGGGTTTTTTGGCTGACGGCTAGTTCGGAGCAGTTTTCGAGGATGTGGTGCCAAAACTGTCAAATTGTGCAGAGAAGTTGAGAAGGCATGGCGTCATGATGAAGAATACTAGGACGGTTCTGCTCTGCCACGACATGACCCTTCAAAGGAAAACAGAGTGGTTTTGAAATTATCATTGCCAAAACCAGGGGGCATGTGTTATCACCAGATTTTGGCCAAATCAGGAGATGGGCTTGAAGGATATACGCGTGGAGCATCTCTGAAGCGGCCTTGCACGGAGAGTTTGGGCTAGTTTGCCCGTGTATCTGTAAATATAGTAGATTGCATCTTAGTTTAGAATTAAAAGATAGAGTTTAACCCGTGCACGGTTAGGTGCACGCCCGAATTAGAAAGTCCCTTGGACTATAAATATGTATCTAGGGTTATCGAGAAGGGAGGACAATCACGTTCACAACAAACACAAATCAGGCGCATCGCCACCCCTTCTTTCGAGGGTTTCTTCCGGGTAAGCATCATGCTGCCTAGATCGCATCTTGCGATCTAGGCAGTACACGTTTATTCGTTATCTTGTGTTGCTCGTGCTGAAGCATTGTTGATGGCGAGTAGCACTATTTATCATAGGTGTTTTGGGGCTTGCATGGATGCTTTTCTTATACATGCTTGCTTAGCTATGCTGCCCCTCGATATCTAGCTGCCCTTATACCTACCTAGGTGTAAGGGCAGCACCTTGCTTGTTCGTTATTTAGTAGATCCAATCTGTTATAGTTGCTCCTTGATTCTTCAAGGATTGGTTTAATATCTGTATGGTTAGGCCTTGCAAACGGGTTGAACGATCCGGTAGTGCGTAAGGTATGGTTTGTTAGTCCTAAGAGGGATGTTCCGGGAATTGACTTAATGTTGGTTTTTAGGCCTCTTTTAGGGTTAGTTTTCCATTATCTTTCGTGTCTATTAGGCTCAACTACGCGTAGGATGTTCCGATCATGCGGTGAAAACCCTAAACTGTCGTAGATTGGTTTAGCTTTATATTGATCAAGCAGGAGCCCCATGTTATCGTTAACCCGACGCGAACCATGGGGCGATCGGCTCTTTGAGCCGATCCACAGGGCAACCTGAGAGCCGATCGGGCTCGTATTTAATGTTTACGTGTCTACCATGCAGGAAACTAATCGAAGCAATCCAACACCTTCCTGATCAGGTATAGGTCAGGTGGCACGCCCTTGCAACCGCTAGGACGTGTGCCGGAACATTTGCGGGACGACGTCGAGGGACCAGGGCCCCCTGCAGTCTTGGAAGCCTCCCGGCTCTTCGTGTTGCTTAACCACTGCTCGCCGGTGGTTTTGGCAGGCAACAGGTACTCGCGGATCTTGTGAACCTTCTCTTCGCTTCTCGGAGAACATCTGGCCCAAAGACTTGGCTTTCTCCGACTTCCGACCAATTCAGAGGGGTACTGCACTTCCTTCCGTACAGGGCTTCAAAGGGGGCCATCTGTAGATGGCTTGATAAGTGTTGTTGTACGAGAATTCCGCGTACGGTAGGCAGTCTTCCCACTTGGATCCATATTCCAGTACACAAGCTCTCAACATGTCTTCGAGTATCTGGTTGACCCTTTCAGTCTGTCCATCCGTCTGCGGGTGATATGCTGTGCTGAAATTCAGCCGGGTTCCTAGTCCTTCATGTACTTTCTGCCAGAATCTTGAGGTGAATTGAGATCCTCTATCTGACACAATTGACTTCGGGGTTCCGTGCAGGGCGACTATTCTGGAGATATATAACTCTGCTAGCTTGGGGCCTTGATAGGTGGTCTTGACGGGGATAAAATGGGCTACCTTGGTCAACCTATCGACCACTACCCAAATAGAATCATTTCCTTTGCTAGATTTGGGCAGTCCGGTGATAAAGTCCATTCCGACCGAATCCCACTTCCATTCCGGAATCTGTAAGGGTTGCAACAGTCCTGCGGGTCGTTGATGTTCTGCCTTGACTCTCTGACAGATATCACACTTGGCGATGTAGCTCCCGATTTCTCGCTTCATTCCATGCCACCAAAATTGTTCCTTCAAGTCTTGGTACATCTTGGTACCTCCGGGGTGGATGGAGTAAAGGGTGTCGTGGGCCTCCTTCAGGATGACTTGCTTCAATTCTGAATCTGATGGCACACATAGGCGTCCGTTGTACCAAAGCACTCCTTCTTCATCTTCGGTGAATCCCGGTGCCTTTCCTGCTCTTGATTCTTGATCCGGCATTTCCTTTCTGGGCTTCTTTGATCTGGCTAATCAAAGTAGGTTGCAGCTCTATGCTTGCTAGGTATCCTTCGCTGACTAGCTCCAGTCTAAACTGTTCAAACTCTTCATACAGACTAGGTTGTTCTGCTGCGATCATGGAGTTCAGCTGACACGGCTGTCTACTCAAAGCATCCACTACGACATTGGCCTTGCCGGGGTGGTAGTGAATTTCCAGGTCGTAATCCTTGATCAATTCTATACATCTCCTCTGCCTCATGTTCAGTTCCTTCTGGGTGAAAATATACTTCAGACTCTTGTGATCCGAGTAGATCTCGCATCGATTACCCATGAGGTAATGACGCCATACTTTCAAAGCTAAAACTATGGCTGCAAGCTCGAGGTCATGGGTTGGATAATTCTGCTCATGCTGCTTCAGTTGCCGTGACAGATACGATATCACCTTGCCTTCTTGCATCAATATGCTGGCGTGTAGTCGACAACTTCCTTGTGACGGTAAAGCACACGTCCGTTGGGAACCCCAAGAGGAAGGTATGATGCGCACAGCGACAAGTTTTCCCTCAGAAAGAAACCAAGGTTATCGAACCAGTAGGAGCCAAGAAGCACGTGAAGGTTGTTGGTGGAGGAATGTAGTGCGGCGCAACACCAGTGAAACCAGCGCCAACGTGGAACCTGCACAACACAATCAAAGTACTTTGTCCCAACGTAACAGTGAGGTTGTCAATCTCACCGGCTTGCTGAAAACAAAGGATTGAGCGTATCGAATGGAAGATGGTGTTTGTTTGCAAAGAACAGTAAAAACAGTAGAATGTATTCAGATGTAAAAGAATGGACCGGGGTCCACAGTTCACTAGAGGTGTCTCTCCAATAAGATAACTAACATGCTGGGTGAACAAATTACAGGCGGGTAATTGACAAATAAAGATTCAATACATATCAACGATGATTACTATGTGATTTAATCAGGGCATTACGACAAAGTACATAGACCGCTATCCAGCATGCATCTATGCCTAAATAATCCACCTTCAGGTTATCATCCGAACCACTTCCAGTATTAAGTTGTAAACAACAGATAATTGCATTAAGTATGGTGCGCAATGTAATCAACACAAATATCCTTAGACAAATCATAAATGTTTTATCCCTAGTAGCAACAGCACATCCACAACCTTAGAACTTTCTGTCACTGTCCCAGATTCAATGGAGGCATGAACCCACTATCGAGCATAATTACTCCCTCTTGGAGTTACAAGTATCAACTTGGCCAGAGCCTCTACTAGCAACGGAGAGCATGCAAGAACATAAACAACACATATATGATAGATTGATAATCAACTTAACATAATATTCTATATTCATCGGATCCCGCCAAACACAACATGTAGCATTACAAATAGATGATCTTGATCATGTTAGGCAGCTCACAAGATCTAAACAATGATAGCACAAGCGGAGAAGACAACCATCTAGCTACTGCTATGGACCCATAGTCCAAGGATGAACTACTCACGCATCAATCCGGAGGCGGGCATGATGATGTAGAGCCCCTCCGGTGATGATTCCCCTCTCCGGCAGGGGGTGAGGCGATCTCCTGAATCCCGAGATGGGATTTGGCGGCGGCCTCTCGGTAATGTTTTCCGTATCGTGGCTCTCGGTACAGGGGTTTCGCGACGAAGGCTATTTGTAGGCGGAAGGGTAGGCCAGGCGGCGACGAGGGGCCCACACAACAGGCCGGCGCGGCCAGGGGCTTGGGCCGCGCCGCCCTGTTGTGTCGGCGCCTCGTGGCCCCACTCGTACCTCCTCGGTCTTCGAAGCTTCGTGTAAAAATAGGCCCCGGGCGTTGATTTCGTCCAATTCGAGAATATTTCCTTACTAGGATTTCTGAAACCAAAAACAGCAGAAAAACAGCAACTGGCACTTCGGCATCTTGTTAATAGGTTAGTGCCGGAAAATGTATAATAATGTTGTAAAGTATGTATAAAACATTCAAGTATTGTCATAAAAGTAGCATGGAACATAAGAAATTATAGATACGTTTGCGACGTATCAAGCATCCCCAAGCTTAGTTCCTACTCGCCCTCGAGTAGGTAAACGATAACACAAATAATTTCTGAAGTGACATGCTACTAACATAATCTTGATCAAAATTATTGTAAAGCATATGAGATGAATGGAGTGATCTGAACAAAAGATTGCTAACAAAGATAATGACTAAGCAAATGAATCATATAGCAAAACTTTTCATGAATAGTACTTTCAAACAAGAATCAATAAGACTTGCATAAGAGCTAACTCATAAGCAATAAATTCAAAGTAGAATGCATTGAAGCAACACAAAGGATGATTAAGTTTCAGCAATTGCTTTCAACTTGTAACATGTATATCTCATGGATATTTGTCAACATAGATTAATATAACAGGTGCAATAAGTAGACATGTAAGAATCAATGCACACAGTTAACACAAGTGTTTGCTTCTAAGATAGAAAGAAGTCGGTAAACTGACTCAAGATAAAGTAAAAGAATGGCCCTTCGCAGAGGGAAGCATGGATTACTATTTTTGTGCTAGAGCTTTTGTTTTGAAAACATAGAAACAATTTTGTCAACGGTAGTAATAATTCATATGTGCTATGCATAATACTTCCTACAAGTTGCATGTCTCATGCATAGAGTACTAATAGTGCTCGCACCTTGTCCTACTTAGCTCGGAAGACACGGATTATCATCGCATAACATATGTTTCAACCAAGTGTCACAAAGGGGTACCTCTATGCCGCCTGTACAAGTGTCTAAGGAGAAAGCACGCATTGGATTTCTCGCTTTTGATTATTCTCAACTTAGACATCCATACCGGGACAACATAGACAACAGATAATGGACTCCTCTTTTAATGCTTAAGCATTCAACAACAGTTAATATTCTCATAAGAGATTGAGGTTGTATGTCCAAACTGAAACTTCCACCATGATACATGGCTTTAGTTAGCTGCCCAATGTTCTTCTCTAACATATGCATACTCAAACCATTTGATCATGAAATCGCACTTACTTCAGACAAGACGAACATTCATAGCATCTCACATGATATCCAACAAAGGTAAAGTTGATGGCGTCCCCAGAAACATGGTTACCGCTCAACAAGCAACTTATAAGAATTAAGACACATAACTACATATTCATCACCACAATAGTTTTTAAGCTATTTGTCCCATGAGCTATATATTGCAAAGATAAAGGAATGAAATTTTAAAGGTAGCACTCAAGTAATTTACTTTGGAATGGCAGAAAAATACCACATAATAGGTAGATATGGTGGACACAAATGGCATGGGTTTTGGCTCAAGGTGTTTGGATGCACGAGAAGCATTTCCTCTCAGTACAAGGTTTGGGCTAGCAAGGTTGTTTGAAGCAAACACAAGTATGAACAGGTACAGCAAAACTTACACAAGAACATATTGCAAGCATTATAAGACTCTACACTGTCTTCCTTGTTGTTCAAAACACTATACCCGAAAATATCTAGACTTAGAGAGACCAATCATGCAAACCAAATTAAACAAGCTCTACGGTAGTTCTTCGTTAATAGATTAAACTACATGATGCAAGAGCTTAAACATGATCTATGAGAGCTCAAACAATTGCCAAGTTACCAAACCATATGCAGCATTTTCTGATTCCAACCAAATAGCAATTTAACGAAGCAATTTAGCCTTCGCCATGAACATTAAAGCACAATTAAGAACACAAGTGTTCCATATGAAAAAGCGGAGCGTAATATCTCCAATATAAGAATGGCGGGATCCAACTTTATTCAAACAAAACAAAAATAAAAGCAAACTGACGCTCCAAGTAAAGAACATATATAGGATGTGATGGAATAAAAATATAGTTTCACTAGAAGTGACCTGATAATGTTGTCGATGAAGAAGGGGATGCCTTGGGCATCCCCAAGCTTAGATGCTTGAGTCTTCTTAAATATGCAGGGATGAACCACCGGGGTATCCCCAAGCTTAGACCTTTCACTCTTCTTGATCATAGTATATCATCCTCTTCTCTTGACCCTTGAAAACTTCCTCCACACAAACTTCAAGCAAACTCATTAGAGAGTTAGTCCATAATTACAAATTCACATATTCAGAGGTGACACAATCATTCTTAACACTTCTGGACATTGCACAAAGCTTCTGAAAGTTAATGGAACAAAGAAACTCATTCAACATAGCAAAAGCGGCAATGTGAAATAAAAGGCAGAATCTGTCAAAAACAGAACAGTCCGTAAAGATGAATCTGGCAGGGGATCTTAACTTGCTCAAATGGAAAAACTCAAAACTAGTGAAAGTTGCGTACATATATGAGGATCACGCTCGTAAATTTTCCGATTTTTTTACAGAGACTTCTGCGAGAATTCGTGACATACAGCAATGCTGTTTCTGTGCAGCGATCCAAATCTATCGTCAACTTTAACATAGAAACTTTACTTGGCACAAAAACATGATAAGGAGAGGTTGCTACAGTAGTAAACAACTTCCAATACTCAACAATACAGTAAATAAAATGAAACATGGGTTATCTCCCAAGAAGTGATTTTCTTTAACGCCTTTCAGCTAGGCGCAGAAAGTGCAAATCAAGTAACATCAAGAGAAGAAGCATCAACATCATTATTTTTCTTACAAACACAACTTGTTGCAGAGGGTACCTTAGATGCTCCATTATCTAAATTTCCTATGGTGGTGCTAGGGGTTTTATCAATTTTAGGCCTATAGTAATTCTTTTGTTTAGACACCTTAGAGGCATACATGAATTTTTGCTCTTTACCCACATAAGCTTTCTCCTTATACTTGAGAGAAGAAAAAGTTGAACCCAAGGTTCCCATAGCTTTTTCAAGTTCATCAATCCTATTGGTTTGATTATCATGGACAACACAAGTTCCTAGGATACTAATTCTTTCATCAATTCCTCCTAGGGATTTATCAAGTTCATCAGTTTTATCAAATAACATTTCCAATTTAGTTTCAATACTTGGAAATTTTTTCTCTATGGTTTCCAATTTTTTCATAACATCCTCAAGAGAGATTTCAATTTTAACTTCATTAACAGGTGGTATTCCAACTAGACTCTCAATGATGCAACTAGCTTCTAAAGCGGGAGTACCTAGAAAATTACCTCCCGAAAGAGTATCAAGAACATACCTATTCCAACTAGATAAGCCAACATAAAAGTTCCTAAGAAGGATAGTAGTGGAGTGTTTCTTAATGCACCTATGATGAGCATTACTAATTCTATCGGATGAACGCTGGTGTTCACATGGGTAGGTGAGCACGCGCTTGCTATGCGACACGTGTCTAACACCGTTTATTCTACCGTTAGCCTGTAAATAAAATAATTGGCGTAGAGCCCCTCTTGCTCCCTGAGTTGAAAATGGGATCTTGACGCCTATATGGTAGTATCTAACATACTCCGTACTTTCTATCAAAAGAACCCTTAATCACATTTAGGATCTTGACACCTCTTTAACTCAAAAGAATCCTTAATCACATTTAGGATCTTGACACCTCTTTAACTCAAATGCACCTGGACAGTAGTGAGCCGTTGTTTTTGCCAAAACAGAAAGTCTAACTTCTGGATCATCAATACATTTTTTATTTTTATTAAATCGCGTTGACATACCCGGTGGTAGTTGTAGCACCGCAATGCAATTGGAAAATGCAATTTTGTCCCAGAAAAATCACAAACGAGTCAAACGAGTCTACCATGTCCAGTTTCATCCGTGCTGATTGTGCACGGCATATTTCCGCTCGTGCTCATCGGTTTGTGAACAGATAAAGCACAGGAGCCGAAGAGAGCGGCCGGAGCCCGGAGGTTACCAGATGGCTGCGCCGGAGATGTCGGCGGAGCCGGGGGCGCCGGGGAGGTGGTCTCTTCACGGCAAGACGGCGCTCGTCACCGGCGGCACTCGCGGGATTGGGTATCCCTCCACCATCTCTTTCTCTTCATTACCAACGCCCATAACTCTGCGAGATTCCCTCGATGGTCAAGCTTGAGCAGCTCATGTGATGCGCGCGCAGGCGCGCGGTGGTGGAGGAGCTGGCGGCGCTGGGGGCGGCCGTGCACACCTGCTCCCGGAAGGAGGCGGAGCTGGGCGACCGCCTAAAGGAGTGGGAGGCCAAGGGCTTCCGCGTCACCACCTCCGTCTGCGACCTCTCCGTGCGGGACCAGCGGGAGCGCCTGGTCGGCGAGGTCGCCGAACGCTTTGGCGGCAAGCTCGACATCCTCGTGAGTTGGAACCAATTGCTCACGCGCGTCCGTTATTTCTCTTCCGTGGTGGAAGGAGGAGGAGTGGTACAGCTCGAGGAGCGGCCTTGCGGCTCAAATCGAGACCTTAGTTGGCTCGCCGCGCCACGCGCTCCCCTGCTCTGGCTCCTCCCGTGCCGGTCGACGCCATCGAGCGTCCCAAAATTGATTCAGCCGGCGGATTCCAAGGGGATTTTAAGGGGAGGCTCAAAATTTATTCAGCGGCGGCAGTGCGCTCCAATTCTTCGTCGGGCAGGGACACCACGGCGAAGACGCCAGGTTCGTGGCCGTCGGAGCATCAGGGCCTGCTGTACGGCGGCAACCCCGGCCTCAATGGCGTTGAAGATCGGCAGCGGTTTGCCTCGTCGTCTTCCCAGCGGCGGCGGCGGCGCCGGTGCTCTGAGCCGAGAGGCGCGGGCGCCGCCGCCATGCGCGGGGGAGGTTGGCGGCGGAGGACATGGTTTGGGTCTGGCTGTTGTGGAGGAAGTGGAGTAGTGGGGTGGAGGTGGGCGTGATTAGGGGGAAGATGCCGGGACTGCTTTTTAATAATACGACAACAGCCAAGAAGAGATTCACGCCGTATGGTCGCCGTGAGCCATAAAATGAATCTCAACGTTGATCCAACGGTAACGAAGGCGTGCGCACGTACCCTCCTGAACACCAAATCCACTCTCCTAATTCTATACCAAGCATCTTTAAAACTTTCTCCACCTTGTTGCTTAAAAGAACGAATTTCAACTTCAGGATTACTCATGATAACAGTAATAAAATAAACTAGGCAAATAAAGTAAAGACAAGTAACTAATTTTTTTGTGTTTTTGATATAGAGCTAGTAAATAAGACAATAAGTAAAGTAACTATTTTTTTTGTGTTTTTGGATATGAAGCAAACAAGACAGTAAATAAAATAAAGTAAAGCAAGACAAAAACAAAGTAAAGAGATTGGAAGTGAGACTCCCCTTGCAGCGTGTCTTGATCTCCCCGGCAACGGCGCCAGAAATTTAGCTTGATGCGCGTAGATGTACACGTCCGTTGGGAACCCCAAGAGGAAGGTATGATGCGCACAGCGACAAGTTTTCCCTCAGAAAGAAACCAAGGTTATCGAACCAGTAGGAGCCAAGAAGCACGTGAAGGTTGTTGGTGGAGGAATGTAGTGCGGCGCAACACCAGTGAAACCGGCGCCAACGTGGAACCTGCACAACACAATCAAAGTACTTTGTCCCAACGTAACAGTGAGGTTGTCAATCTCACCGGCTTGCTGAAAACAAAGGATTAAGCGTATCGAATGGAAGATGGTGTTTGTTTGCAAAGAACAGTAAAACAGTAGAATGTATTCAGATGTAAAAGAATGGACCGGGGTCCACAGTTCACTAGAGGTGTCTCTCCAATAAGATAACTAACATGCTGGGTGAACAAATTACAGGCGGGCAATTGACAAATAAAGATTCAATAGATATCAACGATGATTACTATATGATTTAATCAGGGCATTACGACAAAGTACATAGACCGCTATCCAGCATGCATCTATGCCTAAATAATCCACCTTCAGGTTATCATCCGAACCCCGTATTAAGTTGTAAACAACAGATAATTGCATTAAGTATGGTGCGTAATGTAATCAACACAAATATCCTTAGACAAAGCATCAATGTTTTATCCCTAGTAGCAACACACATCCACAACCTTAGAACTTTCTGTCACTGTCCCAGATTCAATGGAGGCATGAACCCACTATCGAGCATAATTACTCCCTCTTGGAGTTACAAGTATCAACTTGGCCAGAGCCTCTACTAGCAACGGAGAGCATGCAAGAACATAAACAACACATATATGATAGATTGATAATCAACTTAACATAATATTCTATATTCATCGGATCCCGCCAAACACAACATGTAGCATTACAAATAGATGATCTTGATCATGTTAGGCAGCTCACAAGATCTAAACAATGATAGCACAAGCAAAGAAGACAACCATCTAGCTACTGCTATGGACCCATAGTCCAAGGATGAACTACTCACGCATCAATCCGGAGGCGGGCATGATGATGTAGAGCCCTCCGGTGATGATTCCCCTCTCCGGCAGGGTGCCGGAGGCGATCTCCTGAATCCCCGAGATGGGATTGGCGGCGGCGGCCTCTCAATGTTTTCCGTATCGTGGCTCTCGGTACGGGGTTTCGCGACGAAGGCTATTTGTAGGCGGAAGGGTAGGTCAGGGGGCGACGCGAGGGCCCCACACAACAGGCGGCGCGGCCAGGGCTTGGGCCGCGCCGCCCTGTTGTGTCGGCGCCTCGTGGCCCCACTTCGTACCTCCCTCGGTCTTCTGGAAGCTTCGTGTAAAAATAGGCCCTGGGCGTTGATTTCGTCCAATTCCGATAATATTTCCTTACTAGGATTTCTGAAACCAAAAACAGCAGAAAACAGCAACTGGCACTTCGGCATCTTGTTAATAGGTTAGTGCCGGAAAATGTATAATAATGGTGTAAAGTATGTATAAAACATTCAAGTATTGTCATAAAAGTAGCATGGAACATAAGAAATTATAGATACGTTTGCGACGTATCACAATACACATCCAAGACCAATCTTGGATGCATCACAATAGACATCGAATGGCTTGGTGATGTCCAGCATGATTAGGATTGGGGCTATGCTTAGTCTTGCCTTAAGCTGCTGAAAGCTCTCTTCGCATTTATCAGTCCATTCAAACCTCTTGTCCTTCTTCAACAGTTGTGTCATCGGCCTTGCGATGCTCGAAAATCCTTCAACAAATCTGCGGTAATCTCCTGCTAATCCAAGAAATGCGCGGACCTCGGTCTGAGTGGTTGGGGCTTTCCATTCTTCAACGGTTTTGATCTTGGCGGGATCTACGGCAATTCCTCCTGCAGACAAGATATGTCCCAGGAATCCTACTTCCTTCAACCAAAACTCGCACTTGCTGAACTTGGCATACAACTTGTGTTGTCTAAGGGTTTCTAGGATAACTTCCAAATGTTGCTCATGTTCTTCTTCGGATTTGGAATAGATAAGGATGTCGTCGATGAAGACAACGACAAACTTATCCAAAAAGTTCATGAAGATCTTATTCATGAGGTTCATGAAGTAAGCCGGGGCATTGGTTAATCCAAAAGACATGGCATTGTACTCATACAACCCATATCTGGTGGTAAAGGCAGTCTTTGGGATATCCGTTGCACGGATATTCAGCTGATGATAACCAGTCCTAAGATCAATCTTAGAGAACACGGTGGCACCGGTCAACTGGTCAAACAGGTCTTCTATCTTCGGCAAGGGGTATTTGTTCTTGATGGTGACATCGTTAAGCTTACGGTAATCCGTACATAAATGAGTGGCACCGTCCTTCTTATCCACAAACAAAACTGGTGATCTCCAAGGTGATGCACTTGGTTGGATTAAACCTTTGGCTAGCATATCATCCAGTTGCTTCTTCAGCTCCACTAACTCTGTCGGGTTCATACTATAGGCTCTCTGGGCTATAGGTCCTGTTCCAGGGATTAACTCGATGATAAACTCGATATCTCGATCTGGGGACATACCGGGTAGATCATCTGGAAACACATCAGGGTATCGACAAACGACCCTAATCTGATCCAGGGTTGGCTTGGCTAAACTCTGGTTGCAGGTGAATTTTCTGGGCAGTCTTTCAGATATGTGCTCCACTAATATTCCGGTTCTGAAAACCGGGGCGGGACATCTGCATCTGCGGCTTGTTGTTTCTTGGGGCGAAACCACCGCTTGAGCTGGGGCGATACCTTGGGGTATTGCTGGGCCCACTTTGGTGCATCATGCGGCGCTTGCGGTTCTCGTTTTCTTGGTGAAGTTTGCCCTCCATCTGGATGGCGGAATCCACCAGGGCTTCAAGGTCGGCGAAGGGGATGTTGACTAGGACTGTCTGCATCTCGTCGTGCAGACCATTCAGGAATCTCTCCTTTCTTTTCTCGGTGGTGTCGGTTTCATCGGGGGCGTACCTTGACAGGGTGAGGAACCTGTCGCGGTATTCTACCACCGACATCCGGCCTTGCTTGAGTTCACGGAACTCGTCCCTCATTTTCTTGATCAAACCCGGGGGCACGTGGTACTTGCTGAACTTGAGCTTGAAATCAGCCCAAGTCATGATCTGTCCGGCGTTCATAGCACGGGTGCTGGTCCACCAAGCTCTTGCTGGTCCTGCTAGGTAGTGCGTGGCAAACAACACTTTCTCATTGGCGTCAACTCCAGCCACTTCTAAGTTGTTTTCCATAGTCTGGAGCCAATCATCGGCATCCAGGGGTTCTTCAGTCTTGCTGAAAACAGGTGGGTTGGTGTTTTGGAAATTCTTGAGCTTTGATCCTGGGTGATCATGGTTTCCATGGCCCTGATTGGCGATCTGCTGCAGTGCTGCTATGTTGGCTTGCCTTTCAGCCCTTTCATCTTCTCTGTCAGCCATCAGAGTTTGCAGCAGTTGCATCATTGCATCTTGATTCGCACCGCGAGTCGGAGGGGCCATCTGAACATGTAGATAGATCATGAGATAAGAGGGAATTTTCTATGGCTTGTTTTGGGTAAGTTTTAAAACTTAAATTCTTTTGATGTTGAACACAAACACACATTCATTCATTCATTCAGCCTATATTACAAGCTAACACAAGGATGGTTTGAAGAACCATTTCACTCGCACTACGATACAAGGGACGGGATACAAACTCACACCTACACATGTGAACTAGTGCCACTACTCCTCATCATCATCATCCACATCGATCGGGATGAATCCATCTTCTCCGGCTTCGAGGAACTCATAGCCCTCGACATCAGTGTACTCATCCTCCTCGAAGTCATCGTCATCACTCGTGAAGGCTTCTCCTCCCTGAATGTCTTCACCTTCATCCTCCATCTCCTTCAGCTGGTCCTCTTGGGCCTTGACAGTTGCCTCCAAAGAGACTATCTTTGTGCGGAGGCGCGCAATGGTAGTGTCCTTCTTGGCACGTTGCAGGCGGAGTGACTTGCGGTCTGATACGCGTGAAGCACACGTCCGTTGGGAACCCCAAGAGGAAGGTGTGATGCGTACAGCAGCAAGTTTTTCCTTAGTAAGAAACCAAGGTTATCGAACCAGTAGGAGTCAAGGAACACATGAAGGTTGTTGGTGGAGGAGTGTAGTGCGGCGCAACACCAGTGAAACCGGCGCCAACGTGGAACCTGCACAACACAATCAAGATACTTTGCCCCAACGTAACAGTGAGGTTGTCAATCTCACCGGCTTGCTGAAAACAAAGGATTAAACGTATTGTGTGGAAGATGATGTTTGTTTGCAAAGAACAGTAGAGAACAATGATTGCAGTAGATTGTATTCAGATATAAAAGAATGGACCGGGGTCCACAGTTCACTAGTGGTGTCTCTCCAATAAGATAAATAACATGCTGGGTGAACAAATTACAGGCGGGCAATTGACAAATAAAGATTCAATACATATCATGATGATCACTATGATATTTAATCAGGACATTACGACAAAGAACATAGACCTCCATCCAGCATGCATCTATGCCTAAATAGTCCACCTTCAGGTTAGCATCCGCACCCCTTCCAGTATTAAGTTGCAAACAACAGACAATTGCATTAAGTACGGTGCGTAATGTAATCAACACAAATATCCTTAGAAAAAGCATTGATGTTTTATCCCTAGTAGCAACAGCACATCCACAACCTTAGAACTTTCTGTCACTGTCCCAGATTCAATGGAGGCATGAACCCACTATCGAGCATAAATACCCCCTCTTGGAGTTACAAGTATCAACTTGGCCAGAGCCTCTACTAGCAACGGAGAGCATGCAAGAACATAAACAACACATATATGATAGATTGATAATCAACTTGACATAATATTCTATATTCATCGGATCCCGCCAAACACAACATGTAGCATTACAAATAGATGATCTTGATCATGTTAGGCAGCTCACAAGATCTAAACATGATAGCACAAGAGGAGAAGACAACCATCTAGCTACTGCTATGGACCCATAGTCCAAGGATGAACTACTCACGCATCAATCCGGAGGCGGGCATGATGATGTAGAGCCCTCCGGTGATGATTCCCCTCTCAGGGTGCCGGAGGCGATCTCCTGAATCCCCCGAGATGGGATTGGCGGCGGCGGCGTCTCTGGAAGTATTTCCGTATCGTGGCTCTCGGTACAGGGGTTTTCGCGACGAAGGCTATAAGTAGGCGGAAGGGTAGGGTTGGAGGCGGCGCGGGGGGCTGATACGTCTCCAACGTATCGATAATTTCTTATGTTCCATGCTACTTTATTGATGATATCTACATGTTTTATGCACATTATATGTCGTATTTACGCATTTTCTGGAACTAACCTATTAACAAGATGCCGAAGTGCCAGTTCCTGTTTCTGCTGTTTTTGGTTTCAGAAATCCTAGTAACGAAATATTCTCGGAATTGGACGAAATCAACGCCGAGTTCCTATTTTGCCCGGAAGCATCCAGAACACACGAGAACCGCCGAGAGGGGGCACGGGGCCACCAAACCCTAGGCCGGCGCGGCCAAGGGGCCGCCCCCCTATAGTGTGGGCCCCAGTCCACCGACCTTGCCCTTCCGCCTATTTAAAGCCTCCGTCAAAAACCCTGAGGCGTTCGACGAAACCAGAGAAACCTTCCAGTCGCCACCATCGCGAAGCCAAGATGGGGGACAGGAGTCTCTGTTCCGGCACCTGCCGGACGGGGAAGTGCCCCCGGAAGGCTTCTCCATCGACACCGCTGCCATCTCCACCGCCATCTTCATCACCGCTGCTGCTCCCATGAGGAGGGAGTAGTTCTCCATCGAGGCTCGGGGCTGTACCGGTAGCTATGTGGTTCATCTCTCTCCTATGTAGTTCAATACAATAATCTCATGAGCTGCCTTACATGATTGAGATTCATATGATGATGCTTGTAATCTAGATGTCATTATGCTAGTCAAGTGAGTTTTACTTATGTGATCTCCGGAGACTCCTTGTCCCACGTGTGTAAAGGTGACAGTGTGTGCACCGTGTGGGTCTCTTAGGCTATATTTCACGAAGTACTTATTCACTGTTGAAGAGCGTAGTGAAGTGCTTATTTATATCTCTTTATGATTGCAATGTGCATCGTATCACAATTTATCTATGTGCTACTCTAGCAAAGTTATTAAAGTAGTTTTATTCCTCCTGCATGTGTGCAAAGGTGACAGTGTGTGCACCGTGTTAGTACTTGGTTTATGCTATGATCATGATCTCTTGTAGATTGCGAAGTTAACTATTGCTATGATAATATTGATGTGATCTATTCCTCCTACATATGCATGAAGGTGACAGTGTGCATGCTATGCTAGTACTTGGTTTAGTCTTTTGATCTATCTTACACTAAAGGTTACTAAAATATGAGCATTATTGTGGAGCTTGTTAACTCCGGCATTGAGGGTTCGTGTAATCCTACGCAATGTGTTCATCATCCAACAAAAGTGTAGAGTATGCATTTATCTATTCTGTTATGTGATCAATGTTGAGAGTGTCCACTAGTGAAAGTCTAATCCCTAGGCCTTGTTCCTAAATACTGCTACGTTACTACTGCTGCAATACTACCACCATCAACTACACGCCAGCAAGCTATTTTCTGGCATCGTTGCTACTGCTCATATATATTCATACCACCTGTATTTCACTATCTCTTCGCCGAACTAGTGCACCTATTTGGTGTGTTGGGGACACAAGAGACTTCTTGCTTTGTGGTTGCAGGGTTGCATGAGAGGGATATCTTTGACCTCTTCCTCCCTGAGTTCGATAAACCTTGGGTGATC
Organism: Lolium multiflorum; assembly: GCA_030979885.1. Classification (NCBI taxonomy): domain Eukaryota; kingdom Viridiplantae; phylum Streptophyta; class Magnoliopsida; order Poales; family Poaceae; genus Lolium; species Lolium multiflorum. Next base: position 184,201,265 of record CM061749.1, on the reverse strand, counting down.
CACTTAAGGGAAAACTTGCTGCTGTTCTACAAACCTCTCCTCTTGGAGGCCCAACATCTACAGGAAAGGAGGGGGAACGTAGACATCAAGCTATTTTTGGCGCCGTTGCCGGGGAGGAAAGGTAAAAGGTACTCACACTCCGGATCTTGGCTACTAAGCTATTCTCCGGCGCCGTTGTAAGTACTCGAAGCTATTTCCTTTAGACTCTGCAATTGCGACATTTGGTTTCTTGTTTACACTAGTTAGGCATAATGGAAAACAACAAAAATATGAGAGATCTTTATGAACTTTATCTTGAATTAGGACATGATGTGTTTGAAGAAAGAATTAAGAAACCCATGGAACTTTATATGCATGCTAATGGGAATGTTATTACTATGAATGCTTTGAACACTATTGTTGCTAATGCTATGGAAGATTCTAAGCTTGGGGAAGCTGGCTTTGATGAGCATGATATTTTTAGTCCCCCAAGCATTGAGGAGAAAATTTACTTTGATGATACTTTGCCTCCCATTTATGATGATTATAATGATAGTAGTCTTTTGTTACCACCTGTTATGGAGGATAAATTTGATTATGATTACAATATACCTCCTATATTTGATAGCTACTTTGTTGAATTTGCTCCCACTACAATTAATAAGAATGATTATGCTTATGTTGGGAGTAGTAATTATTTTATGCATGAGACTCATGATAGGAATGCTTTATGTGATAGTTATATTGTTGAGTTTGCTCATGTTGCTACTGAAAGTTATTATGAGAGAGGAAAATATGGTTGTAAAAATTTTCATGTTACTAAAACACCTCTCTATGTGCTGAAATTTTTGAAGCTACACTTGTTTTATCTTCCTATGCTTGTTACTTTGCTCTTCATGAACTTGTTTATTTACAAGATTCCTATGCATAGGAAGCATGTTAGACTTAAATGTGTTTTGAATTTGCCTCTTGATGCTCTCTTTTGCTTCAACTACTATTTCTTGCGAGTGCATCATTAAAACTGCTGAGCCCATCTTAATGGCTATAAAGAAAGAACTTCTTGGGAGATAACCCATGTATTTTTACTACAGTACTTTGTTTTATATTTGTGTCTTGGAAGTTGTTTACTACTGTAGCAACCTCTCCTTATCATGTTTTTGTGCCAAGTAAAGTTTCTATGTCAAAGTTGATGTTATATTTGGGATCGCTGCGCAGAAATAGCATTGCTGACTGTCACGAATCTGGGCACAGTTTTCTGTAGAAAATTCGAAAAAATCTGCCAATTTACGAGCGTGATCCTCAGATATGTACGCAACTTTCATTAGTTTTGAGTTTTTCCATTTGAGCAAGTCTGGTGCCAGCTTTAAATTCGTCTTTACGGACTGTTCTGTTTTTGACAGATTCTGCCTTTTATTTCGCATTGCCTCTTTTGCTATGTTGGATTCATTTCTTTGATCCATTAATGTCCAGTAGCTTTATGCAATGTCCAGAAGTGAAAAGAATGTTTGTGTCACCTCTGAACATGTGAATTTTTGATTATGCACTAACCCTCTAATGAGTTTGCTTGAAGTTTGGTGTGAAGGAAGTTTTCAAGGGTCAATAGAAGAGGGTGATATAATGTGATCGAGAAGAGTGAAAGGTCTAAGCTTGGGGATGCCCCGGTGGTTCATCCCTGCATATTTTAAGAAGACTCAAGCATCTAAGCTTGGGGATGCCCAAGGCATCCCCTTCTTCATCGACAACTTATCAGGTCACTTCTAGTGAAACTATATTTTTATTCCATCACATCTTATGTATTTTACTTGGAGCGTCTGTGTGCTTTTATTTTTGTTTTTGTTTTGTTATCTTAGTTCTCTGAATAAGTTCATCCTTGTGTGGGAGAGAGACACGCTCCGCTGGTTCGTATGAACACATGTGTTCTTAGCTCATAATATTCATGGCGAAGTTTCTTCTTCGTTAAATTGTTATATGGTTGGAATTGGAAAATGCTACATGTAGTAATTCTAAAATGTCTTGGATAATGTGATACTTGGCAATTGTTGTGCTCATGTTTAAGCTCTTGCATCATATGCTTTGCACCCATTAATGAAGAAATACATAGAGCTTGCTAAAATTTGGTTTGCATAATTGGTCTCTCTAAGTCTAGATATTTTCTGGTTGAGGTGTTTGAACAACAAGGAAGACGGTGTAAAGTCTTATAATGTTTACAATATGTCTTTTATGTGAGTTTTGCTGCACCGGTTCATCCTTGAGTTTGCTTCAAATAACCTTGCTAGCCTAAACCTTGTATCGAGAGGGAATACTTCTCATGCATCCAAATACTTGAGCCAATATTCATGCCATTTGTGTCCACCATACCTACCTACTACATGGTATTTCTCCGCCATTCCAAAGTAAATTGCTTGAGTGCTACCTTTAAACCATTCAAAATTTATCACCTCTGATTTGTGTCAATGTTTTATAGCTCATGAGGAAGTATGTGGTGTTTATCTTTCAATCTTGTTGGGCAACTTTCACCAATGGACTAGTGGCTTCATCCGCTTATCCAATAATTTTGCAAAAAGAGCTGGCAATGGGATTCCCAGTCCCAAATTAATTAACAAAAATAGACACTCCTCCATGGTATGTGATTGTTGGACGGCACCCGAAGGATTCGGTTAGCCATGGCTTGAGAAAGCAAAGGTGGGGAGGAGTGTCATCATAATAAAACTAAAATAAAAAGGCACTCCTTCATGGTATGAGATTGTTGGCAGGCACCCGAGGATTCGGTTAGCCATGGTTTGTGAAAGAAAGGTTGGAAGGAGTGCCACCCAAAAACAAAATAAAATGGGAGCCGCTCTTTGAAGGTTTGCCTGGCAAGGGGGTTAGAGTGCCCATTACCATTCGTTGACAACAACAAACACCTCTCAAAACTTTATTTTTATGCTATCTATATGTTTTCAAAATCAAAGCTCTAGCACAAATATAGCAATCGATGCTTTCCTCTTTGAAGGACCATTCTTTTTCTTTATTGTTGAGTCAGTTTACCTATTCTTTCTATCTTAGAAGCAAACACTTGTGTGAACTGTGTGCATTGATTCTTACATGTTTACCTATTGCACTTGTTATATTACTTTGTGTTGACAATTATCCATGAGATATACATGTTAAAGTTGAAAGCAACCGCTGAAACTTATATCTTCCTTTGTGTTGTTTCAAAGCTTTCTACTAAGAATTTATTGCTTATGAGTTAACTCTTATGCAAGACTCATTGATGCTTGTCTTGAAAGTATTATTCATGAAAAGTCTTTGCTTTATGATTCACTTGTTTACTCATGTCATTACCATTGTTTTGATCGCTGCATTCATTACATATGTTTACAAATAGTATGATCAAGATTATGATGGCATGTCACTTCAGAAATTATCTTTGTTATCGTTTTACCTGCTCGGGACGAGCAGAACTAAGCTTGGGGATGCTGATACGTCTCCAACGTATCGATAATTTCTTATGTTCCATGCTACTTTATTGATGATATCTACATGTTTTATGCACATTATATGTCGTATTTACGCATTTTGGAACTAACCTATTAACAAGATGCCGAAGTGCCAGTTCCTGCTGTTTTTGGTTTCAGAAATCCTAGTAACGAAATATTCTCGGAATTGGACGAAATCAACGCCCAGGTTCCTATTTTGCCCGGAAGCATCCAGAACACACGAGAACCGCCAGAGAGGGGGCACAGGGCCACCAAACCCTAGGCCGGCGCGGGGGGGGCCGCGCCCCCCTATAGTGTGGGCCCCCCAGAAGTCCACCGACCTTGCCCTTCCGCCTATTTAAAGCCTCCGTCGCGAAAACCCTGAGGCGTTCGACGAAACCCAGAGAAACCTTCCAGAGCCGCCACCATCGCGAAGCCAAGATCTGGGGGACAGGAGTCTCTGTTCCGGCACCCTGCCGGAGCGGGGAAGTGCCCGGAAGGCTTCTCCATCGACACCGCTGCCATCTCCACCGCCATCTTCATCACCGCTGCTGCTCCCATGAGGAGGGAGTAGTTCTCCATCGAGGCTCGGGGCTGTACCGGTAGCTATGTGGTTCATCTCTCTCCTATGTAGTTCAATACAATAATCTCATGAGCTGCCTTACATGATTGAGATTCATATGATGATGCTTGTAATCTAGATGTCATTATGCTAGTCAAGTGAGTTTTACTTATGTGATCTCCGGAGACTCCTTGTCCCACGTGTGTAAAGGTGACAGTGTGTGCACCGTGTGGGTCTCTTAGGCTATATTTCACGAAGTACTTATTCACTGTTGAAGAGCGTAGTGAAGTGCTTATTTATATCTCTTTATGATTGCAATGTGCATCGTATCACAATTTATCTATGTGCTACTCTAGCAAAGTTATTAAAGTAGTTTTATTCCTCCTGCATGTGTGCAAAGGTGACAGTGTGTGCACCGTGTTAGTACTTGGTTTATGCTATGATCATGATCTCTTGTAGATTGCGAAGTTAACTATTGCTATGATAATATTGATGTGATCTATTCCTCCTACATATGCATGAAGGTGACAGTGTGCATGCTATGCTAGTACTTGGTTTAGTCTTTTGATCTATCTTACACTAAAGGTTACTAAAATATGAGCATTATTGTGGAGCTTGTTAACTCCGGCATTGAGGGTTCGTGTAATCCTACGCAATGTGTTCATCATCCAACAAAAGTGTAGAGTATGCATTTATCTATTCTGTTATGTGATCAATGTTGAGAGTGTCCACTAGTGAAAGTCTAATCCCTAGGCCTTGTTCCTAAATACTGCTGAGTTACTACTGCTTGTTTACTGTTTTACTGCGTTACTACTGCTGCAATACTACCACCATCAACTACACGCCAGCAAGCTATTTTCTGGCACCGTTGCTACTGCTCATATATATTCATACCACCTGTATTTCACTATCTCTTCGCCGAACTAGTGCACCTATTTGGTGTGTTGGGGACACAAGAGACTTCTTGCTTTGTGGTTGCAGGGTTGCATGAGAGGGATATCTTTGACCTCTTCCTCCCTGAGTTCGATAAACCTTGGGTGATTGATGACCCACAAGTATAGGGGGTGTATCGTAGTACTTTCGATAAATAAGAGTGTCGAACCCAACGAGGAGCAGAAGGTGTTGACAAGCAGTTTCGATGAAGGTTTCACTGTAAATGCTCACAGACAAGTATTCAGGGGGTTTTGATATTGCAGATAAATAAAGTACAAGTAAATAAAATGCGAGAGAAATAATTGCAGCGAGTGGCCCAATCCTTTTTAGCACAAAGGACAAGCCGGTTTGTTTACTTATAATGACCAAACGTTCCTGAGGACACACGGGGATTTTAGTCTAGTGCTTTCGCTACATACAGCTGATTAATCTTCATTGTTTTGATAAGTGTTGTGTGGGTGAACCTATGCTAATGCACCGCCCTTCCTAGGACTAATACATACTTGTGATTATACCCCTTGCAAGCATCCGCAACTACAAGAAAGTAATTAAGATAAATCTAACCACAGCCTTAAACTCTGAGATCCTGCGATCCCTCCTGCATCGATATACTAACGGGGGCTTAGGTTTCTGTCACTCCGGCAACCCCGCAATTAGCAACCGAATACAAGATGCACTCCCCTAGGCCCATAAATGGTGAAGTGTCGTGTAGTCGACGTTCACACGACACCACTAGAAGAATGACACCACAACTTAAATATCATAACATTGAATATTACTCAACCATAATTCACTACTAGCATTTAGACTTCACCCATGTCCTCAAGAACTAAACGAACTACTCACGAGACATCATATGGAATACAATCAGAGGTGATATGATGATGAATAACAATCTGAACATGAACCTTGGTTCAATGGTTTCACTCAATAGCATCTACAACAAGTATAGAATAACACCGGGAGAGTTTCCCCTATCAAACAATCAAGATCAAACCCAAATCGTTACAGCGGTGACGAGGTGCTGCGGTGGTGATGGCGGTGTAGATGGTGGAGACGATGATGATGATGATGGAGATGATGTCCAGCTCGATGACGATGGCGATGGCGTCGATTTCCCCCTCCGGGAGGGAATTTCCCCGGCGGATTCCTGCCCGCCGGAGAGCTCTTTTCTCTCTGGTGCTCTCCGCCCCGCAGAGGCGGCTGTAACCCTTCGTGAGGATCCCTCTGTGGCTTAGGTTTTCGGGACGAAGGAGTACGCGAAGAAAAGGAGGCGAAAGGGTCGTGGGCCCCCCAGAGCATAGGGTGGCGCGGCCAGGCCATGGGCCGCGCCGCCCTATGGTCTGGGCCCACAGTGGCCCCTCTCTTCTTCCCCTTCTGGCTCCCTCCGTCATCTGGAAAAATAGGAATTTACGTGAAATTCCCTTCCACAGTTGATCTTCCGAAATATTGCGTTCTGACGGTGCTTTTTCCAGCAGAATCCTGGCTCCGGTGCTTGATCCTCCAATGATGATGAAACATGCAAAATAGATGAAATAACATAAGTATTGTGTCCCAATATGAAATATATCAATGAATAACAGCAAATTATGATACAAAATAGTGATGCAAATTGGACGTATCAACTCCCCCAAGCTTAGACCTCGCTTGTCCCCAAGCGAAACTGAGCTCGATAAACAAGACCACATGTTTATGGAGTGAAGAGTCGATAAATAAAATACGGACAAGAAGCATCATATTCATTCACACAAGACATTCTAGTAAACAACTTCCTCATATAACTCATCTCGAAATAAGTAAAGAGAAATCACAAGTAAAGGTGCATAAGAAATCATAATTGGTGATGGCAAACTTTGTTCTTGGTCAGAGAACTACTAACGGATTGTACTTCTAAGCAAAGCTTTCATATTAGAATTTATAGCTGAGCCTTCATATTTAAGCATGACAATCTCTTCATAATCATTGATAACTTCAAAGTCATATTCATTCAGATAAAATTGGTACTAAACAAGAAAGCATAAAAGACATGATTAACTGAATCATAGCATAAATGATTGGTTCACAACAACTCAATTGCTTGCTTGAGATAGAGGGAAATAGGTTTACTGACTCAACATAAAAGTAAAAGACAGGCCCTTCGCAGAGGGAAGCAGGGATTAAATCATGTGCTAGAGCTTTTCAAGTTTTGAAATCATATAAAGAGCATAAAAGTAAGATTTTGAGCGGTGTTTGTTGTTGTCAACGAATGGTAGCGGGCACTCTAACCCCCTTGCCAAACGAACCTTCAAAGAGCGGCTCCCATGAGGGACGGCATTTCTACCAGCAAGGTAGATCATCCCCCTTCTCTTTTGTTTACACATGTATTTTAGTTTTATTAAGGATGACACTCCCCCCAACCTTGGCTTTCTCAATCCATGGCTAACCGAATCCTCGGGTGCCTTCCAACATTCACATACCATGGAGGAGTGTCTATTGCAAAATTAAGTTGCTTACTGATAAATCAGAGCAAAACATGTGAAGAGAATTATTAATGAAGGTTATTAATTGAGGCTGGGAACCTCATTGCCAGCTCTTATTGCAAAATTATTGGATAAGCGGATGTGCCGCTAGTCCATTGGTGAAAGTCCGCCCAACAAGATTGAAAGATAAAACACCACATACTTCCTCATGAGCTATAAAACATTGACACAAATAAGGAGTAGTATAGTTTGAATAATTTAAAGGTAGCACATGAAGTATTTACTTGGAATGGCAGAAAATACCATGTAGTAGGTAGGTATGGTGGACACAAATGGCATAGGTTTGGTCTAAAGTTATGGATGTATGAGAAGCATTCCCTCTCGATACAGGTCTTTGGCTAGCAAGGTTTGATAGCAAGCATAAAGGTTGAGGGAAACAAACAAATATACATATGATAGAAACAATCATGCATCTTTCTCATAGGCACAAGCAATTTTAACTCTAGAATACTAAGCATAGAGATAGTAGAGTAATGTTTCTAAGTATATTTCTCTCTTTATTAAACATCAAGATGTTGTTGCTATTGACCAATGCTAAGTTTGCCAAAACCAAATAGATTTACTTGATGCTCCCAAAGTGATATCAATACTCATGTCAAGAGTAATCATATAATGGAGATTGCAAACTAAAATAAGGTGTGCAAAAAGTAAATGATAAGACTTCTCATTAATATTCCATAACGATAACTCACACCAACGGATACATAGATAACTAACTAAGAGAGATACTTCCACATTGCATACTATTCCATATGATAACTTCCCTACTCATGATATGACACTACTTGATAGTAAAAGATAAAGGTAGTGATGATGTGATACCGCGGCACTCCCCCAAGCTTGGAACAAACCAAGGGGATGCCAATACCGATGATGAATTACTCCTTCGGTGATGGTGGTGATGGATTCCTCTCGCGCTTCATAAGGATCTCCTTCAGCTTCAGCTTCTCAATTTTGTAATTCTGCACCAAAACCTGAAGAGACTCATTGTTACCCGAGTGTGGCGGTGACGGCCTTGTGCTGGAGGTTTGAGTAATATTCCAGCATTCTGCGAAGTCGCTGGTTCTCCTCCTGAAGTATCTCCACTTCCCTTTTGAGAGCACGATATTGATCACAAAACTCATCAGCAACCCGTATTGCTTCCTCCACACAAGGGAAAGAGTCGAGGTCCAGAGCAGGCGGAAGAGCTCCCTGCAAGTTATGAGAAAAAGAACGCCCAGTGTTAACCGATCCCACCAAGATTGGCTTACTCCTCGTAGTTTCCCACTCTCCTTTTGCTGATGCTATCTTCTCCTTCTCCTTATTGATCCTTTCATCCATCTCTTCCCTCCAAGGCCCCTTGTCTTTGTTGTTGGAGACCATGGTGCTTCTAGATCAAAACAAATCTGGCAGAAAACAGCTCGAAACAAAACACGACGAGAAAACGATATTACGGACCTCCAGGGGTCCGGGGGATTATATAGCAAATATTTTTACGACAAAAGGAAGGTTCCAGGCCGAAAACGAGTGGAAACGGGACGCCGAGGTGCCGTCACCATAGGTCGGCGCGGCCAGGGTGGGGCCCGCGCCGGCCTGTGGTGACGGGCCCTCGCGCGTCTTTTCCACTCCGTTTCGATTCCGTAATTTTTCATATTTTCCAAAAACAGCAAAAATAATGTTCGGAAAGGTAAACGCGGACTTTTCATTACCAGTACTGTTACCTATTCAAAGTCGAGTTCTGGCGGACTGTCAATTTGTCCTTTGATGAAAGCCTCCGGTGTTTCCACTTGAATAATATCAACATCAACATTATAAGAATCGCCCGAGATATAATGCTTGAGTCTTTGTCCATTCACCACTTGTGTGGCATTGCCTTGGAGAGAGCTAATTTTAATTGCTCCTGAACGATACACCTCCTCAACAACATATGGTCCTTCCCACTTCGAGAGTAATTTCCCTGCAAAGAATCTGAGACGAGACCGATACAATAGAACTTGATCTCCAACATTAAATTCTCTTTTAATGATCCTTCTATCATGCCACTTCTTAACTTTTTCTTTAAAGAGTTTAGCATTTTCATAAGCTTCACTTCTCCATTCATCTAGAGAACTTAATTGCAACAACCTCTTATTACCGGCTAATTTAGGATCTTTATTTAGTTCTCTAACAGCCCAATAAGCTTTGTGCTCTAGTTCTAAAGGTAAATGACAAGCTTTTCCATAAACCATTTTATAAGGCGACATTCCCATAGGATTTTTATAAGCAGTTCTATAAGCCCATAACGCTTCTTTCAATTTGCTAGGCCAATTCTTTCTAGATTTATTAACAGTCTTACCCAAGATAGCTTTAATCTCTCTATTTGATAATTCTACTTGACCGCTAGTTTGAGGGTGATAAGCAGAAGCAATTCTATGATTAATACCATACTTAGCAAGAGTTTTTCTAAAACCTCCATGAATAAAATGAGAACCTCCATCAGTCATAATATATCTAGGTACTCCAAATCTAGGAAATATAATATCTACAAGCATTTTTATAGAGGTCTCACCATCAGCACTTTTTGTAGGTATAGCTTCTACCCATTTAGTAACATAATCAACAGCGACAAGTATATGAGTGTTACCGTCTGAAGAAGGGAAAGGACCCATGAAGTCGAATCCCCAACAATCGAATGGTTCAATAACAAGAGTATAATTCATAGGCATTTCATTGCGTCTGGAGATATTACCAACTCTTTGACATTCATCACAAGATAAAATAAATTTCCTTGCATCTTTGAAGAGTGTTGGCCAATAAAAACCTGATTGTAGAACCTTTTGCGCGGTTCTATCTCCAGCGTGATGTCCTCCATAAACACTACCATGACATTTATTCAATATCTCCTGTTGTTCATATTCAGGAACACATCTTCGCATAATACCATCCACTCCTTCTTTATATAAGTGTGGGTCATCCCAAAAATAATGCCTCAAGTCATAAAAGAATTTCCTCCTTTGCTGAGCTGAAAAGGTTGGAGGCAAATACTTCGAAACAATAAAGTTAGCATAATCTGCATACCAAGGGCTCTCTCGCGAGCTCACCTTTATTACAGCCAATTGTTCATTTGGAAAACTATCATTAACAGGAACAGGATCATAAGCAATATTTTCCAATCTAGACAAATTATCAGCAACAGGATTATCAGCACCTTTCCTATCTATAATATGTAAATCAAATTCTTGCAACAGAAGTACCCATCTAATAAGCCTTGGCTTAGCATCTTTCTTTGTCATAAGGTATCTAATTGCAGCATGATCAGTATGAATTGTAACTTTTGAATCAACAATATAAGGTCTAAACTTATCACAAGCAAAGACTACAGCTAACAATTCCTTTTCAGTTGTAGCATAATTTCTTTGAGCAGCATCAAGAGTCTTACTAGCATAATGAATAACATTTAATTTTTTATCTACTCGCTGTCCAAGAACAGCGCCTACAGCAAAATCACTAGCATCACACATAATTTCAAAAGGCAAATTCCAATCAGGAGGTTCAACTACAGGAGCAGTTGTTAAGGCTTTCTTTAAAGTTTCAAAAGCTTCCTTACAATCATCATCAAAAACAAAAGGTACATCTTTTTGAAGAAGATTAGTAAGAGGCTTTGAAATTTTAGAGAAATCTTTAATAAATCTCCTATAAAACCCAGCATGACCAAGAACACTACGAATACCTTTAACATCCCTCGGATAGGGCATCTTCTCAATTGCTTCAACTTTAGCTCTATCAACTTCAATACCTCTCTCGGAAATTTTATGTCCCAATACAATTCCTTCATTAACCATAAAGTGGCATTTCTCCCAATTAAGAACAAGGTTAGTTTCTTCACATCTCTGCAAAACTTTATCGAGGTTTCGCAGGCAATTATCAAAAGAATTCCCATAGACAGAAAAATCATCCATGAACACCTCTACAATACTTTCGCAAAAACCATGAAAAATAGCAGACATGCATCTTTGAAAAGTAGCAGGAGCATTACATAAACCAAAAGGCATACGCCTATAAGCATAAGTTCCATAAGGACAAGTAAAAGTGGTTTTCTCTTGATCTTTAGCTTTAACAGCAATTTGTGAAAACCCAGAATAACCATCAAGAAAGCAAAAATGAGTATTTTTAGACAACCTCTCTAACATTTGATCAATAAAGGGTAAAGGGTAATGATCTTTCTTAGTAACTTTATTAACTTTTCGAAAATCAATGCACATTCTATAACCTACAACTATTCTTTGAGGAATAAGCTCATCATTATCATTAGGCACAACAGTCATTCCTCCTTTCTTAGGAACACAATGCACAGGACTAACCCATCTACTATCAGCAATAGGATATATAATACCAGCTTCAAGGAGTTTTAATACCTCGTTCCTTACCACTTCCTTCATCTTCGGAATTAGACGACGTTGATGTTCAACAACAGGCTTTGCATCATCTTCCATATTAATAGCATGTTGACAAATAGAAGGAGAAATCCCTTTCAAATCATCAAGAGTATAGCCAATAGCTCCTCGGTGTTTCTTCAATATTTCCAATAACCTTTCTTCCTCAATTTCTGAAAGCTTAGAACTAATAATAACAGGATATATTTTCTTATCATCAATATGAGCATATTTAAGATTATCAGGTAAAGGCTTTAAATCAAAAACAGGATCTTCCTTCGGTGGCGGTGTTGTACCCAAATCTTCCACCGGTAAATCATGCTTGAGAATAGGTTGGCGAAGAAAAATTTCCTCAAGCTCATCTCTTTCTTTCCTAAAAGCTTCACTTTCGCTATTCTCCAAATGTTGCTGCAAAGGATTATTAGGAACAAGAACAATAGATGCACACTGCTCCATTTTAAAATCATTACTAGGCAAGTCAACTTTATAAGGAGTTTTGGTAAATTTAGAAAAGTTAAATTCATAAGGTTCACCAGCAAATCTAGTCAAAATTTTCTCTTTCTTACAATCTATAATAGCTCCACAAGTATTTAGAAAAGGTCTACCAAAAATGATAGGACAATGATCACTAGCAGCAGAACCAAGTACCAAAAAGTCAGCAGGATATTTAATCTTACCACATAGAACTTCCACATCTCGAACAATACCAATTGGAGAAATAGTTTCTCTATTAGCCAGATGAATAACCACATCAATATCTTCAAGTTCACAAGAACCAATTTCGTGCATAATCTCCGTGTAAAGCTCATAAGGAATAGCACTAACACTTGCACCAATATCACATAAACCATAATAGCAATGATCACCAATTCTAACAGATAGCATAGGAACACTAACTTGTTTGGATTTATTAGGATGTGAAACAATATTAGAAGCATCTTCACAGAAAATAATATGACCATCCTCCACATTTTCAGTCACAAGATCTTTAACTATTGCAACAGCAGGTTCAATTTTAATTTGTTCTTCAGGTTCTTTAGGTTTCTTTTCACTTTTATTAACTGCACTAGATATGACAGAGTACTCCTTCATTTTAGCAGGGAAAGGAGTTTTTTCAATATAAGCTTCAGGAATAACATTATCAACAGTTTCAACCACTACACATTTGTTTACAGATGAATCAACTTTATCTTTATATGGTTCATGATACTTATCAAAATTCTTCTTAGGCAGTTCATAATGAGAGGCAAAAGCTCTATAAAGATTTGCAACAACTTGGGAATCAAGACCATATGTAGCACTCATATTACGAAATTTATCAGTATCCATAAAAGCTTCAATGCATTTATAATCATAAATTATACCTGATTCTCTATCTTTGTCGTTCTCCCATCCTTCAGTATTTTCTTGGATCCGATCAAGAAGGTCCCTTTTAAACTCTTCATTCTTGCGTGTAAATGATCCAGAACAAGAAGTATCCAGCAAGGTCTTGTCTTGAAAAGAAAGTCTTGCATAGAAATTATCAATAATAACATTACCAGGAAGCTCATGAATGGGGCATTTGAGCATTAAAGACTTCAATCTCCCCCAAGCTTGGGCAATACTTTCTCCATCATGAGGCCAGAAATTATATATGCGGTTCCGATCTTTGTGAATTTCACTTGGAGGATAAAATTTGGAATAAAATAAAGGCACAATGTCCTCCCAATCAATAGAATCACCATTCTTCAGCAATTTATACCAGTGCGCCGCTTTACCAGACAGCGATATAGTGAATAGTTTCTTCCTAACTTCATTCATAGAAATACCTGCACATTTGAATAAACCGCATAATTCATGCAAAAACAGTAAATGATCACCAGGATGGACAGTTCCATCCCCTTCATAGCGGTTATCCATAACACGTTCAATAATTTTCGTAGGTATTTTATATGGTACTACTTCCTCACCTGGCGCTTCATCCACTACCGTTGCAGTAGTAGTAGATTTCCCAAATAGAAATTGAAGAGAAGATCTCTCCATAATGATTATAGCAGCAGGCAGAAATAAAATCAGCACAAACAGTAAAGGTTTTCCTTACCAATTCCACTTACCAATAGCGCTTCACTCCCCGGCAACGGCGCCAGAAAATAGTCTTGATGACCCACAAGTATAGGGGGTGTATCGTAGTACTTTCGATAAATAAGAGTGTCGAACCCAACGAGGAGCAGAAGGTGTTGACAAGCAGTTTCGATGAAGGTTTCACTGTAAATGCTCACAGACAAGTATTCAGGGGGTTTTGATATTGCAGATAAATAAAGTACAAGTAAATAAAATGCGAGAGAAATAATTGCAGCGAGTGGCCCAATCCTTTTTAGCACAAAGGACAAGCCGGTTTGTTTACTTATAATGACCAAACGTTCCTGAGGACACACGGGGATTTTAGTCTAGTGCTTTCGCTACATACAGCTGATTAATCTTCATTGTTTTGATAAGTGTTGTGTGGGTGAACCTATGCTAATGCACCGCCCTTCCTAGGACTAATACATACTTGTGATTATACCCCTTGCAAGCATCCGCAACTACAAGAAAGTAATTAAGATAAATCTAACCACAGCCTTAAACTCTGAGATCCTGCGATCCCTCCTGCATCGATATACTAACGGGGGCTTAGGTTTCTGTCACTCCGGCAACCCCGCAATTAGCAACCGAATACAAGATGCACTCCCCTAGGCCCATAAATGGTGAAGTGTCGTGTAGTCGACGTTCACACGACACCACTAGAAGAATGACACCACAACTTAAATATCATAACATTGAATATTACTCAACCATAATTCACTACTAGCATTTAGACTTCACCCATGTCCTCAAGAACTAAACGAACTACTCACGAGACATCATATGGAATACAATCAGAGGTGATATGATGATGAATAACAATCTGAACATGAACCTTGGTTCAATGGTTTCACTCAATAGCATCTACAACAAGTATAGAATAACACCGGGAGAGTTTCCCCTATCAAACAATCAAGATCAAACCCAAATCGTTACAGCGGTGACGAGGTGCTGCGGTGGTGATGGCGGTGTAGATGGTGGAGACGATGATGATGATGATGGAGATGATGTCCAGCTCGATGACGATGGCGATGGCGTCGATTTCCCCCTCCGGGAGGGAATTTCCCCGGCGGATTCCTGCCCGCCGGAGAGCTCTTTTCTCTCTGGTGCTCTCCGCCCCGCAGAGGCGGCTGTAACCCTTCGTGAGGATCCCTCTGTGGCTTAGGTTTTCGGGACGAAGGAGTACGCGAAGAAAAGGAGGCGAAAGGGTCGTGGGGCCCCCAGAGCATAGGGTGGCGCGGCCAGGCCATGGGCCGCGCCGCCCTATGGTCTGGGCCCACAGTGGCCCCTCTCTTCTTCCCCTTCTGGCTCCCTCCGTCATCTGGAAAAATAGGAATTTACGTGAAATTCCCTTCCACAGTTGATCTTCCGAAATATTGCGTTCTGACGGTGCTTTTTCCAGCAGAATCCTGGCTCCGGTGCTTGATCCTCCAATGATGATGAAACATGCAAAATAGATGAAATAACATAAGTATTGTGTCCCAATATGAAATATATCAATGAATAACAGCAAATTATGATACAAAATAGTGATGCAAATTGGACGTATCAGTGATCCACTTAAGGGAAAACTTGCTGCTGTTCTACAAACCTCTCCTCTTGGAGGCCCAACACTGTCTACAGGAAAGGAGGGGGAACGTAGACATCAGGGGCCCACACCATAGGGCGGCGCGGGCCCCCCTCTAGCCGCACCGGCCTATGGTCTGGCCACCACGTGGCCCCACTTCGTATCTCCTTCGGTCTTCTGGAAGCTTCGTGGAAAAATAAGACCTGGGCATTGATTTCGTCCAATTCCGAGAATATTTCCTTTGTAGGATTTCTGAAACCAAAAACAGCAGAAAACAACAACTGGCGCTTCGGCATCTTGTTAATAGGTTAGTGCCGGAAAATGCATAATAATGATGTAAAGTATGTATAAAACATGTGAGTATTGTCATAAAAGTAGCATGGAACATAAGAAATTATAGATACGTTTGAGACGTATCAAGCATCCCCAAGCTTAGTTCCTACTCGCCCTCGAGTAGGTAAACGATAACATAAAAAAATTTCTGAAGTGACATGTGATACGTCTCCAACGTATCGATAATTTCTTATGTTCCATGCTACTTTATTGATGATACCTACATGTTTTATGCATATTAAATGTCGTATTTACGCATTTTCTGGAACTAACCTATTAACAAGATGCCAAAGAGCCAGTTGTTTTCTGCTGTTTTTGGTTTCAGAAATCCTAGTACGAAATATTCTCGGAATTGAAATCAACGCCAGTCCTATTTTTGCACGAAGCCGAAGACCGAAGAGAGTGGGGCGACGAGGCGCCACCACCATAGGGCCGCGCGACCAGAGGGGGGCCCGCGCTGCCCTATGGTGTGGGCCCCTCACGTCGCCTCTTGACCTGCCCTTCCGCCTACAAATAGCCTCCGTCGCGAAACCCCCAGTACCGAGAGCCACGATACGGAAAACCTTCCAGAGACGCCGCCACGAATCCCATCTCGGGGGATTCAGGAGATCGCCTCCGGCACCCTGCGGAGAGGGGATTCATCTCCCGGAGGACTCTACACCGCCATGGTCGCCTCCGAAGTGATGAGTGAGTAGTTCCCCTGGACTATGGGTCCATAGCAGTAGCTAGATGGTCGTCTTCTCCTAATTGTGCTTCATTGTTGGATCTTGTGAGCTGCCTAACATGATCAAGATCATCTATCTGTAATTCTATATGTTGTGTTTGTCGGGATCCGATGGATAGAGAATACTATGTTATGGTGATTATCAATCTATTGTTTATGTGTTGTTTATGATCTTGCATGCTCTCCGTTATTAGTAGAGGCTCTGGCCAAGTTTTTGCTCTTAACTCCAAGAGGGAGTATTTATGCTCGATAGTGGGTTCATGCCTTCATTGACACCTGGGATCGTGACAGTAGGTTCTAAGGTTGTGTTGTGCTGTTGCCACTAGGGATAAAACATTGATGCTATGTCTAAGGATGTAGTTGTCGATTACATTACGCACCATACTTAATGCAATTGTCTGTTGCTTTGCAACTTAATACTGAATGGGGTTCGGATGATAACCTGAAGGTGGACTTTTTAGGCATAGATGCAGTTGGATGGCGGTCTATGTACTTTGTCGTAATGCCCGGATTAAATCTCACTATATTTATCATATCATGTACATGCATTGTTATGCCCTTCTCTATTTGTCAATTGCCCGACTGTAATTTGTTCACCCAACATGCTTTTATCTTATGGGAGAGACACCTCTAGTGAACTGTGGACCCCGGTCCTATTCTTTACATCGCATACAATCTACTGCAATACTTGTTTTACTGTTTTCTTGCAAACAATCATCTTCCACACAATACGGTTAATCCTTTGTTACAGCAAGCCGGTGAGATTGACAACCTCACTGTTTCGTTGGGGCAAAGTACTTTGGTTGTGTTGTGCAGGTTCCACGTTGGCGCCGGAATCCCTGTTGTTGCGCCGCATCACATTTCGCCACCATCAACCTTCAACGTGCTTCTTGACTCCTACTGGTCCGATTAAACCTTGGTTTCTTTCTGAGGGAAAACTTGCCGCTGTGCGCATCATACCTTCCTCTTGGGGTTCCCAACGGACGTGTACATCTACGCGCATCAAGCACTTTTTCTGGCGCCGTTGCCGGGGAGATCAAGACACGCTGCAAGGGGAGTCTCCACTTCTCAATCTCTTTACTTTGTTTTTGTCTTGCTTTATTTTATTTACTACTTTGTTTGCTGCACCTAAACAAAACACACAAAAATTAGTTGCTAGTTTTACTTTATTTACTGTCTTGCTCTCTATATCAAAAACACACAAAAAATTAGTTACTTGCATTTATTTTATTATCATGACTAGTCCTGTAGTTGTTGCTCTATCACCTGAGGAATCGATCTTTACCTTTAAACAAGGGGGTGAGGAGAGTTTTGAGAAAGCTTGGTCTAGAATTTTTGATTCTTATAGTAGAACTGAACCTAAAATGCCTCTAAGTTTGCTTCTTAGTAACTTTTATTTTGGTCTTACTCTTCGTTATAGATACGCCTTAGATGCTGTAGTAGGAGGAGATTTCCTCCATTGTGATGGAGATCAAGCTTTTAATGCCATAAAAAAATTAGTCACATCGTCTAGCTCTGCTAGTAACTTTGATTTATCTCTTGCTAGCATTCTTAATAGATTGAACACTCTCGAAACGAATATATCTTGTTTAAAAGAAGGGTACAACCATATTCGCGAATTTTATGATTATGTTCCATTAAGCTTTGAACCTTCAATGTGGGTGCCTACTATAAAAGTTACCATTTGTGGTGAAATTTTTTATGCCCGCTGTGATATTATGTCTGAGTTCTGCCTTATGCCTAAAAGCATTTATGAATCTTTGCCACTTTGGGAACTTACTGAAGGAGGAGAAGGAATAACTCTTACTGATAATTCTGTTATAATTCCTAAGGGAATAGCTGAAGGTGTTTTCACAACCTTTCTTGGAAGAACGGTATCCACTGATTATCTTGTTGTTGAATGTGTAGGGACAGGACAAATTACGCTTGGAAGATCCCTGCTGAAACTCATGGGAGCAATCATAGATATGGGGAAGGGCACTCTAAATTTTACCTCTACACCAGGATGCGGTCATGTATTCCCTAAACCAAAAAGTAAGAAGAGTAGGCTCAAAGCCTCTGGTAAGAATGTTGATGCTCCATCTCTTGATGTTACTTGATTTGCACTTTCTGCGCCTAGCTGAAAGGCGTTAAAGAAAAGCGCTTATGGGAGACAACCCATGTTTTTACTACAGTACTTTGTTTTATATTTGAGTCTTGGAAGTTTTTTACTACTGTAGCAACCTCTCCTTATCATGTTTTTGTGCCAAGTAAAGTTTCTATGTTATAGTTGATGTTATATTTGGGATCGCTGCGCAGAAACAGCATTGCTATCTGTCACGAATCTGGGCACAAGTCTCTGTATAAAATTCTAAAAAATCTGCCAATTTACGAGCGTGATCCTCAGATATGTACGCAACTTTCATTAGTTTTGAGTTTTTCCATTTGAGCAAGTCTGGTGCCACTTTAAAATTCGTCTTTACGGACTGTTCTGTTTTTGACAGATTCTGCCTTTTATTTCGCATTGCCTCTTTTGCTATGTTGGATGAATTTCTTTGATCCATTAATGTCCAGTAGCTTTATGCAATGTCCAGAAGTGAAAAGAATGTTTGTGTCACCTCTGAATATGTGAATTATTAATTGTGCACTAACCCTCTAATGAGTTTGCTTGAAGTTTGGTGTGAAGGAAGTTTTCAAGGGTCAAGAGAGGAGTATGATATACTATGATCAAGTGATAAGCTTGGGGATGCCCCCGTGGTTCACCCCTGCATATTTTAAGAAGACTCAAGCGTCTAAGCTTAGGGATGCCCAAGGCATCCCCTTCTTCATCGACAACATCATCAGGTTCCTCCCCTGAAACTATATTTTTATTCAGTCACATCTTGTGTTCTTTACTTGGAGCGTCGGTTTGTTTTTGTTTTTGTTTTTGTTTGAATAAAATGGATCCTAGCATTCACTTTGTGGGAGAGAGACACGCTCCGCTGTTGCATATGGAAAAATATGTCCTTAGGCTTTACTCATAATGTTCAAGGCGAAGTTTCTTCTTCGTTAAATTGTTATATGGTTGGAATTGGAAAATGCTACATGTAGTAATTCTAAAATGTCTTGGATAATGTGATACTTGGCAATTGTTGTGCTCATGTTTAAGCTCTTGCATCATATGCTTTGCACCCATTAGTGAAGAAATACATAGAGCTTGCTAAAATTTGGTTTGCATATTTGGTCTCTCTAAGGTCTAGATAATATCTAGTATTGAGTTTTGAACAACAAGGAAGACGGTGTAGAGTCTTATAATGTTTACAATATTTCTTTTATGTGAGTTTTGCTGCACCGGTTCATCCTTGAGTTTGCTTCAAATAACCTTGCTAGCCTAAACCTTGTATCGAGAGGGAATACTTCTCATGCATCCAAAATCCTTGAGCCAACTACTATACCATTTGTGTCCACCATACCTACCTACTACATGGTATTTCTCCGCCATTCCAAAGTAAATTGCTTGAGTGCTACCTTTAAAATTCCATCATTCACCTTTGCAATATATAGCTCATGGGACAAAATAGCCTTAAAAACTATCGTAGTATTGAATATGTACTTATGCACTTTATTTCTTATTAAGTTGCTTGTTGTGCGATAACCATGCTTCTGGGGAACGCCATCAATTACTCTTTATTGAATATCATGTGAGTTGCTATGCATGTCCGTCTTGTCTGAAGGATCTGCCACCTTAATGATTGGAGCATGCATATTGTTAGAGAAGAACATTGGGCCGCTAACTAAAGCCATGAATCATGGTTGAAGTTTCAGTTTTGGACATATATCCTCAATCTCATATGAGAATAATAATTGTTGCTACATGCTTATGCATTAAAGAGGAGTCCATTATCTGTTGTCCATGTTGTCCCGGTATGGATGTCTAAGTTGAGAATAATCAAAAGCGAGAAATCCAAAATGCGAGCTTTCTCCTTAGACCTTTGTACAGGCGGCATGGAGGTACCCCTTTGTGACACTTGGTTGAAACATGGCATTGCAAAGATCCGGTAGTCCAAGCTAAGTAGGACAAGGTGCGGCACTATTAGTATACTATGCATGAGGCTTGCAACTTGTAAGATATAATTTACATAACTCATACGCTTTATTACTACCGTTGACAAAATTGTTTCATGTTTTCAAAATAAAAGCTCTAGCACAAATACAGCAATCGATGCTTTCCTCTTTGAAGGACCATTCTTTTACTTTTATTGTTGAGTCAGTTTACCTATCTCCCTCACCTTAAGAAGCAAACACTTGTGTGAACTGTGCATTGATTCCTACATACTTGCATATTGCATTTGTTATATTACTCTATGTTGACAATATCCATGAGATATACATGTTACAAGTTGAAAGCAACCGCTGAAACTTAATCTTCTTTTGTGTTGCTTCAATACCTTTACTTTGATTTATTGCTTTATGAGTTAACTCTTATGCAAGACTTATTGATGCTTGTCTTGAAGTACTATTCATGAAAAGTCTTTGCTTTATGATTCAGTTGTTTACTCATGTCATTACCATTGTTTTGATCGCTGCATTCATTACATATGCTTACAAATAGTATGATCAAGATTATGATGGCATGTCACTTCAGAAATTATCTTTGTTATTTTTACCTGCTCGGGACGAGCAGAACTAAGCTTGGGGATGCTGATACGTCTCCAACGTATCGATAATTTCTTATGTTCCATGCTACTTTATTGATGATACCTACATGTTTTATGCACATTATATGTCGTATTTACGCATTTTCTGGAACTAACCTATTAACAAGATGCCGAAGAGCCAGTTGCTGTTTTTTGCTGTTTTTGGTTTCAGAAATACTAGTAACGAAATATTCTCGGAATTGGACGAAATCAACGCCCAGGGTCCTATTTTTGCACGAAGCTGCCAGAAGACCGAAGGGATAACGAAGTGGGCGACGGCGCCGCCACCATAGGGCCACGCGGCCAGAGGGGGGCCCGCGCCGCCCTATGGTGTGGGCCCTCGCGTCGCCTCTTGACCTGCCCTTCCGCCTACAAATAGCCTCCGTCACGAAACCCCCAGTACCGAGAGCCACGATACGGAAAACCTTCCAGAGACGCCGCAATCCCATCTCGGGGGATTCGGAGATCGCCTCCGGCACCCTGCGGAGAGGGGATTCATCTCCGGAGGACTCTACACCGCCATGGCCGCCTCCGGAGTGATGAGTGAGTAGTTCACCCCTGGACTATGGGTCCATAGCAGTAGCTAGATGGTCGTCTTCTCCTAATTGTGCTTCATTGTTGGATCTTGTGAGCTGCCTAACATGATCAAGATCATCTATCTGTAATTCTATATGTTGTGTTTGTCGGGATCCGATGGATAGAGAATACTATGTTATGGTGATTATCAATCTATTGTTTATGTGTTGTTTATGATCTTGCATGCTCTCCATTATTAGTAGAGGCTCTGGCCAAGTTTTTGCTCTTAACTCCAAGAGGGAGTATTTATGCTCGATAGTGGGTTCATGCCTTCATTGACACCTGGGATCGTGACAGTAGGTTCTAAGGTTGTGTTGTGCTGTTGCCACTAGGGATAAAATATTGATGTTATGTCTAAGGATGTAGTTGTCGATTACATTACGCACCATACTTAATGCAATTGTCTGTTGCTTTGCAACTTAATACTGAATGGGGTTCGGATGATAACCTGAAGGTGGACTTTTTAGGCATAGATGCAGTTGGATGGCGGTCTATGTACTTTGTCGTAATGCCGGATTAAATCTCACTATATTTATCATATCATGTACATGCATTGTTATGCCCTTCTCTATTTGTCAATTGTCCGACTGTAATTTGTTCACCCAACATGCTTTTATCTTATGGGAGAGACACCTCTAGTGAACTGTGGACCCCGGTCCTATTCTTTACATTGCATACAATCTACTGCAATACTTGTTTTGTTTTCTTGCAAACAATCATCTTCCACACAATACGGTTAATCCTTTGTTACAGCAAGCGGTGAGATTGACAACCTCACTGTTTCGTTGGGGCAAAGTACTTTGGTTGTGTTGTGGGTTCCACGTTGGCGCCGGAATCCCTGTTGTTGCGCCGCATCACATTTCGCCACCATCAACCTTCAACGTGCTTCTTGACTCCTACTGGTCCGATTAAACCTTGGTTTCTTTTTGAGGGAAAACTTGCCGCTGTGCGCATCATACCTTCCTCTTGGGGTTCCCAACGGACGTGTACATCTACGCGCATCAACATGCTACCAACATAACCTTGATCAACATTATTGTATAGCATATGAGATGGATGGAGTGATTCGAAGCTAAAGATTGCAAACAAAAGATAATGACTAAACAATTGAATCATATAGCAAAACTTTTCATGAATAGTACTTTCAAGACAAGTATCAACAAGACTTGCATAAGAGCTAACTCATAAAGCAATAAATTCAAAGTAGAATGCAATGAAGCAACACAAAGGATGATTAAGTTTCGGTTGCTTTCAACTTGTAACATGTATATCTCATGGATATTTGTCAATCATAGAGTAATATAACAAGTGCAATAAGTAAACATGTAAGAATCAATGCACACAGTTAACACAAGTGTTTGCTTCTAAGATAGAAAGAAGTAGGTAGACTGACTCAACATAAAGTAAAAGAATGGCCCTTCGCAGAGGGAAGCATGGATTACTATTTTTGTGCTAGAGCTTTTGTTTTGAAAACATAGAAACAATTTTGTCAATGGTAGTAATAATTCATATGTGTTATGCATAATACTTCCTACAAGTTGCAAGCCTCATGCATAGAATACCAATAGTGCCCGCACCTTGTCCTAATCAGCTTGGATTACATGGATTATCATTGCATAACATATGTTTCAACCAAGTGTCACAAAGGGGTACCTCTATGCCGCCTGTACAAAGGTCCAAGGAGATCAATTGCATTTGATTTCTCGTTTTTAATAGATCTCAACTTAGGACATCCATACCGGGACAACATAGACAACAGATAATGGACTCCTCTTTAATGCTTAAGCATTCAACAACAGATAATATTCTCATAAGAGATTGAGGATGTATGTCCAAATTGAAAACTTCCACCATGATACATGGCTTTGGTTAGCGGCCCAATGTTCTTCTCTAACATATGCATACTCAAACCATTTGATCATGATATATCACCATTACTTCAGACAAGACGAACATGCATAGCATCTCACATGATACAAAAGAAAAAAGTTGATGGCGTCCCCAGAAACATGGTTACCGATCAACAAGCAACTTATAAGAACTACGACACATAGCTACATATTCATCACCACAATAGTTTTTAAGCTATTTTTTCCATGAGATATATATTGCAAAGACAAAGGAATGAAATTTTAAAGGTAGCACTCAAGTAATTTACTTTGGAATGGCAGAAAAATACCACATAGTAGGTAGATATGGTGGACACAAATGGCATGGGTTTTGGCTCAAGGTGTTTGGATGCACGAGAAGCATTTCCTCTCAGTACAAGGCTTTGGCTAGCAAGGTTGTTTGAAGCAAACACAAGTATGAACAGGTACAGCAAAACTTACACAAGAACATATTGCAAGCATTATAAGACTCTACACTGTCTTCCTTGTTGTTCAAACACTTTACCAGAAAATATCTAGACCTTAGAGAGACCAATCATGCAAACCAAATTTCAACAAGCTCTACGGTAGTTCTCCACTAATAGATTAAACTACATGATGCAAGAGCTTAAACATGATCTATGAGAGCTCAAAACAATTGCCAAGTTTCAAGTTATTCCAAACCATATGAAGCATTTTCTGATTCCAACCAAATAGCAATCAACGAAGCAATTTTCAGCCTTCGCCATGAACATTAAAGCATAACTAAGAACACAAGTGTTCAATATGAAAAAGCGGAGCGTAATATCTCCAATACAAGGATGGTGGGATCCAACTTTATTCAAACAAAAACAAAAATAAAAGCAAAAATACGCTCCAAGTAAAGAACATAAGATGTGATGGAATAAAAATATAGTTTCACTAGAAGTGACCTGATAAGTTGTCGATGAAGAAGGGGATGCCCCAAGCTTAGATGCTTGAGTCTTCTTAAAATATGCAGGGATGAACCACGGGGGCATCCCCAAGCTTAGACTTTTCACTCTTCTTGATCATATTGTATCATCCTCTTCTCTTGACCCTTGAAAACTTCCTCCACACCAAACTTAAAGCAAACTCATTAGAGGGTTAGTGCATAATCAAAAATTCATATATTCAGAGGTGACATAATCATTCCTAACACTTCTGGACATTGCACAAAGCTACTGAAAGTTAATGTAACAAAGAAATCCATTCAATATAGCAAAAGAGGCAATGCGAAATAAAAGGCAGAATCTGTCAAAAACAGAACAGTCCGTAAAGACGAATTTTTCTGAGGCACTTAACTTGCTCAGATGGAAAAACTCAAAACTAATGAAAGTTGCGTACATATCTGAGGATCACACACGTAAATTGGCAGATTTGTTTGATTTTTCTACAGAGATTTCTACGCAAATTTGTGACAGAGAGCAATTCTGTTTCTGCGCAGCAATCCAAATCTAGCATTAACTTTACCATAGAAACTTTACTTGGCACAAAAACATGATAAGGAGAGGTTGCTACAGTAGTAAAAACTTCCAAGACTCAACAATACAGTAGTAAAATAAAACATGGGTTATCTCCCAAGAAGTGCTTTTCTTTAACGCCTTTCAGCTAGGCGCAGAAAGTGCAAATCAAGTAACATCAAGAGAAGAAGCATCAACATTATTACCTCGGGAGTTGGGAGTTTTCTCAACTATGCATTGTATCTTATCTATGTATGGAACTCCCTTTTCAATACCTTTAGGCTTACTATCCTCCTCAAATAAATTTTCAGGGACAATCCAATCAAAATTCTTTTCTAATGCCTCATGCATTCCTATGAGTTTATGAGGTATTGGTATTTTAATCTCCCCCTCACAATTGGCTTTATTAGTGTATCTTAGCCTATCTTTTTCCCTCCTTTCAAGGATATTTGCAAAATTGTTACACAAGCCTAGCATCTTATGTCGAATAAAAATTTTCCTAGCTTCTCTAGCTACATCACCAAATTCTCTAAGAAGAGTTTCTAAAACAAAATCTTTCTTTTCTCCTTCTTCCATATCACCGAGTGTAAGAAACATATGTTGCATTATTGGATTGAGATTAACAAATCTAGCTTCCAACATGTGCACTAAAGAGGCAGTAGCAATTTCATAATTAGGAGCAAGTTCTACCAAGGATCTATCTTCAAAATCTTCAGCCTTACTAACATGAGTGAAAAATTCTTCTATATTATCTTTTCCAATGATAGACCCACTACCTACCGATATATATTTCAAACTGAACTTAGGAGGAAACATGATGAAATAAACAAAAGGTAAATAAAGTAAATGCAAGTAACTATTTTTTTGTGTTTTTGATATAGAGCAAGTAAATAAGACAGAAAGTAAAGCAACTAATTTTTGTGTGTTTTTGATATAAAGCAAACAAGACAGTAAATAAAGTAAAGTAAAGCAAGACAAAAACAAAGTAAAGAGATTGGATGTGGAAGACTCCCCTTGCAGCGTGTCTTGATCTCCCCGGCAACGGCGCCAGAAAAAGAGCTTGATACGCGTGAAGCACACGTCCGTTGGGAACCCCAAGAGGAAGGTGTGATGCGTACAACAGCAAATTTTCCCTCAGTAAGAAACCAAGGTTATCGAACCAGTAGGAGTCAAGGAACACGTGAATGTTGTTGGTGGAGGAGTGTAGTGCGGCGCAACACCAGTGAAATCGGCGCCAACGTGGAACCTGCACAACACAATCAAGATACTTTGCCCCAACGTAACAGTGAGGTTGTCAATCTCACCGGCTTGCTGAAAACAAAGGATTAAACGTATTGTGTGGAAGATGATGTTTGTTTGCAAAGAACAGTAGAGAACAATGATTGCAGTAGATTGTATTCAGATGTAAAAGAATGGACCGGGGTCCACAGTTCACTAGTGGTGTCTCTCCAATAAGATAAATAACATGTTGGGTGAACAAATTACAGGCGGGCAATTGACAAATAAAGATTCAATACATATCATGATGATCACTATGATATTTAATCAGGGCATTACGACAAAGAACATAGACCGCCATCCAGCATGCATCTATGCCTAAATAGTCCACCTTCAGGTTAGCATCCGCACCCCTTGCAGTATTAAGTTGCAAACAACAGACAATTGCATTAAGTACGGTGCGTAATGTAATCAACACAAATATCCTTAGACAAAGCATTGATGTTTTATCCCTAGTAGCAACAGCACATCCACAACCTTAGAACTTTTTGTCACTGTCCCAGATTCAACGGAGGCATGAACCCGCTATCGAGCATAAATACCCCCTCTTGGAGTTACAAGTATCAACTTGGTCAGAGCCTCTACTAGCAACGGAGAGCATGCAAGAACATAAACAACACATATATGATAGATTGATAATAAACTTGACATAATATTCTATATTCATCGGATCTCGCCAAACACAACATGTAGCATTACAAATAGATGATCTTGATCATGTTAGGCAGCTCACAAGATCTAAACATGATAGCACAAGAGGAGAAGACAACCATCTAGCTACTGCTATGGACCCATAGTCCAAGGATGAACTACTCACACATCAATCCGGAGGCGGGCATGATGATGTAGAGCCCTCCGGTGATGATTCCCCTCTCCGGCCGGAGGCAATCTCCTGAATCCCCGAGATGGGATTGGCGGCGGCGGCGTCTCTGGAAGTATTTCCGTATCATGGCTCTCGGTACAGGGGTTTCGCGATGAAGGCTATAAGTAGGCGGAAGGGTAGGGTTGGAGGCGGCGTGGGGGGCCCACACCATAGGGCGGCGCGGGCCCCCCTCTGGTCGCGCCGGCCTATGGTCTGGCCACCTCGTGGCCCCACTTCGTATCTCCTTCGGTCTGGAAGCTTCGTCGAAAAATAAGACCCTGGGCATTGATTTCGTCCAATTCGAGAATATTTCCTTTGTAGGATTTCTGAAACCAAAAACAGCAGAAAACAGCAACTGGCGCTTCGGCATCTTGTTAATAGGTTAGTGCCGGAAAATGCATAATAATGATGTAAAGTATGTATAAAACATGTGAGTATTGTCATAAAAGTAGCATGGAACATAAGAAATTATAGATACGTTTGAGACGTATCACGGTCCTTGGCGAGCATCTTGATAGCATCGGCATGGTGAGCCAATGCCATGTGAGTCTTGTTGGCGTAGACACGCGCATTGTCCAGCTCCTTCTGGGTCTCGTGCAGCATGAAGTCCAAATGCTCCACGTGGTACTTCAGTACCGGGTGTGATGAGAGTGCCATGGGTTCTCCAATGGTATCATGCCTTGCAAAGTGAGCAAAGCGGGTATCTTGGAGCTCAGCCACGTGTTGTCCGCACAGACGGGCAAGTGCTTCCTGAAGAGCACGAGCGAGTCCGTCCAGCCAGTTGCTTTCCTTGATGGAGAAGAGGATCCTCTCAGAAGTAGGAGGCTCCATCTTGCCCCTCAAATCAGCGGTGATAACCCACTGAAGTTCCCCTCCGGGCTGGTCGTGGATCTCAGCTCCATGGAACTCAGGGTGCGAGCGTCCGAGAATGTCAGAGACCGCGTCTAAGTCCCTCTCGAAAACCAAGTCCCCAGCATTGCCCAGAATTGGATGAGTAAGTTAGAGAAGTGAACAAGTGTGACAAAAATTTATGTAAATTTATAAGGAAGAGCATGACTTATTATTTTGAAAAGATCTCAAAGAGAAGAAAGTGAATAGGTTTTTCAGAAATATTCCCTTCATTTGTTTTTGAAACTAAATTTTTCAGAACGTCCATTCTAAACTAGGGTCTCCTAAGGTCAAACAATGGCTCTGATACCAACTTGTCAACACACGGATTTTTAAGTCCAGATGCCTATTATGCCATACATCGCAATTCCAGGAAGATTGTTGTTGCGAGACATAACAGTTGATATCATAAGTCATCATTCATTACAAACCATCATCGTCTTACAAAAGGGAATCACATGATCCAATATTACACAAATAGTTAATCTATTGATCAACGAACAACACAAGTAGCGGAAGCGTAATAGGAGAGGACTATCTAATCCACAGGCCAACGCTTGACGTTAGGCGAACTCCTAGTTGTTGTAGACATCCTGCTGGCCGTCATCTTCGTATTGTTGCTCCTCTTCATATTCTGGCCATTGGAATAGCCAGGGACACAGCCGTGGGTACTTTTAAAGTACTCGCAAACTAATACTATTGTAATTACTTGTCAATTTTATTAAGGGGATGCTAAGCTCTAGGTTTATTTGCATAAAGCCAATTTTAGTTCATAAGCATTTCATAAAAGACTCTTCATATGCTAACTAACTCAAGTGGGAACATTAGTGTCATTCCCACAACTCAGTTGTGTTTCAATTCAAGTCACCATTTCAATTCAACATTCCTTTTCAAGAAAATATCTAATGACGGAACAGTATGTCCTTTCCAATCGTCTGTAACCGTGGACACGGCTATTCGAATAGATCTACACTCTGCAGAGGTTGCACACTTGTGCCACAACATTTGATTACATCTGTCAGGGATAGCCCTGAATAATCGTAACTCAGTACGCGGATCATCAACCCTAACCTTTCACTTACATATCCTAGTATAGGCACCTCTCCCCATGAGCTTGGCCTCCCAGTGAAGACAAACCGTCAGCCTGGGAACTGCACAGGGCTTGGGCCGGACATTCACCTCATATTCACGTCATTTCACATCATTCACATTCAACGGAGGCAGCCTCGGCATAACCCCTATGACGCTTGTTTAGAGGGAACCCACACTAAGATACATAAACTTCCAGGTAAGCCCTACCCATAATCAGGTATTGTGGGGGTACTTGTAAATTGGAATGGTATCGCATCCGAACCCAACCATCATTTTTTATCAAGTTCATCATGTCATTCAAGTCACCTTTACTTTCAAAATCATTCAATGTCATTTCATTTCACCATGTTCCCATCTAGAGTAGTCAATTTTAGTTGTTAGCACTAGCAACTAGTCATGTGGGGTGCTAACTAGCTTTGATTGTCCTAGACTAACTTTGATGATCTTGTTCTACTCTAGACCAAGTGAATCATGAATCAAAAAGTACTTTGATAAAACAAAAGCAATAAAGCTTGTAAGTAAAAGCTTGTAAGTAAAAACTTGGGATGGGCTCATTAAGCATAAAGTAAAATGTGGGGTGTCGTGCTCTTGTAGAGCTTTTCACTTTGCAAGAATATTAGCTTGCCTTGGTTGGTGTATTGATCAAAGTGGTATTCCTCTCCTTGGAAGTAGACCTCCTCCTCCTCTTGATACTCCTCGGTACTAGCGTCTAAAAACGAATACGATGTACACAATCACCAAACAAAAACTTAAAAGCTAGACTAAGCACACACATGAGTCACACAAGCTAGGCTAGCATCACAACATTATTATTATGTTGGTTGACTTTGTTTTCTTCTTAAGAAAAATAATTTCCTCTCATTACAATATTAATTAGTGTTTCTATTTAATTCTTGGGAGAAATAATTTCCTCTCATTGAATCTTGTTAGGATTTAATTTCCTCAACTAATAATATATGACTTAGGTTGACCAAGGTCAACCTCTTCATAATTATCATTTGTGAAAATGATTTAAATGAGGTGATGCACCTCATGAAATTTAATAACAACATAGTAGTGATTTAATATCATCAAATAATTCATTATGAGATTTAATAGACCATGGTCTCTACCTCATGTTGAGTTATTTGAGACAAGATTTAAATGATAGAATAGCTCCCATATTATTTGATAAATAATTTTGAACAATTTAAATGGACTAGAAATAGCCATAGAGCCATTTTTTAGTCTAGACCATGATCATACAAACAACTATGTCATATTTTTACATATTCTTATAGATAATATGAAATATAATTTTTGAGAGTTGGAATCAACTCAAAAGCATGTTTGGTTGATTTTTAATAATTGTTTGAAGTTGCAAAAGGCCCTGCCTTGTTATTTTTGTCACATTAATTATACCAATAATCTAGGGTTGGGAACAGTGTAGTTGTGTAGATAATTTGATAAGCTTTCCAAATATATAAAATTTGTCAAATTTGGTTTGGTGGATTTTATTATATTCAAATTTTAAAACAGCATCTGTGAGCAATTTGAATAATTCGAAAATTCGAATTTGAATCACACGGGCCTGGCGGGAAACGATACTGGGCTAATAGACGAAAAACTAAACGGTCCGGCCCAGCTAGCGTGTCTCACACGCCACGGGCCGCCTGACAGTGGGAGTCACATGTCAGTCTATCATAACACGCGAAACGGTAAGATGATCCTACGGACCACGTCCATCGTTGACGGCGACGAGAGGCGTGGCTACTGGCGGCGAGGCTAGGGGGTGGGAGGCTCACCGGCGGCGTGGCGATGGTCGGCGACATGCTGCGGTGAGGTTGTCGACGACGGGGAAGCAGCTGGTAGCAGTGGCGTCTCCAACGGTGGCCGAAATCGTCGGCGAGCTTCTCAGCACCTCCGCGGGCTCCGGCGACCAAATTGGATGGCTACGGTGGCGAATCGAGCAAGAGAGGTGGTCGAGGAGATTGAGAAGAGAGAGGGGAAGCTGGTTGTGTGAAGAGTTGAGCGCAGGGGTGGCTCCTTTTATAGCGGCGGATGGTGTCCGTGGCTCGGCGATGATGTCAATGGTGGCGACATCGCTTAAGGGGGTCTGGAGCACTGGCGCTGACGCGGTTGGTTCGGCGACGTCACGGCGAGGACGTAGGGCTTGACGGCGGTGAAAACCATGCAGAGGAAAGGACGGGTGCATGACGCGAGCTCACACGCCGTGGCGGAAGTCGTCGACGAGCTCGTTGTCTACAGGGTTCCCGCGGGCCAATGGGTGTGTCCTGGCGGTTGCTGGTGACATCGTGAAGCTGGTGGCGCAGAGAGAGGGTCCGGGGTGACGTGAGCGAGCGAGGCGACGTGGTGCTGGCGCGCTCTGGTGCACGGCGGTGCACGCTCTGGCGCGCGCGTGTTCTGGCGCGTGCAGTGCACCATTTGGTCGATGAGCGTGTCTAGCAGGTTCAGGTGAGTGTGAGGAACACCAATGACATGGTTTGGCACGTTACATTTGACCAGAGAGAGAGGGAGCATGTGAGTGTGTCATGCACACACGGCATGAATTGTTTTGGTCAATTTGGTGATGATTCAAAGTACCAATCCTTGTCTCTGGTGCTTGGCAATGTGTAGAGGGGTCAGTAGAGTACATTTGGTGACCTAGGATTGATGGTGGAGGCAAAGAACCACTGGGTTTTGCAATGTCTAGGGTTGGCAGATTAGTGTCCACCAAGTGTTTGACAAAATGGCCGCAAGAAAAATATTTTCGAATTTTTGAATGAATTTTGGTGGGTTGTAATCATATAATAAATGAAGTCTACTGGTGGTGGTAATGGTCAAATTTGAGTTGATTTGCAACATTTCAAAATGTGTATGATCTTCATTTTGTTTCATGGTTGATACTTTGCTTGATCCTCATTTGAATTTGAGCAAGAATTTTCAGGGGTTGTTTTGGGCAAAGTTGTTTACCTTGATGTTGTCTTGGATGAGGTGCAAAGATTTGGCAAGGTTTAGTTTGAAAATTTTCCAAAACAGAGGCTCAAAGAGGGCATCAGGCTAAAATTCTCAATTTTGACCATTAGTGCATGTGAGCTCATTTTGAGTTCAAATTTGATTTGATTTGAGTTTATTTGATTCCAAAAGTGTTAATAAGTGTTTAGTAACTATTTACAACCAATGGTGCAAGCCAAAATGGTCTAGGTTAAAGATTTGCAAAAATGGCATAAACCATATGTGAGTGTTGATTCTATTTTCCCATTTCTTTTCTTCTTTTATTTTTCCTTCTTTATTGGTTGATCATGAGATCATAGGTTAGGGTTTTAGCATCATGGTTCACTCACAAGCAATCATCATGGCAAATGCACACTAACACAATAATTCAAGATGAGTTATATGCATAGCACTTGTAGTATTAAAAAGTTTTTGTTGGTTCTCAAATTTGCGTTTTGGAAACTTTCTTTCTTTCTTTATTGAAATTTTGGGATGTTACATCTTCGGAGTAGAAGTTGATTGGGTTGGCAGGCTAGCCTGGCTGGTTATGGATGGAGGGTTGGTGTCTATTTGCTAGGCTGAAGTGAAGCGAAGAGAGCCGATCCAAATGTCGTTGTTGGGCGCGGCGACGACAGAGCCATCGCCGGTGAATGCGGCTGGGGTGGAGTTTGAGGAGGCCATTGGTGGTTCAAATGTACCTGAGCTGATGATTTTGAGAATGTTGGGAGGGATAGGGCTAGTGGGGCGTTTTTAGGGTTGCAACTCGAGATGCGGTGGCCGGAGACACCACACCGCGCACAACAAACTAGATCTCTACAGGCTTCAACTTTGTGGTGTTTGGATAGGCAAGAAAATAGCGGAGCTTAAGATCTGCTTTAGACAGGGGGAGATGAATTGTGATCTTATAGGAGATGTAGAGGTGCTGGAGGTGTGCCTCCCGTGATCAATGTTGAGTGGGATTCTATGCAATCGTAGCAGCGCATCTCGATATGGCGACGCTGAGTGTGTAGTGTCAGTATAAGGGGAGGGCATA
Organism: Lolium multiflorum; assembly: GCA_030979885.1. Classification (NCBI taxonomy): domain Eukaryota; kingdom Viridiplantae; phylum Streptophyta; class Magnoliopsida; order Poales; family Poaceae; genus Lolium; species Lolium multiflorum. The sequence goes on along the minus strand of CM061749.1, from coordinate 184,167,993 downwards.
GGGTGATGAACATTGGGCGGTGACGGCAGCGAGGCCTCCCTGACGGACCTGCGTCCAGCGATGTCATCTGCGGAGGGCATTTTTTCGTGGTTTTGTGTTGCATGGACACGGTTTATGGCCGTGCTTATGCATGGCTCAGGTGTACAAAGCTGGTTTCCGTGGAGCCCTCCGTATAAATAGTGGACGTGTTGGCAGAAGATAGGGCAATGGAGTTAACGTTGGCTTTTTGACTGTGGACGGCAAGTAGTGATTTGATTGATGGAAGCTCATCAGAGGCCGACAGCGCGTCAGGTGGTGGGTTGATGTGTTTACCAGCTGAAGCCCTATCGATTAGGTCAGAGGCTACCGTATCTTCTGTCGAGCCTAGGAGGAGGGTCGCAGGGAGGCGGTGGTAATTGATTTGCGGTCGGCCTAGTAAAGACGGCCCAATGGCCGCGAAAGGTTGGGCTTGTAGGTCAGGAGGTAGGCCACTTTTACTCGGATTTTGAATCGCTAGCCATTTGGCGCCTTACATGCATGCCGACATGGCTATAGTGACGCCAGGTAGGATAATGGGAGTCCTAATGATAATTTATGCTACAGTAGTTTTTGTCAGTGTGTAGGATTTGAAAATTTGTCCAATGTGGTGCTTGACAGTAAAGGCGTCGAAACCCATGAAGAACCAGTCTAGGATTTTTTTTTACAATGAATGCACTTCGTTTGACTGAATCCGAAATAAAATTAATCCAAAACTCTACTTGTGCAACCGCATGAGAACTCTGGAATTTTGTGCGTATGGTTGTAGGTACTACCTTGGTGTGATACTTGTGAAGGATTAGGGTTATAAAATCATGACCAAAACAGAGTAGACTAACCTTGTGTCTTCCTAGAGCCTGCAAATCTCTAAAGTCGGACGGCTTGGGCATTGTTGAATGTGTAGATGTTGGTGATGCGCGTGCCGTAGATCCTTCATGTTGGTGTCGTGGAGGATGAGGAGACGTGAGTGTCGATGTAGCGGCAACGATGGCATGGGATGTTTGGTGATGTTGGGTTGGCATATATTATTGGTGAACAGGGGATGTGTGTGTTGAGGCGTATAGTGGGAGTGACAGGGTGGATTTGGAGTGTGCAGAATATGGTTGAAAACCATTGTGAATCGCTTTGCCGTGATGGATCTTTGGCTTAGGAGTAGGCGCATTGTTTGACAGGAGGGAATAAAGAAGCGGAAGCAGTAGGTTGAGATCTGTTGGACTCTGAAGTAGTTGGCCGATCCCCCAAGACATATGCCTGAAGGAGGATTGCTACAAGAAGGTTGTCGAAAACTAGATCTCTGAGGTGTAGCGAGACTGCCATAGGGAACGACATTGAATCTTGCAATATCGGTGCAGTGAGCAGCCCGAGCTTTGTCCAAGCTTCAGTCTCAAACTGCAATCCCATCGTGTTTCCCACTCCGAGATATTCGCGAAGAGCTATGTGAGCTTGGATGTCGTCATCAATGGAGTAGGTTGGTGGTGGAAGCTTTTGCGGTAGTGGAGGTGGTAGGTTTTCGGGTTGGAAAGAGTTGAAGGTGACCGTGGAAGGGGCAGTAGCTCAGAACCCATCCTCAGTTGGATCCTGGCCGGCGACTGTAGTGTTTGGCGGCGGCGGCGGAGGGTGCGGCCAGGGGGGAGCAGGAAGGGAGAGCAGGAGGGAGCGGGGGAGGGAGCCATCCACTGTATTGATTTTTGACTGCACAAAGATCGATTTCGATCTTGGGTGGTACTGTTTTGTTAAGGTTGTATACTAGAGTAGCAAATTCTGCTCAAAGGGTTTATGCCTTTTCTCTTGCTAGCTATTAAATTTGATAGGGAAATAGGGTTTATGCCTCAAACTAGCGCCTCATGTTGGACTTGTAGACTCAATTCCTTACCTCAATTTTTTTTTGGCAACACAAGCGCCTATGAAGGAGTCTAGAGTTAGACATGTCCTAACCATGCAAATCTTATGGTTTGTTCACTTGGTCAAAAAAGGTGTACACGATTTTAAGTGTAGACGTCTTTTTTAACTGCTGGGGTAAGTTGTTCCACATTTGACTCAGGGATCTTATGTATTTCTTTGGAATCTAGCTGAGAATAATACATTGTCGGTGGCATTCATGTATAAAGCTTTAATCCAACCTGGTATTCGAGTTGATAATAATAAGAAAATTTTGAAGATGAAGATTCTATTAAAAACTAAGGTTTTTGTGTGGTATCTTCGTCGAGGGGTAATCCTCACAAAAGTTAACCTTGCAAAGCGCAATTGGTAAGAAAGTAAAATGTGTGTTTTTTGTCATGAGAATGAGACTATAAAACACCTTTTCTTCCGGTGTAAATTTGCCAGGTCTATATGGCTTAATGGCGTGGATCCTAGGTTTAAACTACTTGTTAGGGTGGGAGCGATTGTTGTTATTTGGTCGCTCTAGCTATGTAAAAATGACAAGGTTTTTAATAATAAAAATTCTCTTATGCAGGTTATCTACAGATGCACCGCTAAGTTCCGTTTGTGGTCACCTCTACAGCGTGTGGAGCATCGAGACCTCTTTATGAAGGCGTCTACACGATTGGAGGATACGGCGTGGGATATATTTTTTTCAACATGGATGACAACGTGATCTTCGGATAGGATCATCTCCACCTTAGCTTTGTTCTTGTTCGATGTTTATGTCTCGGATTTTTAGTTCTCTTATGGTGTTCTATCTTGGATTTGTGCGGTTGTATGCATCCTTGTTATGCAGAGGCCAGGTGTAATGTTTAAACTTAAGTAATAAAAGTGCCCATTATCGAAAAAAGCTGCTCCACATTGATATGATATATGTATTCAATACTAAATAAAACCGTGACAAAATCTTGTACTCTAAATTAATTGGGGTATTTCAAAAGCATAACACATAGATTCTCCACATATTTAGATTATTTCAGTAATTTTTCAATCAAATTATGTTTAATCTTGGTTCGTGTTAGTGTATGTACAACGGCTTAGCACGGTGATTTCCTAGTACATTAAGTTCTTTTGGGACCTTAGCACGACGACTTCATAGTACAAAAGGTTCTATTATGACAAGTTTTATCTGGTTTTGGTGATGGAAGGGCGAGTACGAGCGGCGTGCCTTCGGCTCGCGTTAGCGTATGTAGTCGCCCCTTGGTGGTTCAAAGTGTGATTTTTATTACTTTTGGGGATGTTTATGTGAGAATGATCGGTGAAATTTTCGCAAAAAAGCTCTACAAGATTACAAAAAGTATCTATACCATATCGATGTGAAACAGGTGAAATACATTAGCGTCAATGGATGCAACTCTCGATCACACGGACAAGAGTGCAACTCTGCCACGAACGGGATGTCACACGGTGCTGGCAAAGTGGCAACACGCGGCCTCTGGCTTCAATCGCGTGATCACGAGTTCACGACGCGTTACAACACGTTGGTTCGGTGAAGCAGAAAACGCCGAAGCGAACTCGGACTGTCGGAGCGAATTGGCTGTGTGAGAGATCCCATTGGCGCCAGCGCTACGACGACAAAGAGGCTGCTGGTACCTGTATCCGGATCGTCAACCACTACGAGTCGGACTGGAGGTCTGGAGCCTGGTGGAGGATATATAGCGCTGCGGAGGAGTCGCATGGACAAACCCAAACCCCTGCCCTGCCCTGCCTCCTCCAGCACAAACAAGAAAGAATCCTCCTTTCAGCTCTCGATTGGCGACGATGATGCAGCCCGCCGTGAATCTCCGCGCCTTTGCTCGCCCTCCGCCGCGTGGCTTCGGATTCTCCTGCGCTCGACAGCCCGTCGCCGACCTTCCCGCCCGTCTTCGAACTCCGCCACCCAGCATCGGAATCGGATTCTCCTGCGCTCATGTGGCCGTCGACGACGTGCCCGCCCGTGTTCGACCTCCGCCTCCCGGCTTCTCCCGTCCCAGCAGGGTGCTCCCGCCATCTCCCTGCAAGATCCCCGTGCCACCGAAGCTCCCAAAGCGCGCCTCCGACAACGACGAGTCCTCCACGAAGCGTCAGCGCCTGTGCTCCGACTACGAAGACGACATCTACGCCAACCTCCGGCGGACGGAGCAGAACCTAGAGGAGCGGCCGCGGCCGGACTACCTGAAGACGGTCCAGAAGGACCGGGTGACCCCATCGGCCCGAGCCCGCCTGATCGGATGGATGGACGCGTTCGTCCGGCACCACGACCTCGTCGACGGCACGCTCCACCAGGCCGTCGCCTACGTCGACCGGGTCCTATCGACGCGAGCCATGAACGCTCCTACCGACTACGACCTCCGTCTCCTGGGCGCCGTGGCCGTCTTCGTGGCCGCCAAGTACGAGGACGGCCAGCGCACCGTGCTCAAGCTAGACCCGGACAAGATCGCCTGGTACGGCGGGTTCGCCACGAGAAAGGAGGTGCTCGACATGGAGCGCCACATGGTGGCGGCGCTCGGGTACCAGCTCAGCGGCCCCACGGCTCACACCTTCGTCAGCCGCTTCACGAGGCACGCCCAAGGAGAGGATGAGCTGAAGATCCAGCGCATAGCGCATCGCTACGCCGACGAGTCGCTGCGCAACTACGCCTGCCTGGGCTACCTGCCGTCCCTCGTGGCGGCGTCGGCGATCTACCTGGCGAGGTTCGCGCTGAGACGGCTGGACGTACGGCCGTGGAACGCGGCGTTGGAGGAGCTCACGGGGTACAGCGCCTTGGACTTGGCTCTCTGCAGGCGTGCTATGTACTACTTCTCGGAGTCGCTCAGTTGTGACCCTCAATGTTGATAAGTGTAAAACACAGCAATTTTGGCAGGCGTACGTGTGCAGAAGAACCGTACAATCTCGTGTAAATTCGTTATTGTAATGTACTAATGTTCATGTATATCAGTATATGCATTTGAAGTTAACTCACGATACTTGGTTGGGCATAGCCAGTTTCAGTATTTATTCTGTTGTAAAAAATAAAAAAAATAAAAAAAGAACAGACAGGTCCGAAACTGTAAACTCACTGAACTCGAAACGTCCTTCAGTGTAAGACCAGAGAGCAATTTTATTTTGGCAGATCGTACGAGTGTAGAATAACCTTGCAAATTCGTGGTAATGTTCATGTGTACGCATTTAAGTTAAACCATCTTCCTGGGTAGGTTTGTTCTTAACCCGCCGGACGTAGCGCCGTGGAGCACAGAGACTGAGATGCATGAGCTCGCGGCGGGGTACAACATCTCGGACTTGGCTGGCTGCACTGCATGCCTTCTTATCGTGGTATCGTCATGACATATGCCATAGGGTGGCTAATCGAAGTGGTTCCTAGTGGTCTCACGGCGATATCCGGATGCGGGTATGGGGACGAGTGACACGGTCGACGTACCCAGGTTCGAGGCTCTCCTGTGGAGGTAACACCTCTACTCCTGCTATGAGTGTATATGGTGATCACACAGTACAATGGTGCTCCTTGAGCTGTATCCGGCTGCTCCTGGGAGGCTAAGGTAGACGAAGGTCTCTCTCACAGGGCAGCGCTAAGACTAGAATGAGTAAGAAGTGATCGATCCCCTCCCGCACGAGGGGGTAGCCCGGCTTATATAGGCGCCGGCACTTTACATATAAGTCCCTATAGTCTAGTGGCCGGCTCGGCCGGCTCCGGCTTCCGCTCCTTCCCGAGGCGTTGACGTCAGGGAGCCGTTGAGGCGTAGTGGCACGTCCCATCCGCCCGCCCGAGTCAGCGGTATGGCGAGGTGGTGTCTCTGTCGCCATCATGCCCTGTAGTACGGACCGACGTACGCCATGATGGCCTGTCCGCCGCGTGGCACTGTTGCTCCACAGCGCTTTACGGGAGGTGAGGTCAGCGTGGACCTTTGAACCCGGACCACCTACCCAGTTCCTTCCAGTGCAAGACTCGCCAGCCTCGAGTCGGTCTAAGGTACAAACCCCAGTCAGATATGGCTTGTAGAAGTCGGCCTAGCTACAGCGTTGGAGGCCGTAGCCAAGCCGACTAGGACCTAGAGCCAGCCGGCTTCCGAGGCAGCCGGCCACGGCTCGAGCCGGCTGCTCCTCAGCCGGCCTTTGCCGCGAGCCGGCCGCTCCGCGTTCATTTCCCTGCCCGGGGTCTTCCCCCCGACATTAGCCCCCGAAGCTGGCAAGGTCCTGCGTTAAGGAGGACCTAGGCAGGTTTTCCTGGCATGTGTCCGGCGGCTCCTGGAGGGGCCGACTGAGAATTTTCATTCAGCCGGCTGCGCCCTCATCCGGCTCGCTTTGTCCGGCTTCCTCTAGCCGGACGTTTCTTCCGCTTCTGCAGCTTTTGCTTTTTTACAAGTGTTGATGACGCCTCCGTCTTGCTACAAGAGTTTGGGGCCGGATTGATTTTATCGTCCGGCTCCGGCTTGGGCGCGCCGGAGTTTCCGCCGCCTCGAGCCTTGCGCCCGACTTGACCGTTCTGACGGCTGGTCGGTGTGGCCGTTTCGTATGGTCACATCATTGTCCCCTCCGGATCCTTTGCGGTCGTGGGCGACGTGGTGCGGCCGTTTCTGGTAACCGCTGTGATCGTGGGTGGAGTTACGGCGCAATAAATCCGGGGACGTGGCCCACATCCGCCACTTGGAGGCCAACCGCCCGTGGCAGGCGGCTATTAATGCCGCGGGGGAGGCACCGAGGCGGCCACTTGCCCCTTTCTTCCTTCTCGCGCTCCCGCTGCTCTCACGCTCGAGCTCTTTTCTCCGTCATCTCCTGGCGAACTCCGGCGGGCAGCTGCCCCGACGTTCCTCCGCCGGGCCGTCGCCGCCGCTCCGCCCGCCGGCGTCACGGGGCCGCGCGCGTCAACGACACGCTCTTCTCCACCGCGCTCTCCTCCGGTGAGGAGCGGTTCTTCTTCGCCCTTTCGACTTTCCTGGTCTTCTTCTTCCTCTTCCTCGTCGATGGCCCAGCCGAGCGGTTCTTGGAAGGGCTCATACATGCGCGAGGATGACATCGCGCGGCTGGTGCGCCTCCGCCGGATTCCGGCGGGGGTGGCGACGAGGGCGCCCGGCGCCGAGATCGAGCCCAGGCCGGAACCCGGCGAGCGTGTGGTCTTCGGGGCGCACCTCGATCGAGGGTTAGGCCTGCCGGCTTCGCCCTTTTTTCGCGAGTTCTTGGATTTCTTCGGCCTGCAGCCTCATCATCTGCCGGCCAACGCCTGCGTCCTCCTCAGCTGCTACGTGGCCTTCATAGAGGGCTACGCCGGCTTGTGGCCGGACATGGAGTTCTGGAGCCGGCTGTTCTACCTCAAGGCGCAGACGACAGACGGCCACCTGCGGACCTACGGCGCCGCCTCGATCTACCCCGCACAGGTACGCCCTTCCCGAAGATCCCGACGGTGGACTCGGTGAAGAACTGGCAGATGTCGTTCTTCTACGTGCGGAATGACAACCCGGCCTTCGACCGGCTCAACCTGCCGGAGTACAACCCGGCGCCCCCGACCAGCCGGCTCAACTGGGGCCATAACGCCAAGACGACGAACCGGGATGCAGAGGTAAATCTTCTGTGGGATTTCTTGGGGGCCAGCGTCACAGAGGGCCGGCTGAGCGCCGAGGACCTCCTCTGCACCTACGCCGAGCGCCGGGTGCTGCCGCTCCAGATGCGTGTCCATAAAATTGGGCACATGTCTGGCCGGCTTGACCCGACCCGGACATCCAAGATCGCGCTCACCAAGGCCCAGGTCGCCCGCCGGGTGAACAACATCACCAAGGCCAACATGCCGGAGAACTGGGACTGGGGGCTGATGCCTCACGACCGAGCGTCGCCGCCTGAGTTGGTAAGTCTTCGTTTTTTGGCCGACTTCCGGCTTGCGGCTACGTGGCCGACTTGTTTTGCTTTGTTTTCAGCTGTTCGACCGCCAGGGTATCGAGGATGGCGACCTGGCGGAGAAGAACTGGACGCCGAATCATGTTGATCCGGCTGACCAAGCCGGCGACCAAGCCGGCGATGACGAGCTGCCGGAGGTACCGGACCAAGGCGGCCAGGGGGAGCACAACCCGCCGCCCTCGCCGGAGCAGCGGGAGGAGGAGGAGTCGGCGACATCCGCCACGGGGCCGATCCCGGCGGTGCCCCTGCGCACGAGGCCGCCTGCCGCCTCGGCGACTTCTGCGCCCAAGAGGAAGAAGCGGGCCATCGGCGGGTCCACGGCCGCGCTGGAGAGTCGGGCCAAGAAGCAGCGCCAGCTGGGGCCCAAGAAGGTTCCGGAGACGGCCGGGTGAGTCTTTTTTCTTCGTTGTTTGATTCCTTTTCTTTCCTTTCTCTATATTTATCTTCTTTTGTTTGTCCGACTAGGGCCGCCATAAAGTTTACCCAGGGCGGCGGCTCTGGGCCGGCTGCTCGTGTTGCACCGCCGTTCCGGCGGCAGAGGGAAACGACGCCGCCGCCTTCGATGCTTGCGCGCGCGACGCCTGTCGTCGTCGTGCCGCCTGCGACTACGCCTCCTTCCGCGGGGGCGTCTTCTTCGGCTGCACCTCCTTCAGCGCCAGGCCGCGGCGCCCAGGGTGAGTCGGCCCAGGGGCCCACTTTGGACGAGCTGTTTCCGCACCGCGCGCCACTGTTGGGGCCCGCGGCCGGGGCCGGCAGGGGTGCGCCGCCAGCGGCCGGAGCTGGAGCCGGCGGGGCTGTGCCACCTTCGGGCCTCCACGTGGCCAAGGGTGCCCGGCTGTTGGGCGTGCCGTCCGCCTCCGATTCCAGCCTTGGCTCGGCTGGCACCATGGAGAAGGCATGGCACCAGGCCGACTCCTGCGAGGTGATCAGCCGGGAGGGGCAGCCAGGCACGGCGCCCATGAACATGTTTTTCTCCGGCTTCCGCGCCAGCCTCAAGGCCAAAGCCGCTGAGACCGTTGCCCAGCTGGCAACGCTGGAGGATGCTGACAAGGTAAATGTCTTCTCTTGTTTTCTGTAATTTTGTTGTTATCCTGGTAGCCCTCCGAGGCATGGGCCGGCTGCTTGGAGCCGGTCCGGGTTTCGCCTAAGCAACTGACTCTCTCTCAGACGGTTGCGGAGCGACGCACCGTCTTGTACAACCAGGTGGTGACCAGCTACCACAAGGCCAAGATCGAGCGGGCCGCCTTGGCTCGCGAGCTGGAGGCCGTCAAGGGTAAGATTTTATTCCTTTTGTCTTGACTCTTTTTCTTTGATTTCATCCGGCTGATGATTTTTCTTGTCGTCCTGTAGCTGAAGCTGCTCGGGTTCCGCAGCTGGAGGAGGATCTTCGGATCGCCCGCGCCCAGTGCGCCGAGAGCGAGGAGGCGGGCCGGGCTGCTGCTGCCAAGCTGAGGGTGGCCGACGGCGAGCTGACGCGGCTGCGCAAGCTTGAGGCCAACCATCTCAAGGAGCTGGCCGCCCTCAGGAAGGCTGAGAAGGAGAAGGTGGAGGGCCTGTCCAAGCGACTGGAGAAGGTGGAGCAGCAGCGGCTTGAACTTCAGCGAGAGGTGACCGCTAAGTCTGAAGAGTTGTCGGCCACCGCCAAGCGGTGGGTGGGGGAGATTAGCCGGCTCGACCGCGGCTTGGCGGGTGAGTCCTTGTTCTTTCCTTCCCCTTTGCCGGCTTTCGGCTGTCGGCTGCCAGCTTAGGTTGGCAGCCGGCGGCAGAAATTGATCTTTTCGTTGTCTCCATCTTCAGGCTGGGGGCAGTCGGTTCTTGCCGGCCGCCAGTCTTACTTTCGAAATCTCCATCTTCAGCTAGGGGCAGTCGGTTCTTGCCGGCTGCCGCCAGTCTTACTTAGCTTCGAAATCTCCATCTTCGGAGGCGGTCGGTTCTTGCCGGCTGCCACCAGTCTACTTAGACAAATCTTCTTCGGGCTGGGGCAGTCGGTTCTTGCCGGCTGCCGCCGTCTACTTTAGAGCCGGAATCTCCATCTTCAGGCGGGGCAGTCGGTTCTTGCCGGCTGCCACCAGTCTTACTTTGAAAATTTGCATTTTTCTGCCTTTGGTAAGCTTCTGACTTGCTTTTTCCTTGCAGCGGCCTTCCCTGAGGCGCAGGATGCGGCGCTAGCGGCGGCCGGCAGGGCGCGGGAGGCGCGCCGGCAGGCTACTGGGGAGCAGAGCTCGGCCTGCTTCTCCATGGACGACTATCTGGCGTCCATGGCCGCCCGCGTCGAGCCCATCACGAAGCTTGGCTGGGAGCTCCGGAAGGCGGCGGAGGAGCTGATCCGGCTGCTGTGGCCGACCGAGACGCTGCCGCAGGACCTTGCCAACCTTATCAAGTGGCTGGAGACGGCGCCTGACCGCTTCCACGACTGGAAGGAGTCGGCTGCACGCGCCGGAGCCGATATGGCCCTCTCCTTCGTGCTCTCCTGGTACGACGAGGTCAGCCTTGATCAGCTGGAGTGCCGGCGGGCCGACGTGGAGGAAAACCTCCCGGCGGAGAACAAGACCGCCCGGCTTGCCCGCGCCTGCGCCATCGCCGACTTTGTCGACAAGCGTATCTTCATCGAGGACCCGAACCCGCCTGAGGACGACTCGGATGAGGAGCCCGAGGACGAGGAAATCGAGATGGAGTCTCCGCCGCCTCGTACTGATCCGGCTGGTCCTCCTCCAGCCGGCGCCTAGACTTATCTGTTTGTGTAATCTCGTTTTGCACAGACAAGTCGTTAAATCCCCGGGATGCCGGGTGCGCATGTAATGACAATATTATCGTCTTTTTATTATGGTACACCTTTAATGTGTTTGTTAATCATTTGTGTGCCGGCTTGCTTTCTTCCGGCTTGTTCGCTTTTTCCCATCCGCCCCACTCTTTGGCGTTGCCCTTGCCGATCGTACGTCCGACTTGCGGTCCGTCGCCGGGTCAAGAGCGTGCCGCTGGGTGAGGCCGACAGTATTTCAGTCGAACGAGCCGAGTTCGGCAATCCGGCACTTTTATGAAGAGTTGTGCAAGTCAATTCGCTTTCACTCTTTCTCTTAGTCGTCTTTCGCGTGCCGGCTCCCTAGGCTCTTACTCCCGCCAGCCGGACAGCCGGGTTGCGGTCTGTAGCTGGTCGGAAGCCGGCTGTCGGAAACCGGATCACGTTACTGAGCCGGCCGCGTGAGAGGGTGTTAGCCAATCGGCGAAAACGATAGAGTATGCGAAAAATTTGTCGAAATCGGCGCTCTTAGCGCTTGCCTTTTCATAGCTTACAAAAGGGAGTACAAGGGATACATACATTCCTGCTCTCAAGTGTAAAATGGTCGAAGCAACCTGACATTCCAGGGACGTTTTGTCTCCTCGTCAGTTTTGCTCGCCTTGTTCTTCTTAGCCTCTTGGGCATCTATGAGATAGTAGGAATCATTGCCTACTGCCTTGCTCACGATGAAGGGACCCTCCCATGGGGATGCTAGTTTATGTTGTCCGGCTGTCCGTTGGATCAGCCGGAGCACTAGGTCTCCTTCTCGGAATGCTAAGGGCTGCACCTTCCGGCTGTGATAGCGTCGGAGGCTTTGCTGGTATATGGCCGATCTGGACTGAGCCAGCAGCCGGGCCTCTTCGACCAAGTCGACTCCATCTTCACGAGCCTCTTTAGCTTCAGCTTCCGTGTAGAGCTTGATCCTTGGCGCGTCGTGCTCGATATCAGTCGGCAGGACGGCTTCGGCCCCGTATACGAGGAAAAATGGCGTGAAGCCGACGGAGCGGTTTGGCGTGGTGCGCAGACTCCAAAGCACGGAGGGCAGCTCTTCTATCCAGCAGCCGGCTGACCGCTCGAGCGGCTCCACCAGCCTGGGCCGGATGCCGGCTAGGATCAAGTCGTTTGCCTTCTCCACTTGGTCGTTGGTTTCCGGGTGCGCCACTGACGACAGGTCCATCCGGATCCCCATCTCCCCACAGTAGCGCTTGAATATGCCTTCGGCGAAGTTGCTGCCGTTATCGGTGATGATGCTGTGGGGGTAGCCGTACCTCACAATTATCTCCTTGAGGAATGTGACGGCTGTGGAGCCGTCCAGCTTCTTGATTGGCTTGGCTTCAATCCACTTGGTGAATTTGTCAATCATCACCAGGAGGTGGGTCATGCCGCCTCAGTCTGTTTTGAATGGGCCCACCATATCCAGGCCCCACACGGCAAATGGCCAAGTGATGGGGATGGTTTTCAAGGCGGAAGCCGGTGTTTGCCTTTGCTTTGCGAAGCGCTGGCAGCCATTGCACTTCTTCACCAGATCTTCTGCGTCTCTTAGCGCAGTCGGCCAATAAAAGCCGTGTCGGAAGGCTTTGCCTACTATGGCTCTAGAGGAGGCGTGATGGCCGCACTCTCCCTGATGGATTTCCCGGAGGAGTTCAATCCCTTCAGCCGGCTCGACGCACCGCTGGAACACCCCACTTACGCTGCGTTTGTACAGCTGGTGGTTGATGATTGTATAGGCCTTGGCCCTTCTCTCAATCTGCCTGGCTTGAACCCTATCATTGGGCAGCACACCATCGGTGAGGTAGGAGAGGAATTCTTGTGCCCATGATGGTACGCATTTTATCTCGAATACGCTAACCATCAGGGCCTCCATCTTCGGAGCTTCCGGGTTCGACTGCGTGGTCGCCGGGTTCGGCTGTTGAGCCGGCGGGTTTGGCCGATAAGCCCCCGACTTGGGCTGATGAGCCCCCGGGTTTGGCTGAGAAGCCCCCGGGTTTGTGGAGCCGGCGGGTTCGGCTGAGAAGCCCCCGACTTTGACTGCGAAGCCCCCGGGTTTGGCTGTGAAGCCCCCGGGTCAGCCGGCACGAATATGGAATCCGAGTCCGGGGAGGGTGTGATGGACGGCTTGCGCAGTGCTGCAGGGCCACACCCGGTGGAATTGCCCCGGTTTGAGCCTATCTTGGATAGGGCGTCAGCCGCCTCGTTGTTGGCCCTTGGCACATGGTGGAATTCGCAGCCCTCGAAGAAGCCGGCTAGCTGCTGAACATGGAAGCGGTACGATGCCATGTTGGCATCCTTCGCGTCCCAGTCGCCAGATGCTTGCTGTATGACCAAGTCGGAGTCGCCGAAGCAGAGGATGCAACGGACGCCTATTTCCTTGGCCAGCTTGAGCCCATGGATGAGCGCTTCATACTCCGCCACATTGTTGGATGTGGCGAAGTGGATCTGCAGGACGTAGTCCAGCCTGTCCCCCTTAGGAGAGGTGATGACGACTCCGGCTCCCAAGCCGGTGCGCATCTTCGAGCCGTCGAAGTGCAGCTTCCAGTGCGTGGAGTCCGGCACAGGCGGCAGGTATTGCATCTCGGCCCAGTCGACGAAGAAGTCGGCTAGGATCTGCGACTTGATGGCTATTCTTGGCTCGTATTGAATAGCATGGGCCGCCAGCTCCAGCGCCCACTTGGCGACCCGGCCGTTGGCGTCTTTGCTGCCAATGATCTCCGCCAAGGGCGCTGTGGCCACCACCTTGATGGGGTGCTCTTGGAAGTAGTGCTTGAGCTTCTTGGCCGCCATGTACACGCCATAGGTGACCTTCTGGTAGTGGGGGTAGTTTTGCTTTGACTGGGAAAGCACTTCACTTAGGTAATAGACTGGGCGCTGGACCGGCTGCTCCTTGTCGGCCTCTTTGCGCTCCACCACCAAGACAACGCTAACCACTCGATTGGTGGCTGCGATGTACAAGAGCATCGGCTCCACTGAAGCCGGCGATGCCAAGACGGGCGCAGTCGAGAGCATGCGCTTCAAATCGCGGAAGGCTTCATCTGCCTGCGGCGTCCAGCTGAAGGAGTTTGTCTTCTTGAGCAACTGGTACAGGGGCAGTGCCTTCTCCCCCAGCCGGCTGATGAAGCGGCTCAAGGAGGCCAGGCATCCGGTGAACTTCTGGACGTCCTTGAGGCACTGCGGCAGTTCCATCTTCTCTATGGCACTGATCTTCTCCGGGTTGGCTTCGATTCCCCGCTGAGAGACGAGGTAGCCCAGGAGCTGGCCAGACGGCACGCCGAAAGTGCACTTGGTCGGGTTCAACTTCATCCGGAATCTTCGCAGATTGGTGAAGGTTTCTCTCAGGTCATCAAGGAGGGTAGGCATCTCCTTGGTTTTTACAACGACATCATCCACGTATGCGTGAACATTTCTGCCGATTTGATCCTGCAAACACTTTTGCATGCACCTTTGGTAGGTGGCGCCTGCATTTTTCAAGCCGAATGGCATAGTCGTGTAGCAGTAAGCCCCATACGGGGTAATGAACGAAGTCTTTATTTGATCAGCCGGATTCAAAGGAATCTGGTGGTAGCCTGAATAAGCATCTAAAAAAGACAACAGTTCACAGCCGGCAGTCGAGTCTATGACTTGATCTATGCGCGGCAGGGGGAAGGGGTCCTTCGGGAACGCCTTGTTGAGGTTGGTGTAGTCGATACACATGCGCCAGGAGCCGTTCTTCTTCAAGACCAGGACCGGGTTCGCCAACCAGTCCGGGTGCAGCACTTCCATGATGAAGCCGGCAGCTAGGAGCCGGGCAATTTCTTCACCGATGGCCTTCCTTCTTTCTTCGGCGAAGCGCCTGAGGGGCTGCTTCACCGGCTTGGCCTCTGGCCTGACGTGGAGGTGGTGCTCAGCCAACTCCCTCGGTACACCCGGCATGTCCCTTGGAGACCATGCAAAGATGTCCCGATTCTCACGGAGGAAGCTGGTGAGCTCGCTTTCCTATTTGCTGCTCAAGCCGGCACCGATGGTGACGAACTTGTCCGGCTGGGCCGGGTCGAGCAGGATCTTCTTGGTGTCGTTGGCCGGCTGGAAGTGAGTCGTCCCAGCCGGGTTGCCCACAGCCGGCATGCCCGACTGCGCGGCCTTGGCCATGGCGACGGCGTCGCTGATGAGCTGCTTCTCGGCAGCTATGACCAGCGTCTGGGCCATCTTCGAGCTCTGGGTGGCGCACTCCATAGAGCGGCGATAGTCGCCGGCTATGGTAATGACCCCCTTTGGGCCCGGCAGCTTCATCTTCAGGTACCCGTAGTGGGGCACCGCCATGAACTTGGTCAGGGCCGGCCTGCCCAGGAGCGCGTGGTAGGGACTGACTAGGTCCACCACCTCGAACTCGATGTTCTCCGTGCGGAAGTGGTCCGGCTTGCCGAACATGACCTCCAGGGTGATCCGGCCGATCGGCTGGCACGAGTGGCCTGGCACGATGCCGTGGAAGACGGTGGGGGTGGGGCGCAACTCGGCCTCCTGGATGCCCAGCTTGCGGGCGGTGTCGCGGTAGAGGATGTTGATGCTGCTGCCGCCGTCGATGAGGACGCGCGAGAAACGCACGCTGCGCCGGCTTGTGCCGATGGTGGGGTCGAGGACCATGGCGTAGCTGCCCGGCTTTGGCAGGACAGCCGGTGTGTCGCGGCGATCAAAGGTGATGGCCTGCTCTGACCAGTTTAGGTACTGGGGGACCGGCGGCATGACCGCGTTGACTTCGAGGGAACGGCGCTGCTGGCTCGTTTTGTCCTCCGGCTCGGTGGTGAAGATGATGTAGGTGGCATCCTCAGCCAGGTACCGGCCGCCATGGTGCACTTGGTTAGCCTCGTGGTGCTCGAGGGCTTGGCCACCCGGCCCGCCGGCTGGTGGAGGCGGGGGTGGAGGCGGAAGTGGCTCGCCGCTCGTCAGCCGCTTCATGAAGTGGCAGTCGCGGGTGGTGTGGTTGGAGGGGTTCTTGCCGCTGTGGTACTTGCACGGCGAGTCGAGCATCTGCTCAAAGGTGTACTTCGGCTTCCAGGGCCGGTCTGTTTGCTTCTGGCGCCGGCTGCCGCCAGCCGCCGCATGTCCGACACGGCTGCCACATGAGCGGAGCCGTACCGGCGGTCCGGCTGGTCGCTGTGCCGCTTGCCGCGGTAGTTGTCCCGCCGGCTGCCATGATGGCCGCCCTCGGCCGGCTTGTGTTCGGCCGGCTTGTTGTTGTCCCGCCTGGATGGAGCCGGTGAAATCTCAGCCGGGGTACTGCTGGCTCCCTCAGCCAGCGCATACTTGTCCGCGATGGCCATCAAGGCAGCCATCGTCTTGGGCTCGCTGCGGCGCAGCTTGTGCCACAGCATGGTGTTGGGCCGGCAGCCGGCCATGAAGAAGCCGACTGCCTGGATCTCGTGCACGCCCTCGCAGGAGTTGCGCATTTCGCACCAACGCGTCAGGTACGCGCGATCCGTCTCGTCCGGGCCCTGCTTGCACATCTCGAGCTGTTGGGGGCGACCCGGCCGGCGGTAGGTGCCGGTGAAGTTGCTGATGAAGGCCTCCTCGAAGTCGAGCCAGCCGTTGATGCTGCCGGCTGGCAGGTTGTTGAGCCATGTGCGGGCGGAGCCGAGCAGCATGAGGGGGGAGTAGCGCACAGCCCAACGCTTGTTGCCTTTGGCGATGCCGACTGCGGTGGAGTAATCCTGCAGCCAGTCCTCCGGCTTGGCCGTGCCGTCGTACTTGGGCGTGTCACGGGGGAGCTGGAAGCCGTCAATCATGGGCTCGTTGAGGATCCGCGGCCCGAAGCACTTTGGGCCGGCTGGCCCTTCTTCCTCCGCGATGCGGGATTCGACCAGCCGGTAGAGGCGATCTCTGGCGTCGGCCGGCTCGATGCGCGGGCCCAGCCGGGAATGGGCCGGCTGGCGTTGACCACTGGCCTCCGGGGCCACGCGGTGCTGGCGTCTTGGCGCCGGCCTCTCGGACTCTTCTTCCTCACGCCGGCTCGATGGTGGCCGGCTGCGGCCGCTGTTGCCACTGGGCGGCCGGCTTGTGCGGCTGGAACTTGCGTGGGTGCCCCGGGAGTCGGTGCCGGCTTGGTGCAGGGGAGGCGGACTCGGCCGTGTCCCTCGGGCCGTCCCTGTCGTTGCCTGCAGCGCCGCGAGCGTGAGAAGCTCTGGGGGCAGTGGCGTACCTGGGGTCGGCCGACTGTTTGGCAGCCGCGTTGAGCAGCTCAGTTACCCGCTTCGTCTGGCGGCATAACTCTTCGCCTTCGAGGCGGTTCAGCTCTTCTGCGGCGGCTTGCGCCGCGCGCATGTTCTTGTCGGGGGTGTTGTAGACGGGTTGCTCCGTGGACGGAGCCGGCGATTCTGCGCCGTCCCGGGCGATCTCTGCGCCA
Source organism: Lolium multiflorum (assembly GCA_030979885.1). Taxonomy (NCBI): domain Eukaryota; kingdom Viridiplantae; phylum Streptophyta; class Magnoliopsida; order Poales; family Poaceae; genus Lolium; species Lolium multiflorum. The sequence continues at coordinate 184,151,047 of CM061749.1, read as the reverse complement.
AGGCCGCCTCCCTGCGGCGGATCTGGCCGGCTCGGCTTGGGTTGTCGCCGCCTGGCGTGAAGCCGTGGGCGCGGTCGTACTCGCGCCGGTTGATCTCCAGCTGGCGCTTGGCAGCAGCCAGCTCTTCAGCCTGCCTGAGGAGGAGCTGGCGGTGCGCCTCCAGGTCTTTCTCGATGGTGGCGGGGTCGCCTCCGGCTGTGAGCGGTGAGCTCAGCTTTGCCCGGACTTCATCCAGCCGGGATGGTGGTGCTGGGGCCTTTGGGCCCGAGCCGGACGCGCCGGCGTCCCTGTTGGTGCGCTCCAACTCGGGGCCGCGGACGCGCGTGGACTTGTCGCCGGCGTCATCGCCGGTTGCCATGACCTCCTGCATGACACAGGGGCTGGCGGTGGTGAGGCTGGCGCCGGCTCCAGGAGGAGGGCTTGCGCAGCGCACGATCTCGCGCGGGTAGCGCGGTGGTGCGACGGTGGCGACGTAGACGTCGAAGCCGCTGATGACGTTGCCGCCGGTGGGAATGGCCGGTCGGCGAAGCAGCCAGCGTTGTCGCTGACGCAGTCGAGGGAGCCGAATCTCCAGATCAAGCCTGAAGCGACCCGCTCGCCGGTGGTGATGGTGAGGCCCGTCCGGATGAAGACACCGGCCGCGGAAGGCCCCACGGTGGGCGCCAAATGTCGTGGTATCGTCATGACATATGCCATAGGTTGGCTAATCGAAGTGGTTCCTAGTGGTCTCACGGCGGTATCCGGATGCGGGTATGGGGACGAGTGACACGGTCGACGTACCCAGGTTCGAGGCCCTCCTGTGGAGGTAACACCTCTACTCCTGCTATGAGTGTATATGGTGATCACACAGTACAATGGTGCTCCTTGAGCTGTATCCGGCTGCTCCTGGGAGGCTAAGGTAGACGAAGGTCTCTCTCACAGGGCAGCGCTAAGACTAGAATGAGTAAGAAGTGATCGATCCTCCCCCGCACGAGGGGGTAGCCCGGCTTATATAGGCGCCGACACTTTACATATAAGTCCCTATAGTCTAGTGGCCGGCTCGGCCGGCTCCGGCTTCCGCTCCTTCCCGAGGCGTTGACGTCAGGGAGCCGTTGAGGCGTAGTGGCACGTCCCATCCGCCCGCCCGAGTCAGCGGTATGGCGAGGTGGTGTCTCTGTCGCCATCATGCCCTGTAGCCGGTACGGACCGACGTACGCCATGATGGCCTGTCCGCCGCGTGGCACTGTTGCTCCACAGTGCCCCGCGCTTTACGGGAGGTGAGGTCAGCGTGGACCTTTGAACCCGGACCACCTACCCAGTTCCTAGTTCCTTCCAGTGCAAGACTCGCCAGCCTCGAGTCGGTCTAAGGTACAAATCCCAATCGGATATGGCTTGTAGAAGCCGGCCTAGGTACAGCGTTGGAGGCCGTAGCCAGGCCGACTAGGACCTAGAGCCAGCCGGCTTCCGAGGCAGCCGGCCACGACTCCAGCCGGCTGCTCCTCAGCCGGCCTTTGCCGCGAGCCGACCGACCTCAAGCCGGCCGCTCCGCGTCCATTGCCCTACCCGGGGTTTTCCCCCGACACTTCTACAGTACATACGACGTACTGATGGGTGTAGAAGTTGAGGTTTGCGGGAGAGAGGCGCCAGGCTTCCGATAGGGAAAACGCTTCACATCGGCCGACCGATCGCGTCGCTCGATCGGTCGCTCCGACCCAGCGCATATTAATACCAAATCTATCCGCCCACCCCATCCACGCATGCACTGCAAAAACTGGAGCAGCCGCACGCCCGCGACCAGCCTCACGTGCTTGGCTAGCATACATGCACTACAGTACGTGCTGCTGCATCGCACATGGCCTAGGTGGCTGGTTAAACCAGCTAATAAATGGAGCTGCATGCAGTATGCTAATACTCCTACCTTGCTAGCTCTGCTGCCGCATAGCTAGCTGGCTGCTAGATTATTTTATTGAAATTATAGTTTACTATTTGTTGTAAACACCTAAATTTTATGTGAAATTTATTTTTAATTGTTGTTGTAAATATAATAGTGATTTGTTGTAAAAAATATCTTGGCAACAGAAATATTAGTTTGAGATTTTTTTGTTGAAATTATTGTTTACTATTTGTTGTAAACACCTAAATTTATGTTGATTTTTTTTTAAATGTTGTTGTAAATATATTAGTGATTTGTTGTAAAAATATCTTGGCACGAGAAATATTAATTTGAGTTTTTTTGTTGAAATTATTGTTTACTATTTGTTGTAAACACCTAAATTTTATGTGGAATTTGTTTTTAATTGTTGTTGTAAATACATTAGTGGTTTGTTGTAAAGATATGAAATTGTTGCCTTTATCATTGAAATCATTGTTTACGATTTTTTGTAAACACCTAACTTTTTGTTGTATTTATATTTAATTATTGTTGTAAATACACCAGCGATTTTATTGTAAAGATATGAAATTTTCTTTCTATTGAAATAATTGTTTACTCAACGTAATCATCGTAGGCTCTACCAGATGCCCGAGAGGCAACATTCCATGACCTCCACCGGAAGAGCGAAGCAGCATGTATAGGTCCTGCGAAAGTACTGTAGCGCATGTATAGGTCATGCAAACGTACTGTAGCACAGCAGTGGAGGAAAGCGGCGTTAGGAGAGATAGACTAATCGCCTCCGTACGATCATGATCCAACAGCCCTGGAAGCAACCAATTTTTTGGCACCGCATCAGCCGACCGACGGCTAGCACCCGCCTTCCGATAGGAGGCGGCGGTGACAGCTGAAACCAATTTGAGGGGAACGATCTCCGATACCCTTCCAGGGTCGGGTCGGCCCTTCATATATGGCTAGTTAATTAAATGTTCTTGCGTTGATTTTTAAAATATTCTTTTCTCTCATCATATGTTAGAAAAATGTATGTGAAAATCCATATGCATAAAAACGTCACATGTTATTTAAAAAATACAGAGACAATATTCCACTTTGTTTTAAGTACACTCAAACAGAAGGTATAGATTTTTTCGACAAAGGAAATATATTGACAATAATGCTACACCTACAGATGACTTTCTACGGAGTTGCTCCTTACGCGCGGGGTACGGATCCCTGAAATCAAGTTAACTGAACCAATCACTTGTTTCCACGTCCGTCCGTATCATTTTGTAATTTCCAGTATGTAAGTCCATCATTTTGAATATATTAATATCTAAAAAATACTAATTATACCTAGACTCTACAACAATGCAATACCCTAATGCAGTGCGGATGCACATAGCCAAAAAGAGAGAAAAAAGAAAACTAAGAAAGAAAAGTCCCACTACAATATTCCAGCTCTAGCAACAACAACACATCCACTACCAAGACAATACCTGAAATACAGACTCTCCAAAAGCTACGCCTTCAAGAAGGGAATTGTCGTTGCCTAATCGACAATACCTCGGCGGAGGGATCCTCGCGAGGGGGAGAAGAAGTAGGGGCCATAGGGCGGAGTGCACACGTGACGGTGGTACGCGAGTTACCCAGCTTCGGAACACGCACGATGACAGGGCCTCCGCTGCTTGTCGGAATTATCCGGGCGCTTGCGCGTTGTTACAATGGTTGTCGTTGTCTCGTTTCTAGCTCGAGATCTCCCTCAGGGCTCCCGGGATCCGGCTTATAAAGGCGCACGGATCTAGGGTTTACATGGAGAGTCCTACCCGGAATACAAGTTGCCTAACTACGGTACAATGTCTTGCCGTGTACGTCAAGGATCCACCTATTCCTAACTTGTCGTCATGGATCCGGCTTCCTTCATGGGCCTTCACGGATCTGACTCCTGGCATAGACCTCTTCGGATCCGGGTACCTGTGTAGGTCGGCTCGGATCCGGGTACCTCTGTAGGTCGGCTCGGATCCGGGTACCTCTGTAGGGCGGTTCGGATCCGGGTACCTCTGTAGGGCGGCTCGGATCCGGCTACCTTCCTAGGGCGGTTCCGATCCGGCTACCTTCGTAGGGCGGTTCGGATCCGGATACCTTTGTAGGCCGGTTGGGATCCGGCTCCTTGTTCCTAGGTTGGACATCTTCCATCTTGATCAACAGCAACTGGGCCGCCCGGTGGGCCATATGCCATCACCACCATCTGTGGGCCACCCGGGCTTGCCGGAATCGGACCATGTCGATGGTATACCTATGAAGTATATCCACAACAGTAGCCCCCGGAGTTCTCCAAGATTCACCGTTCTTCCATCCAGCTCAGCTTGCGCATGTATCTTCATCCTTTGGCTGGAACGAATAATAGAGAATCTTGAAGGACTCCAAACTTCATATCTCCTACCAAGTATTGGTCGGAAACTTCATGATCCAATGGTCAGATTCTTCGTAATCTTCGGTATGGATCCGACTAGCCAAAATATAGGTCCGGATCCGACTACAAAATTGTAGTTGCAGATCCGACTACCAAAAATTGAGGTGCGGATCCGGCTACCAAAATTCAGGTGCGGATCCGGCTACCAAAATATAGGTGCGGATCCGGCTACCAAAAATCAGGTGCGGATCCGGCTACCAAAAAATTAGGTGCGGATCCGACTAGTTAGCCAGATTTTCGCCATCTTTGAAATTTTTCTTGACATAACCATATGTATGTAGCCCCCGAGCGTTGAGTCGGCTTGCTCCAAGGAGACTCGATGCTCAGAAACTTAGCCCCCAAGCGTCAAGGTGGAAATTTTTCGGTTAGTTGCTCCAAAGAGAACTTCATCGATGTAGCCCCCGAGCGCCAAGGTGAATTTACTTGAAAATCCGGCTTGGAGCTCTTAGAGTAGCTTTATCTTTATATGTGACTAAGGAATAGTGTAAATCCCAAGCATCTAGGCGGAAATTTCCAGCACTAATACTCGAAAGGAAACACACTTTTCACTTAAGATCAAAATCGCAGCCCCCGAGGGTTGGTTCCGGCTAAGCATAGCGGAATCAAGACTCAAGTTGCTTTTCCAGCTGTGCATGCTACGGATCCGCCTAACCTTATCTCATATGGATCCGGCTAGCTTCCCCTGGGCTTCTCGCGATTGCTAGGTCTGCTTGAAAACACCTTAGTTCGAGGACTGTTGAAGGTCCAAGCATCATGTACCTGATATATAAACACAAAAACACATTTGTATTAAATTGTTTCTTTGATCATGTTCAACGAACAAATGTAAGGCGGAATAAAAACGGCCTTTTGAACAAATGTTTTAAAGCTGAAACTATGCAGCAGTTGAACAACATAAAACTGTCAAGGCGGAAACAACTCGACTATCTTGAACAGTTAATGCAATTTATATGTTTTAAGCAAGATCTGGTTTATCCGTTCTTCTGGTTTATATGCTTGACTTTTCGTGAGACGGCAAACTTTAAACACAGAACATCTGCTGAGGCGATAGCGCTTAATAGCGAAACAATCAAGAACCTCAGAAACAGAGGCCGGTTTTAAGTACCGAAATGTCACTACTAAGGAATCCACATATAAACAACAGAAAACGTGTAGGCCAGAAAACTCAAGCTAACGCCCGAAGGCGGAAATTTTGTAGCGTACTGGAGCCTTAAGCGGCAAAAACAGTACAAAGTTTTTCACGAGCGCGAGGCAAATCGTGGAAAAGATATGACCAATAGTGAAAGCGGTAAAAGACTCAGGATATGAGTGAACCAATCTTAATCTCATGATCATAAAATTTTAAAATATTAAATATAAATAGGGACTTAGCTGTTTGGAGCGGAATCAACGTCGGTCGTGGCGGTTTTTCTTCGGCGTTCCGTCGAGCCGGTGCGAGATTGATTGTCGCAGTGGTCCTGTCGGTGCGATCCACCTACCAAAATTTAGGTGTGGATCCGACTTCCAAAAATTTAGGTGCGGATCCACCTACCAAAATTTTGGTATGGATCCGGCTACAAGAATATAAGTGCGGATCCGACTATCAAAAACGTAGGCGCAGATCCGGCAACCAAAAATATAGGTGCGGATCCGACTACCAAAACCAGGATTTGAATTTTTCAGATCTAAGGCGGAATCTTCCTTAGGAAGATCCTGCGACTCAGATCGGATCTTCGCGACTCAGCGGCGGTCGCGTCAGCGTTACTTACCAGTGCGTTTCCGTCGGAATCGACGGTCTCGCCGATGAAGATGTGGATGCCGCCGATTGGGACGATGGAGAGCTTGACGGGGTTTGACCTAGCCGGAATCCAGAATTCGTCCGGAGGGACGATCGGAAAGTTCCCGGCGTAAAGTACACGCCCCACAGCGATCGAGTCGTCGTAGCTTCCCATGGCGGAGCCCTCCCGGTTCCGGCCTCCAGACGCCTCAGGCCCCACGGTGGGCGCCAACTGTCGTTGCCTAATCGACAATACCTCGGCGGAGGGATCCTCACGAGGGGGAGAAGAAGTAGGGGCCATAGGGCGGAGTGCACACGGGACGGTGGTACGCGAGTTACCCAGCTTCGGAACACCTGCACGATGACAGGGCCTACTGCTGCTTGTCTGGAATTATCTGGGCGCTTGCGCGTTGTTACAATGGTTGTGGTTGTCTCGCTTCTAGCTCGAGATCTCCCCTCAGGGCTCCCGGGATCCGGCTTATAAAGGCGCACGGATCTAGGGTTTACATGGAGAGTCCTACCCGGAATACAAGTTGCCTAACTACGGTACAATGTCTTGCCGTGTACGTCAAGGATCCACCTATTCCTAACTTGTCGTCATGGATCCGGCTTCCTTCATGGGCCTTCACGGATCTGACTCCTTCATAGGTCTCTTCGGATCCGGCTCCAGGTCCTCGGGCGGGTACCTACGTCCTCGGATCGGCGATCTGGGCGGTTCGGATCCGGGTACCTCTAGGGCGACCTCCCTCGGGGGCCATCCTAGGGCGGTTCCGGATCCGGCTACCTTCGTAGGGCGGTTCGGATCCGGCTACCTTTGTAGGCCGGTTGGGATCCGGCTCCTTGTTCCTGGGCTGGACATCTTCCATCTTGATCAACAACAACGGCCGCCCGGTGGGCCATATGCCATCACCACCATCTGTGGGCCACCCGGGCTTGCCGGAATCGGACCATGTCGATGGTATACCTATGAAGTATATCCACAACAGGAATAATGCACCAGCGTCATCGTCGCTCGATCAAAGATCTTAGGTTTTCACCTTGAAGGTAGTCCCCGCTCTCAAAACAATGCCTTCAACAAGGTCATAGCCAGACACAACCAATTAAGGTCAGATCTTGGGTTTTCACCCTGAAGGTAAGACTCTGAACTTCACATGTGCTGCCGCCCCCACTTTCATACCACTGTTGCGAAGCCCGAAACACCAAGCAAGTCCCTCAACCGATCGAGCAAACTCCAGGCAATAGAAGCACTGTTACATTCGTCGGCAGCGCCTTCCGGAACTCAACACTCCGGCCAGATCAAGAAGGGCAGGCCTCAGGAAGGTCTCCATCTCCGCATAAGAGAAACCCTAGGACCGCCACCTTTATTCCGCGAAACAGACGAGCAGACCCCCTCGCCGCCATCCGCTAGCCAGTGACAACGAAGGAGGAATCTGTGGACGCAGTATCCGAGACCCACGCGACCAAGATCTCATATCGGGTCTGCCACGCCACGCGGTCTTGGATGCCGGTATCACACCATCCACGCCTCGCCAGGTCGATGCCCCCTCCTCGCGCCGTCAGCTGGAAAACCGACGATGGGTCTAGGCGGGAAAAAGACCCGCAGCCAACACCACACATCGCCGGAGCAGGCCATGGAGGGAGCAGCAGCCGCTGCACATCCAGGGGCCTCCGTCCCGAACGCCGTACGCGCCTACCCCGCAGCCGTCGCCACCACGGATCGCCACCACCATCAGCCCCCAGCACCTTTGGTGTCGGGCCCGCCGCCACCATGGCCGGCGCCGGCGGCAGCGGCGGAGGGAGAGATGCAAGGGAGGGGCGCTGGCGGCGCTAGGGTTTCGCCTAGTCATAAAAGTTGATAGCATCATCTAAACCCGACAAATTTATAGTCTTACAAGTTCATACAACAATCAAACACTTGTAAACCACCGAACATCTCCACTAGTCATCATCTAAAGCAAACTTCCTCCTATTAGAGCGCATTACTAGAACATGCCACCATCGATGACATGGACCGAACATCTCCACTAGTTCTTTGATTGAAGTAGTCATGGATCTCTTTACAAAATTGCTTGAATGCTTGCTTATACACAACAAGTGTTTGATGATGCCATGCAAAGCACAAATCATTGTCATCATTCTCACTCCATTTTCCTTCTCTCTTCCACTTGCTACGAATTTAAACGAACAAGCATCGTCATCATACGCCAAAATTCAATAAAATTTCACTACAGAAAAAGGGGATAAAACACATCGTAGTTGATCGGGTGCCTATGTCGGTGCTAGCTTTGGTGCTAGTGCAGGGTTGCTGCCAGCGCCGGAGCCGAAGCCGGTGCCAGTGCGGTTGCTGCCTCCGGCGCCCGCACGAGCTCCGGGAGGACCTTCAACCCTAAATCTGGCGAGTTGCGGTGGTGCATGGAGGAAGAAGACATGCCGAAGGTGATGGGTTCGTTGCATAGAAAGCAAAAAAAATTCTACGGCTACAACCACAAACTCACCAAGATCATATCTAGTAGATACTTATAACAGATAAATCGTGGTTGAGATAAACTCACCCTTGAAGACACAAAGTGTTAACAAAAACAATTCTCGTGGTTGATGTAGTCGGTCACTTTCTGATCTTAAGATCGTGAAGAAGGCAAGCGCTACAAGGGCAGCGCTTCCGTACTTGGTCACACGGTACGGCTCGATGACTACCTCCGATCCCTCGTTCCATTAGGGTGGCGGAAGTAGAGGATCCGCTGGGAACTCCAACAACACAACAACTTAGTCGTGGTGGTGGAGAGAATATTTCTACAGGGCTTCGCCAAAGCCATGTATTTTCGGTGGAGCTACCGGAAGAGGGAAGGTACAAGTGAATCAACCATTTAGAGAGGAGTTATACACCACAATATATAGGAGAAGGGGAAGCAGCCCCCAAGGGTGGCATCGTGCTCCCTCCTCTTCTCTCTTTATGTGAGTGGTAACCCCTTTTTAACTCACTTAAAACTTCCTCTGAATTTGGTAGTAACTTCCACTCATAAATCCCAAGAGTTTTATCCCATAAATAAAAAACATTTTTTATTCTTTTATTTGAGATATAATATTTGTTGATTATTTTAATTAAAAAATATTAATGACGAGGCGGTTCCTCATCAATGCCCACCATGAGGGGCTTGGGTTTTAGAGAAAGGCGACGACGGAAGTTCCGGGAGCGAGACGGTTGATGTCTACTCACGCTTCTATTCCTGTAGACAGTGTTGGGCCTCCAAGAGCAGAGGTTTGTAGAACAGCAGCAAGTTTCTGATGTCTACGGGTGCTTCTATTCTTGTAGATAGTGTTGGGCCTCCAAGAGCAGAGGTTTGTAGAACAGCAGCAAGTTTTCCCTTAAGTGGATCACCCAAGGTTTATCGAACTCAGGGAGGAAGAGGTCAAAGATATCCCTCTCAAGCAACCCTGCAATCACGATACAAGAAGTCTCTTGTGTCCCCAACACACCTAATACACTTGTCAGATGTATAGGTGCACTAGTTCGGCGAAGAGATAGTGAAATACAAGTAGTATGGATGTATATGAGTGGTAATAGCAATCTGAATAAAATATGGCAGCGAGTAAACATGCAACAGAACAGTAAGTAAGCGGTGTTTGCAGTATTGGAAACAAGGCCTAGGGATCATACTTTCACTAGTGGACACTCTCAACATTGATCGCATAATAAATAACTCTTTCTCATTTGTGCTACATACACTCTTGTTTTATAATGAACACCATTCGTTGCGTAGGATTACACGAACCCTCAATGCCGGAGTTAACAAGCTCCACAACATTCGATATTCATGTTTAAGTAACCTTAGAGCATAATAGATCTTTGCAAAATAAACCGAGTACTAACATAGCATACACACTGTCACCTTTACACTATGAAGGGGGAATAAATCACATCAATACTATCATAGCGATAATCAACTCCATAACCTACAAGAGATTATGATCATAGCCTACGACAAGAACTACACGATGCACACACTGTCACCATTACACCATGCAGGAGGAATAGACTACTTTAATAACATCACATGAGTAGCACATAGACTAGTAGCGATACAAAGCACATTGCAATCATAAAGGGATATAAATAAGCACTTCACTATGCCATTCATAACAGTGAATAAGTATTATGTGAAATATAGCCTAAGAGACCCACACGGTGCACACATTGTCACCTTTACACACGTGGGACAAGGAGTCTCCGGAGATCACATAAGTAAAACCCACTTGACTAGCATAATGACATCTAGATTACAAGCATCATCATATGAATCTCAATCATGTAAGGCAGCTCATGAGATTATTGTATTGAAGTACATAGGAGAGAGATGAACCACATAGCTACCGGTACAGCCCCGAGCCACGATGGAGAACTACTCCCTCCTCATGGGAGCAGCAGCGTTGATGGAGATGGCGGTGAAGATGGCAGCGGTGTCGATGGAGAAGCCTTCCGGGGGCACTTCCCCGTCCCGGCGGCGTGCCGGAACAGAGACTCCTGTCCCCCAGATCTTGGCTTCGCGATGGCGGCGGCTCTGGAAGGTTTCGCGTACCGTGGCTTATTCGTCTCGGGGTTTTAGGTCAGGGAGCTTATATAGGCGAAAGGGGAGCCTCGGAGGAGCCCTGGTGGGGCCAGACAACAGGCCGGCGCGCCCCCCCTCAGACCGCGCCGCCTTAGTGTGGGGCCCCTGTGGCCCCCTCTGGTCCCTCTCGGGTGTTCTGGAAGCTTCCGGTGAAAATAGGGTACTGGGCGTTGATTTCGTCCGATTCCGAGAATATTTCCTTACTAGGATTTCTGAAACCAAAAACAGCAGAAAACAGGAATTGGCACTTCGGCATCTCGTCAATAGGTTAGTTCCGGAAAACGCATCAAAACATCATAAAGTGAGAACAAAACATGTAGGTATTGTCCAATTTGCATCACTATTTTGTATCATAATTTGCTGATATTCATTGATAAATTTCATATTGGGATACAATACTTATGTTATTTCATCTATTTTGCATGTTTCATCATTATTGGAGGATCAAGCACCGGAGCCAGGATTCTGCTGGAAAAAGCACCGTCAGAACGCAATATTTCGGAAAATCAACTGTGGAAGGAAATTTCACGTAAATTCCTATTTTTCCAGATGACGGAGGGAGCCAGAAGGGGAAGAAGAGGGGAGCCACTGTGGGCCCAGACCACAGGCCGGCGCGGCCCATGGCCTGGCCGCGCCACCCTGTGGTGTGGGGGCCCCACAGCCCCTTTCGCCTCCTTTTCTTCGCGTACTCCTTCGTCCCGAAAACCTAAGCCACAGAGAGGACCTCACGAAGGGTTACAGCCGCCTCTGCGGGGCGGAGAACACCAGAGAGAAAAGAGCTCTCCGGCGGGCAGGAATCCGCCGGGGAAATTCCCTCCCGGAGGGGGAAATCGACGCCATCGCCATCGTCATCGAGCGGGACATCATCTCCATCATCATCATCATCATCATCATCATCTCCACCATCTACACCGCCATCACCACCGCTGCACCTCGTCACCGCTGTAACAATTTGGGTTAAATCTTGATTGTATGATAGGGGAAACTCTCCCGGCATTATTCTCTACTTGTTATAGATGCTATTGAGTGAAACCATTGAACCAAGGTTTATGTTCAGATTGTTATTCATCATCATATCACCTCTGATTGTATTCCATATGATGTCTCGTGAGTAGTTCGTTTAGTTCTTGAGGACATGGGTGAAGTCTAAATGCTAGTAGTGAATTATGGTTGAGTAATATTCAATGTTATGATATTTAAGTTGTGGTGTCATTCTTCTAGTGGTGTCGTGTGAACGTCGACTACACGACACTTCACCATTTATGGGCCTAGGGGAGTGCATCTTGTATTCGGTTGCTAATTGCGGAGTTGCCGGAGTGACAGAAACCTGAGCTCCCGTTAGTATATCGATGCAAGAGGGATCGCAGGATCTCAGAGTTTAAGGCTGTGGTTAGATTTATCTTAATTACTTTCTTGTAGTTGCGGATGCTTGCAAGGGGTATAATCACAAGTATGTATTAGTCCTAGGAAGGGCGGTGCATTAGCATAGGTTCACCCACACAACACTTATCAAAACAATGAAGATTACTAAGCCACATGAAGCGAAAGTACTAGACTAAAATCCCCGTGTGTCCTCAAGAACGCTTGGTCATTATAAGTAAACAAACCGGCTTGTCCTTTGTGCTAAAAAGGATTGGGCCACTCGCTGCAATTATTTCTCTCGCATTTTACTTACTCGTACTTTATTCATCTGTTACATCAAAACTCCTTGAATACTTGTTTGTGAGCATTTACAGTGAATCCTTCATCGAAACTGCTGCCAACACCTTCTGCTCCTCGTTGGGATCGACATTCTTACTTATCGAAGATACTACGATACACCCCCTATACTTGTGGGTCATCACTGGGAACCCCATTGCCAGCTCTTTTTGCAAAATTATTGGATAAGCGGATGAAGCCACTAGTCCATTGTGAAAGTCTGTCAGAAGTAAATGACAAGATCGAAAGATAAAACACCACATACTTCCTCATGAGCTATAAAACATTGACACAAATAAGAGATAATAGTTTTTGAATTGTTTAAAGGTAGCACATGAAGTATTTACTTGGAATGGCAGGAAATACCACATAGTAGGTAGATATGGTGGACACAAATGGCATGGGTTTTGGCTCAAGGTTTTGGATGCACGAGAAGTATTCCCTCTCAGTACAAGGCTTAGGCTAGCAAGGTTGTTTGAAGCAAACACAAGTATGAACCGGTACAGAAAAACTTACATAAGAACATATTGCAAGCATTATAACACTCTACACTGTCTTCCTTGTTGCTCAAACACTTTACTAGAAAATATCTAGACCTTAGAGAGACCAATCATGCAAACCAAATTTCAACAAGCTCTACGGTAGTTCTCCACTACTAGATTTAAACTACATGATGCAAGAGCTTAAACATGATATATGAGAGCTCAAAACAATTGCCAAGTATCAAATTATTCAAGACCATATGAAGCATTTTCTTATTCCAACCAAATAGCAACAAGTGAAGCGATCAACTTTCGCCCTTGAACATTAAAAGCTAAGAACACATGTGTTCATATGAACCAGCGGAGCGTGTCTCTCTCCCACACAAGGATGAACTTATTCAGAGAATGAAAATAACAAAACGAAAATAAAAGCACACAGACGCTCCAAGTAAAATACATAAGATGTGACGGAATAAAAATATAGTTTCACTAGAAGAAACCTGATAAGTTGTCGATGAAGAAGGGGATGCCTTGGGCATCCCCAAGCTTAGATGCTTGAGTCTTCTTGAAATATGCAGGGATGAACCACCGGGGCATCCCCAAGCTTAGACCTTTCACTCTTCTTGATCATAGTATATCACCCTCTTCTATTGACCCTTGAAAACTTCTGCCACACCAAACTTCAAGCAAACTCATTAGAGGGTTAGTGCATAATCAAAAATTCACATGTTCAGAGGTGACACAATCATTCTTAACACTTCTGGACATTGCACAAAACTTCTGAAAGTTAATGGAACAAAGAAACCCATTCAACAAAGCAAAAGCGGCAATGCGAAATAAAAGGCAGAATCTGTCAAAAACAGAACAGTCCGTAAAGACGAATCTGGAAGGGGCACTTAACTTGCTCAAACGGAAAAACTCAAAACTAATGAAAGTTGCGTACATATCTGAGGATCACACACGTAAATTTGCAGATTTGTTTGATTTTTTTACAGAGACTTCTGCTCAAATTCGTGACAGACAGCAAATCTGTTTCTGCGCAGCAATCCAAATCTAGCATCAACTTTACCATAGAGACTTTACTTGGCACAAAAACATGATAAGGAGAGGTTGCTACAGTAGTAAACAACTTCCAAGACTCAACAAAACAAAAATTGCTGTAGTAAAATAAACACATGGGTTATCTCCCAAGAAGTTCTTTCTTTATAGCCATTAAGATGGGCTCAGTAATTTCAATGATACTCTCGCAAGAAATAAGAGTTGAAGCAAAAGAGAGCATGAAGAAGCAAATTCAAAACACATTTAAGCCTAACCCACTTCCTATGAAAAGGAATCTTGTACACAAATAAATTCATGAAGAACAAAGTGGCAAGCATAGAAAAGCAACACAAGCGCAATTTCAAGATTCTCAACATAAAGAGCGGAAACTTAATATTATTAAGATGCATATAACCATATTTCCCTCTCTCATAATAACTTTCAGTAGCATCATGAACAAACTCAACAATATAACTATCACATAAAGCATTCTTGTCATGAGCCATATGCATAAAATTATTACTCTCCACATAAGCATAATCAATTTTATTAGTTGTAGTGGGAGCAAATTCAACAAAATAGCTATCATTATTATTCTCATCAAGTGTAGGAGGCATAGTATAATCATAATAAAATTTACTCTCCATAGTAGGCGGCACCAAAAGACCACTATCATTATAATCATCATAAATAGGAGGCAAAGTATCATCAAAGAAAATTTTCTCCTCAATGCTTGGGGGACTAAAAATATCATGCTCATCAAAACCAGCTTCCCCAAGCTTAGAATTTTCCATATTATTAACAACAATGGTGTTCAAAGCGTTCATACTAATATCATTGCTACTAGCATGCAAATAAGATTCCATAGGTTTTTTAATTTTCGCAGCAAACAATCCATGTCTTAACTCAGGAAATAGAATAAGAAGCTCATTGTTACTTTCCATTATGCCTAACTAGTGTAAACAAGAAACCAAAAGATGCAATTGCAGGATCTAAAGGAAATAGCTTTGAGTACTTACAACGGCGCCGGAAAATAGCTTAGTAGCCGAGATCCGGAGTGTGAGTACCTTTTACCTTTCCTCCCCGGCAACGGCGCCAGAAAATAGCTTGATGTCTACGGGTGCTTCTATTCTTGTAGACAGTGTTGGGCCTCCAAGAGCAGAGGTTTGTAGAACAGCAGCAAGTTTTCCCTTAAGTGGATCACCCAAGGTTTATCGAACTCAGGGAGGAAGAGGTCAAAGATATCCCTCTCAAGCAACCCTGCAATCACGATACAAGAAGTCTCTTGTGTCCCCAACACACCTAATACACTTGTCAGATGTATAGGTGCACTAGTTCGGCGAAGAGATAGTGAAATACAAGTAGTATGGATGTATATGAGTGGTAATAGCAATCTGAATAAAATATGGCAGCGAGTAAACATGCAGTAGAACAGTAAGTAAGCGGTGTTTGCAGTATTGGAAACAAGGCCTAGGGATCATACTTTCACTAGTGGACACTCTCAACATTGATCGCATAATAAATAACTCTTTCTCATTTGTGCTACATACACTCTTGTTTGATAATGAACACCATTCGTTGCGTAGGATTACACGAACCCTCAATGCCGGAGTTAACAAGCTCCACAACATTCGATATTCATGTTTAAGTAACCTTAGAGCATAATAGATCTTTGCAAAATAAACCGAGTACTAACATAGCATACACACTGTCACCTTTACACTATGAAGGGGGAATAAATCACATCAATACTATCATAGCGATAATCAACTCCATAACCTACAAGAGATTATGATCATAGCCTACGACAAGAACTACACGATGCACACACTGTCACCATTACACCATGCAGGAGGAATAGACTACTTTAATAACATCACATGAGTAGCACATAGACTAGTAGCGATACAAAGCACATTGCAATCATAAAGGGATATAAATAAGCACTTCACTATGCCATTCATAACAGTGAATAAGTATTATGTGAAATATAGCCTAAGAGACCCACACGGTGCACACATTGTCACCTTTACACACGTGGGACAAGGAGTCTCCGGAGATCACATAAGTAAAACCCACTTGACTAGCATAATGACATCTAGATTACAAGCATCATCATATGAATCTCAATCATGTAAGGCAGCTCATGAGATTATTGTATTGAAGTACATAGGAGAGAGATGAACCACATAGCTACCGGTACAGCCCCGAGCCTCGATGGAGAACTACTCCCTCCTCATGGGAGCAGCAGCGTTGATGGAGATGGAGGTGAAGATGGCAGCGGTGTCGATGGAGAAGCCTTCCGGGGGCACTTCCCCGTCCCGGCGGCGTGCCGGAACAGAGACTCCTGTCCCCCAGATCTTGGCTTCGCGATGGCGGCGGCTCTGGAAGGTTTCGCACCGTGGCTTATTCGTCTCGGGGTTTTAGGTCAGGGAGCTTATATAGGCGAAAGGGGAGCCTCGGAGGAGCCCGGTGGGGCCAGACAACGGCCGGCGCCCCCCTCAGGCCGCGCCGCCTTAGTGTGTGGGGCCCCTGTGGCCCACCTCTGGTCCCTCTCGGGTGTTCTGAAGCTTCCGGTGAAAATAGGGTACTGGGCGTTGATTTCGTCCGATTCCGAGAATATTTCCTTACTAGGATTTCTGAAACCAAAAACAGCAGAAAACAGGAACTGGCACTTCGGCATCTCGTCAATAGGTTAGTTCCGGAAAACGCATCAAAACATCATAAAGTGTGAACAAAACATGTAGGTATTGTCATAAAACAAGCATGGAACATCAGAAATTATAGATACGTTGGAGATGTATCAGTTTCCCTTAAGTGAATCACCCAAGGTTTATCGAACTCAGGGAGGTAGAGGTCAAAGATAGTCCTCTCAAGCAACCCTGCAATTAAGATACAAGAAGTCTCTTGTGTCCCCAACACACCTAATACACTTGTCAGATATATAGGTGCACTAGTTCGGCGAAGAGATAGTAAAACACAGGTGGTATAGATGGTGGTAATATTGCAGAAAGTAAAGATGCAGTAAAATAGTAAATAAGCGATGTTTGCAGTATTTGGAAACAAGGCCTAGGGATCCTACTTTCACTAGTGGACACTCTCAACATTGATCACATAATAAATAAATAACTTCTCCTCACTTGTGCTACATTCACACTCTCTTGTTGGATAACAAACACCATTCATTGTGTAGGGCTACAAGAGCTCCCTCAAGCCGGAGTTAACAAGCTCCACAACATCCGGAGTTCATATTTAAGTAACCTCTAGAGTGCATAATAGACCGTTGCAATTTAGACCGAGTACTAACATAGCATACACACTGTCACCTTTAAGCTATGAAAGGGGGAATAGATCACATCAATACTATCATAGTAATAGTTAACTCCATAATCTACAAGAGATTACAATCATAACCTACGCCAAGTACTACATGATGCACACACCGTCACCTTTACATCATGAAGGAGGAATAGACTACTTTAATAA
Source organism: Lolium multiflorum (assembly GCA_030979885.1). Lineage (NCBI taxonomy): Eukaryota > Viridiplantae > Streptophyta > Magnoliopsida > Poales > Poaceae > Lolium > Lolium multiflorum. Next base: position 184,133,664 of record CM061749.1, on the reverse strand, counting down.
CATCACTAGAGTAGCACATAGATTAATAGTGATACAAAGCTCATCATATGGATCTCAATCATGTAAGACAGCTCATGAGATCATTGTATTGAGGTACATGAGAGAGAGATTAACCACATAGCTACCGGTAGAGCCCTCAGCCTCGAGGGAGAACTACTCCCTCCTCATCATGGGAGACAGCAACGGCGATGAAGATGGCGGTGGTGTCGATGGAGATGGATTCCGGGGGCAATTCCCCGTCCCGGCGGCGTGCCGAAACAGAGACTTCTGTCCCCCGAACTTGACTTCGCGATGGTGGCGGCTGCGTAACTTTTCTCGTCCCATGGCTAAAGTTTTTTAGGGTTTTCGAAGCGGAGAGAATATATAGGCGGAAGGGCAGCCTCGGAGGGGGAACGGGGGCCCCACACCATAGGCCGGCGCGGGCCCCTTGCTGGCCGCGCCACCCTATGGGGTCCCCACCTCGTGGCCCCACTCCGTCTCCTCTTCGGTCTTCTGGAAGCTCCGTGGAAAAATAAGACCGTGGGCTTTTGTTTCGTCCAATTCCGAGAATATTTCTGTGTAAGATTTCTGAAACCAAAAACAGCAGAAAACAGGAACTAGCGCTTCGGCATCTTGTTAATAGGTTAGTGCCGGAAAATGCATAAAAATGATATAAAGTGTGAACAAAACATGTAGGTATTGTCATAAAACTAGCATGGAACATAAGAAATTATAGATACGTTGGAGACGTATCAAGCATCCCCAAGCTTAGTTCCTACTCGCCCTCGAGTAGGTAAACGATAAAAACAATAATTTCTGAAGTGACATGTGATAACGCGTGAAGCACACGTCCATTGGGAACCCCAAGAGGAATGTGTAATGCGTACAGCAGCAAGTTTTCCCTCAGTAAGAAACCAAGGTTATCGAACCAGTAGGAGATGAAGGCCACGTGAAGGTTGTTGGTGGAGGAGTGTAGTGCGGCGCAATGATGTCTACGGGTGCTTCTATTCTTGTAGACAGTGTTGGGCCTCCAAGAGCAGAGGTTTGTAGAACAGCAGCAAGTTTCCCTTAAGTGGATTACCCAAGGTTTATCGAACTCAGGGAGGAAGAGGTCAAAGATATCCCTCTCATGCAACCCTGCAACCACAAAGCAAGAAGTCTCTTGTGTCCCCAACACACCTAATAGGTGCACTAGTTCGGCGAAGAGATAGTGAAATACAAGTGGTATGAATGAATATGAGCAGTAGTACGGCGCCAGAAAATAGCTTACTGGCATGCAGTTGATGGTAGTAATATTGTAGGAAGTAAACAAGCAGTAGTAACGCAGCAGTAGTAATTCAGTAAAACAGTAACAAGCAGCGATAGCAGTATTTAGGAACAAGGCCTAGGGATTAGACTTTCACTAGTGGACACTCTCAACATTGATCACATAACAGAATAGATAAATGCATACTCTACACTCTCTTGTTGGATGATGAACACATTGCGTAGGATTACACGAACCCTCAATGCCGGAGTTAACAAGCTCCACAATAATGCTCATATTTTAGTAACCTTTAGTGTAAGATAGATCAAAAGACTAAACCAAGTACTAGCATAGCATGCACACTGTCACCTTCATGCATATGTAGGAGGAATAGATCACATCAATATTATCATAGCAATAGTTAACTTCGCAATCTACAAGAGATCATGATCATAGCATAAACCAAGTACTAACACGGTGCACACACTGTCACCTTTACACACGTGCAGGAGGAATAGAACTACTTTAATAACTTTGCTAGAGTAGCACATAGATAGTAGTGATACAAAACTCATATAAATCTCAATCATGTAAAGCAGCTCATGAGATCATTGTATTGAGGTACATAGGAGAGAGATTAACCACATAGCTACCGGTACAGCCCCGAGCCTCAATGGAGAACTACTCCCTCCTCATGGGAGCAGCAGCGGTGATGAAGATGGCGGTGGAGATGGCAGCGGTGTCGATGGAGAAGCCTTCCGGGGGCACTTCCCCGCTCCGGCAGGATGCCGGAACAGAGACTCCTGTCCCCCAGATCTTGGCTTCGCGATGGCGGCGGCTCTGGAACTTTTCTCGTATCGTGGCTTCCTCTGTAAGGGTTTTCGACGCAGGGGCTTTATATAGGCGAAAGGGCGGCGTCAGAAGGTCGAAGGGGCGACCACACCATAGGGCCGCGCGGCCAGGGGGTGGGCCGCGCCACCCTATCATCTGGGGCCCACAGGGCCCTCTGGCGGCTCTCGGGTGTTCTGGATGCTTCCGGGCAAAATAGGAACCTGGGCGTTGATTTCGTCCAATTCCGAGAATATTTCGTTACTAGGATTTCTGAAACCAAAAACAGCAGAAAACAGGAACTGGCACTTCGGCATCTTGTTAATAGGTTAGTTCCGAAAACGCATAAATATGACATATAATGTGTATAAAACATGTAGGTATCATCAATAAAGTAGCATGGAACATAAGAAATTATCGATACGTTGGAGACGTATCAGCATCCCCAAGCTTAGTTCTGCTCGTCCCGAGCAGGTAAAACGATAACAAAGATAATTTCTTAAGTGACATGCCATCATAACCTTGATCATACTATTGTAAGCATATGAGATGAATGCAGCGATCAAAACAATGGTAATGACATGAGTAAACAACTGAATCATAAAGCAAAGACTTTTCATGAATAGTACTTCAAGACAAGCATAAATGAGTCTTGCATAAGAGTTAACTCATAAAGCAATAAATCAAAGTAAAGGTGTTGAAGCAACACAAAGGAAGATTAAGTTTCAGCGGTTGCTTTCAACTTATAACATGTATATCTCATGGATATTGTCAACATAAAGTAATATAACAAGTGCAATATGCAAGTATGTAGGAATCAATGCACAGTTCACACAAGTGTTTGCTTCTTAAGGTGGAGGGAGATAGGTAAACTGACTCAACAATAAAAGTAAAAGAAAGGTCCTTCAAAGAGGAAAGCATCGATTGCTATATTTGTGCTAGAGCTTTTATTTTGAAAACATCAAGAGAGTATAAAAGTAAAGTTTTGAGAGGTGTTTGTTGTTGTCAACGAATGGTAGCGGGTACTCTAACCCCCTTGCCAGACAAACCTTCAAAGAGCGGCTCCCATTTTATTTTATTTTTGGGTGGCACTCCTTCCAACCTTTCTTTCACAAACCATGGCTAACCGAATCCTCGGGTGCCTGCCAACAATCTCATACCATGAAGGAGTGCCTTTTTATTTTAGTTTTATTATGTTGACACTCCTCCCCACCTTTGCTTTCTCAAGCCATGGCTAACCGAATCCTTCGGGTGCCATCCAACAATCACATACCATGGAGGAGTGTCTATTTTTATTAATTAATTTGGGACTGGGAATCCCATTGCCAGCTCTTTTTGCAAAATTATTGGATAAGCGGATGAAGCCACTAGTCCATTGGTGAAAGTTGCCCAACAAGATTGAAAGATAAACACCACATACTTCCTCATGAGCTATAAAACATTGACACAAATAAGAGGTGATAAATTTTGAATTGTTTAAAGGTAGCACTCAAGCAATTTACTTTGGAATGGCGGAAAAATACCATGTAGTAGGTAGGTATGGTGGACACAAATGGCATAGTGGTTGGCTCAAGGATTTTGGATGCATGAGAAGTATTCCCTCTCGATACAAGGCTTAGGCTAGCAAGGTTATTTGAAGCAAACTCAAGGATGAACTGGTGCAGCAAAACTCACATAAAAGACATATTGTAAACATTATAAGACTTTACACCGTCTTCCTTGTTGTTCAAAACTCAATACTAGAAATTATCTAGACCTTAGAGAGACCAATTATGCAAACCAAATTTTAGCATGCTCTATGTATTTCTTCACTAATAGGTGCAAAGTATATGATGCAAGAGCTTAAACATGAGCACAACAATTGCCAAGTATCACATTATCCAAGACATTTTACCAATTACTACATGTAGCATTTTTCAATTCCAACCATATAACAATTTAACGAAGAGGAAACTTCGCCATGAATATTATGAGCTAAGAACACATGTGTTCATACGAACCAGCGGAGCGTGTCTCTCTCCCACACAAGGATGAACTTATTCAGAGAACTAAGATAACAAAACAAAAACAAAAATAAAAGCACACAGACGCTCCAAGTAAAATACATAGGATGTGACTGAATAAAAATATAGTTTCACTAGAAGAAACCTGATAAGTTGTCGATGAAGAAGGGGATGCCTTGGGCATCCCCAAGCTTAGACGCTTGAGTCTCCTTGAAATATGCAGGGATGAACCACGGGGCATCCCCAAGCTTAGACCTTTCACTCTTCTCGATCACATTATATCACCCTCCTCTCTTGACCCTTGAAAACTTCCTTCACACCAAACTTCAAGCAAACTCATTAGAGGGTTAGTGCACAATTAATAATTCACATGTTCAGAGGTGGCACAATCATTCTTTACACTTCTGGACATTGCATAAAGCTACTGGACATTAATGGATCAAAGAAATAAATCCAACATAGCAAAAGAGGCAATGCGAAATAAAAGGCAGAATCTGTCAAAAACAGAACAGTCCGTAAAGACGAATTTAAAGCTGGCACCAGACTTGCTCAAATGGAAAAACTCAAAACTAATGAAAGTTGCGTACATATCTGAGGATCACGCTCGTAAATTGGCAGATTTTTTAGAATTTTCTACAGAGAACTGTGCCCAGATTCGTGACAGACAGCAATGCTGTTTCTGCGCAGCGATCCCAAATATAACATCAACTTTGACATAGAAACTTTACTTGGCACAAAAACATGATAAGGAGAGGTTGCTACAGTAGTAAACAACTTCCAAGACACAAATATAAAACAAAGTACTGTAGTAAAAAACACATGGGTTATCTCCCAAGAAGTTCTTTCTTTATAGCCATTAAGATGGGCTCAGCAGTTTTAATGATGCACTCGCAAGAAATAGTATTTGAAGCAAAAGAGAGCATCAAGAAGCAAATTCAAAACACATTTAAGTCTAACATGCTTCCTATGCATAGGAATCTTGTAAATAAACAAGTTCATGAAGAGCAAAGTAACAAGCATAGGAAGATAAAACAAGTGTAGCTTCAAAAATTTCAGCACATAGAGAGGTGTTTTAGTAACATGAAAATTTTTACAACCATATTTTCCTCTCTCATAATAACTTTCAGTAGCATCATGAGCAAACTCAACAATATAACTATCACATAAAGCATTCTTATCATGAGTCTCATGCATAAAATAATTACTACTCCCAACATAAGCATAGTCATTCTTATTAATTGTAGTGGGAGCAAATTCAACAAAGTAGCTATCAAATATAGGAGGTATATTGTAATCATAATCAAATTTATCCTCCATAACAGGTGGTAACAAAAGACTACTATCATTATAATCATCATAAATGGGAGGCAAAGTATCATCAAAGTAAATTTTCTCCTCAATGCTTGGGGGACTAAAAATATCATGCTCATCAAAACCAGCTTCCCCAAGCTTAGAATTTTCCATATCATTAGCAACAATAGTGTTCAAAGCATTCATATTAATATGTTCCATGGGTTTTTTAATTTTTGCATCAAACCATCCATGTCTTAAATCAGGAAATAGAATAAAAAGGTCATTGTTGTCCATTATGCCAAACTAGTGTAAACAAGAAACCAAATGTCGCAATTGCAGAGTCTAAAGGAAATAGCTTCGAGCACACACACAATGGCGCCAGAAAAGTACTGTTACCTGGAACCGGAGTATGAGTGCCTTTTACCTTTCCTCCCCGGCAACGGCGCCAGAAAAGTGCTTGGCGCGTAGTTGACGAGGGAGGAAAAGTGCTTAGTTGCCGGGCTTGCCAATGTGTGAGTGCCGTTTACCTTCCCTCCCCGGCAACGGCGCCAGAAAAGTGCTTGATGTCTACGGGTGCTTCTATTCTTGTAGACAGTGTTGGGCCTCCAAGAGCAGAGGTTTGTAGAACAGCAGCAAGTTTCCCTTAAGTGGATTACCCAAGGTTTATCGAACTCAGGGAGGAAGAGGTCAAAGATATCCCTCTCATGCAACCCTGCAACCACAAAGCAAGAAGTCTCTTGTGTCCCCAACACACCTAATAGGTGCACTAGTTCGGCGAAGAGATAGTGAAATACAAGTGGTATGAATGAATATGAGCAGTAGTACGGCGCCAGAAAATAGCTTACTGGCATGCAGTTGATGGTAGTAATATTGTAGGAAGTAAACAAGCAGTAGTAACGCAGCAGTAGTAATTCAGTAAAACAGTAACAAGCAGCGATAGCAGTATTTAGGAACAAGGCCTAGGGATTAGACTTTCACTAGTGGACACTCTCAACATTGATCACATAACAGAATAGATAAATGCATACTCTACACTCTCTTGTTGGATGATGAACACATTGCGTAGGATTACACGAACCCTCAATGCCGGAGTTAACAAGCTCCACAATAATGCTCATATTTTAGTAACCTTTAGTGTAAGATAGATCAAAAGACTAAACCAAGTACTAGCATAGCATGCACACTGTCACCTTCATGCATATGTAGGAGGAATAGATCACATCAATATTATCATAGCAATAGTTAACTTCGCAATCTACAAGAGATCATGATCATAGCATAAACCAAGTACTAACACGGTGCACACACTGTCACCTTTACACACGTGCAGGAGGAATAGAACTACTTTAATAACTTTGCTAGAGTAGCACATAGATAGTAGTGATACAAAACTCATATGAATCTCAATCATGTAAAGCAGCTCATGAGATCATTGTATTGAGGTACATAGGAGAGAGATTAACCACATAGCTACCGGTACAGCCCCGAGCCTCAATGGAGAACTACTCCCTCCTCATGGGAGCAGCAGCGGTGATGAAGATGGCGGTGGAGATGGCAGCGGTGTCGATGGAGAAGCCTTCCGGGGGCACTTCCCCGTCCGGCGGGTGCCGGAACGAGACTCCTGTCCCCAGATCTTGGCTTCGCGATGGCGGCGGCTCTGGAACTTTTCTCGTATCGTGGCTTCCTCTTTAAGGGTTTTCGATGCAGGGGCTTTATATAGGCGAAGAGGCGGCGTCAGAAGGTCGAAGGGGCGACCACACCATAGGGGGCGCGGCCAGGGGTGGGCCGCGCCACCCTATCATCTGGGGCCCACAGGGCCCCCCTCTGGCGGCTCCCGGGTGTTCTGGATGCTTCCGGGCAAAATAGGAACCTGGGCGTTGATTTCGTCCAATTCCGAGAATATTTCGTTACTAGGATTTCTGAAACCAAAACAGCAGAAAAGGAACTGGCACTTCGGCATCTTGTTAATAGGTTAGTTCCAGAAAACGCATAAATATGACATATAATGTGTATAAAACATGTAGGTATCATCAATAAAGTAGCATGGAACATAAGAAATTATCGATACGTTGGAGACGTATCACGCAACACCAATGATTCCGGCGCCAACGTGGAACCTGCACAATACAATCACAGTACTTTGCCCCAACTTAACAGTGAGGTTGTCAATCTCACCGGCTTGCTGAAAACAAAGGATTAAACGTATAGTGTGGAGAATGATGTTTGTTTGCAAAGAACAACAAAGAACAGAGATTGCAGTAGATTGTATTTCAGATGTAAAAGAATGGACCGGGGTCCACAGTTCACTAGTGGTGTCTCTCCAATAAGATAAATAGCATGCTGGGTGAACAAATTACAGGTGGGCAATTGACAAATAAAGATTCATATACATATCATGATGATCACTATGAGATTTAATCAGGGCATTACGACAAAGAACATAGACCGCCATCCAGCATGCATCTATGCCTAAAAAGTCCACCTTCGGGTTAGCATCCGCACCCCTTCCAGTATTAAGTTGCAAACAACAGACAATTGCATTAAGTATGGTGCGTAATGTAATCAACACAAATATCCTTAGACAAAGCATTGATGTTTTATCCCTAGTGGCAACAGCACATCCACAACCTTAGAACTTTATGTCACTGTCCCAGATTCAATGGAGGCATGAACCCACTATCGAGCATAAATACTCCCTCTTGGAGTTACAAGTATCAACTTGGCCAGAGCCTCTACTAGCAACGGAGAGCATGCAAGAACATAAACAACACATATATGATAGATCAATAATCAACTTGACATAGTATTCTATATTCATCGGATCCCACCAAACACAACATGTAGCATTACAAATAGATGATCTTGATCATGTTAGGCAGCTCACAAGATCTAAACATGATAGCACAAGAGGAGAAGACAACCATCTAGCTACTGCTATGGACCCATAGTCCAAGGATGAACTACTCACGCATCAGTCCGGAGGCGGGCATGGTGATGTAGAGCCCTCCGGTGATGATTCCCCTCTCCGGCAGGGTGCCGGAGGCGATCTCCTGAATCCCCCGAGATGGGATTGGCGGCGGCGTCTCTGGAACTTTTTCCGTATCGTGGCTCTCGGTAATAGGGTTTTCGCGACGGAGAGTTTAAGTAGGCGGAAGGGCAGCGCAGGGGGCTCTCGAGGGGCCCACCCCATAGGGTGGCGCGGGCCCCATGCTGGCCGCGCCGCCCTATGGTCCTCGTGGCCCCACTTCGTATCCCCTTCGGTCTTCTGGAAGCTCCGTGGAAAAATAAGACCCTGGGCGTTGATTTCGTCCAATTCCGAGGATATTTCCTTTGTAGGATTTCTGAAACCAAAAACAGCAGAAAACAGGAACTGGCGCTTTAGCATCTTGTTAATAGGTTAGTGCCGGAAAATGCATCAAAACATCATAAAGTGTGAACAAAACATGTAGGTATTGTCATAAAACTAGCATGGAACATAAGAAATTATAGATACGTTGGAGACGTATCAAGCATCCCCAAGCTTAGTTCCTACTCGCCCTCGAGTAGGTAAACGATAACAACAATAATTTCTGAAGTGACATGCTACCAACATAATCTTGATCAACATTATTGTAAAGCATATGAGATGAATGGAGTGATTCAAAGCAATAGATTGCTAACAAAAGATAATGACTAAACAACTGAATCATATAGCAAAACTTTTCATGAATAGTACTTTCAAGACAAGTATCAAAAAGACTTGCATAAGAGCTAACTCATAAAGCAATAGATTCAAAGTAGAAGGCATTGAAGCAACACAAAGGATGATTAAGTTTCAGCAATTGCTTTCAACTTGTAACATGTATATCTCATGGATAATTGTCAACATAAAGTAATATAACAAGTGCAATAAGTAAACATGTAAGAATCAATGCACACAGTTAACACAAGTGTTTGCTTCTAAGATAGAAAGAAGTAGGTAGACTGACTCAACATAAAGTAAAAGAAAGGCCCTTCGCAGAGGGAAGCATGGATTACTATTTTTGTGCTAGAGCTTTTTATTTTGAAAACATAGAAACAATTTTGTCAACGGTAGTAATAATTCATATGTGTTATGCATAAAACTTCCTACAAGTTGCAAGCCTCATGCATCGAATACCAATAGTGCCCGCACCTTGTCCTAATTAGCTTGGATTTACATGGATTATCATTGCATAACATATGTTTCAACCAAGTGTCACAAAGGGGTACCTCTATGCCGCCTGTACAAAGGTCCAAGGAGATAGATCGCATTTGATTTCTCGTTTTTAATAGATCTCAACTTAGGACATCCATACCGGGACAACATAGAAAACAGATAATGGACTCCTCTTTAATGCATAAGCATTCAACAACAGATAATATTCTCATAAGAGATTGAGGATTAATGTCCAAACTGAAAACTTCCACCATGATACATGGCTTTGGTTAGCGGCCCAATGTTCTTCTCTAACAATATGCATACTCAAACCATTTGATCATGATAAATCACCCTTACTTCAGACAAGACGAACATGCATAGCAACTCACATGATATTCAACAAAGGTGTAAAAGTTGATGGCGTTGATACGTCCAATTTGCATCACTATTTTGTATCATAATTTGCTGTTATTCATTGATATATTTCATATTGGGACACAATACTTATGTTATTTCATCTATTTTGCATGTTTCATCATCATTGGAGGATCAAGCACCGGAGCCAGGATTCTGCTGGAAAAAGCACCGTCAGAACGCAATATTTCGGAAGATCAACTGTGGAAGGGAATTTCACGTAAATTCCTATTTTTCCAGATGACGGAGGGAGCCAAAAGGGGAAGAGGAGAAGAGCCACTGTGGGCCCAGACCATAGGGCGGCGCGGCCCATGGCCTGGCCGCGCCTATGCTCTGGGGGCCCCACAGCCCCTTTCGCCTCCTTTTCTTCGCGTACTCCTTCGTCCCGAAAACCTAAGCCACAGAGAGGACCTCACGAAGGGTTACAGCCGCCTCTGCGGGGCGGAGAGCACCAGAGAGAAAAGAGCTCTCCGGCGGGCAGGAATCCGCCGGGGAAATTCCCTCCCGGAGGGGGAAATCGACGCCATCGCCATCGTCATCGAGCGGGACATCATCTCCATCATCATCATCATCATCTCCACCATCTACACCGCCATCACCACCGCTGCACCTCGTCATCGCTGTAGCAATTCGGGTTAAATCTTGATTGTTTGATAGGGGAAACTCTCCCGGTGTTATTCTATACTTGTTGTAGATGCTATTGAGTGAAACCATTGAACCAAGGTTTATGTTCAGATTGTTATTCATCATCATATCACCTCTGATTGTATTCCATATGATGTCTCGTGAGTAGTTCGTTTAGTTCTTGAGGACATGGGTGAAGTCTAAATGCTAGTAGTGAATTATGGTTGAGTAATATTCAATGTTATGATATTTAAGTTGTGGTGTCATTCTTCTAGTGGTGTCGTGTGAACGTCGACTACACGACACTTCACCATTTATGGGCCTAGGGGAGTGCATCTTGTATTCGGTTGCTAATTGCGGGGTTGCCGGAGTGACAGAAACCTAAGCCCCCGTTAGTATATCGATGCAGGAGGGATCGCAGGATCTCAGAGTTTAAGGCTGTGGTTAGATTTATCTTAATTACTTTCTTGTAGTTGCGGATGCTTGCAAGGGGTATAATCACAAGTATGTATTAGTCCTAGGAAGGGCGGTGCATTAGCATAGGTTCACCCACACAACACTTATCAAAACAATGAAGATTAATCAGCTGTATGTAGCGAAAGCACTAGACTAAAATTCCCATGTGTCCTCAGGAACGTTTGGTCATTATAAGTAAACAAACCGGCTTGTCCTTTGTGCTAAAAAGGATTGGGCCACTCGCTGCAATTATTTCTCTCGCATTTTATTTACTTGTACTTTATTTATCTGCAATATCAAAACCCCCTGAATACTTGTCTGTGAGCATTTACAGTGAAACCTTCATCGAAACTGCTTGTCAACACCTTCTGCTCCTCGTTGGGTTCGACACTCTTATTTATCGAAAGTACTACGATACACCCCCTATACTTGTGGGTCATCAAGACTATTTTCTGGCGCCGTTGCCGGGGAGTGAAGCGCTATTGGTAAGCGGAATTGGTAAGGAAATTTACTGTTTGTGCTGATTTTATTTCTGCCTGCTGCTATAAATCATTATGGAGAGATCCTCTCTTCAATTTCTATTTGGGAAATCTACTACTACTGCAACGGTAGTGGATGAAGCGCCAGGTGAGGAAGTAGTACCATATAAAATACCTATGAAAATTATTGAACGTGTTATGGATAACCGCTATGAAGGGGATGGAACTGTCCATCCTGGTGATCATTTATTGTTTTTGCATGAATTATGCGGTTTATTCAAATGTGCAGGTATTTCTATGAATGAAGTTAGGAAGAAACTATTCACTATATCGCTGTCTGGTAAAGCGGCGCACTGGTATAAATTGCTGAAGAATGGTGATTCTATTGATTGGGAGGACATTGTGCCTTTATTCTATTCCAAATTTTATCCTCCAAGTGAAATTCACAAAGATCGGAACCGCATATATAATTTCTGGCCTCATGATGGAGAGAGTATTGCCCAAGCTTGGGGGAGATTGAAGTCTTTAATGCTCAAATGCCCCATTCATGAGCTTCCTGGTAATGTTATTATTGATAATTTCTATGCAAGACTTTCTTTTCAAGACAAGACCTTGCTGGATACTTCTTGTTCTGGATCATTTACACGCAAGAATGAAGAGTTTAAAAGAGACCTTCTTGATCGGATCCAAGAAAATACTGAAGGATGGGAGAACGACAAAGATAGAGAATCAGGTATAACTTATGATTATAAATGCATTGAAGCTTTTATGGATACTGATAAATTTCGTAATATGAGTGCTACATATGGTCTTGATTCCCAAGTTGTTGCAAATCTTTATAAAGCTTTTGCCTCTCATTATGAACTGCCTAAGAAGAATTTTGATAAGTATCATGAACCGTATAAAGATAAAGTTGATTCATCTGTAAACAAATGTGTAGTGGTTGAAACTGTTGATAATGTTATTCCTGAAGCTTATATTGAAAAAACTCCTTTCCCTGCTAAAATGAAGGAGTACTCTGTCATATCTAGTGCGGTTAATAAAAGTGAAAAGAAACCTAAAGAACCTGAAGAACAAATTAAAATTGAACCTGCTGCTATAGTTAAAGATCTTGTGACTGAAAATGTGGAGGATGGTCATATTATTTTCTGTGAAGATGCTTCTAATATTGTTTCACATCCTAATAAACCCAAACAAGTTAGTGTTCCTATGCTATCTGTTAGAATTGGTGATCATTGCTATTATGGTTTATGTGATATTGGTGCAAGTGTTAGTGCTATTCCTTATGAGCTTTACACGGAGATTATGCACGAAATTGGTTCTTGTGAACTTGAAGATATTGATGTGGTTATTCATCTGGCTAATAGAGAAACTATTTCTCCAATTGGTATTGTTCGAGATGTGGAAGTTTTATGTGGTAAGATTAAATATCCTGCTGACTTTTTGGTACTTGGTTCTGCTGCTAGTGATCATTGTCCTATCATTTTTGGTAGACCTTTTCTAAATACTTGTGGAGCTATTATAGATTGTAAGAAAGAGAAAATTTTGACTAGATTTGCTGGTGAACCTTATGAATTTAACTTTTCTAAATTTACCAAAACTCCTTATAAAACTGACTTGCCTAGTAATGATTTTAAAATGGAGCAGTGTGCATCTATTGTTCTTGTTCCTAATAATCCTTTGCAGCAACATTTGGAGAATAGTGAAAGTGAAGCTTTTAGGAAAGAAAGAGATGAGCTTGAGGAAATTTTTCGTCGCCAACCTATTCTCAAGCATGATTTACCGGTGGAAGATTTGGGTACAACACCGCCACCAAAGGAAGATCCTGTTTTTGATTTAAAGCCTTTACCTGATAATCTTAAATATGCTCATATTGATGATAAGAAAATATATCCTGTTATTATTAGTTCTAAGCTTTCAGAGATTGAGGAAGAAAGGTTATTGGAAATATTGAAGAAACATCGAGGAGCTATTGGCTATACTCTTGATGATTTGAAAGGGATTTCTCCTTCTATTTGCCAACATGCTATCAATATGGAAGATGATGCAAAGCCTGTTGTTGAACATCAACGTCGTCTAATTCCGAAGATGAAAGAGGTGGTAAGGAATGAGGTATTAAAACTTCTTGAAGCTGGTATTATATATCCTATTGCTGATAGTAGATGGGTTAGTCCTGTGCATTGTGTTCCTAAGAAAGGAGGAATGACTGTTGTGCCTAATGATAATGATGAGCTTATTCCTCAAAGAATAGTTGTAGGTTATAGAATGTGCATTGATTTTCGAAAAGTTAATAAAGTTACTAAGAAAGATCATTACCCTTTACCCTTTATTGATCAAATGCTAGAAAGGTTATCTAAAAATACTCATTTTTGCTTTCTTGATGGTTATTCTGGGTTTTCACAAATTGCTGTTAAAGCTAAAGATCAAGAGAAAACCACGTTTACTTGTCCTTATGGAACTTATGCTTATAGGCGTATGCCTTTTGGTTTATGTAATGCTCCTGCTACTTTTCAAAGATGCATGTCTGCTATTTTTCATGGTTTTTGCGAAAGTATTGTAGAGGTGTTCATGGATGATTTTTCTGTCTATGGGAATTCTTTTGATAATTGCCTGCGAAACCTCGATAAAGTTTTGCAGAGATGTGAAGAAACTAACCTTGTTCTTAATTGGGAGAAATGCCACTTTATGGTTAATGAAGGAATTGTATTGGGACATAAAATTTCCGAGAGAGGTATTGAAGTTGATAGAGCTAAAGTTGAAGCAATTGAGAAGATGCCCTATCCGAGGGATGTTAAAGGTATTCGTAGTGTTCTTGGTCATGCTGGGTTTTATAGGAGATTTATTAAAGATTTCTCTAAAATTTCAAAGCCTCTTACTAATCTTCTTCAAAAAGATGTACCTTTTGTTTTTGATGATGATTGTAAGGAAGCTTTTGAAACTCTAAAGAAAGCCTTAACAACTGCTCCTGTAGTCGAACCTCCTGATTGGAATTTACCTTTTGAAATTATGTGTGATGCTAGTGATTTTGCTGTAGGCGCTGTTCTTGGACAGCGGGTAGATAAAAAATTAAATGTTATTCATTATGCTAGTAAGACTCTTGATGCTGCTCAAAGAAATTATGCTACAACTGAAAAGGAATTGTTAGCTGTAGTCTTTGCTTGTGATAAGTTTAGACCCTATATTGTTGATTCGAAAGTTACAATTCATACTGATCATGCTGCAATTAGATACCTTATGACAAAGAAAGATGCTAAGCCAAGGCTTATTAGATGGGTACTTCTGTTGCAAGAATTTGATTTACATATTATAGATAGGAAAGGTGCTGATAATCCTGTTGCTGATAATTTGTCTAGATTGGAAAATATTGCTTATGATCCTGTTCCTGTTAATGATAGTTTTCCAAATGAACAATTGGCTGTAATAAAGGTGAGCTCGCGAGAGAGCCCTTGGTATGCAGATTATGCTAACTTTATTGTTTCGAAGTATTTGCCTCCAACCTTTTCAGCTCAGCAAAGGAGGAAATTCTTTTATGACTTGAGGCATTATTTTTGGGATGACCCACACTTATATAAAGAAGGAGTGGATGGTATTATGCGAAGATGTGTTCCTGAATATGAACAACAGGAGATATTGAATAAATGTCATGGAAGTGTTTATGGAGGACATCACGCTGGAGATAGAACCGCGCAAAAGGTTCTACAATCAGGTTTTTATTGGCCAACACTCTTCAAAGATGCAAGGAAATTTATTTTATCTTGTGATGAATGTCAAAGAGTTGGTAATATCTCTAGACGCAATGAAATGCCTATGAATTATACTCTTGTTATTGAACCATTCGATTGTTGGGGATTCGAC
Organism: Lolium multiflorum; assembly: GCA_030979885.1. Taxonomy (NCBI): domain Eukaryota; kingdom Viridiplantae; phylum Streptophyta; class Magnoliopsida; order Poales; family Poaceae; genus Lolium; species Lolium multiflorum. Next base: position 184,118,328 of record CM061749.1, on the reverse strand, counting down.
TTCATGGGTCCTTTCCCTTCTTCAGATGGTAACACTCATATACTTGTCGCTGTTGATTATGTTACTAAATGGGTAGAAGCTATACCTACAAAAAGTGCTGATGGTGAGACCTCTATAAAAATGCTTGTAGATATTATATTTCCTAGATTTGGAGTACCTAGATATATTATGACTGATGGAGGTTCTCATTTCATTCATGGAGGTTTTAGAAAAACTCTTGCTAAGTATGGTATTAATCATAGAATTGCTTCTGCTTATCACCCTCAAACTAGTGGTCAAGTAGAATTATCAAATAGAGAGATTAAAGCTATCTTAGGTAAGACTGTTAATAAATCTAGAAAGAATTGGCCTAGCAAATTGAAAGAAGCATTATGGGCTTATAGAACTGCTTATAAAAATCCTATGGGAATGTCGCCTTATAAAATGGTTTATGGAAAAGCTTGTCATTTACCTCTAGAACTAGAGCACAAAGCTTATTGGGCTGTTAGAGAATTAAATAAAGATCCTAAATTAGCCGGTAATAAGAGGTTGTTGCAATTAAGTTCTCTAGATGAATGGAGAAGTGAAGCTTATGAAAATGCTAAACTCTTTAAAGAAAAAGTTAAGAAATGGCATGATAGAAGGATCATCAAAAGAGAATTTAATGTTGGAGATCAAGTTCTATTGTATCGGTCTCGTCTCAGATTCTTTGCAGGGAAATTACTCTCGAAGTGGGAAGGACCATATGTTGTTGAGGAGGTGTATCGTTCAGGAGCAATTAAAATTAGCTCTCTCCAAGGCAATGCCACACAAGTGGTGAATGGACAAAGACTCAAGCATTATATCTCGGGTGATTCTTATAATGTTGATGTTGATATTATTCAAGTGGAAACACCGGAGGCTTTCATCAAAGGACAAATTGACAGTCCGCCAGAACTGGACTTTGAATAGGTAACAGTATAGGTAATAAAAAGTCCGCGTTTACCTTTCCGAACATTATTTCTGCTGTTTTTGGAAAATATGAAAAATTACGGAATCGAAACGGAGTGGAAAAGACGCGCGAGGGCGTGCCACCATAGGCCGGCGCGGGCCCCACCCTGGCCGCGCCGACCTATGGTCTGGCCGCCTCGTTGCCCCTTTCCGACTCGTTTTCGACCTGGAACCTTCCTTTTGTCGTAAAAATATTTGCTATATAATTCCCCGGACCCCTGGAGGTCCGTAATATCGTTTTCTCGTCGTGTTTTGTTTCGAGCTGTTTTCTGCCAGGATCTGCTTCGGATCTAGATCCATCATGTCTTCGTCGGGAACTCAGAAGGACAGCTTCTTTGAGGACGTCGTCAACCCGTACATGAACGAGCTGAAGATGCACCCCAAAGAGTTGCAGCTCGTGGATGGAGAGTTGCAGATCAAAGATGTCCAGGGTCCTAAGGGAGAAGGGAGCTTGGAAGACAGGATGGAGAAGCTGGAACAAGAGGTTTTCAACTACAAGAAGATGGCTGAGCGTGAAGTGGATATCTTTCACAAGATTGTGTCTGAACTCATTGATGGACACAAGAAGGAGACTGCAAAGCTGTGGGACGATATCTTCTCACTTCACGACACCACCAACAAACTCCAAGCTCAACTCTATGATGTTCATAATCAAAACTGTGAGTATGAAAACAGGTTTAAGCGCATAAGTCATGCTGCTAGTTTCAGGTTTCCGGAAACCAAGATGTCTTTTGTTGATGGAGGGCCTCTTCCATGGAAGTCTGATGACGACAAAGATTCACCATCATCACCGAAGGAGTAATTCATCATCGGTATTGGCATCCCCTTGGTTTGTTCCAAGCTTGGGGGAGTGCCGCGGTATCACATCACCACCACCTTTATCTTTTACTATCAAGTAGTGTCCTATCATGAGTAGGGAAGTTATCATATGGAATAGTTTGCAATGTGGAAGTATCTCTCTTAGTTAGTTATCTATGTATCCGTTGGTGTGAGTTATCGTTATGGAATATTAATGAGAAGTTTTATCATTTACTTTTTGCACACCTTATTTTAGTTTGCAATCTCCATTATATGATTACTCTTGACATGAGTATTGATATCACTTTGGGAGCATCAAGTAAATCTATTTGGTTTTGGCAAACTTAGCATTGGTCAATAGCAACAACATCTTGATGTTTAATAAAGAGAGAAATACACTTAGATATATTACTATTATCTCTATGCTTAGTATTCTGAAGTTAAAGTTGCTTGTGCTTATGAGAAAGATGCATGATTGTTTCTATCATATGTATATTTGTTTGTTTCCCTCAACCTTTATGCTTGCTATCAAACCTTGCTAGCCAAAGACCTGTATCGAGAGGGAATGCTTCTCATACATCCATAACCTTAGACCAAACCCATGCCATTTGTGTCCACCATACCTACCTACTACATGGTATTTTCTGCCATTCCAAGTAAATACTTCATGTGCTACCTTTAAATTATTCAAACTATACTACTCCTTATTTGTGTCAATGTTTTATAGCTCATGAGGAAGTATGTGGTGTTTTATCTTTCAATCTTGTTGGGCGGACTTTCACCAATGGACTAGCGGCACATCCGCTTATCCAATAATTTTGCAATAAGAGCTGGCAACGGGGTTCCCAGCCCCAATTAATAACTTTCATTAATAATTCTCTTCACATGTTTTGCTCTGATTTATCAGTAAGCAACTTAATTTTGCAATAGACACTCCTCCATGGTATGTGAATGTTGGAAGGCACCCGAGGATTCGGTTAGCCATGGATTGAGAAAGCCAAGGTTGGGGGGAGTGTCATCCTTAATAAAACTAAAACACATGTGTAAACAAAAGAGAAGGGGGATGATCTACCTTGCTGGTAGAGATACCGTCCCTCATGGGAGCCGCTCTTTGAAGGTTCGTTTGGCAAGGGGGTTAGAGTGCCCGCTACCATTCGTTGACAACAACAAACACCGCTCAAAATCTTACTTTTATGCTCTTTATATGATTTCAAAACTTGAAAAGCTCTAGCACATGATTTAATCCCTGCTTCCCTCTGCGAAGGGCCTATCTTTTACTTTTATGTTGAGTCAGTAAACCTATTTCTCTCTATCTCAAGCAAGCAATTGAGTTGTTGTGAACCAATCATTTATGCTATGATTCAGTTAATCATGTCTTTTATACTTTCTTGTTTAGTACCAATTTTATCTGAATGAATATGACTTTGAAGTTATCAATGATTATGAGGAGATTGTTATGCTTAAATATGAAAGCTCAGCTATAAAATCTAATATGAAAGCTTTGCTTAAAAGTACAATCCGTTAGTAGTTCTCTGACCAAGAACAAAGTTTGCCATCACCAATTATGATTTCTTATGCACCTTTACTTGTGATTTCTCTTTACTTATTTCGAGATGAGTTATATGAGGAAGTTGTTTACTAGAATGTCTTGTGTAAATGAATATGATGCTTCTTGTCCGTATTTTATTTATCGACTCTTCACTCCATAAACATGTGGTCTCGTTTATCGAGCTCAGTTTCGCTTGGGGACAAGCGAGGTCTAAGCTTGGGGGAGTTGATACGTCCAATTTGCATCACTATTTTGTATCATAATTTGCTGTTATTCATTGATATATTTCATATTGGGACACAATACTTATGTTATTTCATCTATTTTGCATGTTTCATCATCATTGGAGGATCAAGCACCGGAGCCAGGATTCTGCTGGAAAAAGCACCGTCAGAACGCAATATTTCGGAAGATCAACTGTGGAAGGGAATTTCACGTAAATTCCTATTTTTCCAGATGACGGAGGGAGCCAAAAGGGGAAGAGGAGAAGAGCCACTGTGGGCCCAGACCATAGGGCGGCGCGGCCCATGGCCTGGCCGCGCCACCCTATGCTCTGGGGGCCCCACAGCCCCTTTCGCCTCCTTTTCTTCGCGTACTCCTTCGTCCCGAAAACCTAAGCCACAGGGAGGACCTCACGAAGGGTTACAGCCGCCTCTGCGGGGCGGAGAGCACCAGAGAGAAAAGAGCTCTCCGGCGGGCAGGAATCCGCCGGGGAAATTCCCTCCCGGAGGGGGAAATCGACGCCATCGCCATCGTCATCGAGCGGGACATCATCTCCATCATCATCATCATCATCTCCACCATCTACACCGCCATCACCACCGCTGCACCTCGTCATCGCTGTAGCAATTCGGGTTAAATCTTGATTGTTTGATAGGGGAAACTCTCCCGGTGTTATTCTATACTTGTTGTAGATGCTATTGAGTGAAACCATTGAACCAAGGTTTATGTTCAGATTGTTATTCATCATCATATCACCTCTGATTGTATTCCATATGATGTCTCGTGAGTAGTTCGTTTAGTTCTTGAGGACATGGGTGAAGTCTAAATGCTAGTAGTGAATTATGGTTGAGTAATATTCAATGTTATGATATTTAAGTTGTGGTGTCATTCTTCTAGTGGTGTCGTGTGAACGTCGACTACACGACACTTCACCATTTATGGGCCTAGGGGAGTGCATCTTGTATTCGGTTGCTAATTGCGGGGTTGCCGGAGTGACAGAAACCTAAGCCCCCGTTAGTATATCGATGCAGGAGGGATCGCAGGATCTCAGAGTTTAAGGCTGTGGTTAGATTTATCTTAATTACTTTCTTGTAGTTGCGGATGCTTGCAAGGGGTATAATCACAAGTATGTATTAGTCCTAGGAAGGGCGGTGCATTAGCATAGGTTCACCCACACAACACTTATCAAAACAATGAAGATTAATCAGCTGTATGTAGCGAAAGCACTAGACTAAAATTCCCATGTGTCCTCAGGAACGTTTGGTCATTATAAGTAAACAAACCGGCTTGTCCTTTGTGCTAAAAAGGATTGGGCCACTCGCTGCAATTATTTCTCTCGCATTTTATTTACTTGTACTTTATTTATCTGCAATATCAAAACCCCCTGAATACTTGTCTGTGAGCATTTACAGTGAAACCTTCATCGAAACTGCTTGTCAACACCTTCTGCTCCTCGTTGGGTTCGACACTCTTATTTATCGAAAGTACTACGATACACCCCCTATACTTGTGGGTCATCAGAAACATGGTTACCGCTCAACAAGCAACTTATAAGAACTAAGATACATAGCTACATATTCATCACCACAATAGTTTTTAAGCTATTTTCCCATGAGCTATATATTGCAAAGACAAAGGAATGAAATTTTAAAGGTAGCACTCAAGTAATTTACTTTGGAATGGCAGAAAAATACCACATAGTAGGTAGATATGGTGGACACAAATGGCATGGGTTTTGGCTCAAGATGTTTGGATGCACGAGAAGCATTTCCTCTCAGTACAAGGCTTTGGCTAGCAAGGTTGTTTGAAGCAAACACAAGTATGAACAGGTACAGCAAAACTTACACAAGAACATATTGCAAGCATTATAAGACTCTACACTGTCTTCCTTGTTGTTCAAACACTTTTACCAGAAAATATCTAGACCTTAGAGAGACCAATCATGCAAACCAAATTTCAACAAGCTCTACAGTAGTTCTCCACTAATAGATTTAAACTACATGATGCAAGAGCTTAAACATGATCTATGAGAGCTCAAAACAATTGCCAAGTATCAAATTATTCAAAACCATATGAAGCATTTTCTGATTCCAACCAAATAGCAATCAACGAAGCAATTTTCAGCCTTCGCCATGAACATTAAAGCATAACTAAGAACACAAGTGTTCAAATGAAAAAGCGGAGCGTAATACCTCCAATACAAGGATTGTGGGATCCGAATTTATTCAAACAAAAACAAAAATAAAAACAAAAATAAAAACAAAAAAGACGCTCCAAGTAAAGAACATAAGATGTGATGGAATAAAAATATAGTTTCACTAGAAGTGACCTGATAAGTTGTCGATGAAGAAGGGGATGCCTTGGGCATCCCCAAGCTTAGATGCTTGAGTCTTCTTGAAATATGCAGGGATGAACCACCGGGCATCCCCAAGCTTAGACTTTTGATATGTCCATTTTGCATCACTATTTTATATCATAATTTGCTGTTATTCATTGATATATTTCATATTTAGAGATGATACTTATGTTATTTCATCTATTTTGCATGTTTCGTGATCATTGGAGAATTATTCACCGGAGTCAGGATTCTGCTGGAAAAAGCACCGTCAGGACACCATATTTTTGAAGATCAACAATTGACGGAATTTATACGGAAAATTCTATTTTTCCAGAAGACGAAGGGAGCCAAAAGGAGGAGCTGGGAGGAGCCACCAAGGGCCCCCCCATAGGCCGGCGCGGGCCCAGGCCTGGCCGCGCCGCCTTGTGGGGAGGGGGCCCACAGCCCCCTCGGCCGCCTCTCTTCGCGTACTTCTTCGTCCCGAAAACCTAAGGGAGAGTTACGGAGAATTGACCGCCTCTGCGGGGCGGAGAAACACAGAGAGAAAAGAGCTCTCCGGCGGGCAGGAATCCGCCGGGGAAATTCCCTCCCGGAGGGGGAAATCGACGCCATCGTCATCGTCATCGAGCTGGACATCATCTCCATCACCATCACCATCATCTCCACCATCTACACCGCCATCTCCACCGCTGCATCTCGTCACCGCTGTAACGATTTGGGTTGGATCTTGATTGTTTGATAGGGGAAACTCTCCCGGTGTTGATTACTACTTGTTATTGATGCTATTGAGTGAAACCATTGAACCAAGGTTTATGTTCAGATTGTTATTCATCATCATATCACCTCTGATCATGTTCCATATGATGTCTCGTGAGTAGTTCGTTTAGTTCTTGAGGACATGGGTGAAGTCTAAATGTTAGTAGTGAATTATTGTTGAGTAGTATTCAATGTTATGATATTTAAGTTGTGGTGTTACTCTTCTAGTGGTGTCATGTGAACGTCGACTACATGATACTTCACCTTTATGGGCCTAGGGGAGTGCATCTTGTATTCGTTTGCTAATTGTGGGGTTGCCGGAGTGACAGCAACCTAAACCCCCGTTAGTATATCGGTGCAGGAGGGATAGCAGGATCTCAGAGTTTAAGGCTGTGGTTAGATTTATCTTAATTACTTTCTTGTATTTGCGGATGCTTGCAAGGGGTATAATCACAAGTATGTATTAGTCCTAGGAAGGGCGGTGCATTAGCATAGGTTCACCCACACAACACTTATCAAAACAATGAAGATTAATCAGCCGTATGAAGCGAAAGCACTAGACTAAAATCCCCGTGTGTCCTCAAGAACGTTTGGTCATTATAAGTAAACAAACCGGCTTGTCCTTTGTGCTAAAAAGGATTGGGCCACTCGCTGCAATTATTTCTCTCGCATTTTATTTACTTGTACTTTATTTATCTGCAATATCAAAACCCCCTGAATACTTGTCTGTGAGCATTTACAGTGAATCCTTCATCGAAACTGCTTGTCAACACCTTCTGCTCCTCGTTGGGTTCGACACTCTTATTTATCGAAAGTACTACGATACACCCCCTATACTTGTGGGTCATCAAGACTATTTTCTGGCGCCGTTGCCGGGGAGTGAAGCGCTATTGGTAAGTGGAATTGGTAAGGAAACTTTTACTGTACGTGCTGATTTTGTTTCTGCTTGCTACTATAAGTCATTATGGAGAGATCCTCCCTTGAATTTCTATTTGGAAAATCTACTACTACTGCAACGGTAGTGGATGAGGCGCCAGGTGAGGAAGTAATACCATATAAAATACCTATGAAAATTATTGAACGTGTTGTGGATAACCGCTATGAAGGGGATGGAACTGTCCATCCTGGAGATCATTTACTGTTTTTACATGAATTATGCGGGTTATTCAAATGTGCAGGTATTTCAATGGATGAAGTTAGGAAGAAATTATTTGTTATGTCGCTATCTGGTAAAGCGGCGCATTGGTATAAACTGCTGAAGGATGGGCGTTCTCTTGATTGGAAGGATATTGTGCCTGTATTTTACTCTAAATTCTATCCTCCAAGTGAAATTCACAAAGACCGCAACCGTATATATAATTTTTGGCCTCATGATGGAGAGAGTATTGCCCAAGCGTGGGGGAGATTGAAGTCTTTAATGCTCAAATGCCCCATTCATGAGCTTCCTGGTAATATTATTATTGATAATTTCTATGCAAGATTGTCTTTTCAAGATAAAACCTTGCTGGATACTTCTTGTTCTGGATCATTCACGCGCAATAAAGAAGAGTTTAAATGGGACCTTCTTGATCGAATCCAAGAAAATACTGAAGGATGGGAGAACGACAAAGGTAGAGTGTCAGGTATAAATTATAATTATGAATGCATTGAAACTTTTATGGATACTGATGAATATCGTAATATGAGTGCTACATATGGTCTTGACTCTCAAGTTGTTGCAAATATTTATAAAGCCTTTGCCTCTCATTTTGAATTGCCTAGGAAGAATTTTGATAAGTATCATGAACCATATAAAGATAAAGTTGATTCGCCTAAAGGCAAATGTATTGAAATTAAAACTGTTGATCATGTTCTTCCTGAAGCTTATATTGAAAAAACTCCTTTTCCTGCTAAAATGAAAGAGTATTCTGTTATAACTAGTGTAGTTAATAAAAGTGCAAAGAAACCCATAGAACCTGAAGAACAAATAAAAGTTGAACCTGCTGTTGCAATAGTTAAAGATCTTGTTACTGAAAATGTGGAAGATGGTCATATTATTTTTTGTGAAGATGCTTCTAATATTGTTTCGCATCCTAATAAGTCTATGAAAGCCAGTGTTCCTGTGCTCTCTGTTCGAATTGGTGATCATTGCTATTATGGTTTATGCGACATTGGTGCAAGTATTAGTGCCATTCCTTATGAGCTCTACACGGAAATTATGCATGAAATTGGTTCTTGTGAACTTGAAGATATTGATGTGGTTATTCGGCTAGCTAATAGAGAAACTATCTCTCCCATTGGTATTGTTCGAGATGTTGAAGTTCTATGTGGTAAGATTAAATATCCTGCTGACTTTTTGGTACTTGGTTCTGCTGCTAGTAAGTTTTGTCCTATTATTTTTGGTAGACCTTTTCTAAATACATGTGGAGCTATTATAGATTGCAAGAAAGAGAAAATTGTTACTAAATTTGCTGGTGAATCTTATGAGTTTAACTTCTCTAAATTTGCCAAAACTCCTTATAAAGCTGATTTGCCTAATGAAGATTTTAGAGTTGAACAGTGTGCATCTATTGCTCTTGCTCCTAGTAATCCTTTGCAGCAACATTTGGAAAATAGTGAGAGTGAAGTTTTTAGGGAAGAAAGGGATGAGCTTGATGAAATTTTCCTTCGTCAACCTATTCTTAAACATGACTTACCGGTTGAAGATTTAGGTGTAACACCACCACCAAAGGAAGATCCTGTATTTGATTTGAAACCATTACCTGATAATCTTAAGTATGCTTATATTGATGAGAAGAAAACATATCCTGTTATTATTAGTGCTAAGCTTTCAGATATTGAGGAAGAAAGGTTATTGGAAATATTGAAGAAGCACCGAGGAGCTATTGGCTATACTCTTGATGATTTGAAGGGGATTTCTCCCGCTATTTGCCAACATGCTATTAATATAGAAGATGGTGCAAAACCTGTTGTTGAACATCAGCGTCGTCTAATTCCTAAGATGAAGGATGTGGTAAGAAATGAGGTATTAAAACTTCTTGAAGCAGGTATTATATATCCTATTGCTGATAGTAGATGGGTTAGTCCTGTGCATTGTGTTCCTAAGAAAGGAGGTATAACTGTTGTGCCTAATGATAATGATGAGCTTATTCCTCAAAGAGTAGTTGTAGGGTATAGAATGTGCATTGATTTTAGAAAAGTTAATAAAGTTACTAAGAAGGATCATTACCCTTTACCTTTTATTGATCAAATGTTAGAAAGGTTGTCTAAAAATACTCATTTCTGTTTTCTTGATGGATATTCTGGGTTTTCACAAATTGCTGTTAAAGCTAAAGATCAAGAGAAAACCACTTTCACTTGTCCCTATGGAACTTATGCTTATAGGCGTATGCCTTTTGGTTTGTGTAATGCTCCTGCTACTTTTCAAAGATGCATGTCTGCTATTTTTCATGGCTTTTGTGAAAAGATTGTTGAGGTATTCATGGATGATTTTTCTGTCTATGGGAATTCATTTGATAATTGCTTGCGAAACCTTGATAAAGTTTTGCAGAGATGTGAAGAAACTAACCTTGTTCTTAATTGGGAGAAATGTCACTTTATGGTTAATGAAGGAATTGTATTGGGACATAAAATTTCTGAAAGAGGTATTGAAGTTGATAGAGCTAAAGTTGAAGCAATTGAGAAGATGCCCTATCCTAGGGATGTTAAAGGTATTCGTAGTATTCTTGGTCATGCTGGTTTTTATAGGAGATTTATTAAAGATTTCTCTAAAATTTCAAAGCCTCTTACTAATCTTCTTCAAAAAGATGTACCTTTCGTTTTTGATGATGATTGTAAGGAAGCTTTTGAAACTCTAAAGAAAGCCTTAACAACTGCTCCTATAGTTGAACCGCCTGATTGGAATTTACCTTTTGAAATTATGTGTGATGCTAGTGATTTTGCTGTAGGTGCTGTCCTTGGACAGCGAGTAGATAAGAAATTAAATGTTATTCATTATGCTAGTAAAACTCTAGATGCTGCTCAAAGAAATTATGCTACAACTGAGAAAGAGTTATTAGCCGTAGTTTTTGCATGTGACAAGTTTAGACCCTATATTGTTGATTCAAAAGTCACAATTCATACTGATCATGCTGCAATTAGGTACCTTATGGAAAAGAAAGATGCTAAGCCAAGGCTTATTAGATGGGTGCTTCTTTTGCAAGAATTTGATTTACATATTGTAGATAGGAAAGGTGCTGATAATCCTGTTGCTGATAATTTGTCTAGATTGGAAAATATTACTTATGATCCTGTTCCTGTTAATGATAGTTTTCCAAATGAACAATTGGTTGTAATAAAGGTGAGCTCGCGAGAGAGCCCTTGGTATGCTGATTATGCTAACTTTATTGTTTCGAAGTATTTGCCTCCAACCTTTTCAGCTCAGCAAAGGAGGAAATTCTTTTATGATTTGAGGCATTATTTTTGGGATGACCCACACTTATATAAAGAAGGAGTGGATGGTATTATGCGAAGATGTGTCCCAGAATATGAACAACAAGAGATATTGAGTAAATGCCATGGTAGTGTTTATGGAGGACATCATGCTGGAGATAGAACCGCGCAAAAGGTTCTACAATCAGGTTTTTATTGGCCAACACTTTTCAAGGATGCAAGGAAGTTTATCTTATCTTGTGATGAATGTCAAAGAGTTGGTAATATCTCTAGACGCAATGAAATGCCTATGAATTATACTCTTGTTATTGAACCATTTGATTGTTGGGGATTTGACTTCATGGGTCCTTTCCCTTCTTCAGAAGGTAACACTCATATACTTGTCGCTGTTGATTATGTTACTAAATGGGTAGAAGCTATACCTACAAAAAGTGCTGATGGTGAGACCTCTATAAAAATGCTTGTAGATGTTATATTTCCTAGATTTGGAGTACCTAGATATATTATGACTGATGGAGGTTCTCATTTTATTCATGGTGGTTTTAGAAAAACTCTTGCCAAATATGGTATTAATCATAGAATTGCTTCAGCTTATCATCCTCAAACTAGTGGGCAAGTAGAATTATCAAATAGAGAAATTAAAGCTATCTTGGGAAAGACTGTTAATAAATCTAGAAAGAATTGGGCTAGTAAGTTAAAGGAAGCATTGTGGGCTTATAGAACTGCTTATAAAAACCCTATGGGAATGTCTCCTTATAAAATGGTTTATGGAAAAGCTTGTCATTTACCTTTAGAACTAGAGCACAAAGCTTATTGGGATGTAAGAGAACTTAATAAAGATTTTAAACTTGCCGGTAAGAAGAGGTTGCTACAATTGAGTTCTTTAGATGAATGGAGAAGTGAAGCTTATGAAAATGCTAAACTTTTTAAGGAGAAAGTTAAGAAATGGCATGATAGAAGAATTATTAAAAGAGAATTTAATGTTGGAGATAAAGTTCTATTGTATCGGTCTCGTCTCAGATTTTTTGCAGGGAAATTACTCTCAAAATGGGAAGGACCATATGTTATTGAGGAGGTATATCGTTCAGGAGCAATAAAAATTAGCTCTTTGGAAGGTAACGCCACACAAGTAGTGAATGGACAAAGACTCAAGCATTATATTTCTGGAGATTCTTATAATGAAGATATTGATATTATTCAAGTGATAACTCCGGAAGCTTTCATCAAAGATCAAATTGACAGTTCTGCAGAGTCCGACTTTGAATAGGTAACAGTTTTAGTAATAAAAAGTCCGCGTTTAGCTTTCCGAACAATATTTCTGCTGTTTTTGGAAAATATGAAAAATTACGGGATCGAAACGGAGTGGAAGAGACGCGCGAGGGCCCGTCACCATAGGCCGGCGCGGGCCCCACCCTGGCCGCGCCGCCTATGGTGACAGCCCCTCGGCGTCCCGTTTCCACTCGTTTTCGGCCTGGAACCTTCCTTTTGTCGTAAAAATATTTGCTATATAATCCCCCGGATCTCCAGAGGTCCGTATATCGTTTTCTCGTCGTGTTTTGTTTCGAGCTGTTTTCTGCCAGATATTGTTTTCAGATCTAGAGCCACCATGTCTTCGTCGGAGCCTCCGAAGGACAACTTCTTTGAGAACGTCGTCAACCCGTACATAAGCGAGTTGAAGATGCATCCCAAGGAATTGCTGCTCGTAGATGGAGAGTTGCAGATAGAAGATGTTCGTGGACCTAAGGGAGAAGGAAGCTTGGAGGACAGGATGGAGAAACTAGAACAAGAGGTCTTCACCTACAAGAAGATGGCTGAGCGTGAAGTGGACATCTTCCACAGAATTGTGTCCGAGCTCATTGGTGAACACGAGAAGGAGACTGCAAAGCTGTGGAGCGATATCCTCTCACTTCACAACACCACCAACCAACTTCAGGCGCAACTTTATGATGCTTGGAATCAAAACTGTGAGTATGAAAACAGGTTTAAACGCATTAGCGATGCTGCTAGTTTCAGGATTCCCGAGACCAAGACATCGTTTGTTGATGGAGAGCCTCTTCCCTGGAAGTCTGAGGACGAGAAGAATCCACCATCATCGCCGCCGAAGGAGTAATTCATCATCGGTATTGGCATCCCCTTGGTTTGTTCCAAGCTTGGGGGAGTGCCGCGGTATCACATCATCACTATCTTTACCTTTTACTATCAAGTAGTGTCATATCATGAGTAGGGAAGTTATCATATGGAATAGTTTGCAATGTGGAAGTATCTCTCTTAGTTGGTTATCTATGTATCTGTTGGTGTGAGTTATCGTTATGGAATATTAATGAGAAGTCTTATCATTTACTTTTTGCACACTTTATTTTAGTTTGCAATCTCCATTATATGATTACTCTTGACATTAGTATTGATATCACTTTGGGAGCATCAAGTAAATCTATTTGGTTTTGGCAAACTTAGCATTGGTCAATAGCAACAACACCTTGATGTTTAAATAGAAGAGAGAAATACATGTAGATATATTACTCTATTATCTTTATGCTAATGAGTTAGTATTCTGAAGTTAAAATTGCTTGTGCTTATGAGAAAGATGCATGATTGTTTCTATCACATGTATATTTGTTTGTTTCCCTCAACCTTTATGCTTGCTATCAAACCTTGCTAGCCAAAGACCTGTATTGAGAGGGAATGCTTCTCATACATCCATAACCTTAGACCAAACCCATGCCATTTGTGTCCACCATATCTACCTACTATGTGGTATTTTGCGCCACTCCAAGTAAATACTTCATGTGCTACCTTTAAATAATTCAAACTATACTACTCCTTATTTGTGTCAATGTTTTATAGCTCATGAGGAAGTATGTGGTGTTTTATCTTTCAATCTTGTTGGGCGAACTTTCACCAATGGACTAGTGGCACATCCGCTTATCCAATAATTTTGCAATAAGAGCTGGCAACGGGGTTCCCAGCCCCAATTAATAACCTTCATTAATAATTCTCTTCACATGTTTTGCCCTGATTTATCAGTAAGCAACTTAATTTTGCAATAGACACTCATCCATGGTATGTGAATGTTGGAAGGCACCCGAGGATTCGGTTAGCCATGGATTGAGAAAGCCAAGGTTGGGGGAAGTGTCATCCATAATAAAACTAAAATACATGTGTAAACAAAAGAGAAGGGGGATGATCTACCTTGCTGGTAGAGATGCCGTCCCTCATGGGAGCCGCTCTTGGAAGGTTCGTTTGGCAAGGGGGTTAGAGTACCCACTACCATTCGTTGACAACAACAAACACCGCTCAAAGTCTTACTTTTATGCTCTTTACATGATTTCAAAACTTGAAAAGCTCTAGCACATGATTTAATCCCTGCTTCCCTCTGCGAAGGGCCTATCTTTTACTTATATGTTGAGTCAGTAAACCTATTTCCCTCTATCTTAAGCAAGCAATTGAGTTGTTGTGAACCAACCATTTATGCTATGATTTAGTTAATCATGTCTTTTATGCTTTCTTGTTTAGTACAAATTTTATCTGAATGAATATGACTTTGAAAGCTATCAATGATTATGAGGAGATTAAAATGATTGAGAATGAAGGCCCTGCTATATAAATTCTAATATGAAAGCTTTGCTTAGAAGATAAGTGCAATCAGTTAGTAGTTCTCTGACCAAGAACAAAGTTTGCCATAACCTTTATGATTTCCTATGCACCTTTATTTGTGATTTCTCTTTACTTATTTCAAGTTGAGTTATATGAAGAGAATGTTTACTAGAATATCTTGTGTGAATCAATATGATGCTTCTTGTCCGTATTTTATTTATCGACTCTTCACTCCATAAACATGTGGTCTTGTTTATCGAGCTCAGTTTCGCTTGGGGACAAGCGAGGTCTAAGCTTGGGGGAGTTGATACGTCCATTTTGCATCACTATTTTATATCATAATTTGCTGTTATTCATTGATATATTTCATATTTAGAGATGATACTTATGTTATTTCATCTATTTTGCATGTTTCGTGATCATTGGAGAATTATTCACCGGAGTCAGGATTCTGCTGGAAAAAGCACCGTCAGGACACCATATTTCTGAAGATCAACAATTGACGGAATTTATACGGAAAATCCTATTTTTCCAGAAGACGAAGGGAGCCAAAAGGAGGAGCCGGGAGGAGCCACCATGGGCCCCCCATAGGCCGGCGCGGGCCCAGGCCTGGCCGCGCCGCCTTGTGGGGAGGAGGCCCACAGCCCCCTCTAGCCGCCTCTCCTTCGCGTACTTCTTCGTCCCGAAAACCTAAGCCCCAGGGAGTTACGGAGAATTGACAGAGCCGCCTCTGCGGGGCGGAGAAACACCAGAGAGAAAAGAGCTCTCCGGCGGGCAGGAATCCGCCGGGGAAATTCCCTCCCGGAGGGGGAAATCGACGCCATCGTCATCGTCATCGAGCTGGACATCATCTCCATCACCATCACCATCATCTCCACCATCTACACCGCCATCTCCACCGCTGCATCTCGTCACCGCTGTAACGATTTGGGTTGGATCTTGATTGTTTGATAGGGGAAACTCTCCCGGTGTTGATTACTACTTGTTATTGATGCTATTGAGTGAAACCATTGAACCAAGGTTTATGTTCAGATTGTTATTCATCATCATATCACCTCTGATCATGTTCCATATGATGTCTCGTGAGTAGTTCGTTTAGTTCTTGAGGACATGGGTGAAGTCTATATGTTAGTAGTGAATTATTGTTGAGTAGTATTCAATGTTATGATATTTAAGTTGTGGTGTTACTCTTCTAGTGGTGTCATGTGAACGTCGACTACATGATACTTCACCTTTATGGGCCTAGAGGAGTGCATCTTGTATTCGTTTGCTAATTGTGGGGTTGCCGGAGTGACAGCAACCTAAACCCCCGTTAGTATATCGGTGCAGGAGGGATAGCAGGATCTCAGAGTTTAAGGC
Source organism: Lolium multiflorum (assembly GCA_030979885.1). Lineage (NCBI taxonomy): Eukaryota > Viridiplantae > Streptophyta > Magnoliopsida > Poales > Poaceae > Lolium > Lolium multiflorum. The sequence continues at coordinate 184,102,333 of CM061749.1, read as the reverse complement.
TGTGGTTAGATTTATCTTAATTACTTTCTTGTATTTGCGGATGCTTGCAAGGGGTATAATCACAAGTATGTATTAGTCCTAGGAAGGGCGGTGCATTAGCATAGGTTCACCCACACAACACTTATCAAAACAATGAAGATTAATCAGCCGTATGAAGCGAAAGCACTAGACTAAAATCCCCGTGTGTCCTCAAGAACGTTTGGTCATTATAAGTAAACAAACCGGCTTGTCCTTTGTGCTAAAAAGGATTGGGCCACTCGCTGCAATTATTTCTCTCGCATTTTATTTACTTGTACTTTATTTATCTGCAATATCAAAACCCCCTGAATACTTGTCTGTGAGCATTTACAGTGAATCCTTCATCGAAACTGCTTGCCAACACCTTCTGCTCCTCATTGGGTTCGACACTCTTATTTATCGAAAGTACTACGATACACCCCTATACTTGTGGGTCATCAACTTTTCACTCTTCTTGATCATATTGTATCATCCTCTTCTCCTGACCCTTGAAAACTTCCTCCACACCAAACTTTAAGCAAACTCATTAGAGGGTTAGTGCATAATCAAAAATTCACAGATTCAGAGGTGACATAATCATTCTTAACACTTCTGGACATTACCCAAGGCTACTGAAAGTTAATGGAACAAAGAAATCCATTCAACATAGCAAAAGAGGCAATGCGAAATAAAAAGGCAGAATCTGTCAAAACAGAACAGTCTGTAAAGACGAATTTTTCTGAGGCACTTAACTTGCTCAGATGGAAAAACTCGAAACTAATGAAAGTTGCGTACATATCTGAGGATCACGCATGTAAATTGGCAGATTTTTTTTATTCTTCTACAGAGAGAAGGATGCGAATTCGTGAGAGACAGCAAATCTGTTTCTGTGCAGAAATCCAAATCTAGTATCAACCTTACTATAGAGACTTTACTTGGCACAAAAACATGATAAGGAGAGGTTGCTACAGTAGTAACAACTTCCAAGACTCAACAATACAGTAGGAAAATAAAACCATGGGTTATCTCCCAAGAAGTGCTTTTCTTTAACGCTTTTCAGCTAGGCGCAAAAAGTGCAAATCAAGTCACATCAAGAGAAGAAGCATCAACATCATAATCTATTATATATTAAAAGTGTATTACGGATTAACCAGAAAAAAGAGAATTACGCTAGAAATTACCACAATAACCAAAAACATCTAGCCATCTGTTTAATTAACAAGAGGATAATAGCCGATGGATCCTAAAAAAAACTGTTGACATGAAAGTTAAAAAGAATTACCCACCAATGCCATTGATAAGTTTTTGCACACCCCTTTGATAATTGCGTACCTAATAGAACGGAAGTTATCTCCCCACATAGCCGCCGCCATAGCCGTATTGGCCTCGGTGTCCCATGTAGCCGCCGCCATAAACGTATTCGCCTCAGCGGCCGGCCAGCCGACTACGCCAAATACCTGCACATAGATTTTGGTTGGCAGCTGATGATTCAGTTTTGGTTGCCTCACGCACATATCAGAGCGGATGCAACTTGCAAGATTGATCCATAGAAAAAGGGGGTGCTTTGCTCCACTCAAAGAACTGTTGTAAGATCGATTGAAGATTTGCCCACAGAAAAAAGCAGAGCTAGCTCCGATCGAAGAATTTTTTCATGGAGAGGACCGAACGACAAAAAAAAAGCCCCGATGCTACCCTCACGCGGCCGGGCAAATCTCCGTTTACAAGCTTTGGGCGTGCCTCCGTATGCTTTCAATCTGTTGTTCGTTTTCTTGGTAAGAGTGTCAATGCAATGGAAGGAAATACTCAGCTGATGAGGAAGGCTAGCTAGATGAAACGAATCGTCCCGCACATCCCAGGTAGCCCACATGGTGGATTCCGGTATGCTGCTTGCCTTCTTCACATATCATGTTGCCAAGCATATTCTCCATAATTAACAGGTTTACTGACTAATTTTCCACTAATCCACATTAGCGCCATGATTTATTGGCAGGGATCTTAATTAGCAGGTTTATGAGATGTGTTCAGCTGTGCTACTACTTATTGGTAGGGATCTTAATTATAAAATCGATGTTGTTTTTCCCTAGCGTTTCATGGGATTAGATTTTTTTTTTGTTAGCATCTTTACTATTAAATGGGAGTTGGTCGTTTGACACTCAACGCATTTGGTGATCGTCATTGAGAACATCCTGTGCGTCCAATCAATCTCACGGTCTCTGTTTGACATCCAATCCCGCAACAATCATGCAAACAATAAATCACACTACGAAATATTAAGGAAACAATCTGACAGACGAATTAATAAGGAAACATCTTTAGCACGCATGCTGTCAATCAATAACAATACAAATAACTAGGAAACAAAATCACAAGCATTTCCTTATTTGGTTTCCTTAGGAATTCCTTACCTGAAAAAATATTTGTTTTTAGGAACATTGCATTCAATCATAGTACGTATCGTACATCGTCCTACCTCGCATCATTACGAGTTGCATCGCGTGATGACCTCCTTAGCAAACGAATCCTAATTTCTTGCCTCGATTGATCTACATCCGACGACACACATTCCACTTTGCACTTTGCACTTTGCATTTTGTCTTTATCTGGTCCATCCGATCTACATCCGACGACACACAGATTCCATGAAGAAAAGGTAAGTTTTGAAAAAATCACCGCATAACCTAAAAATAAGGAAATTATGTGCAATTAATTAGATACTCCCTCAATCATAGCTAGAGCTATTTTTGTGGGGACCATCAGCGCTAGAGTTCTCCTCTCCATAAATTTCATTTATGACCGTGCTACAAAAGATGGAATTCCTAAACGAAGGATATGCTACCAAATTTTATGTACGCGTATATCATGGCATGCCCAACAATCAGTTTCCTAAACAGAGAAGGTATCAACGTATTTTATACTTCGTGCATGTCAACAATCATTTTCATAGTGATAGGAGATGCTATACACAAAGAGATGGTATACATACCTCATCTCCAAGGAATGCAAGGGAGGGCCGTCGGACTGGCCGACACGCCTGAAGTATATCGATGACGACAAAAACTCGGGCGAGTTTCAGGAAGGCGATGTTCTCTCGCCGGATCGTGCCGGTGTCGTTCTCTCGCCGGATCAGGTCGGAGGCGTGGAAGATTTTCCCCTTGATACGTGACCAACACCTATGCGGAAGATACAGAGATACCGGATTCCCTGGAACATGAACAAAATGATATTTTTGCCGGAGTGAACCAACCTCATGGGTGCCGGCGGTAGGGAGAAGGAGGAGGATGGGGTGTCGGTGGCGCGCACGGTGTTGCCGATGCTACTGGTGCTGGACATGCGTTGCATCTCCCACTGCATCCCCGCCACCTCTCCTGACGATCCCATCCCTCTGGTCACCGAACTCGGCAAGGCCTACCCTGTCGAGGCCCTCCTCGCTGTCCACCGCCGGATGGGCCTCCGACACTCAGGTGCCCCTCCTCTTGAGACGCTTGGGAGAAAACATGCCTATGTTCGAACGCCATGCTCGTGATCGCTCTGGTGGCTGGCCGTGCCACGACGAGCATCCAATGGCGGATTAGGAGGCGAAGCTCCAGGGGCAGCCAATGTTTCTGACGGAGACGGCCAAGATGGGTGGGGAGATAGCGCTTGGTGACAGGCTAGCCAGCATGACGGGCACTGACGGAAGGTGCCCGTCGAAGTGAAGACATGGCGGCTGGGAGGCACGTAGGAAAAGGTGGTACTTGCTTGCTCATGGTACTATTGTTGGCGTCAACCCGAAGCTGCTGCCCACGACCAACGCATCAATTTCATGCCGTCGGCTCACGTGTGAAGGTCTACGTGGATCATGTTAAGATTTTCTTGCTCAATTCCATATGGTTTTATTTCTAGGATTAATTTCAATGTTGATCGATGCAGCTGACGACATCCTTGCTGAATACACCATTCCTTGCCCGAGGCCACCGGAAGTCACGATGCTGCGTAGGTCGGGGACGGAGAAGATAACACGGTACCTGTCGAGGATAAAATTATGTGGCTAACACATTGGTAGCTTCATTAAGTTTGAGGTTATTGATGTGGTAATTTTTCTTAATGCTTGTCCATATCTAAAAATGTTTAAGCAGATTTTGCCTTTATTTGCCCTTAAGATTAACGTATTCTGATTTAAAGCCATTATCAATTTTAGGGATAAAAGTTCAGAATATTCCGTCAATCCGTCTGACATCTCTGAAAAAAGGAAGAGTCTTGCAGAATTTATTATTGTTGTATAACACATATGTATACAGCTTCAAGACATTACAAAAGGAAGTTTTTTACCTGGAAAAGGAAGTAAATATTTGAATTAACCATTTTGTAAGTTATTTTCTTCTCATGTTTCTTAGGACATCCTGCAATCTTGTGCATTACTTGTAATTTTCCAAATCTCTTTTCGCTAAAGAATATGCTACTATATATTTATGAATATTCTACTATATATTTATGATATCGTAAATTATTATTGGTTGGGAACTTCAGTCAAATATTTCCATTCGGATACTTATGTGAGGTCTTTGACCTTTAAGTTGTCGTCCTCAAAGATTTGTTGGAAAACTATTTTGAGGGCATGAACTTGATAAAGATATTGCCGCTTCCTTGACGTGTATCATTCGTAGAAATGTAATGTGATTTTAATCTGTGTATTAGTTGGGGCATGCAATGTGTGTGCAAGATTATTAAGGTGAAACAATGTCCACTTACTTGAGAGATGGCAACTGCTTTATACCTAAATACAAAAGTTAGTAGGTACATTTGCATACTCCATGTTTCCATTGTAAGAATATATATGTCCTACTTATGCAGATTATTAATTATTTCCCAGCTAAATCCACCGTGTGGTTCTTCTATTTTTATTTTATTAATCATTTTGAACCTTCAAATCAGTCTGTTTGGGTCTATAATTTGAAATCATTGTGTCAGAGTATATGAGAGTATAATTAGGAGTATGGTATCGATGACAAACCGTCGACACCTATTTGGGAGCGGCGGTGAAGATGCTCTTGCCAGCTATTAAAGATTTTGTGCAAATCTAACCGAAATGGACTACTACTTACTTGATATGGCATTACTAGGATACCAATGCAGTGCATGGTTCGAATGAGAAATTACTCCGATATGCAAAAGTTTTTGATTAAAATGGATATAATAACTTAATGTATTGTGTCTTTCATTTATCAAAGGGAGCAAATGCTTCCCATTTTGCACCGCTTCATGTTAAGAAGATAAGATAAGATGGTGACACAAGTAAATGAAATTGCATTGTTCTGCCCATTGGGGAAAAGGAGAAAAAATCCACAAAAGATTCAATAATCATGTCTGAATTAAAATGGCAGAGCATTTCAAGCATGCCGAAATCATAATGTTTTAGCGTTATATATGTATATGTATTGCGGGTAAAAAAGATTGACCGTAGCAACGCACGGGCATTCAACTAGTAAGATTAGATGCAGTGTTCTATATGTTCAAAAAAATTGCCGCATGATTTCAGTTCTACGTGCATGCGTGTACATGGGGTCTAAATTAATGGCTTCCTGAATTTCAGAAGGAAAATTGGCATCATCTGCAGCGAACACCCGGCACCACCCGTCACGAACCGGACTCCACGGCTTGCCGTCACACGCGTGCATAAGATCACCTCAGCTCATCTCAAAAAAAAAAAGATCACCTCAGCTGACCACTGTCGCTATATGACCATCGCCGGTGGCAACACCCTGTGATTATTCTGTAGCAGGAGCGCCACCATACCGAGAATAAGCTGGATGGATCATGGATGCATTCATGCATGAATTGGAGTATCAGCAAATGGGAATGACGAGGTACCAATTGATTACTTGACCGCCGGCTGTATGTATTAGACTAACTCTTGAAATTTTGATATGAACTCATTCCAGCCAGTGTTGCTTATTTTTGCTGATCTAGAAATTTTATCTTCAGTAAAAAATTGCACTGTATTTTTTTGTATTACCTTATTATAATGTAGATTGTATATTTTACTAATGCGCTAGGTCCTAATTCCATTTAAAAAAATAGTATTCACTCCAACGAAGTTTTTCTACTGATTTGCATATATAGGATCATAGTAGAGTTTCCATGTTTGATTTGTGTCCTGTACTCATAAACACAATTCTCATGTATGGTGCAGTTTTTTTCATATTTCATTCACATTTAATGTTTAAAATGTTTTTGAGATTAATATACACATCATTTTTATGTCTTAGATTTTCATATTTTAAAGTAATTTGTAGTAAAAACACCGGAAGCTTGATTTCAAATATGTCTTAAACAGCGAGTCGTGTATAGATGTTTATGTGACCACCCTGACTATATAGCACCAATAAAAATACCAAACAAATTAGGGCTCTCTTTGACAGGGGATGATTCTTATCCTTTGGGCCACGAACCAATATTATAAATGAATAATTTAGTTTGTGATTGTTTTATATATGTGTGAATTAGGTTGAGTTCTACTACACTTGTACTTTGATAATGATTTAGTGATCTTCCACGACATGCATATTGTTTGAGCATTTATCATAAAGATTATTGGGTGGATCGAATGCCATTGGTCCATATTCGGAGATGCAAATGTCTCTAGGTGTTTAAAAAAATATTGTGGTACGAAACACACACGAAAATCATTCCTACGAATAATATATCCATAATTTTATTATATATGTCTAATTTCATATCAAATGGTATACTTACAATATGTATCTATTTTGATATTTTTAATAACAAACGCAACATATTTTAGTGGAGAAAATAGAGTACCACATCAGACATCCTATTGTTTTATAAATAAAATGATGTAAATTATCATAAACATAAATTCATTGAAATAAATGTTTCATTGGCACGTCTATCAATGTTGGTTAATTATTTATTGTTCCACTTTGCCAAGCAATATTTTTATGTCTTCCAATCCCAAAGGTTATCTAAATATCTACTTGGTAATATAAGCACATGGAAAATATTGGCAAAATCCTGTATTTGTAACCGCTAAGTTTTCGCCTCAATTATTTAGATTTTTTGCAACGGAACATACCATGTCTACTATACGTTTAAAACATAACTAAAGAATGTAGTAAAACACCCAATTATTACATGGTATACCCTTTTCATATATGAATGTTATCCAACCTTTTTTTTATGTTGGACCTACCTAATTCATCACGATTGGCGCCATATCTTCGTCCACATACACAATTTACCATCATCAAATCATTGCTCTGCCAATAGCAAAATATAATGGGCCGCGATTGATAGATCTCATAACTTGATCTAAATTATGTAGCTACCGTTATAGTTGACCCTAATTATTAATAATGGGAGATATTCAAAATCATTTGTACTATAATTTATGGATATTCGTAAGTATATATATGCAACATCTATTTTAGTCACTTAAAGTTGATATGATATGCCATAGAACATATGGTCTAGATATGTTGTAATCCGTATTTCTATATTATTACAATGACACACATTAAAAAAATGTATAGACATTGTGTGTTGTGGTGTTTGCAAGCAACATAATAATCGTTAGTTCATAAACTAAAGATGATTTACATACGGGGATGTGAGATGTTGTTTTTTGAAGAAAAAAAACATGTGGCTATATAATTGTATTGCTTCATATCTCATAATTATATATGTTTGACAAAGAACTGGGTTTCAACCCTTTTGATGCTCTAAACATGATGCCCTCGCATTTGCGAGGGCCACCTTGCTAGTTTGTTCTAATAATATAATCAAAAGGCAACTTCATTCTCTTTCTAGGGAAGTGTTCCATACCTTTCTTGAGAGGAAATTGATACTTAATATTTCCTTCTTTCATATCAATAACAGCACCAACAGTTCGAAGAAAGGGTCTTCCCAAGACAATAGGACAAGATGCATTGCATTCAATATCCAAGACAACAAAATCAACGGGGACAAGGTTATTGTTAACCGTAATGCGAACATTATAAATCCTCCCCAAAGGTTTCTTTATAGAATTATCAGCAAGATTAACATCAAAATAACATTTTTTCAATGGTGGCAAGTCAAGCATATCATAAATTTTCTTAGGCATAACAGAAATACTTGCACCAAGATCACATAAAGCATTACAATCAAAATCATTGAGTTTCATCTTAATGATGGGCTCCCAACCATCTTCCAACTTCCTAGGAATAGAAGCTTCAAGTTTTAATTTCTCTTCCCTAGCTTTAATGAGAGCATTTGTAATATGTTTTGTAAAGGCTAAATTTGTAGCACTAGCATTAGGACTTCTAGCAAGTTTTTGTAAGAACTTTATAACTTCAGTAATATGACAATCATCAAAATCTAAACCATTATGATCTACAGCATTCTGAAAAATTTCAGCACTTTTATCACAAACAGTTTCAGCAGTTTCAGGCAATTTTGCACGCTTTGTACTAGGAGTAGAAACATTGCCAACACCAATTATTTTACCATTGATAGTAGGAGGTTTAGCAACATGTGAAGAATCAACATTACTAGTGGTGGTAATAGTCCAAACTTTAGCTACATTATTATCTTTAGCAAGTTTTTCTTTTTCTTCTCTATCCCACCTAGCATGCAATTCAGCCAACATTCTAATATTATCATTAATTCGAACTTGGATAGCATTTGTTTTAGAAAACTTAGTATCTTTAACTTCATCAGGCATAACTTTAAGTTTTAAAAGATCAACATCAACAGCAAGACTATCAACCTTAGAAGCAAGAACATCAATTTTACCAAGCTTTTCCTCAACAGTTTTATTAAAAGCAGTTTGTGTACTAATAAATTCTTTAAGCACGACTTCAAGACCAGAGGGTACACTATTATTATTGTTGTAAGAATTACCATAGGAATTACCATAACCACTACCATTATTAGAAGGATATGGCCTATAGTTGTTGTTACCATAATTATTCCTATAAGCATTGTTGTTGAAATTATTATTCTTAATGAAATTCACATCAACATGCTCTTCTTGAGCAACCAATGAAGCTAAAGGAACATTATTAGGATCAAAATGAGATCTACCATTAACAAGCATAGACATAATAACATCAATCTTATCACCCAAAGAAGAGGTTTCTTCAACAGAATTTACCTTCTTACCTTGAGGAGTTCTTTCAGTATGCCATTCAGAGTAATTGATCATCATATCATCAAGAAGCTTTGTTGCGGCGCCTAAGGTGATGGAAATAAAAGTACCTCCAGCAGCTGAATCCAATAGCTTCCTCGAGGAAAAATTCAATCCTGCATAAAAGGTTTCGATGATCATTGATACGTCTCCAACGTATCTATAATTTCTTATGTTCCATGCTACTTTTATGAAAATACTCACATGTTTTATACATACTTTACATCATTATTATACATTTTCCGGCACTAACCTATTAACAAGATGCCGAAGCGCCTGTTTTCTGCTGTTTTTGGTTTCAGAAATCCTACAAAGGAAATATTCTCGGAATTGGACGAAATCAACGCCCAGGGTATTATTTTTCCACGAAGCTTCCAGAAGACCGGAGGGGATACGAAGTGGGGCCACGAGGGCCCGTACCATAGGGCGGCGCGGCCTGGCCCTTGGCCGCGCCGGCCTATGGTGTGGGGCCCCTGTGCCCCTCCAACCCTACCCTTCCGCCTACTTATAGCCTTCGTCGCGAAAACCCCTGTACCGAGAGCCACGATACGGAAATACTTCCAGAGACGCCGCCGCCAATCCCATCTCGGGGGATTCGGAGATCGCCTCCGGCACCCTGCCGGAGAGGGGAATCATCACCGGAGGGCTCTACATCATCATGCCCGCCTCCGGATTGATGCGTGAGTAGTTCATCCTTGGACTATGGGTCCATAGCAGTAGCTAGTTGGTTGTCTTCTCCTCTTGTGCTATCATGTTTAGATCTTGTGAGCTGCCTAACATGTCAAGATCATCTATTTGTAATGCTACATGTTGTGTTTGGCGGGATCCGATGAATATAGAATATTATGTCAAGTTGATTATTAATCTATCATATATGTGTTGTTTATGTTCTTGCATGCTCTCCTTTGCTAGTAGAGGCTCTGGCCAAGTTGATACTTGTAACTCCAAGAGGGGGTATTTATGCTCGATAGTGGGTTCATGCCTCCATTGAATCTGGGACAGTGACAGAAAGTTCTAAGGTTGTGGATGTGTTGTTGCTACTAGGGATAAAACATCAATGCTTTGTCTAAGGATATTTGTGTTGATTACATTACGCACCATACTTAATGCAATTGTCTGTTGTTTGCAACTTAATACTGGAGGGGTGCGGATGCTAACCTGAAGGTGGACTATTTAGGCATAGATGCATGCTGGATGGCGGTCTATGTTCTTTGTCGTAATGCCCTGATTAAATCTCATAGTGATCATCATGATATGTATTGAATCTTTATTTGTCAATTGCCCGCCTGTAATTTGTTCACCCAACATGTTATTTATCTTACTGGAGAGACACCACTAGTGAACTATGGACCCCGGTCCATTCTTTTACATCTGAAATACAATCTACTGCAATCATTGTTCTCTACTGTTCTTTGCAAACAAACATCATCTTCCACACTATACGTTTAATCCTTTGTTTTCAGCAAGCCGGTGAGATTGACAACCTCACTATTACGTTGGGGCAAAGTATCTTGATTGTGTTGTGCAGGTTCCACGTTGGCGCCGGTTTCACTGGTGTTGCGCCGCACTACACTCCTCCACCAACAAACTTCACGTGTTCCTTGACTCCTACTGGTTCGATAACCTTGGTTTCATACTGAGGGAAACTTGCTTCTATACGCATCACACCTTCCACTTGGGGTTCCCAACGGACGTGTGCTTCACGCATGTCAAGCTAAATTTCTGGCGCCGTTGCCGGGGAGATGAAGACACGCTGCAAGGGGAGTCTTCCACATCCAATCTCTTTACTTTGTTCTTGTCTTGCTTTACTTTATTTTATTTACCGTCTTGTTTGCTTTATATTAAAAATACAAAAAATTAGTTGCTTTACTTTCTGTATTGTTTACTTGCTCTATATCAAAAACACAAAAAAATTAGTTACTTGTCTTTACTTTACTCTATTTTGCTTAGTTTACTTTTATTACTGCTACAATGGGTACTCCTGAAAATACTAAGTTGTGTGATTTCACTAGCACAAATAATAATGATTTTATAAGTACACCTATTGCTCCACCTGCTACTACAGCAGAATTCTATGAAATTAAACCTGCTTTACTGAATCTTGTTATGAGAGAGCAATTTTCTGGTGTTAGTACTGATGATGCTGCTGCCCATCTTAATAATTTTGTTGAACTTTGTGAAATGCAAAAGTATAAGGATATAGATGGTGATATTATAAAACTGAAATTGTTTCCTTTCTCATTAAGAGGAAGAGCTAAAGATTGGTTGCTTTCTTTGCCTAAGAATAGTATTGATTCATGGATAAATGTAAAGATGCTTTTATTGGTAAATATTATCCTCCTGCTAAGATTATATCTTTGAGAAGTAGCATTATGAATTTTAAACAATTTGATAATGAACATGTTGTTCAAGCATGGGAGAGAATGAAATCTTTGGTAAAGAATTGCCCTACCCATGAAAACGAAAATAAAAGCACACAAACGCTCCAAGTAAAGTACATAAGATGTGACGGAATAAAAATATAGTTTCACTAGAAGTGACCTGATAAGTTGTCGATGAAGAAGGGGATGCCTTGGGCATCCCCAAGCTTAGATGCTTGAGTCTTCTTGAGATATGCAGGGATGAACCACGGGGCATCCCCAAGCTTAGACTTTTCACTCTTCTTGATCATATTGTATCATCCTCTTCTCTTGACCCTTGAAAACTTCCTCCACACCAAACTTTAAGCAAACTTATTAGAGGGTTAGTGCATAATCAAAAATTCACATGTTCAGAGGTGACATAATCATTCTTAACACTTCTGGACATTACCCAAGTCTACTGAAAGTTAATGGAACAAAGAAATCCATTCAACATAGCAAAAGAGGCAATGCGAAATAAAAGGCAGAATCTGTCAAAACAGAACAGTCCGTAAAGACGAATTTTTCTGAGGCACTTAACTTGCTCAGATGGAAAAACTCAAAACTAATAAAAGTTGCGTACATATCTGAGGATCACGCATGTAAATTGGCAGATTTTTTTGATTCATCTACAGAGAGAAGGACATGAATTCGTGACAGACAGCAAATCTGTTTCTGCGCAGTAATCCAAATCTAGTATCAACCTTACTATCAGAGACTTTACTTGGCATAATAACATGATAAGGAGAGGTTTCTATAGTAGTAACAACTTCCAAGACTCAACAAAACAGTAGCAAAATAAACACATGGGTTATCTCCCAAGAAGTGCTTTCTTTATAGCCATTAAGATGGGCTCGGTAATTTTAATGATGCTCGCGCAAGAAATAAGAGTTGAAGCAAAAGAGAGCATCAAGAAGCAAATTCAAAACACATTTAAGCCTAACCCGCTTCCTATGCATAGGAAACTTGTACACAAATAAATTCAAAAAGAACAAAGTGACAAGCATAGGAAGATAAAACACGAGTAACTTCAAAATTCTCAACATAAAGAGGGGAAACTTAATATTATTAAGATGCATATAACCATGTTTCCCTCTCTCATAATAACTTTCAGTAGCATCATTGATGAAATCCACAATATATCCATCACTTAAAACATTCTTATCATGGTTCATGTGCACAAAAGTATCATTATTTTTGGCATAAGAAAAACTCTTCTCATTAATAGTAATTGGAGCAGGATCATTATCAAGAATTTGAACATGGTAAACAAGTTGCATACTAAGGGAATGGTTTTTGGCAATCCCATCATAACTATGAAAAGTTTCATAAGGATAATTATAACATGTGTCATATCCATCTCTATAACGATTATCTAAACCAGAATATATAATATCATCATTTTCACTAAAAGTAAAGGTCTCAAATATAGGATCTTCAAGCACAACATCCCCAAGCTTAGAGCTTTCAATATCAATGTTTGAGGGAACATGAATAGTGCTAACATCATTACTTTCATAATCGGTACCAAAGAGATTTCCAAAATCAAAGGTAGTGTGCTCTTCCAAATCATGATCACTAATATGGGTGAAGGGCATAGGAAGATCATTGTACTCAGATTCACTATCATAATAATCATTAGGAGAAACATACTTATGGTTACCTATCGTTATCTCATACACGCGGGGATATGCCGTTACCTCTTTCTTTTTATTCCCCCTCTTCTTGTTCTTCTTCTTTTCCTTCTTCTTCTTCTTCTTCTTCTTCTTCTTCTTCTTCTTTTCCTTCTCCTCGTTCCCTTCTTTAGGAGGAAGAGGCTTGAAGGGAGGCTTCTCCACATAACCTGATTTATTTCCAGAAACAATAGAAGAAACTTGGGAGGATTCCTCCTTTTCATTAATAAGTTCGAAACACACAGCGGTCCTATCATATTTTGGCAAAGTGTCATCTTCTAAAATATTTTGTATGTAAGTATTTGTGTGGCAATTATCAATGCAATAAGAAAGACACCCATGCAGGACACTATTAATATCAAGAGCACTCATATCCACCAAAGAAGTTTTTCTCAATAACTCTTCACACACCAAAAATAAAGTAAGTTCATCATGCTGATTAGGAGTGATTTCATCATCACAATACAAATTTGCAGCACTCATAAGGTTCGAATTATCATTGGAGGAGCATTGAAAATTAAAATGACCCACTTTATGGCAAAGTTCACAAATAAAAGGATAGAGGGCACAAACTTTTTTACCAAGATCATCTAGAGCCCTAGACCACTTTCTAGTTTTTTCATTCCTATGATGGATACAATATTCTTCTTCAATTTCATTCTTTTCACAAGGTCTATGAACTCCACAAAAATTAACATGCTTATAGGAAATAGCATTTTCAGAAGTTTGAGCATGCTTATTGCAATTATTAACAACAATTTCATTTTCCATGCAAGTGTCTTTAAAAGGTTCATGATACTTATCAAAATTCTTCCTAGGCAATTCAAAATGAGAGGCAAAATCTTTATAAAAATTTGCAACAACTTGAGAGTCAAGACCATAAGTAGCACTCATATTTCGAAATTTATCAGTATCCATAAAAGTTTCAATGCATTCATAATCATAATTTATACCTGACTCTCTACCTTTGTCATTCTCCCATCCTTCAGTATTCTCCTGAATCCGATCAAGAAGGTCCCATTTAAACTCTTCTTTGTTGCGCGTGAATGATCCAGAACAAGCAGTATCCAGCAAGGTTTTATCTGAAAAGAAAGTCTTGCATAGAAATTATCAATGATAACATTACCAGGAAGCTCATGAATGGGGCATTTGAGCATTAAAGTCTTCAATCTCTCCCATGCTTGGGCAATACTCTCTCCATCATGAGGCCAGAAATTATATATACGGTTTCGGTCTTTGTGAATTTCACTTGGAGGATAGAATTTAGAATAAAATAGAGGCACAATATCCTTCCAATCAAGAGAATGCCCATCCTTCAGCAGTTTATACCAATGCGCCGCTTTACCAGACAGCGACATAGAGAATAATTTCTTCCTAACTTCATCCATAGAAATACCTGCACACTTGAATAACCCGCATAATTCATGTAAAAACAGTAAATGATCTCCAGGATGGACAGTTCCATCCCCTTCATAGCGGTTATCCACAACAAGTTCAATAATTTTCATAGGTATCTTGAAAGGAATATTTTCAGTAGGTGGATTTAAAATATCACAAGCATCATTAGAGTTATCGCATATGGGAGATAAAGTATTATCAGAGCAAATTTTCTCCCCTAAAACTGGGAAGCTACAAAGATCATAAAAACTAGCTTCCCCAAGCTTAGACTTTTCCATAGCATTAGTAGTAATTGCGTTCATACTAATAACATTGCTACTAGCATGCAAATAAGGTTCCATAGGTTTTTTAATTTTCGCATCAAACAATTCTAACTCAGGAAAAAGATTAAAAAGCTCACTAATTTTTTTGTTGTTTTCCATTATGCCTAACTAGTGAAAATAAAAACAAGAGACAAAAAGATAAAATTGCAGAATCTAAAGGAGATAGCTTCGAGCACTCACACACCGGCAACAGTGCTAGGAAATAGCTTAGTAGTCGGAGGATGTGAATACCTTTTACCTTACCTCCCCGGCAACGGCGCCAGAAAATAGCTTGATGTCTACTCACGCTTCTATTCCTGTAGACAGTGTTGGGCCTCCAAGAGCAGAGGTTTGTAGAACAGCAGCAAGTTTCCCTTAAGTGAATCACCCAAGGTTTATCGAACTCAGGGAGGTAGAGGTCAAAGATAGTCCTCTCAAGCAACCCTGCAATTAAGATACAAGAAGTCTCTTGTGTCCCCAACACACCTAATACACTTGTCAGATGTATAGGTGCACTAGTTCGGCGAAGAGATAGTGAAACACAGGTGGTATAGATGGTGGTAATATTGCAGGAAGTAAAGATGCAGTAAACAGTAAATAAGCGATGTTTGCAGTATTTGGAAACAAGGCCTAGGGATCCTACTTTCACTAGTGGACACTCTCAACATTGATCACATAATAAATAAATAACTTCTCCTCACTTGTGCTACATTCACACTCTCTTGTTGGATAACAAACACCATTCATTGTGTAGGGCTACAAGAGCTCCCTCAAGCCGGAGTTAACAAGCTCCACAACATCCGGAGTTCATATTTAAGTAACCTCTAGAGTGCATAATAGACCGTTGCAATTTAGACCGAGTACTAACATAGCATACACACTGTCACCTTTAAGCTATGAAAGGGGGAATATATCACATCAATACTATCATAGTAATAGTTAACTCCATAATCTACAAGAGATTACAATCATAACCTACGCCAAGTACTACATGATGCGCACTACAAGAAAAGTTCTGATAGACAACGTCCCAAAATCGTCCACTAAGGGGTATTTTTCGTCGCCTATGGGCCTAACCCGACGATATGGGTTCTGTTGTCCAAACTGCGTCAGGCAAAGTCCTACGACGTTTTTTTCGGTCCGTCGCGTTTGGGCGCCCTTCCGCCACGGAAAATCGGACCGTTGTACAAGTGTTTTCGGGAGCCCGTTGACTGCTGACGTCATGCAAACTGACATGTGGCAGACGCCGTTAACTGCCAGTTAACGGCGTTAACCGGCTGAAACCCCGTGGTAGATGGTAGGCCCACACGAGGCCTGCCACGTCTTAAGCGGGCCGGGCCAGCTGACATAGTTTGACCGGTCAACTATATAGCTGGGCTGGTCCATTAGTTACGTGGGCCGGGCCTAACCTCTAAGGTTGACTGGTCAAAACTTAAATGGGCCGGCCCATTTAACATGTGGGGTCCACCTTACAGCAACTGGGCCGGCCCATTTAACATGTGGGGTCCACCTATAGCAATAGTGGCCCTCCCCGGCAACGGCGCCAGAAAATAGTCTTGATGACCCACAAGTATAGGGGGTGTATCGTAGTATCTTCGATAAGTAAGAATGTCGATCCCAACGAGGAGCAGAAGGTGTTGGCAGCAGTTTCGATGAAGGATTCACTGTAAATGCTCACAAACAAGTATTCAAGGGGTTTTGATGTAACAGATGAATAAAGTACGAGTAAGTAAAATGCGAGAGAAATAATTGCAGCGAGTGGCCCAATCCTTTTTAGCACAAAGGACAAGCCGGTTTGTTTACTTATAATGACCAAACGTTCTTGAGGACACACGGGGATTTTAGTCTAGTGCTTTCGCTTCATGTAGCTAAATAATCTTCATTGTTTTGATAAGTGTTGTGTGGGTGAACCTATGCTAATGCACCGCCCTTCCTAGGACTAATACATACTTGTGATTATACCCCTTGCAAGCATCCGCAACTACAAGAAAGTAATTAAGATAAATCTAACCACAGCCTTAAACTCTGAGATCCTGCGATCCCTCTTGCATCGATATACTAACGGGGGCTCAGGTTTCTGTCACTCCGGCAACCCCGCAATTAGCAACCGAATACAAGATGCACTCCCCTAGGCCCATAAATGGTGAAGTGTCGTGTAGTCGATGTTCACACGACACCACTAGAAGAATGACACCACAACTTAAATATCATAACATTGAATATTACTCAACCATAATTCACTACTAGCATTTAGACTTCACCCATGTCCTCAAGAACTAAACGAACTACTCACGAGACATCATATGGAATACAATCAGAGGTGATATGATGATAAATAACAATCTGAACATAAACCTTGGTTCAATGGTTTCACTCAATAGCATCTACAACAAGTAGAGAATAACACCGGGAGAGTTTCCCCTATCGAACAATCAAGATCAAACCCAAATTGTTACAGCGGTGACGAGGTGCAGCGGTGGTGATGGCGGTGTAGATGGTGGAGATGATGATGATGATGATGGAGATGATGTCCAGCTCGATGATGATGGCGATGGCGTCGATTTCCCCCTCCGGGAGGGAATTTCCCCGGCGGATTCCTGCCCGCCGGAGAGCTCTTTTCTCTCTGGTGTTCTCCGCCCCGCAGAGGCGGCTGTAACTCTTCGTGAGGTCCTCCCTCTGGCTTAGGTTTTCGGGACGAAGGAGTACGCGAAGAAAAGGAGGCGAAAGGGGCTGTGGGGCCCCCACACCACAGGGTGGCGCGGCCAGGCCATGGGCCGCGCCGGCCTGTGGTCTGGGCCCACCTTGGCTCCCCTCTTCTTCCCCTTCTGGCTCCCTCCGTCATCTGGGAAAATAGGAATTTACGTGAAATTTCCTTCCATAGTTGATCTTCCGAAATATTGCGTTCTGACGGTGCTTTTTCCAGCAGAATCCTGGCTCCGGTGCTTGATCCTCCAATAATGATGAAACATGCAAAATAGATGAAATAACATAAGTATTGTGTCCCAATATGAAATATATCAATGAATAACAGCAAATTATGATACAAAATAGTGATGCAAATTGGACGTATCAACTCCCCCAAGCTTAGACCTCGCTTGTCCCCAAGCGAAACTGAGCTCGATAAACAAGACCACATGTTTATGGAGTGAAGAGTCGATAAATAAAATACGGACAAGAAGCATCATATTCATTCACACAAGACATTCTAGTAAACAACTTCCTCATATAACTCATCTTGAAATAAGTAAAGAGAAATCACAAGTAAAGGTGCATGAGAAATCATAGTTGGTGATGGCAAACTTTGTTCTTGGTCAGAGAACTACTAACGGATTGTACTTCTAAGCAAAGCTTTTATATAAGAATTTTATAGCTGGGCTTTCATATTCAAGCATAACAATCTCCTCATAATCATTGATAACTTCAAAGTCATATTCATTCAGATAAAATTGGTACTAAACAAGAAAGTATAAAAGACATGATCAACTGAATCATAGCATAAATGATTGATTCACAACAACTCAATTGCTTGCTTGAGATAGAGAGAAATAGGTTTACTGACTCAACATAAAAGTAAAAGATAGGCCCTTCGCAGAGGGAAGCAGGGATTAAATCATGTGCTAGAGCTTTTCAAGTTTTGAAATCATATAAAGAGCATAAAAGTAAGATTTTGAGCGGTGTTTGTTGTTGTCAACGAATGGTAGTGGGCACTCTAACCCCCTTGCCAAACGAACCTTCCAAGAGCGGCTCCCATGAGGGACGGCATCTCTACCAGCAAGGTAGATCATCCCCCTTCTCTTTTGTTTACACATGTATTTTAGTTTTATTAAGGATGACACTCCCCCCAACCTTGGCTTTCTCAATCCATGGCTAACCGAATCCTCGGGTGCCTTCCAACATTCACATACCATGGAGGAGTGTCTATTGCAAAATTAAGTTGCTTACTGATAAATCAGAGCAAAACATGTGAAGAGAATTATTAATGAAAGTTATTAATTGGGGCTGGGAACCCCGTTGCCAGCTCTTATTGCAAAATTATTGGATAAGCGGATGTGCCACTAGTCCATTGGTGAAAGTCCGCCCAACAAGATTGAAAGATAAAACACCACATACTTCCTCATGAGCTATAAAACATTGACACAAATAAGGAGTAATAGTTTGAATTATTTAAAGGTAGCACATGAAGTATTTACTTGGAATGGCAGAAAATACCATGTAGTAGGTAGGTATGGTGGACACAAATGGCATAGGTTTGGTCTAAGGTTATGGATGTATGAGAAGCATTCCCTCTCGATACAGGTCTTTGGCTAGCAAGGTTTGATAGCAAGCATAAAGGTTGAGGGAAACAAACAAATATACATATGATAGAACAATCATGCATCTTTCTCATAAGCACAAGCAATTTTAACTTCAGAATACTAAACTCATTAGCATAGAGATAATAGAGTAGTATATCTAAGTGTATTTCTCTCTTTTATTTAAACATCAGGGTGTTGTTGCTATTGACCAATGCTAAGTTTGCCAAAACCAAATAGATTTACTTGATGCTCCCAAAGTGATATCAATACTAATGTCAAGAGTAATCATATAATGGAGATTGCAAACTAAAATAAGGTGTGCAAAAAGTAAATGATAAGACTTCTCATTAATATTCCATAACGATAACTCACACCAACGGATACATAGATAACCAACTAAGAGAGATACTTCCACATTGCATACTATTCCATATGATAACTTCCCTACTCATGATATGACACTACTTGATAGTAAAAGATAAAGGTAGTGATAATGTGATACCGCGGCACTCCCCCAAGCTTGGAACAAACCAAGGGGATGCCAATACCGATGATGAATTACTCCTTCGGTGATGATGGTGAATCTTTGTCGTCATCAGACTTCCATGGAAGAGGCCCTCCATCAACAAAAGACATCTTGGTCTCCGGAAACCTGAAACTAGCAGCATGACTTATGCGCTTAAACCTGTTTTCATACTCACAGTTTTGATTATGAACATCATAGAGTTGAGCTTGGAGTTTGTTGGTGGTGTCGTGAAGTGAGAAGATATCGTCCCACAACTTTGCAGTCTCCTTCTTGTGTCCATCAATGAGTTCAGACACAATCTTGTGAAAGATGTCCACTTCACGCTCAGCCATCTTCTTGTAGTTGAAAACCTCTTGTTCCAGTTTCTCCATCCTGTCTTCCAAACTCCCTTCTCCCTTAGGACCCTGGACATCTTTGATCTGCAACTCTCCATCCACGAGCAGCAACTCTTTGGGGTGCATCTTCAGCTCGTTCATGTACGGGTTGACGACGTCCTCAAAGAAGCTGTCCTTCTGAGTTCCCGACGAGGACATGGTGGATCTAGATCCGAAGCAGATCCTGGCAGAAAACAGCTCGAAACAAAACACGACGAGAAAACGATATACGGACCTCCAGGGGTCCGGGGGATTATATAGCAAATATTTTTACGACAAAAGGAAGGTTCCAGGCCGAAAACGAGTGGAAACGGGACGCCGAGGGGCTGTCACCATAGGTCGGCGCGGCCAGGGTGGGGCCCGCGCCGGCCTATGGTGACGGGCCCTCGCGCGTCTTTTCCACTCCGTTTCGATTCCGTAATTTTTCATATTTTCCAAAAACAGCAGAAATAATGTTCGGAAAGGTAAACGCGGACTTTTTATTACCTGTACTGTTACCTATTCAAAGTCCAGTTCTGGCGGACTGTCAATTTGTCCTTTGATGAAAGCCTCCGGTGTTTCCACTTGAATAATATCAACATCAACATTATAAGAATCACCCGAGATATAATGCTTGAGTCTTTGTCCATTCACCACTTGTGTGGCATTGCCTTGGAGAGAGCTAATTTTAATTGCTCCTGAACGATACACCTCCTCAACAACATATGGTCCTTCCCACTTCGAGAGTAATTTCCCTGCAAAGAATCTGAGACGAGACCGATACAATAGGACTTTGTCTCCAACATTAAATTCTCTTTTGATGATCCTTCTATCATGCCATTTCTTAACTTTTTCTTTAAAGAGTTTAGCATTTTCATAAGCTTCACTTCTCCATTCATCTAGAGAACTTAATTGCAGCAACCTCTTATTACCGGCTAGTTTCGGATCTTTATTTAGTTCTCTAACAGCCCAATAAGCTTTGTGCTCTAGTTCTAAAGGTAAATGACAAGCTTTTCCATAAACCATTTTATAAGGTGACATTCCCATAGGATTTTTATAAGCAGTTCTATAAGCCCATAGTGCTTCTTTCAATTTACTAGCCCAATTCTTTCTAGATTTATTAACAGTCTTTCCCAAGATAGCTTTAATCTCTCTATTTGATAATTCTACTTGACCACTAGTTTGAGGGTGATAAGCGGAAGCAATTCTATGATTAATACCTGATACGTCTCCAACGTATCGATAATTTCTTATGTTCCATGCTACTTTATTGATGATACCTACATGTTTTATGCACATTATATGTCATATTTATGCATTTTTGGAACTAACCTATTAACAAGATGCCGAAGAGCCAGTTGCTGTTTTCTGCTTTTTGGTTTCAGAAATCCTAGTAAGGAAATATTCTCGGAATTGGACGAAACTTTCGCCCAGGGTCCTATTTTTGCACGAAGCTTCCAGAAGACCGAAGAGATAACGAAGTGGGGCCACGAGGCAGCCAGGGACGGCGGCGCGGCCCAGGCCCTGGCCGCGCGGCCCTACCCCCTGGGCACCTCGTGTGCCCCCCGCGTTGACCTTCCGCCTACTTAAAGTCTCCGTCGCGCCCCCAGCGAGAGCCACGATACGGAAAACCTT
The DNA here is from genome assembly GCA_030979885.1 of Lolium multiflorum. Lineage (NCBI taxonomy): Eukaryota > Viridiplantae > Streptophyta > Magnoliopsida > Poales > Poaceae > Lolium > Lolium multiflorum. Next base: position 184,080,589 of record CM061749.1, on the reverse strand, counting down.
CCGAGACGCGCCGCCGCGAATCCCATCTCGGGGGATTCAGGAGATCGCCTCCGGCACCCTGGAGAGGGGATTCATCTCCCGGAGGACTCTTCATCGCCATGATCGCCTCCGGAGTGATGAGTGAGTAGTTCACCCCTGGACCATGGGTCCATAGCAGTAGATGGTCGTCTTCTCCTTGTTGTGCTTCATTGTTGGATCTTGTGAGCTGCCTAACATGATCAAGATCATCTATCTGTAATTCTATATGTTGTGTTTGTCGGGATCCGATGGATAGAGAATACTATGTTATGGTGATTATCAATCTATTGTTTATGTGTTGTTTATGATCTTGCATGCTCTCCGTTATTAGTAGAGGCTCTGGCCAAGTTTTTGCTCTTAACTCCAAGAGGGAGTATTTATGCTCGATAGTGGGTTCATGCCTTCATTGACACCTGGGATCGTGACAGTAGGTTCTAAGGTTGTGATGTGCTGTTGCCACTAGGGATAAAACATTGATGCTATGTCTAAGGATGTAGTTGTTGATTACATTACGCACCATACTTAATGCAATTGTCTGTTGCTTAGCAACTTAATACTGAATGGGGTTCGGATGATAACCTGAAGGTGGACTTTTTAGGCATAGATGCAGTTGGATGGCGGTCTATGTACTTTGTCGTAATGCCCAATTAAATTTCACTATATTTATCATATCATGTATATGCATTGTTATGCCTTTCTCTATTTGTCAATTGCCCGACTGTAATTTGTTCACCCAACATGCTTTTATCTTATGGGAGAGACACCTCTAGTGAACTGTGGACCCCGGTCCTATTCTTTACATAGCATACAATCTACTGCAATTGTGTTTATTGTTTTCTTTGCAAACATCTTCCACTCGATACGCTTAATCCTTTGTTACAGCAAGCCGGTGAGATTGACAACCTCACTGTTTCGTTGGGACAAAGTACTTTGGTTGTGTTGTGCAGGTTCCACGTTGGCGCCGGAATCCCTGTTGTTGCGCCGCATCACATTTCGCGACCATCAACCTTCAACGTGCTTCTTGGCTCCTACTGGTTCGATTAAACCTTGGTTTCTTTCTGAGGGAAAACTTGCTACTGTGCGCATCATACCTTCCTCTTGGGGTTCCCAACGAACGTGTGAGTTACACGCCATCAAGCTCTTTTTCTGGCGCCGTTGCCGGGGAGATCAAGACACGCTGCAAGGGGAGTCTCCACTTCTCAATCTCTTTACTTTGTTTTTGTCTTGCTTTATTTTATTTATTACTTTGTTTGCTGCACCTAAACAAAACACAAAAAAATTAGTTGCTAGTTTTACTTTATTTACTGTCTTGCTCTCTATATCAAAAACACAAAAAAAAAATTAGTTACTTGCATTTACTTTATCTAGTTTGTTTTATTTTACTGCTACTAAAATGAGTAATCCTGAAGTTGAAGTTCGTTCTTTTAAGCAACAAGGTGGAGAAAGTTTTAAAGATGCTTGGTATAGAATTAGTAATGCTCATCAAAGGTGCATTAAGAAACACTCCACCACTATCCTTCTTAGGAACTTTTATGTTGGTTTATCTAGTTGGAATAGATATGTTCTTGATACTCTTTCGGGAGGTAATTTCCTAGGTACTCCCGCTTTAGAAGCTAGTTGCATCATTGAGAGTCTAGTTGGAATACCACCTGTTAATGAAGTTAAAATTGAAATCTCTCTTGAAGATGTTATGAAAAAATTGGAAACCATAGAGAAAAAATTTTCAAGTGTTGAAACTAAATTGGGAATGTTATTTGACAAAACTTATGAACTTGATAAATCCTTAGGAGGAATTGATGAAAGAATTAGTGTCCTAGGAACTTGTGTTGTCCATGATAATCAAACCAATAGGATTGATGAACTTGAAAAAGCTATGGGAACCTTGGGTTCAACCTTTTCTTCTCTCAAGTATAATGAGAAAGCTTATGTGGGTAAAGAGCAAAAATTCATGTATGCTTCTAAAGTGCCTAAACAAAAGAATTACTATAGGCCTAAAATTGCTAAAACCCCTAGCACCACCATAGAAAATTTAGATAATGGAGCACCTAAAGTACCCTCTGCAACAAGTTGTGTTTGCATGAAAAATAATAATGTTGATGCTTCTACTCTCGATGTTACTTGATTTGCACTTTCTGCGCCTAGCTGAAAGGCGTTAAAGAAAAGCGCTTATGGGAGACAACCCATGTTTTTACTACAGCAATTTTTTGTTTTGTTGAGTCTTGGAAGTTGTTTACTACTGTAGCAACCTCTCCTTATCATGTTTTTGTGCCAAGTAAAGTTTCTATGTCAAAGTTGATGTTATATTTGGGATCGCTGCGCAGAAACAGCATTGCTGTCTGTCACGAATCTGGGCACAGTTCTCTGTAGAAAATTCGAAAAAATCTGCCAATTTACGAGAGTGATCCTCAGATATGTACGCAACTTTCATTAGTTTTGAGTTTTTCCATTTGAGCAAGTCTGGTGCCAGCTTTAAATTCGTCTTTACGGACTGTTCTGTTTTTGACAGATTCTGCCTTTTATTTCGCATTGCCTCTTTTGCTATATTGGATTTATTTCTTTGATCCATTAATGTCCAGTAGCTTTATGCAATGTCCAGAAGTGAAAATAATGATTGTGTCACCTCTGAATGAGTGAATTATTAATTGTGCACTAACCCTCTAATGAGTTTGCTTGAAGTTTGGTGTGAAGGAAGTTTTCAAGGATCAAGAGAGGAGAATGATATACTATGATCAAGAGGAGTGAAAGCTCTAAGCTTGGGGATGCCCCGTGGTTCACCCCTGCATATTCTAAGAAGACTCAAGCGTCTAAGCTTGGGGATGCCCAAGGCATCCCCTTCTTCATCGACAACATCATCAGGTTCCTCCCCTGAAACTATATTTTTATTCAATCACATCTTGTGTTCTTTACTTGGAGCGTCGGTTTGTTTTTCTTTTTGTTTTTGTTTGAATAAGATGGATCCTAGCATTCACTTTGTGGGAGAGAGACACGCTCCGCTGTTGCATATGGACACATGTGTCCTTAGGCTTTACTCATAATGTTCAAGGCGAAGTTTCTTCTTCGTTAAATTGTTATATGGTTGGAATTGGAAAATGCTACATGTAGTAATTCTAAAATGTCTTGGATAATGTGATACTTGGCAATTGTTGTGCTCATGTTTAAGCTCTTGCATCATATACTTTGCACCCATTAATGAAGAAATACATAGAGCTTGCTAAAATTTGATTTGCATAATTGGTCTCTCTAAGGTCTAGATAATATCTAGTATTGAGTTTTGAACAACAAGGAAGACGGTGTAGAGTCTTATAATGTTTACAATATGTCTTTTATGTGAGTTTTGCTGCACCTGTTCATCCTTGAGTTTGCTTCAAATAACCTTGCTAGCCTAAACCTTGTATCGAGAGGGAATACTTCTCATGCATCCAAAATCCTTGAGCCAACTACTATGCCATTTGTGTCCACCATAACTACCTACTACATGGTATTTCTCCGCCATTCCAAAGTAAATTGCTTGAGTGCTACCTTTAAAATTCCATCATTCACCTTTGCAATGTATAGCTCATGGGACAAAATAGCCTTAAAAACTATCGTAGTATTGAATATGTACTTATGCACTTTATCTTTTATTAAGTTGCTTGTTGTGCGATAACCATGCTTCTGGGGAACGCCATCAACTATTGTTGAATATCATGTGAGTTGCTATGCATGTCCGTCTTGTCTGAAGGATCTATCATTTTAGTGGTTGGAGCATGCAAAATTGTTAGAGAAGAACATTGGGCCGCTAACTAAAGCCATGAACCATGGTTGAAGTTTCAGTTTTGGACATATATCCTCAATCTCATATGAGAATAATAATCATTGCTACATGCTTATGCATTTAAGAGGAGTCCATTATCTGTTGTCCATGTTGTCCCGGTATGGATGTCTAAGTTGAGAATAATCAAAAGCGAGAAATCCAAAATGCGAGCATTCTCCTTAGACCTTTGTACAGGCGGCATGGAGGTACCCCTTTGTGACACTTGGTTGAAACATGGCATGCAAAGACCCGGTAGTCCAAGCTAAGTAGGACGAGGTGCGGGCACTATTAGTATACTATGCATGAGGCTTGCAACTTGTAAGATATAATTTACATAACTCATATGCTTTATTACTACCGTTGACAAAATTGTTTCATGTTTTCAAAATAAAAGCTCTAGCACAAATACAGCAATCGATGCTTTCCTCTTTGAAGGACCTTTCTTTTACTTTTAATGTTGAGTCAGTTTACCTATCTCCTTCCACCTTAAGAAGCAAACACTTGTGTGAACTGTGCATTGATTCCTACATACTTGCATATTGCACTTGTTATATTACTTTATGTTGACAATATCCATGAGATATACATGTTATAAGTTGAAAGCAACCGCTGAAACTTAATCTTCCTTTGTGTTGCTTCAACACCTTTACTTTGATTTATTGCTTTATGAGTTAACTCTTATGCAAGACTTATTGATGCTTGTCTTGAAAGTACTATTCATGAAAAGTCTTTGTCATATGATTCACTTGTTTACTCATGTCATTACCTTTGTTTTGATCGCTGCATTCATTACATATGTTTACAAATAGTATGATCAAGATTATGATGGCATGTCACTTCAGAAATTATCTTTGTTATCGTTTTACCTGCTCGGGACGAGCAGAACTAAGCTTGGGGATGCTGATACGTCTCCAACGTATCGATAATTTCTTATGTTCCATGCTACATTATTGATGATACCTACATGTTTTATGCACATTATATGTCATATTTATGCATTTTGGAACTAACCTATTAACAAGATGTCGAAGAGCCAGTTCTGTTTTCTGTTTTTGGTTTCAGAAATCCTAGTAAGGAAATATTCTCGGAATTGGACGAAACTTTCGCCCTATTTTTGCACGAAGCTTCCAGAAGACCGAAGAGATAACGAAGTGGGGCCACGAGACAGCCAGGGGACAGGCGGCGCGGCCTAGGCCCTGGCCGCGCGGCCCTACCCCCGGGCCTCGTGTGGCCCCCGCGTTGACCTTCCGCCTACTTAAAGTCTCCGTCGCGAAACCCCCAGTACCGAGAGCCACGATACGGAAAACCTTCCGGAGACGCGCCGCCGCCGAATCCCATCTCGGGGGATTCAGGAGATCGCCTCCGGCACCCTGGGAGGGGATTCATCTCGGAGGACTCTTCATCGCCATGATCGCCTCCGGAGTGATGAGTGAGTAGTTCACCCCTGGACCATGGGTCCATAGCAGTAGCTAGATGGTCGTCTTCTCCTTGTTGTGCTTCATTGTTGGATCTTGTGAGCTGCCTAACATGATCAAGATCATCTATCTGTAATTCTATATGTTGTGTTTGTCGGGATCCGATGGATAGAGAATACTATGTTATGGTGATTATCAATCTATTGTTTATGTGTTGTTTATGATCTTGCATGCTCTCCGTTATTAGTAGAGGCTCTGGCCAAGTTTTTGCTCTTAACTCCAAGAGGGAGTATTTATGCTCGATAGTGGGTTCATGCCTTCATTGACACCTGGGATCGTGACAGTAGGTTCTAAGGTTGTGATGTGCTGTTGCCACTAGGGATAAAACATTGATGCTATGTCTAAGGATGTAGTTGTTGATTACATTACGCACCATACTTAATGCAATTGTCTGTTGCTTAGCAACTTAATACTGAATGGGGTTCGGATGATAACCTGAAGGTGGACTTTTTAGGCATAGATGCAGTTGGATGGCGGTCTATGTACTTTGTCGTAATGCCCAATTAAATTTCACTATATTTATCATATCATGTATATGCATTGTTATGCCTTTCTCTATTTGTCAATTGCCCGACTGTAATTTGTTCACCCAACATGCTTTTATCTTATGGGAGAGACACCTCTAGTGAACTGTGGACCCCGGTCCTATTCTTTACATAGCATACAATCTACTGCAATTGTGTTTACTTTTCTTTGCAAACATCTTCCACTCGATACGCTTAATCCTTTGTTACAGCAAGCCGGTGAGATTGACAACCTCACTGTTTCGTTGGGACAAAGTACTTGGGTTGTGTTGTGCAGGTTCCACGTTGGCGCCGGAATCCCTGTTGTTGCGCCGCATCACATTTCGCGACCATCAACCTTCAACGTGCTTCTTGGCTCCTACTGGTTCGATTAAACCTTGGTTTCTTTCTGAGGGAAAACTTGCTACTGTGCGCATCATACCTTCCTCTTGGGGTTGACGAGCGTGTGAGTTCTATGATTAATACCATACTTAGCAAGAGTTTTTCTAAAACCTCCATGAATAAAATGAGAACCTCCATCAGTCATAATATATCTAGGTACTCCAAATCTAGGAAATATAACATCTACAAGCATTTTTATAGAGGTCTCACCATCAGCACTCTTTGTAGGTATAGCTTCTACCCATTTAGTAACATAATCAACAACGACAAGTATATGAGTATTACCTTCTGAAGAAGGGAAAGGACCCATGAAGTCGAATCCCCAACAATCGAATGGTTCAATAACAAGAGTATAATTCATAGGCATTTCATTGCGTCTAGAGATATTACCAACTCTTTGACATTCATCACAAGATAAAATAAACTTCCTTGCATCTTTGAAGAGTGTTGGCCAATAAAAACCTGATTGTAGAACCTTTTGCGCGGTTCTATCTCCAGCGTGATGTCCTCCATAAACACTACCATGACATTTACTCAATATCTCCTGTTGTTCATATTCAGGAACACATCTTCGCATAATACCATCCACTCCTTCTTTATATAAGTGTGGGTCATCCCAAAAATAATGCCTCAAGTCATAAAAGAATTTCCTCCTTTGCTGAGCTGAAAAGGTTGGAGGCAAATACTTCGAAACAATAAAGTTAGCATAATCTGCATACCAAGGGCTCTCTCGCGAGCTCACCTTTATTACAGCCAATTGTTCATTTGGAAAACTATCATTAACAGGAACAGGATCATAAGCAATATTTTCCAATCTAGACAAATTATCAGCAACAGGATTATCAGCACCTTTCCTATCTATAATATGTAAATCAAATTCTTGCAACAGAAGTACCCATCTAATAAGCCTTGGCTTAGCATCTTTCTTTGTCATAAGGTATCTAATTGCAGCATGATCAGTATGAATCGTAACTTTTGAATCAACAATATAGGGTCTAAACTTGTCACAAGCAAAGACTACAGCTAACAATTCCTTTTCAGTTGTAGCATAATTTCTTTGAGCAGCATCAAGAGTCTTACTAGCATAATGAATAACATTTAATTTTTTATCTACCCGCTGTCCAAGAACAGCGCCTACAGCAAAATCACTAGCATCACACATAATTTCAAAAGGCAAATTCCAATCAGGAGGTTCAACTACAGGAGCAGTTGTTAAGGCTTTCTTTAGAGTTTCAAAAGCTTCCTTACAATCATCATCAAAAACAAAAGGTACATCTTTTTGAAGAAGATTAGTAAGAGGCTTTGAAATTTTAGAGAAATCTTTAATAAATCTCCTATAAAACCCAGCATGACCAAGAACACTACGAATACCTTTAACATCCCTCGGATATGGCATCTTCTCAATTGCTTCAACTTTAGCTCTATCAACTTCAATACCTCTCTCGGAAATTTTATGTCCCAATACAATTCCTTCATTAACCATAAAGTGGCATTTCTCCCAATTAAGAACAAGGTTAGTTTCTTCACATCTCTGCAAAACTTTATCGAGGTTTCGCAAGCAATTATCAAAAGAATTCCCATAGACAGAAAAATCATCCATGAACACCTCTACAATACTTTCGCAAAAACCATGAAAAATAGCAGACATGCATCTTTGAAAAGTAGCAGGAGCATTACATAAACCAAAAGGCATACGCCTATAAGCATAAGTTCCATAAGGACAAGTAAACGTGGTTTTCTCTTGATCTTTAGCTTTAACAGCAATTTGTGAAAACCCAGAATAACCATCAAGAAAACAAAAATGAGTATTTTTAGATAACCTTTCTAGCATTTGATCAATAAAGGGTAAAGGGTAATGATCTTTCTTAGTAACTTTATTAACTTTTCGAAAATCAATGCACATTCTATACCCTACAACTATTCTTTGAGGAATAAGCTCATCATTATCATTAGGCACAACAGTCATTCCTCCTTTCTTAGGAACACAATGCACAGGACTAACCCATCTACTATCAGCAATAGGATATATAATACCAGCTTCAAGAAGTTTTAATACCTCGTTCCTTACCACCTCTTTCATCTTCGGAATTAGACGACGTTGATGTTCAACAACAGGCTTTGCATCATCTTCCATATTAATAGCATGTTGGCAAATAGATGGAGAAATCCCTTTCAAATCATCAAGTGTATAGCCAATAGCTCCTCGGTGTTTCTTCAATATTTCCAATAACCTTTCTTCCTCAATCTCTGAAAGCTTAGAACTAATAATAACAGGATATATTTTCTTATCATCAATATGAGCATATTTAAGATTATCAGGTAAAGGCTTTAAATCAAAAACAGGATCTTCCTTTGGTGGTGGTGTTGTACCCAAATCTTCCACCGGTAAATCATGCTTGAGAATAGGTTGGCGAAGAAAAATTTCCTCAAGCTCATCTCTTTCTTTCCTAAAAGCTTCACTTTCGCTATTCTCCAAATGTTGCTGCAAAGGATTATTAGGAACAAGAACAATAGATGCACACTGCTCCATTTTAAAATCATTACTAGGCAAGTCAGCTTTATAAGGAGTTTTGGTAAATTTAGAAAAGTTAAATTCATAAGGTTCACCAGCAAATCTAGTCAAAATTTTCTCTTTCTTACAATCTATAATAGCTCCACAAGTATTTAGAAAAGGTCTACCAAAAATGATAGGACAATGATCACTAGCAGCAGAACCAAGTACCAAAAAGTCAGCAGGATATTTAATCTTACCACATAGAACTTCCACATCTCGAACAATACCAATTGGAGAAATAGTTTCTCTATTAGCCAGATGAATAACCACATCAATATCTTCAAGTTCACAAGAACCAATTTCGTGCATAATCTCCGTGTAAAGCTCATAAGGAATAGCACTAACACTTGCACCAATATCACATAAACCATAATAGCAATGATCACCAATTCTAACAGATAGCATAGGAACACTAACTTGTTTGGGTTTATTAGGATGTGAAACAATATTAGAAGCATCTTCACAGAAAATAATATGACCATCCTCCACATTTTCAGTCACAAGATCTTTAACTATTGCAACAGCAGGTTCAATTTTAATTTGTTCTTCAGGTTCTTTAGGTTTCTTTTCACTTTTATTAACCGCACTAGATATGACAGAGTACTCCTTCATTTTAGCAGGGAAAGGAGTTTTTTCAATATAAGCTTCAGGAATAACATTATCAACAGTTTCAACCACTACACATTTGTTTACAGATGAATCTACGTTATCTTTATACGGTTCATGATACTTATCAAAATTCTTCTTAGGCAATTCATAATGAGAGGCAAAAGCTTTATAAAGATTTGCAACAACTTGAGAATCAAGACCATATGTAGCACTCATATTACGAAATTTATCAGTATCCATAAAAGCTTCAATGCATTTATAATCATAAATTATACCTGATTCTCTATCTTTGTCGTTCTCCCATCCTTCAGTATTTTCTTGGATCCGATCAAGAAGGTCCCTTTTAAACTCTTCTTTGTTGCGTGTAAATGATCCAGAACAAGAAGTATCCAGCAAGGTCTTGTCTTGAAAAGAAAGTCTTGCATAGAAATTATCAATAATAACATTACCAGGAAGCTCATGAATGGGGCATTTGAGCATTAAAGACTTCAATCTCCCCCAAGCTTGGGCAATACTCTCTCCATCATGAGGCCAGAAATTATATATGCGGTTCCGATCTTTGTGAATTTCACTTGGAGGATAAAATTTGGAATAAAATAAAGGCACAATGTCCTCCCAATCAATAGAATCACCATTCTTCAGCAATTTATACCAGTGCGCCGCTTTACCAGACAGCGATATAGTGAATAGTTTCTTCCTAACTTCATTCATAGAAATACCTGCACATTTGAATAACCCGCATAATTCATGCAAAAACAATAAATGATCACCAGGATGGACAGTTCCATCCCCTTCATAGCGGTTATCCATAACACGTTCAATAATTTTCATAGGTATTTTATATGGTACTACTTCCTCACCTGGCGCTTCATCCACTACCGTTGCAGTAGTAGTAGATTTCCCAAATAGAAATTGAAGAGAAGATCTCTCCATAATGACTTATAGCAGCAGGCAGAAATAAAATCAGCACAAACAGTAAAGGTTTTCCTTACCAATTCCACTTACCAATAGCGCTTCACTCCCCGGCAACGGCGCCAGAAAATAGTCTTGATGACCCACAAGTATAGGGGGTGTATCGTAGTATCTTCGATAAGTAAGAATGTCGATCCCAACGAGGAGCAGAAGGTGTTGGCAGCAGTTTCGATGAAGGATTCACTGTAAATGCTCACAAACAAGTATTCAAGGGGTTTTGATGTAACAGATGAATAAAGTACGAGTAAGTAAAATGCGAGAGAAATAATTGCAGCGAGTGGCCCAATCCTTTTTAGCACAAAGGACAAGCCGGTTTGTTTACTTATAATGACCAAACGTTCTTGAGGACACACGGGGATTTTAGTCTAGTGCTTTCGCTTCATGTAGCTAAATAATCTTCATTGTTTTGATAAGTGTTGTGTGGGTGAACCTATGCTAATGCACCGCCCTTCCTAGGACTAATACATACTTGTGATTATACCCCTTGCAAGCATCCGCAACTACAAGAAAGTAATTAAGATAAATCTAACCACAGCCTTAAACTCTGAGATCCTGCGATCCCTCTTGCATCGATATACTAACGGGGGCTCAGGTTTCTGTCACTCCGGCAACCCCGCAATTAGCAACCGAATACAAGATGCACTCCCCTAGGCCCATAAATGGTGAAGTGTCGTGTAGTCGACGTTCACACGACACCACTAGAAGAATGACACCACAACTTAAATATCATAACATTGAATATTACTCAACCATAATTCACTACTAGCATTTAGACTTCACCCATGTCCTCAAGAACTAAACGAACTACTCACGAGACATCATATGGAATACAATCAGAGGTGATATGATGATAAATAACAATCTGAACATAAACCTTGGTTCAATGGTTTCACTCAATAGCATCTACAACAAGTAGAGAATAACACCGGGAGAGTTTCCCCTATCGAACAATCAAGATCAAACCCAAATTGTTACAGCGGTGACGAGGTGCAGCGGTGGTGATGGCGGTGTAGATGGTGGAGATGATGATGATGATGATGATGGAGATGATGTCCAGCTCGATGACGATGGCGTCGATTTCCCCCTCCGGGAGGGAATTTCCCCGGCGGATTCCTGCCCGCCGGAGAGCTCTTTTCTCTCTAGTGTTCTCCGCCCCGCAGAGGCGGCTGTAACTCTTCGTGAGGTCCTCCCTCTGGCTTAGGTTTTCGGGACGAAGGAGTACGCGAAGAAAAGGAGGCGAAAGGGGCTGTGGGGCCCCCACACCACAGGGTGGCGCGGCCAGGCCATGGGCCGCGCCGGCCTGTGGTCTGGGCCCACCTTGGCTCCCCTCTTCTTCCCCTTCTGGCTCCCTCCGTCATCTGGAAAAATAGGAATTTACGTGAAATTTCCTTCCACAGTTGATCTTCCGAAATATTGCGTTCTGACGGTGCTTTTTCCAGCAGAATCCTGGCTCCGGTGCTTGATCCTCCAATAATGATGAAACATGCAAAATAGATGAAATAACATAAGTATTGTGTCCCAATATGAAATATATCAATGAATAACAGCAAATTATGATACAAAATAGTGATGCAAATTGGACGTATCAGGGTCCCACCTTCCTATTAAAGGGCCGGCCCATTTAGTGTGTGGGGTCCACCATATAGCAAGTGGGCCGGCCCAACAAGTGGGCCGGGCCAAAAACACAGGTGGGACCCACTTTCCAGTTAAAGGGTCGGCCCATTTAGTATGTGGGGTCCACCATATGGCAAGTGGGCCCAACAACAAGATGGGCCGGGCCAAAAACACACTGGTCCCACCTTCTGTTAAAGGGCCGGCCCATTTAGTGTGTGGGGTCCACCATATAAAAGTGGGCTGGCCCAACAAAAAAGTGGACCAGGCCAAAAACACAGGTGGGTCCCTCATTCCTATTAAAAGGCCGGCCCATTTAGTATGTGGGGTCCACCATATAGTGGGCCGGGCCAAAAAACACAGGTGGGTCCCAATTTCCTGTTAAATGGCCGGCCCATTTAGCATGTGGGGACCACCATATAGCAAGTGGGCAGGCCCAACAAGATAGTGGGCCGGCCCAATAAGCATGTGGAGCCCACTATCGTGTAACCGGGCCGGCCTACTAAAGAAGTGGGCCGGCCCAAAATGAAAGTGGGTCCCACACTACTGTAAGTGGGCCGGCCCAATCTGTTGTAGGGCCCTACTTGTTTGACTAGTCAACTTGCATTAAATTTCATGAGCCTAAAATCTGATATCAATGATACACACAATTACATACACAAATAAAACAAGTAGGAAAATTACAAGGCAATTAATGTGCCCAAATAAAAAAATTACATAGAATCATTGAGGACTTCTATTAGCATCATCAATAACACGTTGACATTTGGCAATCGCCTTGATTGAATCTTGTGTACTCTTTGTCAACATATCAGCTACAGATCTTAAAGCAGCAATACCATGTCTTTTATAAAGTACAGCCTTGAGATATTTACTGTTTGATGAAAGAAATGGTCTAGGTTGACGGCTATGAGAAGATGCATCAGAAGAAAGATCAGAACTTTTTGTGGGCCTCACTTCTAATGAAGATTGCTTCATCACAACTGCATTCTGATAATAATGCAAAAAGAGTTAAACGATGAACTATGCAAACATTTATTATGCAATGTAGATATAAGATAATAACAAGTTGCATAAATAAGACAATGTATGGAACTTGTACTAAGCACAAACTTACATCATAATGTTGCACAGGGTCGCTACAGATCCTTTTTTGGCGACTATCTTCTAATGATGACTGCTTCATTAAAACTGCATTCTGGTAACATTGCAAACATAGTTACAACAATTAACTATTCAAACATGTATTACGCAATGTAGAGATCAGATAACAGCATGTAGCAGAAATAAGCACAAGATAAGATAAGATGCATGTACTAAGCACATACTGGCTCACTGCAGGTCCTTCTCTTGCGTGCACTAGTCGTGGTCAACATGCCTGTCATTTTAGGTTCAGCCATCAAGTGAAATGCTAATCCTCCTGCTCCATTGTCCTTAATCTGTGTTTAGATATCACATTTAAGACCAAGTCAGCTGGTTTCAAATAACAAAAAACTTGAGCTGCCAAATGAATAAGCCAATATTTACCAGATATCAGATTAAAACCAACTAGATGTTGCTTTGCATGAGATACGAATTTCAGACATTCAGATTTAGAGTAGGGTAATGCCAAGGTTTTCCACATAAAGTAAACTGGCATTAAGAATGACCAAATGTCAGGTTCAAATCACCTTCGCAGTTTCTCCAAGACAAGCATATCAAATAGGCAGAAACATAGTAAAGCATGAATGGCATTGCTATGGCAGGGTTCCAAGTGTTAATCTCTTGCATAAGGAACAATGCATATAGGTTATAGATAATAACGGAAGTAAACTGCCAAAATTACCAACCAAGAACTCAGATTCCAACCTTCCCTAGCGTCCCCGCTGTTAATGTTGGATGTTCTAATAAGTGGTTCGCATGATCAATCCCTAGGAAAAATAACATTGACAAGTCAGTCTACGATAATACAAAGACCAGACATGCACGCAGCAATAACTATATAAGCTAAAGACGAGGTATAAGAGCAAGCAGATTGGAAATGCACATAGCATGATTATAAAAGCAGTGTGAGAATAGCAGGCACGAGAAAACAGCTAGCGGCTAGCGGTGAGCTAATGACGTGGTATAAGAACAAGCAGATTGGAAATGCCCATAGCATGACTATAAAAGCAGTGCGACAATAGCATGCAGTACAAAAACAGTTGGCAGCAAATGAATGGGTATAAGGCTATAAATATGTGGATGCACACAGGTGTCAGTAGAATGAACAGGATGGTAGCGACCGGATAATGCTTTTGTACTGTACAATATTTAAACGAACTTCATGCGAAGCAACACATCAAGAAAGTTAACGGCATATGAGATCTGCAAATAACTACACAAAACATGGCTAAAGAAACACCGCGATCTAACGGGCCAGCGTACTAACCAAGCTGCGGCGGGGTGGACGGGGGCGGCAACTTGCATTCCAGCGGCGGCGAACGCGGGAGACGATGAATCGACCCTGTTTCAGTAGAAGCGGGCGTTAGTGAAGCAGATCTGGTTGGCTGGCAAGGGATTCGGTGAAGTTGATACAGCCGCTGCGCCGAGGTAGTCGGTGGCGAGGTCGGCGGTGAAGCAGATCCGTCGGTGGCGAGGTCGGCGGTGAAGCAGATCCGTCGGTGACGAGGGCGGCGGGGGAGCGGATCAGGTGGGTGGACAGCCAACACGATCAAGGCTACGCTGTGGAGGAGTATGCCGGCGGCGAAGCAGATCTAGTACTGTAGAGAGTCAGAGCTTTGGCGTGTGAGAGTATTTTTGAGCTAATGGGGCGAATGGTTGGTGGGTGGGTGTGGGCCTGTGGGGAGGGTTCGGGATCTAGGCAAGATATTTCATTGTTACCGAATGAGCCCTCCATGGTCGGTGGGTTGTAGCTTCCGGACCAGGGTTAAAAGGGTAAAACTGGTCACGGGATTTTCGAATGGATGCGGCGGGATGATTTGGCGCGCGGCCGAAATTTTCAGTTTCAAGCTACGAGCAGAACGACAAAAATAATGTTCTTCCCCAGGGAGCTCTCATTTCTTCCTCTTCTCTTTCTCTCTCGAGTCTCTCCCACTCCCCCGGCTCCTCTCCCCCTTCTCTCCGGCGGCCTCGCCGGCCGGAGACGAGGCCGACTTCTCTCTGTATATTGTACACCCTCCGAACTAAATTAATTGATTCAACTTTCCTTAGACGTGTATGTATCTAGAGTAAAAACATGTGTGGATACATCCATATTTAGATAAGCAAAGTTGAGTCAGCTAATTTGGATCCGAGGGAGTTAGTGTTGTTGTAAGCTTAGATCCAGTGTTTCCCATGAGCAGAATGGCGCAATGGAGTCGGGGATCTCGTCATCGGCTTCAGATCTGGCCTATGGTGAATCTGGCGGATCTTGCCGGCCAAACCCCGATCTGGTGCCATCAATGTGATGGCGCTAACGGTGAGGCTTGCTTTGGTCAGTGCTTCAGATCTGGCCAATGGGGAAGTCAAGCTGCTAAAGTTCACAAGCTCGGGGCATACGACGGCGTCATCCGTCTTGCCCGTGCACATCTTGGCCTTTCAGCGGCCCTTCTCAGAGCCAATATGCCGTTGCTGAGGCCCTTCTTCTCCTTCGTCCTGGCGACTACCGGCGACACCGTCCCAAGTGGTGCGTCCCCGGCGACGGAGTTGCTGGAAAGGATGCGGAGCAGAGATCTGATGTGCGGTCGAGAAGGACTCGATTGATTTTCTTCTATATGTTTTGGGGTCCTTTTTGTAAAGTTGCAGGTTCTATTAGTTATTGTCTAGTACTTTTGGACCTCTATGTAATTTTTTGGACTAGTTTCCATTGGCACTGATAAACTTGAATTTTGACAAGTTCACGGGGAAAAAATTCCTTTGCACATATGGCCTATCATGTATAAACATTCTTGAGATTTAAACTATATGTAATGTGCCATGCATTAACCCTAAACCATATATATGTAACTAACCCTAGCTGATCAAACCCTACTTAATTAAAACAAATAACCCTAAACTATACGCATGCACTTTATGCGCAAAGGCGCGGGTGCCTCTAATAATGTGTGTGCGCACTCGATCGATGATCCCTAAACCTTATACAACCCTGAAACCCTAATCCCTAATCCCTAAACCCTAAACACCCTAAACACTAAACCCTAGACCCTAAACCCTAACCCTAACCCTAAACCCTAATTAAACCCTATATATAGGCCAACGACACTTAATTGTGCATCAAGCAGGCCAGGGGTGCCTCGCGGTCCTCTAATTAAATTAAATGTGCCATGCATTAACCCTAAACCATATATATGTAACTAACCCTAGCTAATCAACCCTACTTAATTAAAACACATAACCCTAAACTATACTAGCTATAACCCGATCTAATAAAAACATGCTCTATATATAGCAGCTAGCTAGCAAACCGTAGATTAACACCAATTAATATATACATGGCCTATATCGATCATGTTGTATAACATATCCCTGAGATTCATTAATTAATTATATAATTATCGTGATAAATTAATTAACTTTAATTTTGACAAGTTCTCTCGAATGAAAACACATTTGATTAAGTTGCCTCATAATATATATATATAATTAGTGTGCATGCATGGCCTACCATGCATTCGTGCATATATTTTAATGTATATTTGAACATATTCTTGGGGATTTCAATCTCTCTCTCTCGATCATCTATATATCGTTGGTGGCCAAAAACACACATATATACGCATGCAATTTATGCGTAAAGGCGCGGGTGCCTCTAATAATGTGTGTGCGCACTCGATCGATGATCCCTAAACCTTAAACAACCCTAAAACCCTAAATCCCTAATCCCTAATCCCTAAACCCTAAACACCCTAAACACTAAACCCTAAACCCTAACCCTAACCCTAACCCTAACCCTAAACCCTAGCTAACCCTAAACCCTAATTAAACCCTATGTATAGGCCAACGACACTTAATTGTGCATCGAGCAGGCCAGGGGTGCCTCGCGGTCCTCTAATTAAATTAAATGTGCCATGCATTAACCCTAAACCATATATATGTAACTAACCCTAGCTAATCAACCCTACTTAATTAAAACACATAACCCTAAACTATACTAGCTAGCTATAACCCGATCTAATTAAAACATGCTCTATATATAGCAGCTTAAACCCTAATCCCTAATCCCCTAAACCCTAAACACCCTAATCCCTAATCCCCTAAACCCTAAACACCCTAAACAGGTAGTGGCATGTGTTTTATGGAACATTTGGAAGGTCAGAAATGACTTCATTTTTCAAGCAATTCCAGCCTCTTTTAACAGATGGAGAGTTGGTTTTCAAAGCGACTTGTTGGTTCATCGGACAGTGAAGGCGCTGTTCAACCTCTTATTATTTGGTTGTTGTCTAGTTTTGCTTAGCCATTATGTTTTTGCTCTTTCATTTCTTCCCACCTTGATGTAATCCTTTTGACTTTGGGACCTTGTGTCCTTGTACTTTTCCTGGCTATATATATAAAATTACACCGTAGGGGATTCCCTTATGGTAAAGGTGTCAAAAAAAAACACCCTAAACACTAAACCCTAGAACCTAAACACCCTAAACACTAAACCCTAAACCCTAAACACCCTAAACACTAAACCCTAAACCCTAAACACCCTAAACACTAAACCCTAAACCCTAGACCCTAAACCCTAAACACCCTAAACACTAAACCCTAAACCCTAGACCCTAAACCCTAACCCTAACCCTAAACCCTAGCTAACCCTAAACCCTAATTAAACCCTATATATAGGCCAACGACACTTAATTGTGCATCAAGCAGGCCAGGGGTGCCTCGCGGTCCTCTAGTTAAATTAAATGTGCCATGCATTAACCCTAAACCATATATATATAACTAACCCCTAGCTAATCAAACCCTAGTTAGTTAAAACACATAACCCTAAACTATACTAGCTATAACCCGATCTAATAAAAACATGCTCTATATATAGCAGCTAGCTAGCAAATTAAACGGTAGATTAACACCAATTAATATATACATGGCCTATATCGATCATATGTTGTATAACATATCCCTGAGATTCATTAATTAATTATATATAATTATCGTGATAAATTAATTAACTTGAATTTTGACAAGTTCTCTCGAATGAAAACACATTTGATTAAGTTGCCTCATAATATATATAATTAGTGTGCATGCATGGCCTACAATGCATTCGTGCATATATTTTAATGTATATTTGAACATATTCTTGGGGATTTCAATCTCTCTCTCTCATCTATATATCGTTGGTGGCCAAAAAAACACACATATATACGCATGCACTTTATGCGTAAAGGCGCGGGTGCCTCGATCTAATAATGTGTGTGCGCACTCGATCGATGATCCCTAAACCTTAAACAACCCTAAATCCCTAATCCCTAATCCCTAAACCCTAAACACCCTAAACACTAAACCCTAAACCCTAGACCCTAAACCCTAACCCTCTACCCTAGCTAACCCTAAACCCTAATTAAACCCTATGTATAGGCCAACGACACTTAATTGTGCATCGAGCAGGCCAGGGGTGCCTCGCGGTCCTCTAATTAAATTAAATGTGCCATGCATTAACCCTAAACCATATATATGTAACTAACCCTAGCTAATCAACCCTACTTAATTAAAACACATAACCCTAAACTATACTAGATATAACCCGATCTAATAAAAACATGCTCTATATATAGCAGCTAGCTAGCAAACCGTAGATTAACACCAATTAAAATATACATGGCCTATATCGATCATGTTGTATAACATATCCCTCAGATTCATTAATTAATTATATAATTATCGTGATAAATTAATTAACTTGAATTTTGACAAGTTCTCTCGAATGAAAACACATTTGATTAAGTTGCCTCATAATATATATATAATTAGTGTGCATGCATGGCCTACCATGCATTCGTGCATATATTTTAATGTATATTTGAACATATTCTTGGGGATTTCAATCTCTCTCTCGATCATCTCTATATATCGTTGGTGGCCCAAAAAACACACATATATACGCATGCACTTTATGCGTAAAGGCGCGGGTGCCTCGATCTAATAATGTGTGTGCGCACTCGATCGATGATCCCTAAACCTTAAACAACCCTAAATCCCTAATCCCTAATCCCTAAACCCTAAACACCCTAAACACTAAACCCTAAACCCTAGACCCTAATTAAACCCTAACCCTAACCCTCTACCCTAGCTAACCCTAAACCCTAATTAAACCCTATGTATAGGCCAACGACACTTAATTGTGCATCGAGCAGGCCAGGGGTGCCTCGCGGTCCTCTAATTAAATTAAATGTGCCATGCATTAACCCTAAACCATATATATGTAACTAACCCTAGCTAATCAACCCTACTTAATTAAAACACATAACCCTAAACTATACTAGATATAACCCGATCTAATAAAAACATGCTCTATATATAGCAGCTAGCTAGCAAACCGTAGATTAACACCAATTAAAATATACATGGCCTATATCGATCATGTTGTATAACATATCCCTGAGATTCATTAATTAATTATATAATTATCGTGATAAATTAATTAA
This sequence comes from Lolium multiflorum, assembly GCA_030979885.1. Classification (NCBI taxonomy): domain Eukaryota; kingdom Viridiplantae; phylum Streptophyta; class Magnoliopsida; order Poales; family Poaceae; genus Lolium; species Lolium multiflorum. Next base: position 184,061,057 of record CM061749.1, on the reverse strand, counting down.
CTTGAATTTTGACAAGTTCTCTCGAATGAAAACACATTTGATTAAGTTGCCTCATAATATATATATATAATTAGTGTGCATGCATGGCCTACCATGCATTCGTGCATATATTTTAATGTATATTTGAACATATTCTTGGGGATTTCAATCTCTCTCGATCATCTATATATCGTTGGTGGCCAAAAAACACACATATATACGCATGCACTTTATGCGTAAAGGCGCGGGTGCCTCTAATAATGTGTGTGCGCACTCGATCGATGATCCCTAAACCTTAAACAACCCTAAAACCCTAAATTAATTATCGATCTCCCTGTGATTCATTAATTAATTATATAATTATCGATGATAAATTAATTAACTTGAATTTTGACAAGTTCTCTCGTATGAAAACACATTTGATCAAGTTGCCTCATAATATATATATATATAATTAGTGTGCATGCATGGCCTACCATGCATTCGTGCATATATTTTAATATATATTTGAACATATTCTTGGGGATTTCAATCTCTCTCTCTCGATCATCTATATATCGTTGTTGGTGGCCAAAAAACACACATATATACGCATGCACTTTATGCGCAAAGGCGCGGGGTGCCTCTAATAATGTGTGTGCGCACTCGATCGATGATCCCTAAACCTTAAACAACCCTAAAACCCTAATCCCTAATCCCTAAACCCTAAACACTAAACCCTAGACCCTAAACACCCTAAACACTAAACCCTAAACCCTAGACCCTAAACCTAACCCTAAACCCTAACCCTAAACACCCTAAACACTAATCCCTAAACCCTAAACACCCTAAACACTAAACCCTAAACCCTAAACCCTAGCTAACCCTAAACCCTAAACCCTAGCTAACCCTAAACCCTAATTAAACCCTATATATAGGCCAACGACACTTAATTGTGCATCAAGCAGGCCAGGGGTGCCTCGCGGTCCTCTAGTTAAATTAAATGTGCCATGCATTAACCCTAAACCATATATATATAACTAACCCCTAGCTAATCAAACCCTAGTTAATTAAAACACATAACCCTAAACTATACTAGCTATAACCCGATCTAATAAAAACATGCTCTATATATAGCAGCTAGCTAGCAAATTAAACGGTAGATTAACACCAATTAATATATACATGGCCTATATCGATCATATGTTGTATAACATCTCCCTGAGATTCATTAATTAATTATATAATTATCGATGATAAATTAATTAACTTGAATTTTGACAAGTTCTCTCGAATGAAAACACATTTGATTAAGTTTCCTCATAATATATATATAATTAGTGTGCATGCATGGCCTACCATGCATGCATTCGTGCATATATTTTAATATATATTTGAACATATTCTTGGGGATTTCAATCTCTCTCTCTCGATCATCTATATATCGTTGGTGGCCAAAAAACACACACATATACGCATGCACTTTATGCGCAAAGGCGCGTGTGCCTCTAATAATGTGTGTGTGCGCACTCGATCGATGATCCCTAAACCTTAAACCCTAAATAAACCCTAATCCCTAATCCCTAAACCCTAAACACCATAAACATTAAACCCTAAACCCTAGACCCTAAACCCTAACCTCCTAACCCTAAACCCTAAACCCTAATTAAACCCTATATATAGGCCAATGACACTTAATTGTGCATCAAGCAGGCCAGGGGTGCCTCGCGGTCCTCTAATTAAATTAAATGTGCCATGCATATATATGTGTTTAATTTGGGGATTTCAATCGCTCTCTCGTATGTAGCTCTCTCTCTCTCTCTCTCTCTCTCTCTCTCTCGTTGGTGGCCAACAACACACACATGCACTTTGTGCGCAAAGGCATGCGCCTCTAATAATGTGTGCGCAGTCGATCGATCTAGTTTTGATTAATCATAGCACACAAATAAAGAAGTTGTATTTGAATCCACACAACCTAATCTAAAACACATAACCCCTAACATGGCCTAATTAATTAACCCCTTCTCTCTACCTAATTAGTGGAAATTGCACAAAATCAAAAGGGGTCCCTCACTAATTATGCATATCTGCTAGATTGTGATAAACTTTTGCCCCATATATATTTGGTGGATGGGTGCATCTTGGCATGTAAAACAATTAGTGTTTGCAAATGGCGTTGTCAAAATTTATGTACAAATGATTTCTTTCCATCCAAAGTGCATAAAATGGGAGTTTTAATGAAGAAAGTACAAATAAAACAGCTCAACATGCTTCCACACCCCGATTTTCACACGAAGTAGAGCATATTTAAAGGATAATTCCAGAGTTTTACTATTTTTCAAGCAACTTTGCTAATTTTCCCCCACTCACATGACTTTATGTCGATTTAACGAAAATATGGCGAATTTAAACTACATGGGCGGGATAGTTTGAATTGTGCGCGCGGCAAAGGGAACCGCCTATTCCTCAACCTTGTGCACGGCAAATTACACACGCAACTCCATTAAACGCCACCTACCGACCTTAATTATCACCCCGGCGGCCCGGCCGCATGACCCCCCACCCACCCCTACACAACTTATCCCCGTCCGTGCGAAGAGCTTCCCCTCCCCGTCCCGTCCGTGCGAAGAAGAAGCTTCCCCTCCCCGTCGTTCTTCTCGAGACGCACCGGCGGTCAAGTTGATCCACGGTAGGGCTGCTATCTCTAGCTCAATCATGTATCGGGCAAGACGGCCTAACGATTTATATTTTCTTGATGCTGCTAAAAAAATTCGTCAGTATGCTCGAACTAATTGGCACTTTATAGTTTTCCGCTCGATTTGTCATCGATCAATTTGTTCATTTGCGTGGGCATATAGAGTCAGTTCTGCACTCGATCCGTTAATTTGCTGAAATGCCATGGCAGAGTTTTGTACACGATCTGTTTGCTAAAATGTCGATGGGCATTTTTTGTTTTGTACTCGACATGATTGCTGAAATGCATAATCATGTAGTATAGTTTTGTACTCGATGGATATACATTTCCTACTTCGCCTTAAATTAATCACCAACCACTGTATCTCATAATTAAACAGATGGACAGAACTTGGATACTGCATGGACACTTATGTTCCCCTTCATATATAAATGGTGTTCAACCCTTTATGGGGTTTATTAGAGCTCATGAAGGTCACAACCTGGACGTGTATTGCCCGCGCTGCACATGTATGAATGGTGAGAAGAGGCCTCACCATGTAGTGGCAGATCATTTACACATTTTTGGGATGGACCGCACATATGTTAGGCGGGTTTAGCATGGTGAACCATATAATGATCCTTTAGCAGGAGAAGCAGATCTTGCTCACACTGTATGTGTGCTGGCATATGTAGTTAATTATTTATATTGATGTTGCCGCTGTTTCAATCAATAGTTTGCATTGCTGTGCAAGGTTCTGTACTCAAATTTAACTTGTTGCAGATGGATGGACGGGAAGGAGAGAAAAAGCGCTTGCTTCAGGAAACGGGTTTCAGCTCTGGGACATGTGCTGTGCCAGATGAGAAGGTAAATATGTAAAACGGCATTTGTTCAGGTTGCATCCCTTAGATGTTTGTCTAATCGGTTGATGTACTAATTGCAGAAGCATAGAGTTGAAGAGGTCTCTCAGTTTGATGGGAGATTTGAAGATGAATCTCAGTTTGATGCACCTGTGGATGGTACTGATGACGAGCCTTTCATAGACGAAGGTCCTGCACCTGAGATTATCCAGCCTACAGAAGGAGGCCGTGGACCGAGTACACAGCTTTGCGTTGAAGTGGATGCACGCCCGGAGATCATCAGGGGCGTCCGGGTAGTCTCAAGACCACCCAGCCCTGATGCACCTGTGGATGGTACTGATGACGAGCCTTTCATAGACGAAGGTCCTGCACCTGAGATTATCCAGCCTACAGAAGGAGGCCGTGGACCGAGTACACAGCTTTGCGTTGAAGAGGATGCACACCCGGAGATCATCAGGGGCGTCCCGGTAGTCTCAGGACCACCCAGCCCTGATGCAAAATGTTGAGCTACTTTATGATTCGTACTCTTATGTTCTGGTGCTGTAGTATGTTATGATTTGTACGCCTTTGGCGCTAGATTAAGCATTCAGTGGATGATCGCGTTGCAAAATTTGACACCCACACAATCAGTTCATCGTATGAGTAGTAGCACAATTACTTCTACAGCGATTCCTGCCAGCGCATTAGTTGGTAGCATGAAACACTTTCAGGTACTCCCCTCTGATTCATATTAATTGACTCAATTTTGTCTAGATATGGATGTATCTAGATGCATTTGTTAACTAGACTAACAAACTTGAGTCAGTTAATATGAATCCGTGTAAACCGCCCAAGTCCTCGAGCAGCTAGTTTATTGACTCTGGACTCCAAGCCTCTCGCGGCAAGCCATCGACGAAGCTTTGACCAGATCTTGGCCCGCAATTTTTTTTGTGTGGCGAATAGCAAAGCTTTGACCAGTTCCTCTCGGGATACAGCACGCCGGTGAGCTTGCACGGTTGCCATGAGCACTTTCCGGCGGAACTTCCTCTTCAGCGCCCTCAAGCCGCTGCTGCGAGACAGCACGCAGTGCCTCGAGGTGGACGGAATTCTGGATCTCAGGGCGGGGGGTCCGCCTCGTCCGGGAACGATCTCCAGCGGGTTAACGAGGACATGCATGGCGGCCAGGGGGTTTTTTGTTTTTTTTTTGGTTTGAGCTTGGGATTTGGGGTTTTTTCGGATAGGGGAGGAGGAACCGAGGAAGAGGAAGGAACAGCCGCGTGCTTGGCGCGTGGCGGTGTGCTTGAATTTCGAATTTTTGTGAAATGTTTCATTTCCCCGCTACAATTCGGGGGTTTCTTGACGCGCCAATGCGTCCCGCCGGGCAGCTTCAAGTGAATTTGGGGTGCCACACTATGGGCCCTAGTTTCAGTGAGACATGTAATGACTAGTCACATCAGTAAGTTCACTGTGTAATAAAATATGTTACCCCTCCCCTTTATGTAGCACCCCTTCTCTCCCGATCGAGTGCCGATTGCCGACGGATGCAAGCCGCTAGCTCGATCCCCTCCTTTCGCCTCCACCGTCCAGGCATCCAGCTTGGAGGGGCAAGCTGCATCTAGACCAAGCGGATTAGGTAGGACTAGTAATGTTCTTTCCTTTCTCGAGATCGGTTCTTTTTTCCTCTCCTCGATATCTTGCGCATCTCTTTCCTATTCTGGGCGAAGGGGTGTCTTTCTGGTCACCCTCGAGCTGGGAGTGATTGATGGGGGTGGGGGGCGGGGGCTACCTTTGCTTGGATTGGGGTGTTCTTCCTTTATTTGTCGACATTTGCAACCTTTGTAGTTTCTGCTGATCCTCACTGTATCTTTTGTCAGCTTGTACAGGAAAGGAAAGACCTCGGCGGTGGGGGCAATGGAGCGTAAGGCCACCACGCATGTGGGCAGTTGGCTGAGCCTGAGCTGCGTCCCCAGCCCCGCGAAGCAGGTACTCCGTTTGCTTATCCACTCTTTACCTTTTAAGTGTCTCTCTGCATCCTCAATCTGTTCCTGTTCTGGAATATGCTTAAAGTAGCACATGTCTTCAGCTGTTTGTGCGTAAAGCCTCTGTGACACCATGCTCTATATTCTCTGTATCAGGTTGGTACCTCCAGGTTCCGTGCTGAGGCTATGGGGAACGAGAATAGCGCCCCACCTGCTGCAGGAGCATGGCCCGATCTGCAGCACAAGAAGCGAAATGCCACTGCCGAGCTGGGCAGGGACCGCCCAGGGGTAATTTTTTTAACCAACTTACCATGATGTAGTCTGAATCTGATACTCCCTCAGATCCAAATTAATTGACTCAACTATCTGTAGATACGGATGTATCTAGATGTGTTTTAGCTCTAGATACTACTGCCTCCATCCCAAAGCTTTGGGCTTATATTATTTTTAGAAAGTCAAACTATACCATGTTTGACTAAGCTTTTACCAAAAATCAGTAACATGCAAAATACAAAATTAATATCATTAAATAGATAATAAAATATATTTTCCTACGGTATCTACACAGTATTATATTTGTTGATAGAATGTTCTAAAATTTTGGTCAAACTTTGCTTGTTTTGATTTCTCAAAAATAAATAAGGCTTAAGCTTTTGGATGGTGGTAGTACATTCATATCTAGACAAAGCTGAGTTAACTAGTTTTTTTGTCTGTCCATAGCTAGTGTTCACGCTGCAAAAGGCTAAGAGCATCCACTATATGCATCAGTCTATCTCATACAGTAATTCAATATCACTGCTGAGGTCTGCCTTTTGTTTTGCTATTCATATGCAGACTGAAACTTTAGGGCCTTTACTCAAAAGGAAGATCAAAACTGCGGCTGATCAGGCTGCCAGTATGTTGATGCCGCCCCCATCTTCTAAATGCCTCTACAAGCACAAGGCCACGCGCCAGCTGGGTGGTGATCTTTTAATGAATATGGTATATTTTCTTAATCCACAAAACATGCCTTGATTTTTCTCTGTTTATTGTCGGTTTTTTCTATGCTTGCCAAAAGTTTACAACAACAACAACAACCAAGCCTTTCAGTCCCAAACAAGTTGGGGTAGGCTAGAGTTGAAACCCATAAGATCTCGAAGCCAAAAGTTTAGAAACACCAAATTCGTTTGCTTACAATCATCATACAGTAATGTTCATCTACTCCAGTTCCCCTAACCCAACAAAAAATGATGTTAATTACGATTTTTAGATTAAAAGAGCACCATTAGGCGCTGTTAATTACGACTTTGAGATTAAAATGTCATTTGCAATTGTTAATTACAATTTTGAGACAAATGGTTAGTTTAACCTCGATCTCTTCTGCTCTCCATTTTTCCCAACCGAACAAAAATGTAACCATTCCATTCCTCTGAAATGGAACCATTCCATTCCATTCCACGCTGTTTCAGAACCGAACACACCCTTGCATTGTTGTGAACTGTTGTCCATACACGGCCATACCCTTCCACTTACATCCAGCACTATATGCATCAGTCTGTCTCAGAGTCATTCAATATCACTGCTGAGATCTGTTCCCATTCTTATGCAGGCTGAAACTGCTGCGCCTTTACTCAAGTGGATGCAAAATGAGGCTAATGAGGCTGCTGTGAGGACGATGGTGCCGGCACCATCTTCCGAAAACCTCTACAAGCACGAGGCCATGGGCCAGCTGGGTGGTGACCTTTTAATGAATCTGGTATATTTTCTTAATCCACATACATGATTTTATTATTATCTGTTTAATTACTGTTGGCTTTGTCTAATGCTTACCAAAAGTTCAGAAACACTGCGTTTGCTTACAATCATCATACACTAATTTTTCACTTTTCAGTCTGTCTCATCCAGTATATAAACTGTTGATTTCCATTGGCTTCTTTTGTAATCATTTGCATTGTTGTCAACTGTTCTCTATGCACAACCCTATTCTTCCACTTACACCCCGCACTATTTGCATCAGTCTATCTCATAGATTTATTAAATATCAATGATGAGTTCTGTTGCTATTCATATGCAGGATGAAACTTCTGTGCCTCTACTCAAATGGATAAAAAATGATCCTGATGAGGCTGCTGTGAAGACGATGGTGCCGCCACCATCTTCTGAAAACCTCCTCAAGCACAAGGCCACGGGCCAGCTGGGTGGTACCCTTTTCAGTAAGCAGGTATATTTTCTTAATCCTCATACATGATTTGATTTTTGTCTGTTTATTGCCGGCTTTGTCTAATGCTTACCAATAGTTCAGAAACACACACACCTATTCTTCCACTTACATCCAGCACTATATGCATCAGTGTCTCATAGATTCATTTTATATATCACTGCTGATGTCTGTTGCTCTTCAATTTTCATATGCAGACTGAAACTGCTAAGCCTTCATTGGTCAAAAGGATTGCAACTGCTGCTGATGAGGCATCTGCAGAGGCTGCCACCAAGTTACTGTCAGCCCCACCTTCTGGATGCTTATATAAGCTCAAGTCCAAGGACCAGCCGGGCCGTAACCATCCAAGGGTTCGGGTATATTTTCTTAAGCCACATATACATGCCATGATTTATGTCTGATATTATCACCGGCTCTGTCTAATGCTTTTTGGAATTCGGAAACACCAAATTAGCATGCTTATATTCATCATACACTAATTTTTCACTGTTCAGTTTGTAACATAGTGTTATGCACTCGCTTGTCAACATTTGCATTGCTCTGAACTATGCACTTTACACAACCTAATTCTTCCACTTACATTCAGCGCTACGCACCAGTAGTACCTCCCATGTTTCCTTCACCATCCCGATGCCGAGCTTGCGGGAATATGGCGGGCCCATGTACATACCCCGCATATAACACCTCCTATGGCTCTATCTACCTTTCTAGTAGCTCCTTCACAGAGTTACAGGTATGTATTCTCAGTGGTTTAGCATGAATTGGCATATAGTAAAGTCTTGTTTTTAGTCTTCCTGCTTCTTACATTTGTATCAATTTTCACATGCAGACTGTACCTTGTGAACTTCGTCCAATGATTAACCAGATGTGTCCGCATGAAGGGTCTTTCACTATGCATGGCAATGGCAAATTGATGAACACCTACACGGTCTATGAGGTGTATGTCTACAAGACGCAGGCCATCACATATTTGTATGGACATGATTGGAGAAAGTTTGCTTTTGACTACGGTCTGAAGAAGGGCGACGAGCTGAGGATCAGAAACTCAAACGGGCAGATATACGTAACTGCTTACAGAGTTGGAGACACTTCCAAATATATAATATGTAACTTTTTTCTACTCATATCTTTTGATAACTGCATTCTGAGCAGTTGTTCTAAACCATTCCCTCTGTTCTAGCTTGCTGGGTTTAACATGATCAAAGCTGCAGATCCCCTGATGGAACAGGAGCGGATGTCACAAAGGGCAACCACACCAGCACCGGCACCGGCTTCCCACTCTCCTGCATCAGCACCGGTTCCTGTACCAGCTCCGTTTACTGCATCTACCCAGCAGTCCCCTACATCAGCATTGGTTCCTGTAGAGGCCCCATATACTACACCTGCCCAGCAGGCTCCTGCATCAGCACTTGTTCCTCTAGCTGCACCGTGATACGCATAGATGCACACGTCCGTTGGGAACCCCAAGTGGAAGGTATGATGCGTATAGAAGCAAGTTTCCCTCAGTATGAAACCAAGGTTTAATCGAACCAGTAGGAGCCAAGAAGCACGTTGAAGGTTGATGGTCGCGAAATGTGATGCGGCGCAACACCAGGGATTCCTGCGCCAACGTGGAATCTGCACAACAAAACCAAAGTACTTTGCCCCAACGAAACAGTGAGGTTGTCAATCTCACCGGCTTGCTGTAACAAAGGATTAAACGTATCGAGTGGAAGATGTTTGCAAAGAAAACAGTAAACACAATTGCAGTAGATTGTATGCTATGTAAAGAATAGGACCGGGGTCCACAGTTCACTAGAGGTGTCTCTCCCATAAGATAAAAGCATGTTGGGTGAACAAATTACAGTCGGGCAATTGACAAATAGAGAAAGGCATAACAATGCATATACATGATATGATAAATATAGTGAGATTTAATTGGGCATTACGACAAAGTACATAGACCGCCATCCAACTGCATCTATGCCTAAAAAGTCCACCTTCAGGTTATCATCCGAACCCCCTCCAGTATTAAGTTGCAAAGCAACAGACAATTGCATTAAGTATGGTGCGTAATGTAATCAACAACTACATCCTTAGACATAGCATCAATGTTTTATCCCTAGTGGCAACAGCACATCCACAACCTTAGAACTTTCTGTCACTGTCCCAGATTCAATGGAGGCATGAACCCACTATCGAGCATAAATACTCCCTCTTGGAGTTAAGAGTAAAAACTTGGCCAGAGCCTCTACTAATAACGGAGAGCATGCAAGATCATAAACAACACATAAACAATAGATTGATAATCACCATAATCATAGTACTCTCTATCCATCGGATCCCGACAAACACAACATATAGAATTACAGATAGATGATCTTGATCATGTTAGGCAGCTCACAAGATCCAACAATGAAGCACAACAAGGAGAAGACGACCATCTAGCTACTGCTATGGACCCATGGTCCAGGGGTGAACTACTCACTCATCACTCCGGAGGCGACCATGGCGGTGTAGAGTCCTCCGGGAGATGAATCCCCTCTCCGGCAGGGTGCCGGAGGCGATCTCCTGAATCCCCGAGATGGGATTCGCGGCGGCGGCGTCTCTGGAAGGTTTTCCGTATCGTGGCTCTCGGTACTGGGGGTTTCGCGACGGAGGCTTTAAGTAGGCGGAAGGTCAACGGGGGCCACACGAGGGCCCGGGGGTAGGTCGGCGCGGCCAGGGCTTGGGCCGCGCGCCCTAGCCTCTGGCTGCCTCGTGGCCCCACTTCGTTATCTCTTCGGTCTTCTGGAAGCTTCGTGCAAAAATAGGACCCTGGGCGAAAGTTTCGTCCAATTCCGAGAATATTTCCTTACTAGGATTTCTGAAACCAAAAACAGCAGAAAACAGCAAATTGCTCTTCGGCATCTTGTTAATAGGTTAGTTCCAGAAAATGCATAAATATGACATATAATGTGCATAAAACATGTAGGTATCATCAATAAAGTAGCATGGAACATAAGAAATTATCGATACGTTGGAGACGTATCAGCATCCCCAAGCTTAGTTCTGCTCGTCCCGAGCAGGTAAAACGATAACAAAGATAATTTCTGAAGTGACATGCCATCATAATCTTGATCATACTATTTGTAAACATATGTAATGAATGCAGCGATCAAAGCAAAGGTAATGACATGAGTAAACAAGTGAATCATATAGCAAAGACTTTTCATGAATAGTACTTCAAGACAAGCATCAATAAGTCTTGCATAAGAGTTAACTCATAAAGCAATAAATCAAAGTAAAGGTGTTGAAGCAACACAAAGGAAGATTAAGTTTCAGCGGTTGCTTTCAACTTATAACATGTATATCTCATGGATATTGTCAACATAAAGTAATATAACAAGTGCAATATGCAAGTATGTAGGAATCAATGCACAGTTCACACAAGTGTTTGCTTCTTAAGGTGGAAGGAGATAGGTAAACTGACTCAACAATAAAAGTAAAAGAATGGTCCTTCAAAGAGGAAAGCATCGATTGCTGTATTTGTGCTAGAGCTTTTATTTTGAAAACATGAAACAATTTTGTCAATGGTAGTAATAAAGCATATGAGTTATGTAAATTATATCTTACAAGTTGCAAGCCTCATGCATAGTATACTAATAGTGTCCGCACCTCGTCCTACTTAGCTTGGACTACCGGATCTTTGCATGCCATGTTTCAACCAAGTGTCACAAAGGGGTACCTCCATGCCGCCTGTACAAAGGTCTAAGGAGAAAGCTCGCATTTCGGATTTCTCGCTTTTGATTATTCTCAACTTAGACATCCATACCGGGACAACATGGACAACAGATAATGGACTCCTCTTAAATGCATAAGCATGTAGCAATGATTATTATTCTCATATGAGATTGAGGATATATGTCCAAAACTGAAACTTCCACCATGATTCATGGCTTTAGTTAGCGGCCCAATGTTCTTCTCTAACAATTTTGCATGCTCCAACCACTAAAATGATAGATCCTTCAGACAAGACGGACATGCATAGCAACTCACATGATATTCAACAATAGTTGATGGCGTTCCCCAGAAGCATGGTTATCGCACAACAAGCAACTTAATAAAATATAAAGTGCATAAGTACATATTCAATACTACGATAGTTTTTAAGGCTATTTTGTCCCATGAGCTATATATTGCAAAGGTGAATGATGGAATTTTAAAGGTAGCACTCAAGCAATTTACTTTGGAATGGCGGAGAAATACCATGTAGTAGGTAGGTATGGTGGACACAAATGGCATAGTAGTTGGCTCAAGGATTTTGGATGCATGAGAAGTATTCCCTCTCGATACAAGGTTTAGGCTAGCAAGGTTATTTGAAGCAAACTCAAGGATGAACAAGTGCAGCAAAACTCACATAAAAGACATATTGTAAACATTATAAGACTCTACACCGTCTTCCTTGTTGTTCAAAACTCAATACTAGATATTATCTAGACCTTAGAGAAACCAAATATGCAAATCAAATTTTAGCAAGCTCTATGTATTTCTTCATTAATGGGTGCAAAGCATATGATGCAAGAGCTTAAACATGAGCACAACAATTGCCAAGTATCACATTATCCAAGACATTTTAGAATTACTACATGTAGCATTTTCCAATTCCAACCATATAACAATTTAACGAAGAAAAACTTCGCCTTGAACATTATGAGTAAAGCCTAAGGACACATGTGTCCATATGCAACAGCGGAGCGTGTCTCTCTCCCACAAAGTGAATGCTAGGATCCATTTTATTCAAACAAAAACAAAAACAAAAACAAACCGACGCTCCAAGTAAAGAACACAAGATGTGATTGAATAAAAATATAGTTTCAGGGGAGGAACCTGATGATGTTGTTGATGAAGAAGGGGATGCCTTGGGCATCCCCAAGCTTAGACGCTTGAGTCTTCTTAAAATATGCAGGGGTGAACCACGGGGCATCCCCAAGCTTAGAGCTTTCACTCCTCTTGATCATAGTATATCATACTCCTCTCTTGACCCTTGAAAACTTCCTTCACACCAAACTTCAAGCAAACTCATTAGAGGGTTAGTGCACAATTAATAATTCACACATTCAGAGGTGACACAATCATTATTTTCACTTCTGGACATTGCATAATGCTACTGGACATTAATGGATCAAAGAAATAAATCCAACATAGCAAAAGAGGCAATGCGAAATAAAAGGCAGAATCTGTCAAAAACAGAACAGTCCGTAAAGACGAATTTAAAGCTGGCACCATACTTGCTCAAATGGAAAAACTCAAAACTAATGAAAGTTGCGTACATATCTGAGGATCACGCTCGTAAATTGGCAGATTTTTTCGAATTTTCTACAGAGAACTGTGCCCAGATTCGTGACAGACAGCAATGCTGTTTCTGCGCAGCGATCCCAAATATAACATCAACTTTAACATAGAAACTTTACTTGGCACAAAAACATGATAAGGAGAGGTTGCTACAGTAGTAAACAACTTCCAAGACTCAACAAAACAAAAAATTGCTGTAGGTAAAAACATGGGTTGTCTCCCATAAGCGCTTTTCTTTAACGCCTTTCAGCTAGGCGCAGAAAGTGCAAATCAAGTAACATCGAGAGTAGAAGCATCAACATCATAACTTGTTCTAATAATAGAATCAAAAGGCAACTTCATTCTCTTTCTAGGGAAGTGTTCCATACCTTTCTTGAGAGGAAATTGATATTTAATATTACCTTCCCTCATATCAATAACAGCACCAACAGTTCGAAGAAAAGGTCTTCCCAACACAATTGGACAAGATGCATTGCATTCGATATCCAAGACAACAAAATCAACGGGGACAAGGTTATTGTTAACCGTAATATGCACATTATCAATCCTCCCCAAAGGTTTCTTTTTAACATTATCGGCAAGATTAACATCCAAATAACAATTCTTCAATGGTGGCAAGTCAAGCATATCATAAATCTTTTTAGGCATAACAGAAATACTTGCACCAAGATCACATAAGGCATTACATTCAAAGTCATTGAATTTCATTTTAATGATGGGCTCCCAACCATCTTCTAACTTTCTAGGAATAGAAGTTTCAAGTTTTAGTTTCTCTTCTCTAGCTTTTATGAGAGCATTTGTAATATGTTTTGTAAAGGCTAAATTTATAGCACTAGCATTAGGACTTCTAGCAAGTTTTTGTAAGAACTTTATAACTTCAGAGATGTGGCAATCATCAAAATCTAAATCATTATGAGCTACAGCAATGGGATCATTGTTCCCAAGGTTGGAAAAAATTTCAGCAGTTTTATCACAAGCAGTTTCAGCAGTTTTAGCAATTTCAGGCAGTTTTGTACGCTTTGCACTAGGAGTAGAAACATTGCCAACACCAATTATTTTACCATTGATAGTAGGAGGTGCAGCAACATGTGAAGAATTAGCATTACTAGTGGTGGTAATAGTCCAAACTTTAGCTACATTACTCTCTTTAGCTAGTTTTTCATTTTCTTCTCTATCCCACCTAGCACGCAGTTCAGCCATTAATCTTATATTCTCATTAATTCTAACTTGGATGGCATTTGCTGTAGTAGTAATCTTATTATCAATATCATTATTAGGCATAACTTTCAATTTTAAAAGATTAACATCAGAGGCAAGTCTATCAACTCTAGAAGCAATAGTATCAATTTTATCAAGCTTTTCCTCAACAGATTTGTTAAAAGCAGTTTGTGTACTAATAAATTCTTTAAGCATAGCTTCAAGACCAGAGGGTACACTCCTATTATTGTTGTAAGAATTCCCATAAGAATTACCATAACCATTACCATTAGCAGAAGGATATGGCCTATAGTTATTACCAGAGTTGTTCCTATAAGCATTGTTGTTGAAATTATTATTTTTAATGAAATTCACATCAACATTTTCTTCTTGAGCAACCAATGAAGCTAAAGGAACATTATTTGGATCAACATTAGATCTACCATTCACAAGCATAGACATAATCACATCAATCTTATCACTCAAGGAAGAGGTTTCTTCAACAGAATTTACCTTCTTACCTTGTGGAGCTCTTTCCGTGTGCCATTCAGAGTAATTTATCATCATATCATCAAGAAGTTTTGTAGCCGCCCCCAATGTGATGGACATAAAGGTACCTCCAGCAGCTGAATCCAATAAATTCCGCGAAGAAAAATTTAGTCCTGCATAGAAGGTTTGGATGATCATCCAAGTAGTCAGTCCATGGGTTGGGCAATTCTTTACCAAAGTTTTCATTCTCTCCCATGCTTGAGCAACATGTTCAGTATCTAATTGCTTAAAATTCATTATGCTACTTCTCAAAGATATAATTTTAGCGGGAGGATAATATCTACCAATAAAAGCATCCTTGCATTTAGTCCATGAATCAATACTATTCTTAGGCAAAGATAGCAACCAATCTTTAGCTCTTCCTCTTAATGAGAAAGGAAACACTTTCAATTTAATAATATCACCATCTACATCTTTATACTTTTGCATTTCACAAAGTTCAACAAAATTATTGAGATGGGCAGCAGCATCATCAGAACTAGCACCAGAAAATTGATCTCTCATAACAAGATTTAGTAAAGCAGGTTTAATTTCAAAGAATTCTGCTGTAGTAGCAGGTGGAGCAATAGGTGTGCATAGGAAATCATTATTATTTGCATTTGTGAAGTCACACAACTTAGTATTTTCAGGGGTATTCATTTTAGCAACGGTAAATAAAACAAACTAGATAAAGTAAATGCAAGTAACTAATTTTTTTTGTGTTTTTGATATAGAGAGCAAGACAGTAAATAAAGTAAAACTAGCAACTAATTTTTTTGTGTTTTGATTTAGTGCAGCAAACAAAGTAGTAAATAAAATAAAGCAAGACAAAAACAAAGTAAAGAGATTGAGAAGTGGAGACTCCCCTTGCAGCGTGTCTTGATCTCCCCGGCAACGGCGCCAGAAATTTACTTGCTGGCGTGTAGTTGACGTGGGAGTTAGAAATCTTTGTGGTGTAACTTTTCTTCAGTTCCCCGGCAACGGCGCCAGAAATTTAGCTTGATACGCGTAGATGCACACGTCCGTTGGGAACCCCAAGTGGAAGGTATGATGCATATAGAAGCAAGTTTCCCTCAGTATGAAACCAAGGTTTAATCGAACCAGTAGGAGCCAAGAAGCACGTTGAAGGTTGATGGTCGCGAAATGTGATGCGGCGCAACACCAGGGATTCCTGCGCCAACGTGGAATCTGCACAACAAAACCAAAGTACTTTGCCCCAACGAAACAGTGAGGTTGTCAATCTCACCGGCTTGTTGTAACAAAGGATTAAACGTATCGAGTGGAAGATGTTTGCAAAGAAAACAGTAAACACAATTGCAGTAGATTGTATGCTATGTAAAGAATAGGACCGGGGTCCACAGTTCACTAGAGGTGTCTCTCCCATAAGATAAAAGCATGTTGGGTGAACAAATTACAGTCGGGCAATTGACAAATAGAGAAAGGCATAACAATGCATATACATGATATGATAAATATAGTGAGATTTAATTGGGCATTACGACAAAGTACATAGACCGCCATCCAACTGCATCTATGCCTAAAAAGTCCACCTTCAGGTTATCATCCGAACCCCCTCCAGTATTAAGTTGCAAAGCAACAGACAATTGCATTAAGTATGGTGCGTAATGTAATCAACAACTACATCCTTAGACATAGCATCAATGTTTTATCCCTAGTGGCAACAGCACATCCACAACCTTAGAACTTTCTGTCACTGTCCCAGATTCAATGGAGGCATGAACCCACTATCGAGCATAAATACTCCCTCTTGGAGTTAAGAGTAAAAACTTGGCCAGAGCCTCTACTAATAACGGAGAGCATGCAAGATCATAAACAACACATAAACAATAGATTGATAATCACCATAATCATAGTACTCTCTATCCATCGGATCCCGACAAACACAACATATAGAATTACAGATAGATGATCTTGATCATGTTAGGCAGCTCACAAGATCCAACAATGAAGCACAACAAGGAGAAGACGACCATCTAGCTACTGCTATGGACCCATGGTCCAGGGGTGAACTACTCACTCATCACTCCGGAGGCGACCATGGCGGTGTAGAGTCCTCCGGGAGATGAATCCCCTCTCCGGCAGGGTGCCGGAGGCGATCTCCTGAATCCCCCGAGATGGGATTCGCGGCGGCGTCTCTGGAAGGTTTTCCGTATCGTGGCTCTCGGTACTGGGGGTTTCGCGACGGAGGCTTTAAGTAGGCGGAAGGTCAACGCGGGGGCCACACGAGGGGCCCAGGGGGTAGGTCGGCGCGGCCTTGGGCCGCGCCGCCCTAGCCCTGGCTGCCTCGTGGCCCCACTTCGTTATCTCTTCGGTCTTCTGGAAGCTTCGTGCAAAAATAGGACCCTGGGCGAAAGTTTCGTCCAATTCCGAGAATATTTCCTTACTAGGATTTCTGAAACCAAAAACAGCAGAAAACAGCAACTGGCTCTTCGGCATCTTGTTAATAGGTTAGTTCCAGAAAATGCATAAATATGACATATAATGTGCATAAAACATGTAGGTATCATCAATAAAGTAGCATGGAACATAAGAAATTATCGATACGTTGGAGACGTATCACAGCTGCACCTGCCCAACAGTCTCCTGCATCAGCACCGGTTCCTCTAGAGGCACCGTTTACTGCACCTGCCCAGCAGTCTCCTGCATCAGCACCAGCTCGTGTACCAGCCCAGGCTCCTGCACCTGCCCCAGCCAGATCACCGAGGTCTCAGCTCATTGCTGTGGCCACCCGTGTGGTGACCAGGACGCATCTGAAGGCTATGTTCGTGAGTATATGACAGCATAACTGCTCTTATCTTGATGTCTTCTCTGCTCAAAGTCTCACATGGTTCAGTGCATTGGTGCCATTGACTAATTTTTGGTGGTATCTCTTGCTTTGAATCAGAAATTGCCTAAAAGTATCTCCAAGGATCTCAATGCTGGCCGAAGGGGCAAGATATCCCTCGTCATGGAGAGTGAAGGTCTCACCGTGGAGGGACGGTACTCCGTCAGTCCCACAGATGGCCGCTTGGCTGTTACTTCCAGGTGGAAAAAGTTCATTGACGGTGCCAAACTTCGCATTGGATCAAAGTTGAAGGTCAAGATCTTTCGATGCCGCTGTGACATGCTGGTCATAAAGTTCGCGGTTGTCTAGTTCTGTTGTCCCATGAGCCCTTAGCAAATGCATTTGTAGTTATACTTATATAAGGTTATCTTATCTGAACTGCTAATTAATTGTATGGGTGGTAAAACTCTGGCAAGCTTTTGCTCTTAGCAAGTATGTATGTATGATCAGCTATTATGATAACTAATGTTTGTGTTCATCTTAATTTGCATTTCCGTTTTAGAAAAAAACTTAATTTCTATTTTGGCTGACCTGTTAGAGAACTATCAGATTGAACCCACAACATGATTCAAATAGATTCATTACACCGAGCCACATGTCTTGACCTTGCTATACACTACTTCCATTAATCAGTGCAAGAAGGCTTACCTGAGCTGCCTGAACCATGGCAGATTCGAATCCACCTTATCTATCTAGAAATACAACCTTTGCAGAAAGAGGATTTGCAGTATGGGGAGGCTGACATTGGGGACCCATGAGCCAGCAGCGTCGTCAACGTTTTAAAGGTGGCAGGAGATCGAAAGAAAAAATAAGCCAAAAATCAGTTGGTAAACAAATTCAAGAAAAGAAACATTTACCTTTCTGAGAGGATGACATGCGGGACCCATGAGGCAGCAGCATCCTCAACTATTTCAAGGCGGCAGGGGATCAAAAGAAAAAAGGAAATAGCCAGAAATTAATTAGGGTCAAAAATAAATCCATCAAAGGAAACTTTTATTGTTCATAGAGGATGACATGTGGGACCGACTTGCCAGCTGCGTCGTCATCGTTTCAAAGGGGGCAGGGGATCAAAAGAAAAAGGCAAATAGCCAAAAATTAGGGGAAAAAAATAAATCCAACAAAGGAAACTTTTATTGTTCATAGAGGATGACATGCGGGACCCATGAGCCAGCAGCTTCCTCAACGTTTCAAAGTCGGCATGAGATTGAAAGAAAAAGGCAAGTGACATAATATCAGGAGCCAAAAATAATCCAAGAAAAGAAACTTTATTGTACATAGAGGATGACATGCGGGTCCCATTTTGTAGCAGCGGTCTCAACGCTTCCAAGGCGGCACAGGACCAAAAGAAAAATGAAGTAGCCAGAAATCAGGGGTGAAAAAAATCCAAGAAAAGAAAGATTTCAATTGGGCTGCATCTGGACATCTGGGCCTTCGAACTATCCTGCTGGGCCTTTTGACTCGTACAATTTCAGCCCACTCCAAAACAGGAAAGTTCGGATTTTTCTCAAAAAAAACAGGAAAGTCCTATGCTTCGCAAAAACAAAAAACAAGGAGATTCAACATATAAGTTTGTTTATGTAGATATAAAGATTTAATTTATCCGTTTGCAATAGCTCAGAGCGAAATACAATGTTTATTGTCTGCAAAATAAGATATCACATGTTTCTTGTACGGGGAGGCTGACATCGGGGACCCATGAGCCAGCAGCGTCGTCAACGTTTCAAAGGCGGCAGGGGGAAATAAAAAAAGCCAAAAATCAGTTGGTAAAAAATCCAAGAAAAGAAAACATTTATCGTTCTGAGAGGATGACATGCGGGACCCATGAGGCAGCAGCATCCTCAACGTTTCAAAGTCGGCATGAGATCGAAAGAAAAAGGCAAGTGACATAATATCAGGAGCCAAAAATAATCCAAGAAAAGAAACTTTATTGTACATAGAGGATGACATGCGGGTCCCATTTTGTAGCAGCGGTCTCAACGTTTCCAAGGCGGCACAGGACCAAAAGAAAAATGAGGCAGCAGCATTCTCAACAATTCCAAGGCGGCAGGGGATCAAAAGAAAAAAAGGAAATAGCCAGAAATTAATTAGGGGTCAAAAATAAATCCACCAAAGGAAACTATTATTGTTCATAGAGGATGACATGTGGGCTGATGCGCGTAGATGTACACGTCCGTTGGGAACCCCAAGAGGAAGGTATGATGCGCACAGTGGCAAGTTTTCCCTCAGAAAGAAACCAAGGTTTAATCGAACCAGGAGGAGCCAAGAAGCACGTTGAAGGTTGATGGTGGCGAAATGTGATGCGGCGCAACACCAGGGATTCCGGCGCCAACGTGGAACCTGCACAACACAACCAAAGTACTTTGCCCCAACGAAACAGTGAGGTTGTCAATCTCACCGGCTTGCTGTAACAAAGGATTAACCGTATTGTGTGGAAGATGATTGTTTGCAAGAAAACAGTAAAACAAGTATTGCAGTAGATTGTATGCGATGTAAAGAATAGGACCGGGGTCCACAGTTCACTAGAGGTGTCTCTCCCATAAGATAAAAGCATGTTGGGTGAACAAATTACAGTCGGGCAATTGACAAATAGAAAAGGGCATAACAATGCATATACATGATATGATAAATATAGTGAGATTTAATCAGGGCATTACGACAAAGTACATAGACCGCCATCCAACTGCATCTATGCCTAAAAAGTCCACCTTCAGGTTATCATCCGAACCCCTTTCAGTATTAAGTTGCAAAGCAACAGACAATTGCATTAAGTATGGTGCGTAATGTAATCGACAACTACATCCTTAGACATAGAATCAATGTTTTATCCCTAGTGGCAACAGCACAACACAACCTTAGAACTTTCTGTCACTGTCCCAGGTATCAATGAAGGCATGAACCCACTATCGAGCATAAATACTCCCTCTTGGAGTTAAGAGTAAAAACTTGGCCAGAGCCTCTACTAATAACGGAGAGCATGCAAGATCATAAACAACACATAAGTAATAGATTGATAATCACCATAACATAGTATTCTCTATCCATCGGATCCCGACAAACACAACATATAGTATTACAGATAGATGATCTTGATCATGTTAGGCAGCTCACAAGATCCAACAATGAAGCACATGAGGAGAAGACGACCATCTAGCTACTGCTATGGACCCATAGTCCAGGGGTGAACTACTCACTCATCACTCCGGAGGCGATCATGGCGATGAAGAGTCCTCCGGGAGATGAATCCCCTCTCCGGCAGGGTGCAAGAGGCGATCTCCTGAATCCCCCGAGATGGGTTCGCGGCGGCGTCTCTGTAAGGTTTTCCGTATCGTGGCTCTCGGTACTGGGGGTTTCGCGACGGAGGCTTTAAGTAGGCGGAAGGGCAAGTCAAGGGGCGGCACGAGAGCCCCACACACCAGGGCGGCGTGGGCCCAGCCCTAGCCGCGCGGCCCTGACGTGGCGGCGCCTCGTCGCCCCACTTCATTATCCTTTCGGTCTTCTGGAAGCTTCGTGCAAAAATAGGACCCTGGGCGTTGATTTCATCCAATTCCGAGAATATTTCCTTACTAGGATTTCTGAAACCAAAAACAGCAGAAAACAGCAACTGGCTCTTCGGCATCTTGTTAATAGGTTAGTTCCAGAAAAATGCGACATATAATGTGCATAAAACATGTAGATATCATCAATAATGTAGCATGGAACATAAGAAATTATCGATACGTTGGAGACGTATCAGCATCCCCAAGCTTAGTTCTGCTCGTCCCGAGCAGGTAAAACGATAACAAAGATAATTTCTGAAGTGACATGCCATCATAATCTTGATCATACTATTTGTAAACATATGTAATGAATGCAGCGATCAAAACAATGGTAATGACATGAGTAAACAAGTGAATCATAAAGCAAAGACTTTTCATGAATAGTACTTCAAGACAAGCATCAATAAGTCTTGCATAAGAGTTAACTCATAAAGCAATAAATCAAAGTAAAGGTATTGAAGCAACACAAAGGAAGATTAAGTTTCAGCGGTTGCTTTCAACTTATAACATGTATATCTCATGGATATTGTCAATATAAAGTAATATAACAAGTGCAATATGCAAGTATGTAGGAATCAATGCATAGTTCACACAAGTGTTTGCTTCTTAAGGTGGAGAGAGATAGGTGAACTGACTCAACAATAAAAGTAAAAGAAAGGTCCTTCAAAGAGGAAAGCATCGATTGTTGTATTTGTGCTAGAGCTTTTATTTTGAAAACATGAAACAATTTTGTCAACGGTAGTAATAAAGCATATGAGTTATGTAAATTATATCTTACAAGTTGCAAGCCTCATGCATAGTATACTAATAGTGCCCGCACCTTGTCCTACTTAGCTTGGACTACCGGATCTTCGCAATACACATGTTTCAACCAAGTGTCACAAAGGGGTACCTCCATGCCGCCTGTACAAAGGTCTAAGGAGAAAGCTCGCATTTTGGATTTCTCGCTTTTGATTATTCTCAACTTAGACATCCATACCGGGACAACATGGACAACAGATAATGGACTCCTCTTTAATGCATAAGCATGTAGCAACAATTATTATTCTCATATGAGATTGAGGATATATGTCCAAACTGAAACTTCCACCATGATTCATGGCTTTAGTTAGCGGCCCAATGTTCTTCTCTAACAATATGCATGCTCCAACCATTAAGGTGGTAGATCCCTCTTACTTCAGACAAGACGGACATGCATAGCAACTCACATGATATTCAACAAAGAGTAGTTGATGGCGTCCCCAGAAGCATGGTTATCGCACAACAAGCAACTTAATAAGAGATAAAGTGCATAAGTACATATTCAATACTACGATAGTTTTTAAGGCTATTTTGTCCCATGAGCTATATATTGCAAAGGTAACGATGGAAATTTTAAAGATAGCACTCAAGCAATTTACTTTGGAATGGCGGAGAAATACCATGTAGTAGGTAGGTATGGTGGACACAAATGGCATAGTGGTTGGCTCAAGGATTTTGGATGCATGAGAAGTATTCCCTCTCGATACAAGGTTTAGGCTAGCAAGGTTATTTGAAGCAAACTCAAGGATGAACCGGTGCAGCAAAACTCACATAAAAGACATATTGTAAACATTATAAGACTCTACACCGTCTTCCTTGTTGTTCAAAAACTCAATACTAGAATTATCTAGACCTTAGAGAGACCAAATATGCAAATCAAATTTTAGCAAGCTCTATGTATTTCTTCATTAATGGGTGCAAAGTATATGATGCAAGAGCTTAAACATGAGCACAACAATTGCCAAGTATCACATTATCCAAGACATTTTAGAATTACTACATGTAGCATTTTCCAATTCCAACCATATAACAATTTAACGAAGAAGAAACTTCGCCATGAATATTATGAGTAAAGCCTAAGGACATATTTGTCCATATGCAACAGCGGAGCGTGTCTCTCTCCCACAAAGTGAATGCTAGGATCCATTTTATTCAAACAAAAACAAAAACAAAAACAAACCGACGCTCCAAGTAAAGAACACAAGATGTGACTGAATAAAAATATAGTTTCAGGGGAGGAACCTGATGATGTTGTCGATGAAGAAGGGGATGCCTTGGGCATCCCCAAGCTTAGACGCTTGAGTCTTCTTAAAATATGCAGGGATGAACCACGGGGGCATCCCCAAGCTTAGAGCTTTCACTCCTCTTGATCATAGTATATCATACTCCTCTCTTGATCCTTGAAAACTTCCTTCACACCAAACTTCAAGCAAACTCATTAGAGGGTTAGTGCACAATAAAAGTTTACATGTTCAGAGGTGGCACAATCATTCTTTACACTTCTGGACATTGCATAAAGCTACTGGACATTAATGGATCAAAGAAATTCATCCAACATAGCAAAAGAGGCAATGCGAAATAAAAGGCAGAATCTGTCAAAACAGAACAGTCCGTAAAGACGAATTTTAAAATGGCACCAGACTTGCTCAAATGGAAAAACTCAAAACTAATGAAAGTTGCGTACATATCTGAGGATCACGCTCGTAAATTGGCAGATTTTTTCGAATTTTCTACAGAGACTTGTGCCAGAATTCGTGACAGACAGCAATGCTGTTTCTGCGCAGCGATCCCAAATATAACATCAACTTTAACATAGAAACTTTACTTGGCACAAAAACATGATAAGGAGAGGTTGCTACAGTAGTAAACAACTTCCAAGACTCAAATATAAAACAAAGTACTGTAGTAAAAACATGGGTTGTCTCCCATAAGCGCTTTTCTTTAACGCCTTTCAGCTAGGCGCAGAAAGTGCAAATCAAGTAACATCAAGAGTAGAAGCATCAACAGCGGGGTTTGGAGTTTTCTCAACCAAGCATAGTATATTGGATACATAAGTTTCAGCGTCTCCCTTTTCATTAGTCTTGGGCTTGCTATTCTCATCGAACAAATTTTCAGGAACAAGCCAAGCATAGTTATTTTCTAGTGCATCATTCATAGCTAGGAGTTTACATGGTATTGGTGCTTTGATCTCCCCACCATCATTAATATTATTAGTGTACCTTATTCTATCCATGTCCATTTTTTCAAGGAGACCAACAAAATTAGTATGAGAACCTAGCATATTAAATTTAGCAAAGACCTTTCTAGCCTCTCTTGCTAGACCACCAAATTCTCTAAGAAGAGTTTCTAAAACAAAATCTTTCTTTTCCCCTTCTTCCATATCACCGAGTGTAAGAAACATGTGTTGGATTATAGGATTGAGATTAACAAATTTAGTTTCCAACATACGAACTAAAGCAGCAGCAGCAATTTCATAGGTAGGTGCAAGTTCTACCAAGTGTCTATCTTCAAAATCTTCAGTAATACTAACATGATTGAAAAATTCTTCTATATTATTTCTCCCAACTATAGACCCACGTCCTACCGGTATGTCTTTTGTGGTAAAATTAAAAGGAAACATGATGCAATAAGCAAAAAGTAAACTAGGCAAACAAAGTAAAGACGAGTAACTAATTTTTTTGTGTTTTTGATATAGAGAACAAGACAGTAAATAAAGTAAAACTAGCAACTAATTTTTTTGTGTTTTGTTTAGGTGCAGCAAACAAAGTAGTAAATAAAATAAAGCAAGACAAAAACAAAGTAAAGAGATTGAGAAGTGGAGACTCCCCTTGCAGCGTGTCTTGATCTCCCCGGCAACGGCGCCAGAAAACAGGCTTGATGCGCGTAGATGTACACGTCCGTTGGGAACCCCAAGAGGAAGGTATGATGCGCACAGTGGCAAGTTTTCCCTCAGAAAGAAACCAAGGTTTAATCGAACCAGGAGGAGCCAAGAAGCACGTTGAAGGTTGATGGTGGCGAAATGTGATGCGGCGCAACACCAGGGATTCCGGCGCCAACGTGGAACCTGCACAACACAACCAAAGTACTTTGCCCCAACGAAACAGTGAGGTTGTCAATCTCACCGGCTTGCTGTAACAAAAGATTAACCGTATTGTGTGGAAGATGATTGTTTGCAAGAAAACAGTAAAACAAGTATTGCAGTAGATTGTATGCGATGTAAAGAATAGGACCGGGGTCCACAGTTCACTAGAGGTGTCTCTCCCATAAGATAAAAGCATGTTGGGTGAACAAATTACAGTCGGGCAATTGACAAATAGAAAGGGCATAACAATGCATATACATGATATGATAAATATAGTGAGATTTAATCAGGGCATTACGACAAAGTACATAGACCGCCATCCAACTGCATCTATGCCTAAAAAGTCCACCTTCAGGTTATCATCCGAACCCCTTTCAGTATTAAGTTGCAAAGCAACAGACAATTGCATTAAGTATGGTGCGTAATGTAATCGACAACTACATCCTTAGACATAGAATCAATGTTTTATCCCTAGTGGCAACAGCACAACACAACCTTAGAACTTTCTGTCACTGTCCCAGGTATCAATGAAGGCATGAACCCACTATCGAGCATAAATACTCCCTCTTGGAGTTAAGAGTAAAAACTTGGCCAGAGCCTCTACTAATAACGGAGAGCATGCAAGATCATAAACAACACATAAGTAATAGATTGATAATCACCATAACATAGTATTCTCTATCCATCGGATCCCGACAAACACAACATATAGTATTACAGATAGATGATCTTGATCATGTTAGGCAGCTCACAAGATCCAACAATGAAGCACATGAGGAGAAGACGACCATCTAGCTACTGCTATGGACCCATAGTCCAGGGGTGAACTACTCACTCATCACTCCGGAGGTGATCATGGCGATGAAGAGTCCTCCGGGAGATGAATCCCCTCTCCGGCAGGGTGCCGGAGGCGATCTCCTGAATCCCCCGAGATGGGATTCGCGGCGGCGTCTCAGTAAGGTTTTCCGTATCGTGGCTCTCGGTACTGGGGGTTTCGCGACGGAGGCTTTAAGTAGGCGGAAGGGCAAGTCAAGGGCGGCACGAGGGCCCCACACCAGGGCGGCGCGGGCCCGGCCCTGGCCGCGGGCCCTGGCGTGGCGGCGCCTCGTCGCCCCACTTCGTTATCCTTTCGGTCTTCTGGAAGCTTCGTGCAAAAATAGGACCCTGGGCGTTGATTTCGTCCAATTCCGAGAATATTTCCTTACTAGGATTTCTGAAACCAAAACAGCAGAAAACAGCAACTGACTCTTCGGCATCTTGTTAATAGGTTAGTTCCAGAAAATGCGTAAATACGACATATAATGTGCATAAAACATGTAGATATCATCAATAATGTAGCATGGAACATAAGAAATTATCGATACGTTGGAGACGTATCAGCACCGACCTGCCAACAGCGTCCTCATCGTTTCAAAGGGGCAGGGGATCAAAAGAAAAAGGCAAATAGCCAGAAATTAGGGGTAAAAAATAACTCCAAGAAAGGAAACTTTTATTGTTCGTAGAGGATGACATGCGGGACCCATGAGCCAGCAGCTTACTCAACGTTTCAAAGGCGGCATGAGATCGAAAGAAAAAGGCAAGTGACCAAATATCAGGAGCCAAAAATAATCCAAGATTTATTGTACATAGAGGATGACATGTGGGTCCCATTTTGCAGCAGCGGTCTCAATGTTTGAAATGCGGCTTGAGATCAAAAGAAAAAGAAAGTAGCTAGTAATTAGGGGGTCAAAAAAATCCAAGAAAAGAAAGTTGATGTACAAAGAGGATGACATGCGGGTCCCTTGAGCCAACAGCTTACTCAACGTTTCAAAGGGGGCAGGGGATCAAAAGAAAAAGGCAAGCCAAAAATCAGAGGGTGAAAAAAATCCAACAAAGGAAACTTTTATAGCACATAGAGGATGACATGCGGGTCCCATGAGCCAGCAGGTTCCTCAACGTTTCAAACGTGGCATGAGATCGAAAGAAAAAGGCAAGTGACCAAATATCAGGAGCCAAAAATAATCCAAGATTTATTGTACATAGAGGATGACATGTGGGTCCCATTTTGCAGCAGCGGTCTCAATGTTTGAAATGCGGCTTGAGATCAAAAGAAAAAGAAAGTAGCTAGTAATTAGGGGGTCAAAAAAATCCAAGAAAAGAAAGTTGATGGACATAGAGGATGACATGCGGGTCCCTTGAGCCAAGCTTACTCAACGTTTCAAAGGGGGCAGGGGATCAAAAGAAAAAGGCAAGCCAAAAATCAGAGGGTGAAAAAAAATCCAACAAAGGAAACTTTTATAGCACATAGAGGATGACATGCGGGTCCCATGAGCCAGCAGGTTCCTCAACGTTTCAAACGTGGCATGAGATCGAAAGAAAAAGGCAAGTGACCAAATATCAGGAGCCAAAAATAATTCAAGAAAAGAAACATGATTTACATAGAGGATGACATGCGGGTCCCATTTAGCAGCAGCGGTATCACCGTTTGAGAGGCGGCAGGGGATCGAAAGAAAAAGGCAAGTGACCAAATATGAGGTGCCAAAAATAATCCAAGAAAAGAAAGTTTTATAGTACATAGAGGATGACATGCGGGTCCCATTTAGCAGCAGCGGTATCACCGTTTGAGAGGCGGCAGGGGATCGAAAGAAAAAGGCAAGTGACCAAATATGAGGTGCCAAAAAAATCCAAGAAAAGAAAGTTTTATAGTACATAGAGGATGACATGCGGGTCCCATTTAGCAGCAGCGGTATCACCGTTTGAGAGGCGGCAGGGGATCGAAAGAAAAAGGCAAGTGACCAAATATGAGGTGCCAAAAATAACTCCAAGAAAAGAAAGTTGATAGCTCATAGAGGATGACATGTGGGTCCCATTTAGCTGCAGCGGTCTCAACGTTTCCAGGCGGCACGGGATCAAAAGAAAAAGGAAGTAGCCAGAAATCAGGGGGTCAAAAAAATCCAAGAAAAGAAAGAATTTTGGTTCATAGAGGATGACATGCGGGACCCATGATCCTGCATCGTAAACGGCTCGATCGGAGAGCGTTGAACGAGATGGCGCGATCGAGAAAAAAACAATGCTAGAGAGGCTGCCATCTGGGCCCTACATCCCTCGGCGGTGCGGATTTGCGTTGACTCGGCCGGCGAACCCGAGAATTCGTGATGCACCACGTCCCGGGCCACCATACGCGACGTTTTGGCCGCTTTCGTCGGGCTAGGTGGCCTCAAAAACGAGAAAAAAAAGTTTTGACATGCACCACGGAGGGACCAAAATCGTCGGCCATGGTGCACCAGCAACCACGGCGCAACATCAACCGTCGGCCAAGTACTACATGATGCACACACCGTCACCTTTACATCATGAAGGAGGAATAGACTACTTTAATAACATCACTAGAGTAGCACATAGATTAATAGTGATACAAAGCTCATCATATGGATCTCAATCATGTAAGGCAGCTCATGAGATCATTGTATTGAGGTACATGAGAGAGAGATTAACCACATAGCTACCGGTAGAGCCCTCAGCCTCGAGGGAGAACTACTCCCTCCTCATCATGGGAGACAGCAACGGCGATGAAGATGGCGGTGGTGTCGATGGAGATGGATTCCGGGGGCAATTCCCCGTCCCGGCGGCGTGCCGGAACAGAGACTTCTGTCCCCGAACTTGACTTCACGATGGCGGCGGCTGCGTAACTTTTCTCGTCCCGTGGCTTATGTTTTTAGGGTTTTCGAAGTGGAGAGAATATATAGGCGGAAGGGCAGCCTCGGAGGGGACACGGGGGCCCCACACCATAGGCCGGCGCGGGCCCCTTGCTGGCCACGCCGCCCTATGGGGTCCCCACCTCGTGGCCCCACTTCGTCTCCTCTTCGGTCTTCTGGAAGCTCCGTGGAAAAATAAGACCGTGGGCTTTTGTTTCGTCCAATTCCGAGAATATTTCCTGTGTAGGATTTCTGAAACCAAAAACAACAGAAAACAGGAACTGGCGCTTCGGCATCTTGTTAATAGGTTAGTGCCGGAAAATGCATAAAAATGATATAAAGTGTGAACAAAACATGTAGGTATTGTCATAAAACTAGCATGGAACATAAGAAATTATAGATACGTTGGAGACGTATCAGCGGTACACGAGGTACCCAGGTTCACGTCCCCGCGGTGGAGGATCGCTACGTCCTGCTAGCAATCCACTATATGAATATATGTGTACAGGGGGCCGCCATAGGCGGAGTAGTTGTATCTAGTCTAGTTCTAGTTTGCGGGTTGCGATGTCTAGGCGTGTCGCCTCTATGATTTATGTTTCTGATTGTGTGTCCCTAAGGGGTGCCCCTGCCTGGCTTTATATATCAGCCAAGCTAGGGTTTACAAGAGTCCTAGTAGGATTCATATTGGAGTCTTCTTTCCTTGTAGTCCAAGTTGAGGCGCGCGCAGGTCCAGCTTGTCGAGTCCTTGTGCTGGTCCATCTTCTTAGTCTGCATCGGGTATGGCAATGTCTAGTACCCGAAGGGTTATGCCCAC
Organism: Lolium multiflorum; assembly: GCA_030979885.1. Classification (NCBI taxonomy): domain Eukaryota; kingdom Viridiplantae; phylum Streptophyta; class Magnoliopsida; order Poales; family Poaceae; genus Lolium; species Lolium multiflorum. The sequence continues at coordinate 184,031,620 of CM061749.1, read as the reverse complement.
ATCAATTAAGATTTAACCCCCTTAACTATTCAGATATCCTGAAAAAAAATCGGTGATGTCCAATATTTTCTCCGGCGTTTCGTATCCTCTCAAAACGCGTCGATGAACCTTAAGTGTGTCACCCTAAGTTTCATGAATAATATGGACATGATCAAGACACTCTTCGATCAATAATCATCAGCGGGATCTGGAGATCCGTAATGACTCCCACTTATTCAACGATGAATCAAGTGATTGCGTGAACTATAAACGTCGTAACCAAATTCCTTTTGTCTCGCGATATTTTACTTGTACAGGATACGATCACCGATCTTAACCATTACTAGTTCGATCTCGTTACTGACAAGTACTCTTTACTCGCTCTGTGATATGACATCATCATGAGCCAGTCACGTGCTTGCAAGTGATGTCGATGTAATGTCACCTAGAGGGCCCAGAGTATATATCCCTGTCATCTGGATGAACAAATCCCACTCTTGATCAACGAGCATCAACTAGTACTTTCCAAGTACCCCAACAACGCCTTTATAGTCACCCTGTTACGTGTGACGTTTGATGGAATCAAAGCACCCTTCCGGTATCAGTGATTGACATGATCTCATGGTCTAAGGATTAGAGCTACATCGTATGTGTTTCATATAGCAATGTAAACTTAATGACTTGATTGTATCGCTATTTTCGAGGGTGCTCCTCGGCAATGCCCTCCGATAGGGGCTTAGGGTTGATGGAATCCTGCAAGCTGACACGAGACATCGGTTCACAGACAAACGGGGGGAGCGATTTACCCAGGTTCGGGGCCCTCGATGAGGTAAAACCCTTACGTCCTGCTTGTCTGTTCTTGATTATGATGATAATAGGTTACAATGGGGTGCCGAATAGTTCGGCTGAGATCTCGTCGAGATGCTAAGCTTACGATGACCTAGCTCTAGGCTTTTGGTGGCTAAGATTGCTAAGATTGATTGTGTGTCCCTCGGCAGCCCCTCTCCTGGCCTTTATATAGGAGGCCAGGTCTCAAGAGGTCTAACCGAGTACGACTAGGTTTACAGTAGTTTTAGATCTAATCTTTCCTTGTTCGGCTGCTTCTTCGTCTTGCTTGCCAAGGAATCTTCTGGTGCACCGTCCGGATGGGCCGCTCGCCTCCAAGTGCCTTCATGGGCCTCCAGCCAGGAAATATAGGATAGGGCAACATCGGTTATTCGAAGGGTAGTGCCCACGTCAGTAGCCCCCGAGTGTCTAGCCGAAGATAGTTCGGGTAGAGACTAAAGCATGACTTCTTCTAATGTCCTTTTTTCTTGATTGCCTTTATTCTTCTTCTGTCGGGTGCGCGTCAGCGCTCCCGATGGGAGTAGCCCCCGAGTCTAGGTACGGATGCTTGCAATCCGTGCGTAGACTCAAGTTGTACCACTCGAATATTGTTTGCTCTGCCGATGGTTTTCTGCAAGTCTTCATAAGTCATCCGATACATTTCCTCATGCAAGGGATAATGAATAACGCGCCCAACTTTTGTTGGTTAACTGCCGATGGCAAAACAACGTTACCCTACACAGAATCAAGTCCCCGGGCATGATCATGGAGTGCAAAAAACTTTTATCGGGTGCACAGCTAGTGCTCCCGATGGGAGTAGCCCCCGAGCCTGGACACGAATGCTTTACGTTCGGGTGCAGGCTTAAGTCGAACATTCCATTCTCCTCTCCAAATATATCTTCGAGTCCTCATCCTTTCGCGCAAGTCTTTTTATCGGGTGCGCGCCAGTGCTCCCGATGGGAGTAGCCCCCGGAGTCTGGATACGAATGCTTTATGTTCGGGTGCAGACTTAAGCCTGAATATCCGAAGATTATTTATTTTCCTTCGATTGATCTCGATTCCCTTCATGATGACATTGATGACGTGTTGTTGTTGTGGTGTGATTGACAAGACTTGACCTGACGGGCCCACCCTAGCTCTGCGCAGGAAGTTTTTAGGGAGTGACGGCACGCGCACGCGCAGGCGTCTCCCGATTTTCGCGTCGTGGGTTTAATGGGCCGCCGGTTCCATTTTCCTCTTTACCGCCACGTGTACAGCCGATCGACCTGCTTCCCACGATGCTTGTGAAGTTATGGCCACGATCTCGTCTCATTTCTACGGCATAAATAGTGAGTTTTTCGCTTTTTACGCCTTTCACTGCTCATCTTCTTCACCTGCCTCTTCCTGCTCTCTCTGCACTTTCTTCAAGAACTTCTGGCGCCATGGGCAAAAAGAAGAGCGCCCGGCACCTCGGACGCGGCCAAAGTCAGCCGTGGCGGAGCGCCTCCGCCATCTCCGGCCGCGATATCAACAAGGCTGCAACCTCGAGCTTCATCTCCGCGTGCGAGGAGGACATTCGTCTTCCGGTGCGGTCACTCCCAAAGCCCCCAAAGGGCTTCAACTGTCATGTTCGTTTCTTTTCTTTTCCGCGGTCTTTCTCTTCCAGCCCACGAATTCCTTGATCTCTCCTTTTCTTCTATGGGATCCAGCTCGCGGTGACCCCAAACTCCATCCTCCATCTCTCCATTTTCATCACGGTTTGTGAGGCCTTCCTTGGCATTGACCCCCATGGGGTCTTTGGAGGAAGATCTTCTATGTGAAGCGTCACAACGACAGCAATGCCCCCCCGTCGTAGGTGGCGTTGGCTTCGTTGTCGGAAGGATGTCGATTACCTCGATTACCCGATGAAGAATCGGTTCAAGGGTGGCGCAACAAGTGGTTCTATCTGCGAGACCCTGCGGTTCGGGCGCTCAAATCTTCCCCCTTTGAAGACAAACTGGTGGCTAAGCGAAGAAGTCCTGGCAAAATGCCCTTTCTCCCGAAGAAAGGGTGATAGCCGATAAATTGTTTGACCAAGTTTTGCCCTGAAGAACACGGGGGCTTGACGATGTGCGGCACTGAGGTAGTCTCAGTGTTCCTACAACGCCGAGTGCAACCAACGATGTCTCGCCCCCACCAGCTGTGGCTTTACGAGGTAAAGATGATGAATCCGGTCGGCTCTGCCGACCTTTCGGAAGACCTTCGGAAAAAGTTCGTCGCACGACATGCCTTAGTGCAAAGGACAATATTGTCCTGGTGTCGGCTCGTCCCCTTCGATTCCCAACATCTTCCAGGCCCGGGTACACCTCATTGTTTCTCACTTGCATCCGATACTCCATTTTTGTTGTGCTTTTACAAACTTTCCTCGACAGGTCCTTCGTTGCTCAATGCTATCCTCCTATACTCGAGAGTGGTGTGGAACCGGAGGATGACAACGACAACTCCCGAGAGACCGAGGGCGTGCAGCATCCCCTTGAAGACAGCGATGTCAGGAGGGAAGAAGCTACGGAGGATGATGCCTTCCTCGGGAAGCCGACGCGACGGATACATGAAGAGTTTATTACCACGGCCGAATCTAGTCCTAGCGGACAATATAATGTAGCCGCCCCGGCTGCTCCCTCCTCCCACGGGGCAGCCTCGACGCAGCTTTTCGCTCTTGAAACACCTGGACCTTGTAAGCGTTTAACTTTCATAACTTATTCTTTAAACCATTTGTTGTCTTCTGTAGTTCGAGACGAGCATGAAGTTCCTCTTGCAAAGAGGCCAAATCAACCCTTGGGAAAAGCAGCAGTCCAGAGCAGAAGCCTTCTCTGCCAAATCAACGCCGCCCTCCCGAATGATTTGTGGAAAGATTCTGTGTCATGGGTTTTCTTTGGAAGTGCTCCGCCTCATACTTTGCACGATCATGTAAGTGTTTTTGTATCGCCTTGATTTCTTTCTTACTTCTCATCCAACTAATACTTCTCGTTTTCTCTTTACTCGATTATGCACCACGATCGATGCGTGGTAGATTTATTGAACGTTTACTCGGTGGAAGCGACAACGCTTGACTTGAAGAGCGCAAGTCTTGGTGATCGTGTTGGAAGCTAACGGGCTTGCCTCCGATGCCAAGAAGGAAACGCCTTCTGAAGGAAGAGGTGTCGAGGTTAAAAGCAGAGATGAAGGATGAGCAGGACGCCGAGCGCGCGCGACGGTGCGATCGATAAGAAAGAGGGCATCCTCAGTGAATCCATTAAGGATTTATTAGGTAAAATCCATGGTACATTGTTTCTTTCTTGATGTCTCTATTCTTGATTACGATCTATCTTTCCTTCGTAGGTCGCCGACATAAACTGTCACTCGACGTCATCAGCTTCGAGAGGACTCTACAGCCGATGCTTTGTCACTTGCCGCCGAGTCTAATGTCCAAGTCCTTGGTCTTTTGAAAAAGACCAAAGGAGCGCTGTCGAGTTATACTCGATGATCTTCCCGAAGATGAAGCAGGACAAGACTCTCGATGAGATGGCGGCTTCTTTCCTCGTTGATCCTTCCGAGCCTGTGGAGGTACTGAAACGCCGCAACCGTTTATTTGGGGCGGTTCTCACTTTTCAATTGCTCATGGGCCATGGGATGGGGTCAGAATTGGAGAAGTTGCCCGCGGCATTGCCTTGATGATGACAACCGTTTAATTGACCTTGACCCTTTCAAGAGATCGGCAGTAACTTGTGCCAATCAACACGGAAGCTGGTAGATGAAGCACAAGCCAAGCCTATTCCCGAGTCCGCCCTGGTTCATCATCAGCGAATCTTGAACTTTTTATTTGTCTTGTTGTAAATAAGATCAGCCGTAACTTTGACGTAGTCCGATTTTATTTCACTTTGTTGTCAATTTGAACATCCTTTTGAATATATCATATATGCCCGGTGCTCCCGATGGGAGTTTTCATTTAATGCTAGTCTGAACTAGGGGTGCATGCAGATTCCTTCGTCTTATTCTCGTGCGAGCTTTTTCCAAACCCTTCGAGTAATGATGAATCAAGCCTCGTTCGCCGCTTGCGTGATCAGGTGTCTAGTTTAGACAGAGATATCACTTCTCTTCGTGCGATGGCGGCCTTGGTGAAGAAAAAGGGGAAATAGCGACGCTATCGAACGATACGCTCTCGATGGCCTCCGTGTTGCTACCGAAAGTTTGGGCTGTAAGTATTAGCTCGTCTTATGATTTTTCTGACATGAACGCTCCTTTAACTGACATTCGTTCCTTTTCAGTTGTAGTCTCAGATGCAAGCGAGAGAACAAAAGATCCATGAAGAAGTTGAGGCGATGACAGACGTTGCACATCCGAAGCATGATTTATGGCTGCATCGTCCGAAGGCTGTCGTCATGGCGAAGTTTAAGTACCGGGTGGGGAAGACACATTATTATTTTGACAAGTTCCACGCTCATCTTACGATGGCTTGAAATACTTTATTCCCTCTAGACCAAGCACCCGAAACTTTATCTGCTTGTTCACCCGATTCAAATCTCCGAAAGGATTCGACAATTGTGCGAAAAGAACTCCTGGCTGGTCTTGAGCTTGCTTTGCCGATGTTGGCGTGCCATCCGTCTTTAGACTTGGGAGCCGTAGCAAACAGCGAGAGGGATTTAGGCCAATACTATGATATTGCTAGAGGTCCTGCCCACACCATTGTTTCTCGAATGAGTCATGCCTTGAGAAGGATTTGAAGGCCCACTGGGATCGGGTAGCCCGATCATGAATGTAATAGCCTTATACCTGCATAAGATAGTTTTGTACAAATTTGCGTACGTTGCACGCTATGTTAGTTTGATTGATATTTTATTGTCAAGGGCGGCTAAGTGATCAGTTCAACCAGCTCTCCCGACGACTTCGTTGAATTATGCAATGTTATTGCGAAGCCTTTATGTAAGTTTTATAAGAGCGAGACCCATCGACTTAGTCGAGGGAATTAGACGCTTGGCTTCGTCACGCGGTGCACCGGTTTGAGCCTTATTTTGTGATAATGTAACCATCGACTGCAGCACTCGCGTATTTTCTCGAGGCTTGGATTGGTTGTTTTGATTTTTGTGTGTCACTAATCTTAGCTCCCGTTGAGAGTATTTAATTAATGACACTCGTGTTTTCTAGGCCAGCGCTCCCGATGGGAGTAAGAGCCGAAGGTATGGGCCGCAGTCGACCTGTTCGGGTGGTAGGGCCTAAATTGAAGAAAAAATGTAGAAAACCTGATTAAAACTTTATTCATAACATAAAGCAGCTTTAAAGGCTATTGAATAATAAAAAAGACCACGCCCTAAGCATAGAACCGTCGCAGATGTACAATGTTCCACGGGTTCCCAACATCTTTTCCCGAAGTTGGGTTTTTGAGCCTATATGCTCCTCCTGGTATCACTTCAGTGACGATGTAAGGTCCTTCCCATGGAGACTCGAGTTTCGAGGGTCTCTTTTGCTTCAGCCGAAGTACCATATCTCCAACGCTGAAGCATCGATTGCGTATTCGTCGGCTGTGGTAGTTCCTCAGGTCTGCGGTATACCGTGGTTCTGGCTAAAGCAATGTCTCGAGCTTCATCGAGGAGGTCTACGGCGTCCTCCAGTGCGATGTTGGAAGAAGATTCGTGTGTATGCTCGTCACTCGAGGGGCTTCGAATCGAACGTCGGCTACAGGAAGCTTCGGCTCCATGTACCAGAAAGAATGGGGTGTGCTGAGTCGACCTGTTAGGTGTGGTACGCAAGCTCCAAAGTACCGAAGGTAATGATACGTCTCCAACGTATCGATAATTTATTATGTTCCATGCTACTTTATTGATGATACCTACATGTTTTATGCACATTATATGTCATATTTATGCATTTTCTGGAACTAACCTATTAACAAGATGCCGAAGCCGTTGTTGTTTTACTGCTGTTTGGTTTCAGAAATCCTATAAGGAAATATTCTCGGAATTGGACGAAATCTTCGCCCAGGGTCCTATTTTTGCACGAAGCTTCCAGAAGACCGAAGAGTACACAGTGGGGCCACGAGGGCGAGACCATAAGGCGGCGCGGCACGGGCCCTGGCCGCGCCCGGCCTGGTGTGGGGCCCTGTGCCCCCTCTGACCTACCCTTTCGCCTACTTAAAGCCTCCGTCGCGGCCCCCGTACCGAGAGCCACGATACGGAAAACCTTCCCGAGACGCCGCCGCCGCCAATCCCATCTCGGGATTCGGGAGATCGCCTCCGGCACCCTGCTGGGAGAGGATTCATCCCGGAGGACTCTACACCGCCATGGTCGCCTCCGGAGTGATGAGTGAGTAGTTCACCCCTGGACCATGGGTCCATAGCAGTAGCTAGATGGTCGTCTTCTCCTTGTTGTGCTTCATTGTTGGATCTTGTGAGCTGCCTAACATGATCAAGATCATCTATATGTAATTCTATATGTTGTGTTTGTCGGGATCCGATGGATAGAGAGTACTATGATTATGGTGATTATCAATCTATTGTTTATGTGTTGTTTATGATCTTGCATGCTCTCCGTTATTAGTAGGCTCTGGCCAAGTTTTTACTCTTAACTCCAAGAGGGAGTATTTATGCTCGATAGTGGGTTCATGCCTTCATTGACACATGGGACAGTGACAGAAAGTTCTAAGGTTGTGATGTGTTGTTGCCACTAGGGATAAAACATTGATTCTATGTCTAAGGATGTAGTTGTCGATTATTACGCACCATACTTAATGCAATTGTCTGTTGCTTAGCAACTTAATACTGAATGGGGTTCGGATGATAACCTGAAGGTGGACTTTTTAGGCATAGATGCAGTTGGATGGCGGTCTATGTACTTTGTCGTAATGCCCAATTAAATCTCACTATATTTATCATATCATGTATATGCATTGTTATGCCTTTCTCTATTTGTCAATTGCCCGACTGTAATTTGTTCACCCAACATGCTTTATCTTATGGGAGAGACCTCTAGTGAACTGTGGACCCCGGTCCTATTCTTTACATAGCATACAATCTACTGCAATTGTGTTTTACTATTTTCTTGCAAACAATCATCTTCCACTCGATACGCTTAATCCTTTGTTACGGCAAGCCGGTGAGATTGACAACCTCACTGTTTCGTTGGGACAAAGTACTTGGGTTGTGTTGTGCAGGTTCCACGTTGGCGCCGGAATCCCTGGTGTTGCGCCGCATCACATTTCGCGACCATCAACCTTCAACGTGCTTCTTGGCTCCTACTGGTTCGATTAAACCTTGGTTTCTTTCTGAGGGAAAACTTGCTACTGTGCGCATCTGTTATCACCAGAATTTGACCGAGTCAGAGGTGGGCCGCGATCAAGATGGACGTGAAGATTGTACATGGAAGAAATACGTGAATCGGCCTTTTATACCAAGTTGGGCTAAACTGCCCATGTATCTGTAACATATTAGATCGCATCTTAGTTTAGAAGTTAGAGTTTTGCCCGTGCACGGTTTGGTGCACGCCCGCATTAGAAAGTCCTCTGGACTATAAATATGTATCTAGGGTTTATGGAATAAACAACAACCAACGTTCAACACAAACCAATCTCGGCGCATCGCCAACCTATTCTCCACCTTCTCCGGTAAGCACCATGCTGCCTAGATCGCATCTTGCGATCTAGGCAGCACGAGCCTGCCTACGTTGTTCATGCGTTGCTCGTACTGAAGCCTTTTTGATGGCGAGCAAAGTAGTTATCATGTAGATGTGTTAGGGTTAGCATTGTTCTTAGTATCATATGTTGTCGTAGTGCAACCTTGCGCATCTAGCCGTCCTTGTACCTCATCATGGGTGCAGGGGCGGCACCCCGCTTGATTTTATTTAGTAGATCCGTTACGATTGCTCCTTGATTCATCAAGGATTAGTTTACTATCTGCAATAGTTAGGCCTTACAAAGGGTTGGAGGATCCCAACCCGTAGGGTGTAGTTTGCTGATCATCCAAACCTTGTTCCGAGGATCAACCTAGTGTTGGTTTTTAGGCCTTGTCTGGAGGTACCTTTACGATCCGTGCGTGGGGGCGCGAGGCCCTTCGTGAGTAGGATGATCCGATTATGCGGTGAAAACCCCAAATCGAAGGTGGATCTCATATGCTTTATCTTGATGATAGGACCACCATATATTCGGCCACCTTGCGAATCATGGGTGGATCGGCTCCATAAGCCGATTCATTGGGATAAGAAGAGAGCCGATCGAGGCTCGTATTTAACGTGTACGTGTGTGCCACCACGGGTAATAAAGCGAGGAATCATCCACACCTTCTGATGGGTATAGGTAGATATGTGGCACGCCCTTGCAATTTGCAAAGCGCGACCAGGAGGCTTTGCGGGCCGTCGCTATGAGCAAAATCCAGCCGCAGCCCTAGTTGTTCCCGGCTCTACGGTGTTGACCAGTCACTGCCCGCCGGTGGGTTTCTGACGCAAACACATTCTGGCACGCCCGGTGGGACAATCCTCAACATCAACCACATCGCCGTCTACATCGGAGATGGCGGAAGAAACTCCGGTCACCTACGAGGAGCTCAATGGCGAGCTCAAGAAGAAGTATGACGAGGTCAAAGCCTTCCTCGAAGCCGACCTCATCGGCTCTTTCCACAGGACCCGCTCCCATGGCATCAGATGGAAGGGGTTACGGCGCGCTTGATGGAGTGGACCTATCCACCCCGTCAGAAGAACGCACCAGGTCGCTGCGTCAGGAGATCAACTTCATGGTGGCTCATTCCCTGCACCGCCATTCTGAGAGCCTGGTGAATACGTTGGAGCGCGTCGCTCTGCGCGTGATCCAGGAGATCATGAGCCATCAGTACTCTCCGTCAGGACCAGCCCTAGGGACTCACCAAGGGGAGTTGCTACTCCAGTCCCGTCCACCGCTGCCGTTCGCGTTGGCGGCAGGCGCCGAACTCATGAAGCCTATGTCGTCTACAAGATTGGTGGTGACCCCAGTGACTACCAATTCCTACATGCACCCAAGGAGATCCCGCACGGATACGCATGTGCATACGTGCCCATTGCGGCTGCAGGCACTCTCGAACCGAGGTTGCCGCAGCGGGGACTTCTGGAACAACAGGAGGAACGTCGGAGGCAGACCCCGAGAAGCAGACGTGGCTAGCTAAATACGCTACCCCGACAAAACTCCAGAGCCCAGCTCCTGCAGTTGGCTCAGAACCAAAAACAGGCATGGCTGGTTAAGTACGCCACCCCCGAATCTTCAAGGTTCGGCACCTTCGGCCATCACCGCGGATCAGATTTGTACGATTCTGAAAGATCAGTTCGGCATGATGCCGAAAAGGAAGGCGATCGGCTATACCAAGCCGTACCCCAACGAGTACGAATTGATCCCGCTACCACCCAAGTATCGGCTCCGGACTTCACAAAGTTCGACGGATCAGATAGTTTGACTCCATCGAGCATGTGGCCAGATGTTAGCCAGCTGGGCATGATCTCATCGTCGGAGAGCTGCGTGTCAGGTACTTCTCTGAGTCCCTCACAGGATCGGCTTTCGGTTGTACACATCGCTGCAGAACTCGTCCAGAACTTAGAAGATTGGAAGAGCGGTTCCCATATCTGCTCGGAAGCCAAAGTGGCATTGCGATTTGGCACAAGTCGCTGAGCGCGAACGTGTGGAATACATCCGGCGCTTCGGGTGACCAGGAGCCGATGCTATTCGGTTCACGTAAGCGAAAAAGAAGCAGTCGAGTTGGCGGTGGTGGGTCCTCATCATCGATCAGGGCGTGGCCTCCCAAGCGGACACCTTCATTGCTTACCATGGTCACGACTGTCGGCGTATGAACGGCGCCACCCGAGATGTCTGCGGGACAAATTCAAGCGCGTGGTTACCATGGTTGACGCAGGCGAAGATGAAGGTGCTACGGGAGAACGAGAGGTCGCAGTGGCTGAGTGGACTCGAGCTGCAGGCCCTAACCTGCAAATGGGTAAAGCCACCGGGGCCTCCAAGAGGGTTCGACTTCGACGTGACGAAAACCGAGCAGATTTTCGATCTCTTACTCGCGGAGAAGCATATAAAGATACCCGAAGGCCACAAGGTTCCTACGGTGCAAGAGCTGAACGGAAAGCCATACTGCAAGTGGCATAACACGTTCACCCACACCACTAACGACTGCAGGGTGTGGCGTCAGCAGATCCAAATGGCAATAGAAAATGGGCGACTAATTTTTAACCAGTACGCCATGAAGGTCGACACACACCCCTTCCCCGCCGTCAACATGGTGGAGCTTACCCACCTTGGAGGGTGCCACAGATTTCTCAGCCAACATCAACATGGTAGAGCTTGGACACCCCTCTGAGAAGGGCGGGGATGAGGACTGCTACTCTCATGCAAGGACACAGAGGAGGCCGCTCCATGCGATCGGCTCCGTCAAGATGGCAAGCGCTACGTCACGGAGGGAGAAGTGAAGAACATAAGATATCAACGACCCCTCTCTGATCACCTCCTCAACAAGTATGTGAGTCGGTATGACCAACGCCGGCGACACGGCGACGATGATGAAAGAGATCGTCTGGCCAGAAACGACAGAAGGCATCGTCGGCATAATCACGATGAGGAGCGGCAGGAGCGCCACGCCAGGGAGCAAGACGACACGGGCAGGCATTGGGACTGCCCCTTCTTCAGACACTGTTGGGATTCAGGAATGAGCCGATTACCAACAATCGGCAACTGCCCAGAATGCAACCAGAAAAAGAAGGAGGCAGCCAACGTGTCTGTGTTCGAGCGCTTAGGGCCTCTCCCACCACAAAACAGACGTGCTGAGACCCCTCGGTTGGAAGATCTCGAGGATTCGGAAGACGAGGGGGAAGACGACGAAGACAGGTACCACCGTCCAAGGTGGTGCCCTGATGGTCTCAGCCATTCACAAAAGCGCAGGGTTCAGCGATTACGCGGTCTGGAGGAAGCCGAAAGGTTATACTTGCATACGCTGAGGAAGGCACGACCTGATCTGGCTGCGAAAGTCCAGGACCCTGGATGAGGAGGGACTGCCGCAAAGAAAAGAGTGGCGCCCCAAGCAAAGGAAAGCCGATGATGAAACATCGGCTGGCACAAACATGGTGCTCGTTCGTCCGGCGAAGTGTAGAGCTCCACGATTACACGATGCACCCGAGGTGGACAACAGCAAGCGCACCAACGTGATAAAATCGGAGATTGGGCTGGTTTTATCCACCGGCCTGACCGAGTAGAACAACATCAATAAGCAAACGTGGCGAGGCTGATCCTTGCGATCGGCCCTCAAAAAATTTATGAAGGGACATTACAAAACCTTCACCGAGCAAGCAACATGGAGGCCGATTCCAGCAATCGGCCAAAATTATCCTCACCATCTATTTTGCCTGGGATCAACGTTTGACCCAACAGGGACTACCTGAAGAGCCGATACCATCAATTCTCTTGACAGAATCGGCTCGGGGGGCACCTAGATGGATAAAACACGAGGATATGAGATAATACTATCAAGTATGGGGGCCGACACACAAATCGGCCTAAAAAATTCAAAAAATTGAGCACAGCCGATGCGGCGGGCATCAGGTGGATAAAGCCGATGCATGGCCATCGACTCAAGAGGAATGACTGTTACGATCAGAGGGTCAATGGAGCACGAAGGGGGATTTTAATGGAAGAACTCCTCAATGGAGTAATTTAAGGGCTCGGATCCTCTCTTCAAGAGCAGCCTGGACGTGCAGATCAGGTCAAGGATGGATTGCATTAGGAGCCGATCTGACTAGCAGGGCGCTAGGAGCGGACTGAAGAAACTCGGGGGGCAGCTCACCTTGAAGGCTCTCTGCTTTGGGAAGCCGATTTATGTGCAAATCGGCTGGCTCTGCATGATCAAGCCCAGGCTAATTCAGCTAAGTTACGCGTCCTCGTTTCTGTTTTTGCCTTGGCCAAGACTCGGGGGGCAGCAGGCCTGGTGGATATTTTGTTCTGCTCTGTTTAAAGAACCGATTGGGATGCCATCGGCTGATCCTTCATTACAAACCTTCGTCACAAATGATGAGTGCTGAAGAGGATTATTGGGTTTGGTTGGAAAAGTTCAAAGGTTTTGGAGATCCCACAGTATCTACCGGAAAGAGAATCATCAGTTGAAGGATGGAAGGGTAAAGGTCGAAGGACCGATGCGTTGCTATCGGCTCGTTACGCATTGGCAAAGGGGACGAATCGGCAAGATCAGTATGAGAGGGAATCGGCTAAGATAAGCTAAAAGGAATCGGCAAAATCAGATTGGGGAAAGTTCTTTATTGAGAGATTTCTTACATAGAAGAGCTGATTGCCCTCAAAAGGGAGTACTAAGGGGGTACATTGCCCCGTCTACTTCTACGGATCCTATGCTAAGGGCCCTATCTACGGGCCATTGCTGCCCTCGTCGTCGCCGTCATCGCCGCTGTCGGCGCTGCTCCCGGCCGGCTCGTCGTCGCTGCTCCAGCGGCCGCCGGCAGGACCTTCATTGTCCTCATCTTCCTCGTCGTCGTCGTCGTCGTCGCTGTCGAAGTCACTCAGATTCCCCGGCCAGGGCAATGGCGCTTGAGCGGCGGCTCGTCGAGGGACCTCCACCGGAGGGTGGCCCCATCCCGAGGAAGCGATCATCACCTCGCTTTCTTCCACCCTTCCCTTTCCAACAGAGCGGAGATGTATCTCCCCATCGATCGGGGACTTGTCGTCCTGGACCGGATGGAAATCATCGTTGGGCTGTTCCGCCGATGGCGCGAGTGTTGGCCGCGTGGACCTCCGCTGGGTTCCACTCCGGCGTCGGCTCGCGGGAAGAGGAGGACTCGATGGGAAAGCCCGATGAGGCGGAGGAAGAAGAGGACATGGTGGCGCAGGAGGGCTTTTGGAGTGCTAATGCGAAGGAGATGCAGGAATAAACTGTGCGGAGTGGTTAAATAAAAGGGGATATAGTGGAAGTTTAATGCCACAGCAGTTTCCGAGGAGGAAGTGGTGCCAAAACTGTCAAATCGTGCGGAGAAGTTGAGAAGGCAAGTTATCATGATGAAGGACTCTGCGACGGTTCTGCTCTGCCACGACATGACCCGACGAGAGAAAAGCATAATGATTTTGGAAATGTCATTTCCAAAACCAGGGGGCATGTGTTATCACCAGAATTTGACCAAGTCAGAGGTGGGCCGCGATCAAGATGGACGTAAAGATTGTACATGGAAGAAATACGTGAATCGGCCTTTTATACCAAGTTGGGCTAAACTGCCCATGTAACATATTAGATCGCATCTTAGTTTAGAGTTAAAAGATAGAGTTTAACCCGTTGCACGCCTCAATTAGAAAGTCTCTTGGACTATAAATATGTATCTAGGGTTTATGAAATAAACAGCAACCAACGTTCTTTAAACCAATCTCGCGCATCGTAACCCCTTCGTCTCGAGGTTTCTCAGGGTAGCACCATCTTCCCTAGATCGCATCTTGCCGATCTGGCGACTACAACCTGCCTACGTTGTTCATGCGTTGCTCGTGCGAAGCCTTTTTGATGGCGAGCAACGTAGTTATCATAGATGTGTTTAGGGTTAGCATTGTTCTTAGTATCATATGCTGTCGTAGTGCAACCCTTGCGCATCTAGCCGTCCCTGTACCTCATCATGGGTGCGGGGGCGGCACCCCGCTTGATCGTTATTTAGTAGATCTGATCCGTTACGATTGCTCCTTGATTCATCAAGGATTAGTTTAATATCTGCTGCAATAGTTAGGCCTTACAAAGGGTTGGAGGATCCAGCGGCACGTAGGGTGTAGTTTGCTGCCCCTAGACGGGATGTTCCGAGGATCAACCTGGTGTTGGTTTTTAGGCCTTGTCTAGGATTGGCTTACGATCACCGTGCGTGAGCGCGAGGCCCAATCGTGAGGTAGGATGATCCGATTATGCGGTGAAAACCCCAAATCGTCGTGGATCTCATATGCTTTATCTTGATCAAGCAGGACCACCAAGTATTCGTGCACCCCGTACGGATCATGGGTGGATCGGCTCCATGAGGCGGATTCACGCGAGTGCCCGAGCCGATCGGGCGCAGTGGTGCCGATGTGCGTGTGTGCCTGCCCGGTGGCGAGCTCATCACCTTCTACGACCGAGGTATAGGTCGGGTGTACATCACATTTGCATCGGCGCGCGGCCGGGGAGGCTTTGCGGGCCGTCGCTCGGAGGGCAGCCGCAGCCCTAGTTGTTCCCGGCTCTACGGTGTTGACCAGTCACTGCCCGCCGGTGGGTTTCTGACGTCAACAGCATCATACCTTCCTCTTGGGGTTCCCAACGAACGTGTGAGTTACACGCCATCAGGTAACTCCTCGACCCAAGCTCCTTCCGCGCCTGTAAGGCGTTTCTTGAGACAGTCCCCTATTAGACCGTTGATCCTTTCCACCTGACCGTTTGTTTGCGGGTGAGCCACTGATGCGAATTTCAGTTTTATTCCCCTGTCATCACAAAATTCTCGGAACTCTTTGGAGTCGAAGTTAGTTCCATTATCTGTGACGATACTGTGAGGCACGCCGAATCGACATGTTATTTCCTTGAAGAATTGGACTGCTGTTTTTGCTTTCTGGTTTCGTACTGGTACTGCCTCGATCCACTTTGTGAATTTATCGACTGCGACTAATAAGTACGTGTGTCCTCCAGGCGATGATCTCGGCAGTGGTCCAACTTGATCGAGTCCCCATTGGGCGAACGGCCACGCCAAGGGTATCGTCATTAGGTCTGTTGCAGGGGCGTGCGGTTTTGGGGAAAACAGGGGTCGCACTTCATGACCAGATCTCGAGCATCCGATGCCGCTGTTGGCCAGTAAAATCCCGCCCTAAAGGCTTTCGCCACAAGGGCCCTGCTTCCTGCGTGATGTCCGCAAGTTCCTTCGTGTATCTCGCGCAACAGTGCTCTTCCATCGTCAATGGCAATGCACCTTTGGAAGATACCAGAAATGCTACGCTTGTAGAGTTCACCGTTTACTATGGTGAAAGCTTTCGATCGCCTGACGATTCGTTTTGCTTCTCTTGGATCCGGCCGTGCAATTCTTGCTTAAGACAGATACGCTAGGAACGGCTTGGTCCATAGTCGAGGAGGAGAACTTGTTCGGCTGGGAGAGCTGGAGCTTCATCAGTAACTTGCTGTGGGTTTGCCTCTGCTTCTTCAGTCGATGGTTTTAAAGGTGTCGGCGCCTTCTCTTTTATTGATCGCTGAGTGATTACCTCGTAAAATACTCCGTCTGGGATGGGAGAGCACATGGAGCCGATGTTTGCTAAGGTGTCGGCTTCCTCATTGCTGGCTCTGCCGATATGTTTAAGCTCACATCCTTCGAATTTAGCTTCCATGTTTTGATACAGCTGCCGATAGGCGATCATGTTGTCGCTGACCGCGTCGCACAGGTTCATCGACTGTTGTACTACCAAGTTGAGTCTCCGTAGATTTCCAGGCGAGTTGCCACATGCCTTTGCCATCTTCATTCCATGCAGCAGTGCTTCGTATTCTGCTTCATTGTTTGTCGGCAGAGAGAAGTTCATACGTAGTATGTATTTCATCTTATCTCCTTGTGGTGATATCAACACTACTCCTGCTGCAGCGCCTGTGCTTCGCTTTGACCCGTCGAAATACATTATCCATGATCCCGACATGTCGGGTGCCACCGGTGTCTGGGATTGAATCCAGTCTGCCACAAAGTCTGGGAGGATTTGGGATTTTATAGCTGTCCGGTTGACGTAAGTTATGTCGTGAGGTGCTATCTCGATAGCCCATTGGGACACTCGACCTGTGGCTTCTGGGTTGGTCATTATATTTTTCAATGGCGCTTCGCTCACAACGACAATCGGATGCTCTGTGAAGTAGTGTCGTAGCTTGCGGGCTGACCTCCATACCGCATATGCCAGCTTCTGATGATGGGGGTACCTCTGTCTTGCAGGTGTGAGTACTTCACTGAGGTAGTAAACGGGCCTCTGCACGCCATGAACTCTCCCTGCTTCTTCTCGTTCGACGACCAAGACGCTGCTGAAGACTTGGGCTGTCGCAGCTATATACATGAGCAGTGTTTCCTTCTCACGGGGGGTTACAAGGACTGGAGATGTCGACAAGATTTTCTTCAGATTGTCGAAGGATTCCTGCGCCTCCTTTGTCCACTCGAACTTTTCTGATTTTTTCATCAAATTGTAGAAGGGCAAAGCTTTTTCTCCTAGCTTGGCGATGAACCTGCTGAGCGCTGCTAATCGTCCTGCCAGTTGCTGCACTTGGTGCAGATTCTTTGGCGGCTCCATGTCGAGAATAGCTTTGATCTTCAAAGGGTTGGCTTCTATTCCTCTTGCTGAGATGAAGTAGCCGAGTACTTGTCCCCCTGGCACCCCGAAGAAGCATTTCTTCGGGTTCAACTTGATCTTGTATTTGTCTAGATTGTCGAAGGTTTCACGCAAATCATCGATGAGAGTGGCAGCGTGCTTTGTCTTCACCACGATATCGTCGATGTAGACCTCGATATTTCGCCCGATTTGTTCTCCAAGACAGGCTTGCATGCAACGTTGATAAGTTGCTCCCGCATTTTTCAACCCGAAGGTCATGATGTTGTAGCAGAAAACGCCGTGTGGGGTGATGAACGCGGTTAGCTCTTGGTCTTCTTTCTTCAACCTTGATCTGATTATACCCGGAGTATGCATCAAGGAAGGAGAGGCGATCGCATCCGGCTGTGGAGTCGACTATCGATCAATACGAGGCAACGGGAAGTGGTCCTTTGGACAGTGTTTGTTGAGGCCGGTGTAATCGATACACATGCGCAGAGCGGTGGTGTCCTTTTTGGGCACCATGGCAGGGGTTGGCCACCCATTCGGCTTCCTTGAGCTCCCGAATGAATCCTGCTTTACGGAGTCGATTGATTTCCTCGCCAATTGCTCTCCTCTTTGGTTCGGAAAATCGGCGCATTGACTGCTGCACTGGTTTGGCTGTCGGGTCAACATTAAGGGCGTGCTCAGCGAGTTCCCTGGGGATACCTGGCATGTCGGATGGTTCCCATGCAAATATCTCCCAGCGCTCACGGAGGAACTCGATGAGCGCGCCTTCCTATGCGACCGTAAGGTCAGCCGACGTATTGACCGTTTTCTTCGGGTCAGTGGGATGCACCTGCAGCTTCTTGGCTTCCTTTGTAGCATCAAACTCGTCGGATCTTACGTTTCTATTGTCGGCTGGTGGCTGCGTATGATCCACAGCTGCGTCGATCGCATTCAGTTCTTCCATAGTGCCGAATTTAGAGGCAAATATTACAAAACTCTCTCATAGATGTCCCCAGTCCGAAACAAAGCTTCCATGGGCGGTCAGCAGAGTCAAGTTGTTCACAGGGCATCTTCAGATTTGGTGCCTGTTAGAAAGTCTGACCTTGAATTTGTAAAGGCGGAGTCTGAGAATGGCATGGTGCGAGATTCCCAGTCGACTACTTCAAACTCGATTTTCTCCTTCCTGAAATTGCTAGGTGTGCCAAAAACTACCCAGTGATGTTTTGCCTAGGGAGTAAGCGGGCCGAGTCGGTATGATGCCATGGAATCCTGTATCGGACTCTCTTAGCATGTCGACTGTTAAACCGCCTTCATCGTGTTTGCAAACAACAAGTTTAAGCCACTTCCTCCATCCATGAACACCTTGCTCATGTTGTGCCCCCGATTTGTGCCTCCAGGGCCAGAGGGCTGCATGACTGTCGAAGGAGATACTTTGCTCTGACCAGTCGATGAATTCAGGTGTATCAACCATAGCGACTTCTGCGTACTTCACTTCTCGTGAGAATTTCTTGATTTCCCTCTTTGAGAAGCTGGTTTTGTGGATCATGCTGACCTGCCCGCGCGGTTCTGGGAATACCTCGGCTGGCACGTACTCATCCTTCTCCATTGGTTCGTACGGTTCCGGGATATATGGCTCCGCCCGATAGCTGTAAGATCTTGCCTTTTTCTCCATTATGTGAACTCTTGATATAGCTTCACTCCTGAGGTCATCACAGAACTGTCGAATCTCCAGGAAGTGTCGGCAGTTCCTTAATAGGTGACTGGATTTCTCCCGACCGTCCTTTGGGTCGATATAGGAGTGGAGGTAGCATGGCGCATCGAGTTGCTCCGTGGCTGATAGGTGCGGTGAACGGGCGCGGCCATGGATTGATTGCATGCCCTCCTGTTCCCGTTCTCCATAGTATGATTCCCTTCGCCTTTTCTTTCTCCCTGTTGCGTGATCGAGGTTCCCTCGGTTACCTCCATGCATGCTTCTGGGCGGAATTTCCAAGGTTGCTGCCCGGGTATCTTCTGTTGAGACCGAGGGGCCCAAACCGGACGTACCTGTCCTAGGGAGGCGAAGAAAGCCTCCGGAGTCGATGATGAAGCGAACGCCTCCAACGATGCAGCGGTCATGCGTCGCCTGATGCCCAGGGAATCGAGGTGGCGACGCTCGAGGGTATGGTACGAACCGGAGGATGCCGTCGTGGAGAGACCACATTGGATGGGCGTTAGCTGACTCGAAACCTGACAGATGTGTTGGTATTGCCGATGCTACGCATGTGCGACGGGCTTCCCACAGACGGTACAATTGTCGAGGGTGCTCCTCGGCAATGCCCTCTGGTGAATAGAACCTGGGTTGATGGAATTTTGCAAGCTGACCACAGAGACATCGGTTCACAGACAAACGGGGGGGAGCGATTTACCCAGGTTCGGGGCCCTCAATGAGGTAAAACCCTTACGTCCTGCTTGTCTGTTCTTGATTATGATGATAAGTAGGTTACAATGGGGGGCCAAATAGTTCGGCTGAGATCTCGTCGAGATGCTAAGCTTAACGATGACCTAGCTCTAGGCTTTTTGGTGGCTAAGATTGCTAAGATTGATTGTGTCCCTCGGCAGCCCCTCTCTGGCCTTTATATAGGAGGCGGTCTCAGAAAATCAACAGGCACAGTGGGTTCTGATAGTTTTAGATCCTAATCTTTTCTCGTTTGACTGCTTCCTCGTCTTGCTTGCCAAAGGGAGGAATCTTGGCGCACTTGAGTCCCGAGATGGGCCGCTTCACCTCTAAATGCCTTCATGGGCCTCCAGCCAGGAAATATAGGATAGGGCAACGTCGGTTATTCGAAGGGTAGTGCCCACGTCAGCTATACCTACTTGGGTGTGTGTTCGTCACATCATTCTTCTAATGACGTGACCCTAATATTAACAACATCCATTGTTCATGATCAGGAAACCTTGATCATCGGTTAAATCATGACGTTAAAAGATAGGCTTTACTAGGAACACTTGCTTGTTTATCAAACACACACTTATTAACATATCCCGTTAATATAATTCTAGGATGAGAAATAAACATCTATTATAATCATGGAATAAGATAATAAGCACTTTATTATTGCCTCTCGGGCATATTCCCTTAAGAGGTGCGTGTCCGCGCGAACCCGACTGTACCTCGACGAATCTCGGTCGTCGTCACTCAAATCCGTCAGGCGCGGTGGCGGATTTCTCGAGGTTTGCCCCACTATTCCGATGACTCTGGTTGATGCTACACAGATAAGGTAGGAGGGCCGGGGGAGCCTACACGAGAGTCGGCGAATGAAGAAAAGTGCAGTTGTCGGATTGGTCGATGATCAGGCGTCGATGATGCGACGCTTTAGGGGACGACTAAAGGCGAAGTCAGAGGAGTAAAAAATTTTATCCAACAGTCGCAGAGGAGAATATTTAGGGGCCGTGGAGGCCGAGGACCAAACTTTTTATCATCCAAAACCATTAGGGCTTCGGCTATGGGCGGTTTCGACTTTCAACGGCGTATATTTTGTCCTCTAAAGTCCTTTTAGGCTTTAGTTAGAGATGCTCTAAAAGCTGCAACTCAACTCAGCTATATTGCCTGCATGGAACTCCTTTCCTTTTCCTTTCCCCACCGCTCTTCTCCTCTCCCGTAGCTCCGCCCTCTAGATCCAGGGCCGGCGTGGCCCTCCTCTCCTCTCCCGTGGGGTGACCGGCGACGAGTAGGTGAGGTCTCTCCCCACAGCTCTCCCAGTAGATAGGTCTTCCTAGTTTGGTTTTGTTGGCGCGATGCCGTTGTTCTGGAGTGGAGCACCGATGCTTCTGAGCTGCATCGGGCTGTGATACGTCTCCGACGTATCGATAATTTCTTATGTTCCATGCTACTTTATTGATGATATCTACATGTTTTATGCATTATATATCGTGTTCGCATTTGGAACTAACCTATTAGCAGTCTTGAGGTGCCGAGTTCCTGTTTTTACTTGCTGTTTGGTTTCAAAAAAATCCTAGTAACGAAATATTCTCGGGTGAATGAAATCAACGCCCGGAGTTCCTATTTTGCCGGAAGCATCAGGCTTGCAGGAGCGCGAGAGGGGGCCACACGGGCCCAGGATGATGGCGGCGCGGCCCGCCCCTGGCGCCGCGGCCTGTATTATCAGCTCGCCACCTTCGACCTTACGCGCTTCCCTTTCGCCTATACGCAGGCCCACACGTCGCCATACGGAATAAGCCACGGTACGAAACCTTCCCGAGGAGCCGCGCCATGTGAGGCCAAGATGCGAGGGACGGGAGTCTGCAGTTAGGCACCTGTAGGAGGCGGGGAAGTGCCCGGAAGGCTTAACCCATGACACCGCTGCCATCTCCCATGCATCTTCATCCTGTTCTTGCTCCCATGAGGGAGGAGTAGTTCTCATGAAGGCAAAGTTTGTCTGCATTGGCCTATGTGGTTGTCTCTCTCCCTATGTACTTCAATACAATGATCTCATGAGCTTAACATGATTGAGATTCATATGAGTTTGTATCACTATTCATCTATGTGCTACTCTAGTGATGTTATTAAAATACTCTTGTCTCACGTGTGTAAAGGTGACGGTGTGTGCATCATAGTACTTGGTATAAGCTATGATTGTGATCTCTTGTGGATTATGAAGTTAACTATTGTTATGATGGTATTGATGTGATTTATTCCTCCTACATAAGCGTGAAGGTGACGATTATTGCATGCTATGTTAATTCTTGAATGTAGTGTGTGGTCTCTTACTCTAAGGTTGTAAACATGAATATCGAATCTTGTGGAGCTTGTTAACTCCGGCATTGAGGGTTATTCGTGTAATCCTACACAGTTAGTGGTGTCCATCATCCAACAAAAGAGTGTAGAGTATGCATTTATCTATTCTGTTATGTGATCAATGTTGAAAGTGTCCACTAGTCTAATCTCTAGGCCTTGTTCCTAAATACACTATCTTGTTTGACTTACTGTTATCGCTGCTTGTTTACTGTTCTACTGCATGTTTACTTCCCGCAATATTACTACTATCAACTGCACGCCAGCAAGCACTTTTCTGGCGCCGTACTACTGCTCATATTCATTCATACCACTTGTATTTCACTATGTCTTCGCCGAACTAGTGCACCTATTAGGTGTGTTGGGGACACAAGAGACTTCTTGCTTTGTGGTTGCGGGGTTGCATGAGAGGGATATCTTTGACCTCTCCCTCCTGAGTTCGATAAACCTTAGGTAATCAAGAGAAACTTGCTGCTGTTCTACAAACCTCTGCTCTTGGAGGCCCAACAATATTGTCTACAAGAATAGAAGCACTCGTAGACATCAAGCACTTTTATGGCGTGCCGTTGCCGGGGAGGAAAGGTAAAAGGCACTCATACTTCGGTTCCAGGTTAAGTACTTTTCTGGCGCCATTGTGTTTGTGCTACTCGAAGCTATTTCCTTTAGACTCTGCAATTGTGACATTTGGTTTCTTGTTTACACTAGTTAGGCATAATGGACAACAATGAGCTTCTTATTCTATTTTCTGATTTAAGACATGGATGGTTTGATGCGAAAATTAAAAAACCCATGGAACATATTAATATGAATGCTTTGAACACTATTGTTGCTAATGCTATGGAAAATTCTAAGCTTGGAGAAGCTGGTTTTGTGATATTTTTAGTCCCCAAGCATTGAGGAGAAGATTTACTTTGATGATACTATGCCTCCTATATTTGATAATGAGAATAATAATGATAGCCACTTTGTTGATTTGCTCCCTACAACTAATAATTAATTGTCTTATATGTGGAGAGTAATTTTATGCACCAGGGCCTCTTGATAAGAATGTCTTTATGTGATAGTTATGTTGTTGAGTTTGCTCATGTTGCTGCTGAAAGTTATTATGAGAGAGGAAAATATGGTTGTGGAAATTTTCATGTTATTAAAACACCTCTATGTGCTGAAACTTTTGAAGCTACACTTGTTTTATCTTCCTATGCTTGTTACTTTGCTCTTCATGAACTTGTTTATTTAAAAGATTCCTATGCATAAGGAAGCATGTTAGACTTAAATGTGTTTTAAATTTGCCTCTTGATGCTCTCTTTGCTTCAAATACTATTTCTTGAGTCCATCATTAAAGCTTGTAGCCCATCTTAATGGCTAATAAGAAAGAACTTCTTGGGAGATAACCGCATGTTTTTTTACTACAGTACTTTGTTTTGTTGAGTCTTGAAGTTGTTTACTACTGTAACCTCTCCTTATCATGTTTTTATGTCCAAGTAAAGTTTCTATGTCCAAGTTGATGTTATATTTAGGATCGCTGCAGAAACAGCATTATTTGTCTGTCACGAATCTACAGGCACAATCTAGGTAGAAAATTCTAAAAATCTGCCAATTCTGACGTGATCCTCAGATATGTGCATAACACCATTAGTTTTGAGTTTTTCCATTTGAGCAAATTCTGGTGCCATCTTAAAATTCGTCTTTACGGATTGTTCTGTTTTTGACAGATTATGCCTTATTTTGCATTGCCTCTTTTGCTATGTTGGATTCTTTCTTTGATCCATTAATGTCCAGTAGCTTTATGCAATGTCCAAGAAGTGTAAAGAATGTTTGTGTCACCTCTGAATGTGTGAATTATTAATTGTGCACTAACCCTCTAATGAGTTTGCTTGATGTTTGGTGTGAAGGAAGTTTTCAAGGGTCAAGAGAGGAGTATGATATACTATGATAAGAGGAGTGAAAGCTCTAAGCTTGAGGATGCCCCGGTCCATGCATATTCTAAGAAGACTCAAGCGTCTAAGCTTGGGGATGCCCAAGGCATCCCTTCTTCATCGACAACATCAGGTCACTTCTACTGAAACTATATTTTTATTAATCACATCTTGTGTTCTTTACTTGGGGCGGTCGGTTTGTTTTGTTTTGTTTGAATAGACTGGATCCTAGCATGTGGGAGAGAGACACGCTACGCTGTTGCATATGGACAATATGTCCTTAGGCTTTACTCATAATGTTCAGGCGAAGTTTCTTCTTAGTTAAATTGTTATATAGTTGGAATTGGAAAATGCCATGTAGTAATTGCTATAATGTCTTGGGTAATGTGATACTTGTAATTGTTGTGCTCATGTTTAAGCTCTTGCATCATATACTTTGCACCTATTAGTGAAGAAATACATAGAGCTTCCTAAAATTTGGTTTGCATAATTGGTCTCTCTAAGGTCTAGATAATTTCTAGTATTGAGTTTTGAACAACAAGGAAGACGGGTATGGAGTCTTATAATGTTTACAATATGTCTTTTATGTGAGTTTTCCTGATCGGTTCATCCTTGAGTTTGCTTCAAAAAACCTTGCTAGCCTAAACTTTGTATCGAGAGGGAATACCTCTCATGCATCCAAAATCCTTGGGAACCAACCACTATGCCATTTGTGTCCACCATACTTACCTACTAGTATTTTTCAGCCATTCCAAAGTAAATTGCTTGAGTGCTACCTTTAAAACAATTCAAAATTTATACCTCTTATTTGTGTCAATGTTTTATAGCTCATGAGGAAGTATGTGGTGTTTATCTTTCAATATTGTTGGGCAACTTTCACCAATGGACTAGTGGCTCATCCACTTATCCAATAATTTTGCAAAAAGAGCTGGCAATGGGATTCCCAGTCCCAAATTAATTAACAAAAATAGGCACTCCTCCATGGTATGTGATTGTTGGAACGGCACCCGAAGGATTCGATTAGCCATGGCTTGAGAAAAGGGTGGGGGGAGTGTCATCATCATAATAAAGCTAAAATAAAAGGCACTCCTTCATGGTATGAGATTGTTGGCGGGCGAGGGTTCGGTTAGCCATGGTTTGTGAAAGAAAGGTTGGAAGGAGTACCCAAAAATAAATTAAATGGGAGCAGCACTTTGTGAAGGTTTGTGCAGCATGAGGAGTTAGGTACCCCACTATAATTGATTCCAATGACAACAAACACCTCTCAAAACTTTACTTTATACTCTCTTGATGTTTTCAAAATAAAAGCTCTAGCACAAATATAGCAATGGTGCTTTCCTCTTTGAAGGACCATTCTTTTATTTTTATTGTTGAGTCGGTTTACCTATCTCCTTCCACCTTAAGAAGCAAACACTTGTGTGAACTGTGCATTGATTTCTACATACTTGCATATTGCACTTGTTATATTACTTTATGTTGACAATATCCATGAGATATACATATTATAAGTTGAAAGCAACAGCTGAAACTTAATCTTCCTTTGTGTTGCTTCAACACCTTTTCTGATTTATTGCTTTATGAGTTAACTCTTGTGCAAGACTTATTGATGCTTGCCTTGAAGTACTATTCATGAAAGTCTTTGCTTTATGATTCAGTTGTTTACTCATGTCATTACCATTGTTTGATCGCTGCATTCATTACATGTGCTTTACAATAGTATGATCAAGGTTATGTGGCATATCATGAAATTATCTTTGTTATCGTTTTACATGCTCGGGACGAGCAGGCTTCATGGGGATGCGTACGTCTCCGACGTATCGATGATTTCTTATGTTCCATGCCACATTATTGATATTATCTACATGTTTTATGCACATTATATATCATATTTATGCATTTTCAGGAACTAACCTATTAACAAGATCACAAAGTGTAGTTCACTGTTTCTCTTTGTTTTTTAGTTTGAAGTCTATATGTAAAAATATTCCCAGGAGTGGACGAAATCAGCATGTGGGTTCTGTTTTGCGGAAGCATCCCAGGGTGCAGGCGCCGAGCGAGCCACATGCCCAGAGATGATAGGCCGGCGCGGCCCACCCCCTGGCCACGCCTTATGGTGTCGTCGCCCCTTCGACCTTCGACGCTGCCCTTTCGCCTATATAAAGCCCCTGCGTAAAAAGCCCATACGGAATAAGCCACGGTGCAGAAACCTTCGGGCCGCCGCCATCGAAGCCAAGATGCAGGGGACAGGAATCTGCGTTCCGGCACCTGTAGGACGGGGAGGTGCCCGGAAGGAGGCTTCTCCATCGTGCACAGTTCACCATCCTCCACCGCCATCTTCATCACAGCTGCTGATGAGGAGAGAGTAGTTCTCCATCGAGGCTCGGGCCTGTACCGGTAGCTATGTGGTTAATCTCTCCTATGTACTTAATCTGATGATCTCGCCAGAAATTTGCCTTGATTGAGATTCATAGTTTTATATCACTATTCATCTATATTGCTACTCTAAGTGATGTTATTAAAGTCTCTATTCCTCCTCCACGTGTGTAAAGGTGACAGTGTATGCACCGTGTAGTACTTGGCGTAGGCTATGATTGTGATCTCTTGTGAATTCATAAATTAACTAATGTTATGATGAAGTGTTGATGTGATTTATTCCTCTATAGCGTGGAAAGGTGACAGATTATTGCATGCTATGTTAGTTCTTGGTGTAATTGTGTTGATCTATCTTGCACTCTAAGGTTACTTAAACATGAATATCGAATACTGTGGAGCTTGTTAACTCCGGCATTGAGGGTTCATGTAATCCTACGCAATGTGTTCATCATCCAACAAAAGTGTAGAGTATGCATTTATCTATTCGGTTATGTGATCAATGTTGAGAGTGTCCACTAGTGAAAGTCTATTCCCTAGGCCTTGTTCCTAAATCTGCTATCCTTTGTTCTTGTTTCTGCGTTATACTGTGCGTTACTCTGCATGTTTACTTCTGCAATTTACCATCAGCTGCGCCGGCGAGCACTTTTACGGCGCCATACTATTTGCTCATATTCATTCATACCACTTGTATTTACTATCTCTTAGCCGAACTAGTGCCCTATTAGGTGTGTTGAGGACTAAGAGACTTCTTGCTTTGTGGTTGCGGGGTTGCATGAGAGGGATATCTTTGACCTCTTCCTCACCGAGTTCGATAAACCTTGGGTGATCCACTTAAGAGAAACTTGCTGCTATTCTACAAACCTCTGCTCTTGGGGGCTAACACTGTCTACAAAATGACACCATTGAATATCGAGTACATTCCCGGCGGTCTTCTTCTCACACTGCGCCCGATTGGTTGGCTTGAGCGAGTGGAAAGCCTTTATGCATCTACGTAAATCGCTCGCTGGTAGTTCTTCCAGATCTTTTTTCTGGAGGAGTGTTGTTGTGCATGTGACGTGAAGGTTCTGTTTCTTCATCTTCTTGTCAACCCTCGTGGAGATGGTGAAAGGAGATGAGACGAGCTTTTGCGTCTGGTGTATATGGAAATCCGGGAATTGGAGCTTATCTTCCAAGGTCAAGATTTTCAAGGATCAAGGTGAAGCTCCTCTCTGGTGTTTGGAGATTGCATATGGGTTCTAAGCACATCAACAATGGTGATTTTGGAGCTACGCCGCCCAATATAGTGGTTGAGAGGCGGTCTTCTATGGAAGCGATGCCGCCCACGAAGTTGGTTGATTGGCGGCCTCCGCGCCATGGTTTCTTCAGGTCCAAGGGCGGCCATCCTCTTTCCTCTGGCCCGATCGGCAGATGGGAGGCATCAACTTTCTCCTTGCGAGTTCTTTGGAATAGCCATGGAGGCATCGTCGTACCAAGAGGTCTCGTCCCCGA
The DNA here is from genome assembly GCA_030979885.1 of Lolium multiflorum. Lineage (NCBI taxonomy): Eukaryota > Viridiplantae > Streptophyta > Magnoliopsida > Poales > Poaceae > Lolium > Lolium multiflorum. The sequence continues at coordinate 184,004,022 of CM061749.1, read as the reverse complement.
TGTCGGCGATGTTATGCTCATGCTGGAAGGATCTTGTGCGGTGACCTAGCATACCACTACATGTTGTAGTATACAATCCCGTTGACCTGACCATTCTTGAAGGGACTTGATGCAAATATCACATCCCTCGGTGGTACCAGCATGAGAAACATTGCAGTCCCTTAACACTCTAGATAATATTCCAAGCATGGGGTCTTAACAAGTTAGTATTCTCACGGGTCAGTAGAACACCCTACGAGATTACTTTAGTACCATTACAACAAACAATAGACATGACCAGCTCGGCCTTATTTAGGTAAGTCACTACGCTGCTCGGCTCCCAGGGATGTCTAAGATAAGACCCTACTCCTCCACCTACGTGTCTTCAACTGCGTAGAATATCCCACCGTCCACGCGTTCAACTCCTCTGAAAGGTCTGGTTCTTCATGAACAACCTCTCTGGTTGCTATTACGTGTGCTAGTTGAAAGCCTCCTCTTCATGTTCACAGTCTAGCAAAAGTGTAAAAGGCGTCTGAGAGGGTACTCAGCAAGTTCAAAATAGAAAAGGTGTTTGATGCACTAGCTACGACCATTGATCAGAAAATCTCAGGTCAATGCATGTTTCGAAAACATTTCTTCAAAAGGTTTATTTTATTCTGAAAACTATGCCCGCCAGTCTTCACAGGTTGACCAGAACTTCACGGAGTTCCTTTCCTGCCGCGTTTGTAGTTCCCTTCCCGGAACAGGGAGTGACAAGCCACAATTTGATACACTCTGCAGAGGTGCGTTACTTTTCCCATAAGAGAACTTATCCTTGTTGCCAACCGGGCGTACTTTCCCGTCCACACTTCCTTGGTGTGAGGCCCAGTATAAGAACCAAGCCAATCACTGCCTTCTCCGCGACCCTGCATACCCACCCTTTTGTCCATCCGTACACCCCCGGTAGACATCTCCCGATCATACGGCTTTACCCACGGTGTACGTCGGACACTATTGCACAGCCATCTGGGGACAGAAGGGAGGCTTCTTGTGGGCCAAACAGCACACACCACAGCGGCAAATAGGCATCCGTTGATATGCGAAAGGAAGAAGATACATCTCACTTACAGAGCCGTTAGAGATCCCATGGTTAACTTGAAATGTGCAGCACAAGAATCACTGGACGACATTTGTTGTTTAATCCTAGATGGATGTAAACCCTTGCAATGGAACCTCCACCATCAACACATACCATGGTTCCATTGCCCACCACATAGTCATATTCATAATTGGAAAAGTAACATTTTATTTTCAATGCAGGAGTGATAAGTATATTGCTTTGTGAGTAAATTGATAGAAAATAATCAATATGGCATGAGCAAGAGTGAACTTGCCTGGAGACTGCGAGATAGTGCAGTTCGAAGGTTTGGATGGAACCTGGACCTCGGGTTCTGAAAAGAAGCATCATTGTCCGATAAGGACAATGTTATAAAATCAAATGATACATGCATGAGTGATTTATTTTTTATGTTGAATCCTTTCCTATAGGATTATTTATTAAGACTTGTGTATTTAAATCTTTATTTAAATATTTATGCCTTAAAGCATTAATTTATAAATCATAAATATTATTTTGATGGTTTCCTTAGAAAGGAAAAGGTTTAGGAATAATAAAATTTTCCTTTGGAAAATAATTACTTCAAATAAAGGTTTTGAAATAATAGAATCTCCCCTTTTTAAATATTGTATCTCCAAAGAAAGGATTTGGGATATTAGAATATTTCCTTTTGGAAATTATTTGTTTTATAAGAAAATATTTGGAATAATGGAATTTTCTTTGAAAATATTTGATTAATAAATATTTAAAATCATTTGGAATTTTCACTTGATTTTATATCAAAGTGCAATCTTAAATTCAAGTTTGGAATTCATTTCATTCAAATTTTAGCTTGTATTGTTTATTTCCTTTCTTGTTTTATTCTAGTTAAGAAATATTTTTAATGTATTATTCCAATTTTTCTTGAATTTTTGGAGGCATTTATAATTTATTTGGAATTTTCCAAAATGTGAAGTTGTTGAATTTGTGAAAGACCAAGCATCCTTTGGGCCACCTGCGGAGTCAACCTGAGTTGAGATGGATAAGCTAGATTGAGTCGGCCCATGACCTCATTCCCCTCTCTCCTCATTACGGAGCTAACCTAACCTCTCGGCGATTCTGTGGCGATGGCGTCGCATGCGGTCTTGACTAACGCTCCCGGGTGACTCCCGGCGGTTACGGAGCTCGCGCGGGTCCGTGTTAGACGCAGCACACGACGGCGCGTCTGTCTATCCCGCGCCGTCTGAAGCTCCTCGCCTCCTACCCGCTCAAATCACTTAAGCTACCGTACCTGAGGGTTGCAGGTTCGTCGATGATCTCAAATCAATCTGGACTACTGGACGATGCAGTGGTGAGCCTCGCCTCTCTAGTGGTGGTGCGTGGCTGGTGCCGGCACGGCCACGGTTTGGCGTGGCTGGCACGTGCCACCGTGCCGCCATGGACGCCGCCATGAACGCCTCCAGGTACTCACCGCTATCCCCTTCTTCTCTTCTCTCTACTCCATCTACTCCATCTACCCTGAGCTCTAGCTACTTGTCTGTCTATGGCTTGATCTGCTGGCTGTGCACATTGCGCATGTAGTGCGCGTAGATAACTGAAATCAGTTGGGAACCCCAAGAGGAAGGTATGATGCGCACAGTGGCAAGTTTTCTCTCAGAAAGAAACCAGGTTTATTGAACCAGGAGGAGCCAAGAAACACGTTGAGAAAGTTGATGGTGGCGAAATGTGATGCGGCGCAACAACGGGGATTAGGGCGCCAACGTGGAATGCACAACAAAACCGATGCTGCTAGCAAGCAATTGAGATTGTCAATCACACAAACTATTTATGTAACAAAGGATGTATCGAGTGGAAGATGATTGTTTGCAAGAAAACGATGGCTTACATTGCAGTAGTTTGTATGCTATGTAAAGAATAGAACCGGGGTCCACGGTTCACTAGAGGTGTCTCTCCCATAAGATAAAAGCATGTTGGGTGAACAAATTACAGTCGGGCAATTGACAAATAGAGAAAGGCACAACAATGCATATACATGATATGATAAATATAGTGAGATTTAATCCGGGCATTACGACAAAGTACATAGACCGCCATCCAGCTGCATCTATGCCTAAAAAGTCCACCTTCGAGTTAGCATCGAACCCCATTCGGTATTAAGTTGCTAAGCAACGGACAATTACATTAAGTATGGTGCGTAATAATCAGCAACTACATCCTTAGACATAGCATCAATGTTTTATCCCTAGTGGCAACGACACATCACAACCTTAGAACCTACTGTCACGATCCAGATTCAATTGAGGCATGAACCCACTATCGGGCATAATTCTTCCTCTTGGAGTTAAGAGCAAAAACTTGGCAGGAGCCTCTACTAATAACGGAGAGCATGCAAGATCATAAGCAACACATAAACAATAAATTGATATAATCACCATAACATAGTATTCTCTATCCATCGGATCTGACAAACACAACATATAGTATTAGGATAGATGATCTGAGTCATGTTGAGCACTCTGAATCCAACAATGAGCACAACAAGGAGAACGTGTCTATCTGCTATGGATGCATGGTCCCGGGGGTGAACTACTCTCCCGCTACTCCGAAGAAGATCCTTGGCGATGAAGAGTCCTCCGGGAGGTGATCCCTCTCGGCCAAAGTCTGGGACGATCTCACAGATCGAGATGGGATTCGCGAGGCGGCGAGTCTACGGAAGGTTTCCGTATCGTGGCTCTCGATACTGGGGGTTTCGCACGGAGGCTTTAAGTAGGCGGAAGGGCAACGCGAGGGGCCACACGGGCCCTTTCCCTAGATTCGCGCGACCCAGGCCCAGGCCGCGCCGCCCTGCTGTGTCGGCGCCTCGTGGCCCCACTTCGTTATCTGCGGTCTTAAACCGTGCAAACCAGATACAGGCGAAAGATTCGTCCAATTAAGAATATTTCCTTACTAGGATTTATGAAACCAAAAAAGGGAACTGGCATTGTGGCATCTTGTTAATAGGTTAGTTCCAGAAAATGCATAAATATGACATATAATGTGCATAAAACATGTAGGTATCATCAATAAAGTAGCATGGAACATAAGAAATTATCGATCCGTTGGAGACGTATCAGCATCCCCAAGCTTAGTTCTGCTCGTCCCGAGCAGGTAAAACGATAACAAAGATAATTTCCGAAGTGACATGCCATCATAATCTTGATCATACTATTTGTAAACATATGTAATGAATGCAGCGATCAAAACAAAGGTAATGACATGAGTAAACAACTGAATCATAAAGCAAAGACTTTTCATGAATAGTACTTCAAGACCAGCATCAATAAGTCTTGCATAAGAGTTAACTCATAAAGCAATAAAAAAGGTGTTGAGGCAACACATAGGAAGATTAAGTTTCAGCGGTTGCTTTCAACTTATAACATGTATATCTCATGGATATTGTCAACGTAAAGTAATATAACAAGTGCAATATGCAAGTATGTAGGAATCAATGCAGAGTTCACACAAGTGTTTGCTTCTTAAGGTGGAGAGAGATAGGTAAACCGACTCAACAATAAAGTAAAAGAAAGGTCCTTCAAAAGAGGAAAGCATCGATTGCTGTATTTGTGCTAGAGCTTTTATTTTGAAAACATGAAACAATTTTGCCAACGGTAGTAATAAAGCATATGAGTTATGTAAATTATATCTTACAAGTTGCAAGCCTCATGCATAGTGTACTAATAGTGTCGCACCTCGTCCTACTTAGCTTGGACTACCGGGTCTTTATGCAATGTTTCAACCAAGTGTCACAAAGGGTACCTCCCATACGCACATGCAGAGTCTAGGAGAATGCTGCATTTTGGATTTCTGCTTCCCAATTATTACCAACTTGAACATCCCATCACAGGACAACATGGACAACGAGATAATGGACTCCTCTTAAATGCATAAGCATGTAGCAATGATTATTCTCATATGAGATTGAGGATATATGTCCAAAACTGAAACTTCCACCATGATTCATGGCTTTGGTTAGGCTCAATGTTCTTCTCTAACAATTTTGCATGCTCCAACCACTAAAATGATAGATCCTTCAGACAAGACGGACATGCATAGCAGCTCACATGATATTCAACAATAGTTGATGGCGTAGAAACATGGTTATCGCACAACAAGCAACTTAATAAAAGATAAAGTGCATAAGTACATATTCAATACTACGATAGTTTTAAGGCTATTTTTGTCACATGAGCTATATATTGCAAAGGTGAATGATGGAATTTTAAAGGTAGCACTCAAGCAATTTACTTTGGAATGGGGGAGATACCATGTAGTAGGTAGGTATAGTGGACACAAATGGCATAGTGGATAGCTCAAGGATTTTGGATGCATGATAAGTATTCCCGATACAAGGTTTTAGGCTAGCAAGGTTATTTGAAGCAAACTCAAGGATGAACAGTGCAGCAAAACTCACATAAGACATATTGTAAACATTATAAGACTCTACACCGTCTTCCTTGTTTGTTCGAAACTCAATACTAGATATTGTCTAGACCTTAGAGAGACCAAATATGCAAATCAGATTTTAGCAAGCTCTGTATTTCTTCATTAATGGGTGCAAAGCATATGATGCAAGAGCTTAAACATGAGCACAACAATTGCCAAGTATCACATTATCCAAGACATTTAGAATTACTACATGTAGCATTTTCCAATTTCAACCATAAACAATTTAATGAAGAAGAAACTTCGCCTTGAATATTATGGTAAGCCTAAGGACATATTTGTCCATATGCAACATCGGAGCGTGTCTCTCTCTCACAAAGTGAATGCTAGGATCCATTTTATTCAAACAAAACAAAAACAAAAACAAACAGCGCTCCAAGTAAAGAACACAAGATGTGCTGAATAAAAATATAGTTTCGGGGGAGGAACCTGATGATGTTGTCGATGAAGAAGGGGGATGCCCAAGGCATCCCTTCTTCAGCGCTTGAGTCTTCTTAAAATATGCGGGGGTGAACCACGGGGGCATCCCCAAGCTTAGAGCTTTCACTCCTCTTGATCATAGTATATCATTCTCCCCTCTCTTGACCCTTGAAAAACTTCCTTCACACAAACTTCAAGCAAACTCATTAGAGGTTAGTGCACAATTAATAATTCACATGTTGGAGGTGGCACAATCATTCATGCCACACTTGGACATTTGTAAAACTCACAGACATTAATGGATCAAAAAAATAAATCAACATAGCAAAAGAGGCAATGCGAAATAAAAGGCAGAATCTGTCAAAAAGAGAACATAAAGACGAATTTAAAGCTGGCACCAGACTTGCTCAAATGGAAAAATATTAATAAAATTGTGCCTGTATCGAGGATCAAAACAATGGGGTGGCAGATTTTGAGATTTTACCTATAGGAAAGAGAAGCCCAGCCTTTGATTCATGTGACCAGACAATGCTGTTTATAACAGCAGCGATCCCAAATATAACCTCAACACAACACCAAACACCCATGGCACAAACTGTAATCAGGAGGAGGTTGCCCAGTAGTAAACAACTGAGACTCAATAGTAAAAAATTGCTGTAGTAAAAACATGGGTTTTCTCCATAAGCGCTTTCTTTAACGCCTTTCAGCTGGCAAGTGCAAATCAAGTAACATCAGTGAGCATCATCACATATTGTTCTGTGTGGAATCAAAAGGCAACTAGTTCTTTCTGGGAAGTGTTCCATACCTTTCTTGAGAGAGGAAATTGATATTTAATATTACCTTCCCTCATATCAATAACAGCACCAACGGTTTGAAGAAAAGGTCTTCCCAACACAATGGGACAAGATGCATTGCATTCAATATCAAAGACAACAAAATCAACGGGGACAAGGTTATTGTTGGCATGTGCTTTTATCAAGCCTCCCCAAAGGTTTCTTTTTAACATTACTTCGTGGAATTAACTCAAATATTTCAGTTCTTTGATAGTGGCAAATTAAGCATATCATAAATCTGCAGGCTCTTGAAATGTTGCACCAAGATCATAAACAATTGTTAAAGTCATTAGTTGTTTAATGATGGGCTTAACCATCTTCTAACTTTCTAGGAATAAAGTTTCAAGTTTTAGTTTCTCTTCTCTAGCTTTTTTATGAGAGCATTTGTAATATGTTTTGTAAAGGCTAAATTTATGGCACTAGCATTAGGACTTTTAGCAAGTTTTTGTAAGAACTTAACTTCAGAGATGTGGCAATCATCAAAATCTAAATCATTATGAGCCACAGCAATGGGATCATTATTCCCAAGGTTGGAAAAAATTTCAGCAGTTTTATCACAAGCAGTTTCAGCAGTTTTAGCAATTTCAGGCGGTTTTGAACGCTTTCTTTAGAGTTTCAAAAGCTTCATTACAATCATCATTAAAAACAAAAGGTACATCTTTTTTTGAAGGTGTAGAGGCTTTGAAATTTTTAGAGAAATCTTTAATAAATCTCCTATAAAACCCAACATGACCAAGAACACTACGAATACCTTTTACATCCCTCGGATAAGGCATCTTCTCAATTGCTTCAAATTTAGCTCTATCAACTTCAATACCTCTCGGAAATTTTATGTCCCAATACAATTCCTTCATTAACTATAAAAATTATTTCTCCCAATTAAAGACAAGTTGGTTTCTTCACATCTCTGCAAAACTTTATCGAGGTTTCGCAAGCAATTATCAAAGGAATTCCCATAGACAGAAAAATCATCCATGAACACCTCTACAATACTTTCGCAAAAGCCATGAAAAATAAGCAGACAATACATATTTGTGGCAGAGACATTACACTGACCAAAGGCATACGCCTGCTTTCCTCAGTTCTGGGGACAAGTAACGTGGTTTTCATACAGTCTTTGTTGACAATGTAATGAAAGCCCCTGTGTATCTAGAAAATAAAAAATGAGTATTTTTAGATAGCCTTTCTAACATTTGATCAATAAAGGGTAAAGGGAATGATCTTTCTTAGTAACTTTATTAACTTTACGAAAATCACAATGCACATTCTATAACCTACAACTATTCTTTGAGGAATGAGCTCATCATTATCATTAGGCACAACAGTCATTCCTCCCTTCTTAGGAACACAATGCACAGGGCTAACCCATCTACTATCAGCAATAGGATATATAATACCAGCTTCAAGAAGTTTTAATACCTCGTTCCTTACCACTTCCTTCATCTTGGAATTAGACGTGTTGATGTTAGTAACGAACTTTCCATCTTCTTACTTATTAATAGCATGTTGTAATGAAGGAAGAAATCCCTTTCAAATCATCAAGAGTATAGCCAATAGCTCCTCGGTGTTTCTTCAATATTTCAAATAACCTTTCTTCCTCAATCTCTGAAAGCTTAGAACTAATAATAACAGGATATATTTTATTATCATCATGAGCATATTTAAGATTGTCAGGTAAAGGCTTTAAATCAAAAACGGGATCTTCCTTTGGTGGCGGTGTTGTACCCAAATCTTCCACCGGTAAATCATGCTTGAGAATAGGTTGGCGAAGAAAAATTTCCTCAAACTCATCTCTTTCTGCAAAGCTTCACTTTACTCTTTCTCTGATATTGTGCAAAGTTAGCCAAGACAAGGACAATGAATGCACTGCTGTCACTTTTAAAAGTATTACTAGGCAAGTCGGTTTTATAAGGAGTTTTGTAGAATTTAAAAAAGGTCAGTTCACTTAGGGTTCACAGCAATCATTAATTCTCTTTCTTACTGATCTATAATAGCTCCACAAGTATTTGAAAATTCTACAAAAATGATAAGGACAATTAGCAGTAGAACCAAGTACCAAAAAGTCAGCGGGATATTTAATCTTACCACATAGAACTTCCACATCTCGAACAATACCAATTGGAGAAATAGTTTCTCTATTAGCTAGATGAATAACCACATCAATATATCTTCAAGTTCACGAGAACCAATTTCGTGCATAATCTCCGTGTAAAGCTCATAAGGAATAGCACTAATACTTGCACCAATATCGCATAAACCATAATAGCAATGATCACCAATTCTAACAGATAGCATAGGAACACTAACTTGTTTGGATTTATTAGGATGTGAAACAATATTAGAAGCATCTTCACAGAAAATAATATGACCATCCTCAACATTTTCAGTCACAAGATCTTTAACTATTGCAACAGCAGGTTCAATTTTTATTGTTTCTTTGCACTTTTATTAACTACACTAGTTATAACAGAATACTCCTTCATTTTAGCAGGGAAAGGGGTTTTTTCAATATAAGCTTCAGGAATAACATTATCAATAGTTTCAATCACTACACATTTGTTTACAGATGAATCAATTTTATCTTTATACGGTTCATGATACTTGTCAAAATTCTTCTTAGGCAATTCATAATGAGAGGCAAAAGCTTTATAAAGATTTGCAAATCAAGAACATATGTAGCACTCATATTACGAAATTTATCAGTATCCATAAAAGCTTCAATGCATTTATAATCATAATTTATACCTGATTCTCTATCTTTGTCGTTCTCCCATCTACTATCGACAATAGGATATATAATACCGGCTTCAAAAAGTTTTAATACCTCTTTCCTTACCACTTCCTTCATCTTCGAATTAGACGACGTTGATTTCAACAACAGGCTTTTCATCTTCTTCCATATTAATAGCATGTTGGCAAATAGAGAGGAAATCCTTTCAAATCATCAAGAGTATAGCCAATAGCTCCTGGGTGTGCCATTCATCATTTCAATAACCTTTCTTCCTCAATCTTAAAGCTTAGAACTAATAATAACAGGATGTATTTTCTTTATCATCAATATGAGCATATTTAAGATTATCGGGTAAAGGCTTTAAATCAAAAACAGGATCTTCCTTTGGTGGCGGTGTTGTACCCAAATCTTCCATCGGTAAATCATGCTGAGAATAGGTTGATGAAGAAAAATTTCCTCAAGCTCATCTCTTTCTTTCCTAAAGCACTTTCCCTATTCTCCAAATGTTGCTGCAAAGGATTAGTAGGAACAAGGACAATAGATACACCATTGCTCCATTTTAAAATCATTACTAGGCAAGTCGAGTTTTATAAGGAGTTTTGGTAAATTTAGAAAAGTTAAATTCATAAGGTTCTGGTAAATCTAGTCAAATTGCTTGCAATCTATAATAGCTCACAAGTATTTAGAAAAGGTCTACCAAAATGATAGGACAATGATCACTAGCGGCAGAACCAAGTACCAAAAAGTCAGGAGGATATTTAATCTTACCACATAAGACTTCCATCCACATATCGAACAATACCAATTGGAGAAATAGTTTCTCTATTAGCCAAATGAATAACCACATCAATATCTTCCAGTTCACAAGAACCAAATTTCATGCATAATCTTCGTGTAAAGCTCATAAGGAATAGCACTGACACTTGCACAATATCGCACAAACCATAATAGCAATGATCACCAATTCTAACAGAGATCATCATTGGAACACTAACTTGTTTGGATTATTAGGATGTGAAACAATATTAGAAGCATCTTCACGAGAAAATAATATGACCATCCTCCACATTTTAGGTCACGATCCTTAACTATTGCAATAGTACCTTAATTTGTTCTTGAGGTTCTTTAGGTTTCTTTTCACTTTTATTGACACTAGATATGATACTCCTTCATTTAGCGAGGAAAGGAGTTTTATTATAAACCGGGAATAACATTATCACTTGATTTCAATCACTACACATTTGTTTACGAGATGAATCAACTTTATCTTTATACGGTTTATGATACTTATCAAAACTTTAGCAGGCAGTTCATGAGAGGCAAAGCTTTATAAAGATTTGCAACAACTTGGGAATCAAGACCATATGTAGCACTCACATATTACGAAATTTATGAGTATCATAAAAGCTTTAATGCATTTATAATCATAAATTATACATGATTCTAGGTACCCTTCCATCCTTGATGTTTTCTTGGATCCGATCAAGAGGGTCCCTTTTAAACTCTTCATTCTTGTAAATGATCCAGAAAGAAGTATCCGGCAAGGTCTTGTCTCGGAAAGAAAGTCTTGCATAGAAATTATCAATAATAACATTGCAGGAAGCTCATGAATGGGGCATTTGACATTAAAGACTTCAATCTCCCAAGCTTGGGCAATACTCTCCATCATGAGGCGAGAAATTATATATGCGGTTTCAGTCTTTGTGAATTTCACTTGGAGGATAAAATTTGGAATAAAATAAAGGCACAATGTCCTCCCAATCAATAGAATCACCATTCTTGACCAATTTATACCGGTGCGCGCTTTACCAGGAGCAATGATATAGTAGATAGTTTCTTTCATTCATTCATACAGAAATACACATTTGAATAACCTGCATAATTCATTCAAAAACAATAAATGATCACAGGATGGGCAGTTTCATCCTTCATAGTAGTTATCCTGTAGTTGTAATTTCATAGACCATTTTATACATTCACTTCCTCACTGGCCTTCCATCCACTAGTTACGTTAGTAGTAGATTTCCCAAATAACAAATTGAAGAATCTCTCTGAAGGGATCAAATCAAAATGAAATAAAATCAGCACAAGCAGGTAAATTTCCTTACCAATTAAAACACCAATAGCTTCAGCAAACAACGAGCGCCGATAGTCTTGTTATTCCACAAGTATAGGGGGTGTATCGTAGTCACTTTACGATAAATAAGAGTGTCGAACCGAGGAATGAGAAGAGGTGTTGACAGCGGTTTGGAAGTGAGGATTCTTGTAAGTACTCAGAACAAGTATTAAGTTTGATATTGCGGATAAATAAAGTACAAGTAAATAAATGCGAGAGAAATAATTGCAGCGAGTGGCCCAATCCCTTTTAGCACAAAGGACAAGCCGGTTTGATTACTTATAATGACCAACGTTCTTGAGGACACAGGGATTTTGAGTCTAGTGCTTTCCAACCAAGTGTAATTAATCTTCATTGTTTTGATAAGTGTTGTGTGGGTGAACCTATGCTAATGTACCGCCCTTCCTAGGACTAATACATACTTGTGATTATACCCCTTGCAAGCATCCGCAACTACAAAGAAAGTAATTAAGATAAATCTAACCACAGCCTTAAACTCTGAGATCCTGCGATCCCTCTGCATCGATATACTAACGGGGGGCTTAGGTTTCTGTCACTCTCCCGCAATTAGCAGCCGAATACAAGATGCACTCCCCTAGGCCCATAAATGGTGTAGTGTCGTGTAGTCGACGTTCACACGACACACTAGAAGAATGACACCACTTCAATATCATAACATTGAATATTACTCAACCTTAATAATTCCACTACTAGCATTTAGACTTCACCATGTCCTCAAGAACTAAACTATCAGACATCATATGGAATACAATCGGAGGTGATATGATGATGAATAACAATCTGAACATAAACCTTGGTTCAATGGTTTCCCTCAATAGCATCTACAACAAGTATAGAATAACACCGGGAGAGCATCCAACCCAAATCGTTACAGCGGTGACGAGGTGCAGCGGGTGTGATGGCGGTGTAGATGGTGGAGATGATGGTGATGATGATGGAGATGATGTCCGGCTCGATGGCCGATGGCGATGGCGTCGTTCCCTATCGGGAGGAGAATTTCCACGACGGATTCTTGCCTTGGGAAGCTCTTTTCTCTGCATTATTCCTACAGCCCATGAGGCGGCTGCAACACTGGTGAGGTCTACTCTGCCAGCAGGTTTCGGAGACCGAAGGAGTACGCGAAAAGAGGCGAAAGGGTGTGGGGCCCCCGAGCATAGGGTGGCGCGGCCGGACCCGCCAGGCCGCGCCGGCCTGTGGTCTGAGCCACAGTCGCTCTCTCTTCTTCCCACCTTCTGGCTTTCTTCGTCATCTGGAAAATAAGGAATTTACGTGAAATTCCCTTCCCTGAGTTGATCTTCCGAAATGTGCATTACGTGATTACTTTCCAGTAGAATCACGACAAGTGTGATCCTCCAATGATGATGAAACATGCAAAATAGATGAAATAACATAAGTATTGTGTCCCAGTAGGAAATATATCAATGAATAACAGGCAAATTATGATGCAAAATAGTGATGCAAATTGGACGTATCAACTCCCCCAAGCTTAGACCTCGCTTGTCCCCAAGTGAAACTGAACTTAGTAAACCAGACCACGGGTTTATGGAGTGAAGTGTCGATAAACAAAGAAGAAGCATCATGTTCATTCACACAAGACATTCTAGTAAACAACTTCCTCATATAACTCATCTTGAAATAAGTGAAGAGAAATCACAAGTAAAGGTGCATAAGAAATCATAATTGGTGATGGCAAACTTTGTTCTTGATCAGAGAACTACTATTGCTTTTTTAACAAAAGCTTTCATATTTAAACATGACAATCTCTTCATAATCATTGATAACTTCAAAGTCATATTGTTCAAATAAAATTGGTACTAAACAAGAAAGTATAAAGGACATGATTATTTGAATCATAGCATAAATGATTGGTTCACAACAACTCAGTTGCTTGCTTGAGATAGAGAAATAGGTTTATTGACTCAACATGAAAGTAAAAAGGCAGACCTTGCCAGGAGGAGCAGAGAGGATTAATCTGTGTGCTAGAGCTTTTCAAGTTTTGAAATCATATAAAGAGCATAAAGTAAGATTTTGAAGAGGTGTTTGTTGTTGTCAAGATAGTCATGGGCACTCTAACCCCTGCCAAGCGAACCTTCAGGCGGCTCCCATGAGGCGGCATCTCTACCAATAAAGGTAGATCATCCCCTTCTCTTTTGTTTACACATGTATTTTAGTTTTATTAAGGATGACACTCCCCCCCAACCTTGGCTTTCTCGATCCATGGGAATCTCGGGTGCCTTCCATCATTCACATACCATGGAGGAGTGTCCATTGCAAAATTATTACTGATAAATGAGAGCAAAACATGTGAAGAGAATTATTAATAGAGACATTAATTGGGGGAGTTTGGGAACCCGTTTATGAAGCTCTTATTACAAAATTATTGGATAAGCGGATGTGCAACTAGTCCATTGGTGAAGTCCGCCCAACAAGATTGAAAGATGAAACACCACATACTTCCTCATGAGCTATAGAACATTGACACAAATAAGGAGTAGTATAGTTTGAATAATTTAAAGGTAGCACATGTAGAAGTATTTACTTGGAATGGTAGAAAATACCATGTTAGTAGGTGAGTATGGTGGACACAAATGGCATAGGTTTGGTCTAAGGTTATGGATGTATGAGAAAGTATTCCCTCTCAATACAGGTCTTTGGCTAGCAGGTTTGATAGCAAGCATAAAGGTTGAGGAAACAAACAAATACCATATGATAGAAACAATCATGCATCTTTCTCCCATAAGCACAAGCAATTTTAACACTAGAATACAAAGCATAGAGATAATAGAGTAATGTATCTGGTGTATTTCTCTCTTCTAATGAAACACTATCAAGATGTTGTTGCTATTGACAAAATGTTAAGTTTGCCAAAACCAAATAGATTTACTTGATGCTCCCAAAGTGATAACAATACTCATGCCAAGAGTAATCATATAATGGAGATTGCAAACTAAAATAAGGTGTGCAAAAGTAAATGATAAAGGCTTCTCATTAATATTCCATAACGATAACTCACACCAACGGATACATAGATAACTAACTAAGAGAGATACTTCCACATTGCATACTATTCCATATGATAACTTCCCTATTCATTATATGACATAGTAAAAGATAAAGGTGGTGATGATGTGATCCCGGCACCTCCCCAAGCTTGGAACAAACAAAGGGGATGCATGCCGATGATGAATTACTCCTTCGGTGATGATGGTGATGGATTCTTCTCATCATCAGACAAGCTCCTGCAAACCTTCAATCTCATAGGTGAGGTTGCGAATCATCTCGAGTTGTGCTCAACGCGGCTCATAATGATGATCAGGTGGTGAATCCCAACTCTTAGAATTGTTTCCCCATCCTTGAGCTTCAGATTTCATCTGCATTATCGAACGGTTATATCCCAATTACTTGGCAACACTACCTTGGGGTCCTTTAATTTGACGATCGTAGATTAGGTGGCGGAAAGGGTGCCAATTGCTCGGGAGAAGATGTCCTTGGAGCCAAGTAATGACGTGGAACCGCTCCTCCCATGCGGTGCGCTCCTCTTGATGTTGGATGGATTTGATATCACGCCCATACTTGCGACGGCTTGTTGGTGTTCCTGTGGAGCTTCCTCCACTTCTTCCTCATCCTCTCTTGCATCTTCTTTCTTGACTCACGGGTCTTGAATATTTTCAGCCAAAGGTTTCGCGCCCTTGTTGTTGGAACCATGGTGCTTCTAGATCAAAACAAATCGGGCAGAAAACAGCTACAAAACACGACGAGAAAGCGATATTACGGACCTCCAGAGTCCAGGGGATTATATAGCAAATATTTTCACGACAAAAGGAAGGTTCCGGGGCCAGCAGGTGGAAGCGGAATGGCAGTGCCGTCACCATAGGCTCAGGCGTGGCAGTGGGGTGGCATGGCACGTGGTGACGGAGCCTAAGCGATCTTTTTCAACTCTGTTGGATTCGTAATTTTTCCTCTTTTCTAAAGCAGTAAATAATGTTGAAGGAGTAAGCGGACTTTATTACTGTCTTTATTACCTATTCAAAGTCAGGTTCTGGCGGAATTTATCCAATTTGTCCTTTATGTCACCTCCGGTGTTTCACTTGAATAATATCAACATCAACATTATAAGAATCACCGAGATATAATGCTTGAGTATTTGTCCATTCACCACTTGTGTGGCATTGCCTTGGAGAGAGCTAATTTTGATTGCTCCTGAACGATACACCTCCTCAACAACATATGGTCCTTCCACTTCGAGAGTAATTTCCCTGCAAAGAATCTGAGACGAGACCGATACAATAGAACTTGATCTCCAACATTAAATTCTCTTTTAATGATCCTTCTATCATGCCACTTCTTAACTTTTTCTTTAAGAGTTTAGCATTTTCATAGCTTCACTTCTCCATTCATCTAGAGAACTTAATTGCAACAACCTCTTATTCCCAGGCTAATTTAGGATCTTTATTTAGTTCTCTACAGCCCATAAGCTTTGTGCTCTAGTTCTAAAGGTAAATGACAAGCTTTTCCATAAACCATTTTATAAGGTGACATTCCCATAGGATTTTTATAAGCAGATTCTATAAGCCCATAGTGCTTCTTTCAATTTGCTAGCCCAATTCTTTCTAGATTTATTAACAGTCTTTCCTAAAATAGCTTTAATCTCTTTATTTGATAATTCTACTTGACCACTAGTTTGAGGGTGATAAGCAGGAAGCAATTCTATGATTAATACCATATTTAGCAAGAGTTTTTCTAAAACCATGAATAAAATGAGAACCTCCATCAGTCATAATATATCTAGGTACTCCAAATCTAGGAAATATAATATCTACAGCATTTTTATAGAGGTCTCACCATCAGCACTTTTTGTAGGTATAGCTTCTACCCATTTAGTAACATAATCAATAGCGACAAGTATATGAGTGTTGCAGCCTGAAGAAGGAAAGGACCCATGAAGTGAATCCCCAACAATCGAATGGTTCAATAACAAGAGTATAATTCATAGGCATTTCATTGCGTCAGGAGATATTACCAACTCTTTGACATTCATCACAAGATAAAATAAATTTCCTTGCATCTTTGAAAAGTGTTGGCCAATAAAACCTGATTGTAGAACCTTTTGCGCGGTTCTATCTCCAGCGTGATGTCCTCCATAACACTACCATGACATTTACTCAATATCTCCTGTTGTTCATATTCAGGAACACATCTTCGCATAATACCATCCACTCCTTCTTTATATAAGTGTGGGTCATCCCAAAAATAATGCCTCAAGTCATAAAAGAATTTCTCCTTTGCTGCTGAAAAGGTTGGAGGCAAATACTTGAAACAATAAAGTTAGCATAAATACATACCAAGGGCTCTCTCGCCAGGCTCACCTTTATTACGACCAATTGTTCATTTGGAAAACTATCATAACAGAACAGGATCATAAGCTATATTTTCCAATCTAGACAAATTATCAAACAACAGGGAGCGCCTTTCCTATCTATAATATGTAAATCAAATTCTTTGAACAGAGTACCCATCTAATAAGCCTTGGCTTAGCATCTTTCTTTGTCATAAGGTATCTAATTGACATGATCAGTATGAATTGTAACTTCGAATCAACAATATAGGGTCCAAACTTATCACAAGCAAAACTACACTAACAATTCCTTTTCGATTGTGCATAATTTCTTTGAGCAACATCAAGAGTCTTACTAGCATAATGAATAACATTTAATTTTTTATCTACACGCTGCAGCCCTACAATAAAATCACTAGCATCACACATAATTTCAAAGCAAATTCCAATTAGGAGGTTCAACTACAAAGAGCGATTGTTAAGGCTTTCTTTAGAGTTTCAAAGCTTCCTTACAATCATCATCAAAAGGTACATCTTTTTGAAGATTAGTAAGAGGCTTGAAATTTAGAGAAATCTTTAATAAATCTCCTATAAAACCAAGCATGACCAAGAACACTACAATACCTAACATCCCTCGGATAGGGCATCTTCTCAATTACTTCAACTTTAGCTCTATCAACTTCAATACCTCTCTCGGAAATTTTATGTCCCAATACAATTCCTTCATTAACCATAAAGTGGCATTTCTCCCAATTAAGAACAAGGTTAGTTTCTTCACATGTAAAAACTTTATCGAGGTTTAGCAAGCAATTATCAAAGAATTCCCATAGACAGAAAAATCATCCATGAACACCTCTCAATACTTTAAAAACCATGAAAAATAGCAGACATGCATCTTTGAAAAGTAGCAGGAGCATTACATAAACCAAAGGCATACGCTTTATAAGCATAAGTTCCATAAGGACAAGTAAACGTGGTTTCTCTTGATCTTTAGCTTTGAGCAATCTGTGAAAACCCATAATAACCATCAAGAAAGCAAAAATGAGTATTTTTAGATAACCTTTCTAGCATTTGATCAATAAAGGGTAAAGGGTAATGATCTTTCTTAGTAACTTTATTAACTTTCGAAAATCAATGCACATTCTATAACCTACAACTATTCTTTGAGGAATAAGCTCATCATTATCATTAGGCACAACAGTCATTCCTCCTTCTTAGGAACACAATGCACTGGGGCTAACCCATCCTATCAGCAATAGGATATATAATACAAAAGGAGTTTAATACCTCGTTCCTTACCACACTTCTTCATGAATTAAGACGACGTTGATGTTCAACAATAGGCTTTCCATCTTCTTCCATATTAATAGCATGTTGGCAAATAGAAGGAGAAATCCCTTTCAAATCATCAAGAGTATAGCCAATAGCTCCTCGATGTTTCTTCAATATTTCCAATAACCTTTCTTCCTCAATCTCTGAAAGCTTAGAACTATAATATAAGGATATATTTTCTTATCATCAATGAGCATATTTAAGATTATCAGGTAGAAGGCTTTAAATCAAAAACGAGGATCTTCCTTTGGTGGCGGTGTTGTACCCAAATCTTCCACCGGTAAATCATGCTTGAGAATAGGTTGCGAAGAAAAATTTCCTCAAACTCATCTCTTTCTTTCTAAAAGCTTCACTTTCACTATTCTCCAAATGTTGCTGCAAAGGATTATTAGGAACAAGGACAATAGATGCACACTGCTCCATTTTAAAATCATTACTAGGCAATTAGTTTTATAAGATTTGGTAAATTTGAAAAGTTAAATTCATAAGGTTCACCAGCAAATCTAGTCAAAATTTTCTCTTCTTACAATCTATAATAGCTCCACAAGTATTTAGAAAAGGTCTACCAAAAATGATAGGACAATGATCACTAGCAGCAGAACCAAGTACCAAAAAGTCAGTGGGATATTTAATCTTACCACATAGAACTTCCACATCTCGAACAATACCAATTGGAGAAATAGTTTCTCTATTAGCCAAATAACCACATCAATATCTTCAAGTTCACAAGAACCAATTTAGTGCATAATCTCCGTGTAAAGCTCATAAGGAATAGCACTAACACACCAATCGCATAAACCATAATAGCAATGATCACCAATTCTAACAGATAGCATAGAACACTAACTTGTTTGGATTTATTAGGATGTGAAACAATATTGAAAGCATCTTCACAGAAAATAATATGACCATCCTCCACATTTCAGTCACAAGATCCTTAACTATTGTGGGTTCAATTTTAATTTGTTCTTCGGGTTCTTTAGGTTTCTTTTCACTTTTATTAACTAGATATGACAGAGTACTCCTTCATTTTAGCGGGAAAGGAGTTTTCAATATAAGCAGAATAACATTATCAACAGTTTCAATCACTACATTTGTTTACGGATGAATCAACTTTATCTTTATACGGTTCATGATACTTGTCAAAATTCTTCTTGGCAGTTCATAATGAGAGGCAAAAGCTTTATAAAGATTTGCAACAACGGGAATCAAGACCATATGTAGCACTCATATTCTGAGAATTTATCAGTATCCATAAAAGCTTCAATGCATTTATAAATCATAAATATACACGATTCTCTATCTTTGTCGTTCTCCCATCCTTCAGTATTTTCTTGGATCCGATCAGAAGGTCTCTTTTAAACTCTTCATTCTTGCGTGTAAATGATCCAGAACAAGAAGTATCCAATAGTCTTGTCTTGAAAAGAAAGTCTTGCATAGAAATTATCAATAATAACATTACCAGAGCTCATGAATGGGGCATTTGAGCATTAAAGACTTCAATCTCCCATGCTTGGGCAATACTCTCTCCATCATGAGGCCAAATTATATATGGGTTCAGATCTTTGTGAATTTCACTTGGAGGATAAAATTTGGAATAAAATAAAAGGCACATCCTCCCAATCAATAGAATCACCATTCTTGACCAATTTATAGAGTGCGCCTTTACCAGACAACCATAGTGAATAGTTTCTTCTAACTTCATTCATAGAAATACTGCACATTTGAATAACCCGCATAATTCATGCAAAAAACAATAAATGACCAGATGATGAAAAGTGCTTAATATCATGTATTGGTTTCCAATAATTTTCATAGGTATTTTATATGGTACTACTTCCTCACCTGGCGCTTCATCCACTACCGTTGCGGTAGTAGTAGATTTCCCAAATAGAAATTGAAGAAGATCTCTCCATAATGATTTATAGTGGCAAGGCAGAAATAAAATCAGCAAACAGTAAATTTTACCAATTCAACACCAATAGCGACTCCAGCAATGGCGCCAGAAAATAGTCTTGATGACCCACAAGTATAGGGGGTGTATCGTAGTACTTTCGATAAATAAGAGTGTCGAACCCAACGAGGAGCAGAAGGTGTTGACAAGGTTTCGATGAAGGATTCTTGTAAATGCTCACAGGACAAGTATTCGGGGTTTTGATATAGATAAATAAAGTAAGTAAATAAATGCGAGAGAAATTTTGCAGCAAGTGGCCCAATCCTTTTTAGCACAAAGGACAAGCCGGTTTGATTACTTATAATGACCAAGCGTTCTTGAGGACACACGGGGATTTAGTGCTTTCGCTTCGTGGCTAAATAATCTTCATTGTTTTGATAAGTGTTTGTGGGTGAACCTATGCTAATGCAGCCCTTCCTAGGACTAATACATACTTGTGATTACCCCTTAAGCATCAGCAACTACAAGAAAGTAATAAGATAAATCTAACCACAGCCTTAAACTCGAGATCCTGATCCCTCCTGCATCGATATACTAAGGGGCTTAGGTTTGTCACTCAAGCAACCACAATTAGCAACCGAATACAAGATGCCTCCCCTAGGCCCATAAATGGTGAAGTGTCGTGTAGTCGACGTTCACACGACACCACTAGAAGAATGACACCACAACTTAAATATCATAACATTGAATATTACTCAACCATAATTCACTACTAGCATTTAGACTTCACCCATGTCCTCAAGAACTAAGCGAACTACTCGAGACATCATATGGAATACAATCAGAGGTGATATGATGATGAATAACAATTTGAACATAAACCTTGGTTCAATGGTTTCACTCAATAGCATCTACAACAAGTATAGAATAACACGGGAGAGTTTCCCCTATCAAACAATCAAGATTTAACCCGAATTGTTACAGCGGTGACGAGGTGCAGCGGTGGTGATGGCGGTGTAGATGGTGGAGATGATGATGATGATGATGGAGATGATGTCCGCTCGATGTGATGGCGATGGCGTCGATTTCCCCCTCGGGAGAATTTCCCCGGCAGTTCCCCGCCGGAGAAGCTCTTTTCTCTCGTGTTCTCGCCCCGAGAGCGGTGTAACCCTTCGTGAGGTCCCTACGTGGCTTAGGTTTCGGGACGAAGAAGTGCGCGAAGAAAAGGAGGCGAAAGAGGCTGTGGGGCCCCAGTGGAGTGGCGCGGCGAGGCCATGGGCCGCGCCGCCCTATGGTCTGGGCCTGATGGCTCCTCTTCTTCCCCTTACGCTCCCTCCGTCATCGGAAAAATAGGAATTTACGTGAAATTCCCTTCCACAGTTGATCTTCCGAAATATTGCATTAGTTTTTCCAGAGAATCCTGGCTCCGGTGTTGATCCTCCAATGATGATGAAACATGCAAAATAGATGAAATAACATAAGTATTGTGTCCCAATATGAAATATATCAATGAATAACGACAAATTATGATACAAAATAGTGATGCAAATTGAACGTATCACCTAGCACGCAGTTCAACCATTAATCTTATATTCTCATTAATTCTAACTTGGATGGCATTTGCTGTAGTAGTAATCTTATTATCAATATCATTATTAGGCATAACTTTCAATTTTAAAAGATTAACATCAGAGGCAAGCCTATCAACTCTAGAAGCAATAGTATCAATTTTATCAAGCTTTTCCTCAACAGATTTGTTAAAAGCAGTTTGTGTACTAATAAATTCTTTAAGCATAGCTTCAAGACCAGAGGTACACTCCTATTATTATTGTAAGAATTCCCATAAGAATTACCATAACCATTACCATTAACGAAGGATATGGCCTATAGTTATTACCGAGTTGTTCCTATAAGCATTGTTGTTGAAATTATTTTTAATGAAATTCACATCAACATTTTCTTCTTGAGCAACCAATGAAGCTAAAGGAACATTATTTGGATCAACATTAGATCTACCATTCACAAGCATAGACATAATCACATCAATCTTATCATTCAAGGAAGAGGTTTCTTCAACGAATTTACCTTCTTACCTTGTGGAGCTCTTCCGTGTGCCTCAGAGTAATTTATCATCATATCATCAAGAAGTTTTGTAGCCCCCCAATGTGATGGACATAAAGGTACCTCCAGCAGCTGAATCCAATAAATTCCGCGAAGAAAAATTTAGTCCTGCATAGAAGGTTTGGATGATCATCCAAGTAGTGGTCCATGGGTTGGGCAATTCTTTACCAAAGTTTTCATTCTCTCCCATGCTTGAGCAACATGTTAGTATCTAATTGCTTAAAATTCATTATGCTACTTCTCAAAGATATAATTTTAGCGGGAGGATAATATCTACCAATAAAAGCATCCTTGCATTTAGTCCATGAATCAATACTATTCTTAGGCAAAGATAGCAACCAATCTTTAGCTCTTCCTCTTAAGAAAGGAAACACTTTCAATTTAATAATATCACCATCTACATCCTTATACTTTTGCATTTCACAAAGTTCAACAAAATTATTGAGATGGGCAGCAACATCATCAGAACTAGCACCAGAAAATTGATCTCTCATGACAAGATTTAGTAAAGCAGGTTTAATTTCAAAGAATTTGTAGTAGCGAGTGGAGCAATAGGTGTGCATAGGAAATCATTATTATTTGCATTTGTGAAGTCACACAACTTAGTATTTTCAGGGGTATTCATTTTAGCAACGGTAAATAAAGCAAACTAGATAAAGTAAATGCAAGTAACTAATTTTTTTGTGTTTTTTATATAGAGAGCAAGACAGTAAATAAAGTAAAACTAGCAACTAATTTTTTTGTGTTTTGTTTAGGTGCGACAAACAAAGTAGTAAATAAAATAAAGCAAGACAAAAACAAAGTAAAGAGATTGAGAAGTGGAGACTCCTTGCGGCGTGTCTTGCGCAACGGCGCCAGAAAACAGGCTTGATGCGCGTAGATGTACACGTCGTTGGGAACCCCAAGAGGAAGGTATGATGCGCACGGTGGCAAGTTTTCCCTTAGAAAGAAACCAAGGTTTAATCGAACCAGGAGGAGCCAAGAAGCACGTTGAAGGTTGATGGTGGCGAAATGTGATGCAACAACAGAGGATTGGCGCCACGTGGAATGCACAACAAAACCAAAGTACTTTGCCCCAACGAAGCAGTGTTGTCAATCTCACCGGCTTGCTGCAACAAAGGATTAAACGTATCGAGTGGAAGATGATTGTTTGCAAGAAAAGTAAAACACAATTGCAGTAGATTGTATGCTATGTAAAGAATAGGACCGGTCCCAGTTCACTAGAGGTGTCTCTCTCAAAAGATAAAAGCATGTTGGTGAACAAATTACAATCGGGCAATTGACAAATAGAGAAGGGCATAACAATGCATATACATGATATGATAAATATAGTGAGATTTAATCGGGCATTACGACAAAGTACATAGACCGCCATCCAATGCATCTATGCCTAAAAGTCCACCTTCAGGTTATCCTCACCCCATTCAGGTATTAGTTGCTAAGCAGCAGACAATTGCATTAAGTATGGTGCGTAATGACAACTACATCCTTAGACATAGCATCAATGTTTTATCCCTAGTGGCAACCACATCACAACCTTAGAACCTCTGTCACGATCCCATGTGTCAATGAAGGCATGAACCCACTATCGAGCATAAATACTCCTCTCTGGGGTTAAGAGCAAAAACTTGGCCAGAGCCTCTACTAATAACGGAGAGCATGCAAGATCATAAACAACACATAAACAATAGATTGATAATCACCATAACATAGTATTCTCTATCCATCGGATCCCGACAAACACAACATATAGTATTACAGATAGATGATCTTGATCATGTTAGGCAGCTCACAAGATCCAACAATGAAGCACAACAAGGAGAAGACGACCATCTAGCTGATATGGACCCATGGTCAGGGTGAACTACTCACTATCACTCGGAGCGATCATGGCGATGAAGAGTCCTGGAGATGAATCCTCTCGGAGGTGCGGACGATCTCCTGAATCCCGAGATGGGATTCGCGGCGGCGTCTCTGGGAAGGTTTTCCGTATCGTGGCTCGATGCTGGGTTTTCGCGACGGAGGCTTTAAGTAGGCGGAAGGAACGGGGGCCACACGAGGGCCCCACACCCTAGTCGTGTGGCCAAGCACGCCGCCCCTATGTGTCGCGCCTCGTGGCACTTCGTTATCTCGGTCTTCTGGAAGCTTCGTGCTAAAATAGGACCTGAAGATTTCGTCAATTAAGAATATTTCCTTATAGATTTGAAACCAAAAGCAACAAACACTGGCTCTTCGGCATCTTGTTAATATGTTAGTTCCAATGCATAAATATGACATATAATGTGCATAAAACATGTAGGTATCATCAATAAAGTAGCATGGAACATAAGTCGATACGTTGGAGACGTATCACCATGCTATGATGTGCTGATGTCCACCTAAGCCTATTGTTGCTATGCCAATTTCTTGTTTAGGCTTACTAGATTGTTGTGCTAGCATTGTTCTACTTGTTGATGCTCCTGTGCTTGATCAAATTCTTATATGATGCATTTCTGTTAGCATTGGCTAACCATCCGATGCTTGTGGTGACCATGGTTCTCTCCTGTGGTTTGTATCTGCTCCAGATACACCATTTTGATCATTCTATGCTAGTGGCTAGGTTACTGGTTCCATGCTTAGATGATCTTGATGCTTGCCTAAGCTACTGCAATTATCTTAGCTTGCTATAGCTGCTTACCATGTACTGGTGAGTTGTTGTTGTCACTCATAGCTCATTGATCATGAATCAATGGCTAGGATGCCTTTGGGTATCCTACTGGTTGCCTCACTATGTTGCAGTTGCTTATTGAGTAATGAATTAACTTGTGTTCATGTAGTGGTTACTTATATGTATATGAACTGCTTATGCAGTATTGATTATATGCATTGATTTGTGTTCTATGATATCTCCAAGGTCAATTGGGAGATGCAATTAGTCTGAACCCCTCCTGGGTAATGATGACTTATGATTTATGGCTATTGGATGGCTTGTGGTTGATGTGACCACAGTAGCACTAGCTACTGCTTAGGTTGCTCTCACTGTTGGATCAATATCTGTTGGCTAATCTCAATATATCATGCACAGTAGGGTATCATATTCATATGAATAACACTATGACTTGTTTGTGAAGAAAATACATACTAACTGATGGTTTAATTGACTAGGATAGCTAGGTGGTCTCTACAGCTCCTAGTGATCATGTACTACTCTATTGGTTTGCTATCTGTGCATCTATAATCTTCTATTTGCACATAAATAGCATCTGGATAGTATATGGCTCTAGTTGCTCTCTTTCTGCCAGCACCTCTTGGTCAAACCATGTGATGTTAACCCTCTCATGAGCATATGCTCATGAATCTGTTGTGTGAGCGTGCTAAGAGATGGATTGGATCCTCTGGATCCACTCCAGGTACAAGTTATACCTTGCTCCAGCTCCTAGATGATTATTTTTGGTTGCTGTTGAGCTTTGCTTGATGGATTTGATTGCCTTTTCCTTCTCCTCCTAGCTCCTGGATGGTCTTTCTTATGTTACCATGGTCCTTGGTTGGTTTGGCTTTGGTTGGTTTGGATAAAATGGATGGTTTATAGGGTTTTGCCGTGTTCTTGAGGAAGAACAACTATGAAGTGCTACTATTTCTTCTTTGCTCCTTGCTGAATATGGTCTATTCGATTTGGATGACATCTCCAGCTGTCGCCTATTTGTAGCAGTTTGTGCTGCTGCCATGGCTTGACACACATACCTGTGCCAATTTGGTGACTAAGCTAGAGTGCATGGCTGTTGAGCATGCAGTGATCCTTGTGAGTTGTGTGTGTTTGGGTTGAAACTTGAGCGCATCATTGGCTCCACCATGGTCTGGCTGATGCTTATCTCCCTTTGGCATTGTTTTGGAACTGACCAGTGGCATTGCCACTTGTTTTTATCAATTTCTAGTTTGTTCCTTTGTTAAATGCAGGTTCAAAGCTTCAAATGATCCAGGGACAAGAAGATCCAAGACTTGTAGTTTAGAATTTGTAGTTATAGATCAAAATTGTAATATTCTTTTACTTCTTTCATTATATTTCCAATTCTTGTATATAAAAGATATTTTAAAGATAATGTATATGTGTTGGTATGATCAATAAAGCTCAAGGTTTTTCTTTAGAGCTTTTTTTATTATTGTTTGAAATTCATTTGTGAATTATTTTATGTAAGTGTTGTATGGTTTTGAATTATGAATTATAATTCATTTATACATTGATTACTTATATAATTCTATGTTTGAATTCAAATTTGAAATGCCAATTCAAATTCTCCTCTAAAACCCTAACTTTCAAAAGAGGTTATGTCGAAGTTTATAGCACTCACATTGCTCTAACACTAACATCAACGAGAGAGAAACCTCGATCCCTCTTAGGTTTTATGCAATTAAGCGCAAAAATTTCCCCCGTTTTGCGATGAAATGCACATTCCATTTCTAAATCTACCCCTCGTTTGTCATATGTTCTGGGATATTACATCTTGGACCCGATTGCATTTTCCACCAGGATGTGAGGTCCTCCTTGCATAAGTTAGGGACCAAGTTGTATTTTGCTGACTTCTTTAGATGTGGATGCAAAATGTACTATCTTTATATTTTTTTTTGAGGATTTTATATTAATTAATATATATGTGATCTGTAGGTCCTTCTGTTCTCAAAGAAAAAAAAAACTCTAACGGCCCAAAGTCTCATCCCAGGTCTGGCAAGAGGTGCTGCGATCTAGGAAAGGCGCCCCAGGGCAGGCCATAGCCACAAATCCGGTCCTCCCCCTCGATTCGCGCTCGCCTCCGTCCCAAATACCCACCAAGCCCTACAGAGGCAAGAACCCTAGATCCCCAATCCAGCCCCGCCCGCCCGCGTTTGACCCCTCTCCCTGCACCCTGCCCTCTGACTTCTCTCTCTTTGCAGCCGCCTCCGCTCCAAATCCGCCCCGCTTCCTCTCCATCCCCGCGTCAGAGATCTCGAGGTGAGTGATTCGTGGTTGCTCCTAACCTTGATTGGATTCGCGCGGCTTCCTCTATCCTGTCCCTCACCATTGTCTCCAATCGCAGCCAGGATGGGAGAAGCCAAGGACAACGAGGTGTACGAGGATGACCTCGTCGACTACGAGGAGGAGGTGGAGAACGTCGTGGACGACGCAGCCGCCAACGCCTCGGTTGACGTTGCCAAGAAGTACGTGCCATCGACGCTCCTCTAGCCGCTGATTTTCGTGCTAGGGTTCGTGGTTGAGCGTTCTGATCTGACATGTGTTGTTTCGACAGGGGGTACGTGGGGATCCATAGCTCAGGGTTCAGGGACTTCCTGCTCAAGCCAGAGCTGCTCCGCGCCATCCAGGACTGCGGGTTTGAGCATCCTTCCGAAGGCAAGCTCCTGTTCTTGTTATTTGTATTAATTATTAGATAGTAGTGGCCTCAGAGGATTGAAGCCACATAATTAATGTTCCACGGACTCCTGAGTTCCATTTATTTGCTCGTTTAACAGATTTATTAGACATATATATTTCATACCTGGATTAGTAGCTAGAGTACCGACGCCTATCTGATTGTATTACTACTACGGATTGAGAGTTGGGACCAGTGCACTGGTTTACATATCACAATAATGCTTTTAGAGATTCAGTCAGAACTGCATTTTCTGAATGAAATGGAGAGGGAGAGAAAGAGAACACTTAAACATACACTTGCTTAATATAATTTTGTTGCTTGTGCTAGTCACGTTTGTTTGTTGTAGCCCCCTATCACTGGCACATCTAATAAGCTTTGCTACCTGAATCTTTACGGTGAACTGTCACTGCATTGACCAGTAAAATACATTCCTCAACAAATGAAACACAATATTTGTTGTACGCTTCCCCGTGAGGTGCTATTGCTCTGTTATTCTGTTACCTGAGATGCCTGCGTGCCATATATTTGATTCATGTCCTTGGTATCAAAGCACTTATGCACTCTGTTCTGTTGTTGTATAAGATTTTCTTGTAAGGACTGTAGAAAAGAGCAAAAGGTTTTAGTATGAAGAAAGACAAATGCAAATAAAGAAACTGTGCAATAACAAGAAATTTTATTCGATGACTTCGTTGTTCTATTCTAGTATTAAATCAAATTCCATCATCTATCTTTGAAATATGTTTTCTGTTAGCTTGTTCTGCCGTGACCATAAGTTTCCTGTTTTGCTGATGTACAGGTATAATTTCTTCTGACACTTTCTGTTGGGGGAGATGACATGGTAAAACTTTCCATTAACGGGTCCAGAAGGTTAATATTTCTCACTGGGGTGCTACTCCAATTTTGTTTGGCTCCACATCAGTGCAACATGAATGCATCCCTCAAGCCATTCTCGGAATGGATGTCATCTGCCAAGCAAAATCTGGGATGGGCAAGACTGCTGTTTTTGTCCTCTCAACTCTCCAGCAGATTGATCCGGTTGCTGGTCAAGTAGCTGCACTTGTTTTGTGCCATACAAGGGAATTGGCTTACCAGGTTTGAATACATGTTTTCTCATTTTTATTCTGACAATGTTAGATATATCTGCTGGTGCTAATTCTCATTTTTTACTTGATACATGTAGATTTGCAATGAATTCGAGAGGTTTAGCAAGTACCTGCCAGAAACAAAAGTTGCTGTCTTCTATGGTGGGGTTAACATAAAAAACCACAAGGATTTATTGAAGAATGAATGCCCTCATATCGTGGTTGGCACACCTGGAAGGATCCTGGCTCTGGCTAGAGACAAGGACCTTCCGTTGAAGAATGTGAGGCATTTCATTCTTGATGAATGTGACAAGATGCTTGATTCACTTGGTAGGCTGCTGTTTTCTGGCCATTTTTCTATGTTATAATAGTTCAAACTTAGTGCCTGCTTGTTGATTTGCACTATTTTTGTAGGCAATAGCTCTCACATTAACTGTTAACTTATGTATATATCATATTCTTCAGACATGCGTAGAGATGTCCAGGAGATCTTCAAAATGACACCCCACGAGAAGCAAGTGATGATGTTTTCAGCAACACTCAGCAAGGAGAGTCGCCCGGTTTGCAAGAAATTCATGCAAGATGTAATTTCACGCGGCTTATCTCATTTCAGTAGTGCTTCTTCCTATTTAAGTCCCTCCGTCAATCCGGTGGTTATGCTCGTACATAGATAGGAGAGGTGGCAGTTTGTTATCAGTAGGATTGCTGGTCGCTTGGTCATTTTTGGTGGATTGAGTTATTTGGCTACTTATTTGTTGGCATTAGTTTTGTCAATTGGTGTCTGTGCACATCCTGAGGGGCTCTGATGAAGTGAAGTCTTCTGTTCTCAGTGTGCATTGTGAACCAACCTTGAAGAAATTGGTAACTGGGGTTGGTAGGGCACTGATGTCGTAGAGTTTTAAGTCCAGTGGGAGGTTTTCTGCAATTGTCTGCAGTCTGCACATTTTTGGATTCCGCTGCATCAGAGTAAACTGCTTCTGAATCTCCTACCCTTTCATGGTCAAGGCAGACAAAGCAGCTTTCTTCTGATCGGAACTCTTATAGCAAGCACTGTTGCAATATTTGTTGGCTGCACTTTGGCAAATGTCAGTGCCAATTGTGCATATATGGAGCTCCTGGAGGAAGCTGAAAGTTCTGACTCGAGAAGAACTGATATGCCATTCTTTTGGAAGTGGCTAGAGTTACCTTTGCTGCCAGAATTCTAATATATTTTTCTATCATTTGTCACCTTACAGCCCATGGAAATTTATGTCGATGACGAGGCTAAACTGACCCTTCATGGACTAGTTCAGGTATTGCAAATTATCCATTAGCCAATTGTGCTTCTTTATTCATCTCGTGTCAATTATTTTTTGTGAAACCTTGTCAACATTTTTTCCCTGACTCCAGCACTACATAAAACTAAGTGAGGCGGAGAAGAATCGGAAGTTGAATGATCTCTTAGATGCACTCGACTTCAACCAAATTGTGATATTTGTTAAAAGTGTTAGTAGAGCTTCAGAACTTAACAGGCTTCTCTGTGAATGCAATTTTCCTGCGATCTGCATACATTCTGGAATGACACAGGAGGAGAGGTACATGTTTTCTTATTTCTTTTGATTGTTATTATACTGTCTTTTGATTCTTATGGGCTGATTTTTAGAATTGGCCTCTTTGTTTACAAAACAATGGCTTGAATGTAGATCCCTGTCGACCTCTTATTCTAATGGTATCTTTCCCTGACTGTACTTGCATGTGGTTTAGATTATTTGGCATTTTACATCATGCTGTTAGTTCACATTTGTTTTGTTCAATCTGCACAACATTATGGTACTGGTGGCAGAAAATGTTTTGTTCAGTGATAAACAGTTGAACAGTTAACCATGTGATTCATTATGGTGAAATTGGTCATTGATTTCTGTTTGTAGAATGATATGTATCTAGTATTGAGAATTAACTATAGAATAAAATTATGGTACCCCCATGGCCCCATGTTGTTATGCTCAGAATCTGGTGAAAGCCAACATAGCAAGATCCTTCACAATAATGAGCATTGATGGTTCTATATACTACCTCCATCCCAAAGCTTAAGGCTTATATTGTTTTTAGAAAGTCAAACTATGTCAAGTTTGACTAAGTTTTTACCTAAAATCATTAACATGAAAAATACAACATCAATATTGTTAGATAGATAATGAAATATATTTTCGTATGGTATCTGCAAAATATAATATTTGTTGATAGATTCTTCTAAAAGTTTGGTCAAACTTTACTTGGTTTGACTTTTCAAAAAAAATATAAGCCTTAAGCTTTGGGATGGAGGCATAGTTATTTAATCGTTAGTATTAGTTGATCTCCAGTGGAGTTGATGATCAAGGTTTTTCTTGCAATATAGTTCAATAATCTTGGGTCGCTCAACTGGGCACAGTTAATCATCTGACTAGTCCCCCAGCAACATGGATCTGACTAATAACCAGCTAATTATAGACTACTCTTTGAGTTGGTACCCGCAGCAACTCGGCTCAACTTTATGACTTGTAGATAAAGCGGGATATGCCAGATCCCGCAAATCACAATAATTAGCACAAACTATACTACAGGAAACCAATCCGCATGTACCTAAATTGTGCTCTTTTGGAAACCCAATCCGCCCCGCATAGTCTGCCGCTTGCAGCCCTACTTGTAGACCGTTGGTTCTATTATGTGTATCTGCAATTTGCTTTATTTTCCAGTTTTTCAGTTATTGCTCATATCTTTTATCTGAATATTGTTGCTTGCATAGGTTGACCCGGTATAAGAACTTCAAGGAAGGACATAAGAGGATTCTTGTGGCTACAGATTTAGTTGGCAGGGGAATAGATATTGAGCGTGTCAATATTGTCATAAACTATGACATGCCTGATTCTGCTGAT
This sequence comes from Lolium multiflorum, assembly GCA_030979885.1. Taxonomy (NCBI): domain Eukaryota; kingdom Viridiplantae; phylum Streptophyta; class Magnoliopsida; order Poales; family Poaceae; genus Lolium; species Lolium multiflorum. The sequence continues at coordinate 183,972,329 of CM061749.1, read as the reverse complement.
ACATACTTGCACAGGGTAATTGTAATATTGCCTACTATTTGTTTTTGGTGCTATTATCTCTGGCTAATAGCATATTCACCTCCACAGGTTGGAAGGGCTGGACGTTTTGGTACCAAGGGGCTTGCAATAACATTTGTTTCTTCTGCCTCTGACTCTGATGTTCTCAATCAGGTTTGTGTAACTGATTTATTTACATTTTTACTCATCTGGTATGCTCAAACTAACTGGAATTCCGCATATTATTTGAAGGTGCAAGAAAGGTTTGAGGTTGACATAAAGGAGCTGCCTGAGCAGATTGACACTTCGACATACAGTAAGTTCACTATCTTGTTATCTTAAATCCAAGTAGTGAATTGGCTTATTTTGACGATGTACTGTTTGTTTGTTTGTTTGTTTGTTTGTCGAGTTTACTCCGATAACTAATCTTGTAATACGAACTATAATTGCTAGTGCCATCATGAAGACTGAAGTGCGCTGCTTGAACTGGAAACTAGGAGGGCTTGCTTCTCTGATGCAGAACCCTGGCATTTCTATTTGTTTACCATGTAAGAGATGATCCAGTTGTACTTGCGATTAGATGCTCTGAATGTTTTCTACAGTACCTCGACTTATTTGTAACCAAGGGAGATTGTCTTGCCACTTTAATTATGTTAGATTTTGGAGAACTAACTTCAGCATTTCTCTCTGATCCATTTTTGCTTGGAAAGTAAATGCTTAATCAAGATTATAAACAGTTCCAAACATCTTTCTGAATTTTATGTGCCCCAGTGGAAGCTCCTCACCGGTTAGATCATCACTTGAAAGACTAAACTAAGTCTGTGTCCATGCGTGTCTTGCCGTGTGGTGTTCCTGCTACTGTTAGATTGCTCATTTCCTGGAGATGGGTTCTCCGTTATAGCATTCTGCTGACACTTATTCTTGCATCCTGCACCTGTATCTAAGATCTTGCCGAGCTGGTTTACTTGCCACTATTGTTACCATATCTTTCGACCTGGATTGATTCATCTTTCGGATGCTCCAGGATGTATGCAGGATCCTAAAAAAAAACCTAGTCGCACTTTATATTGGTGGGTTGCACTCCTCAATGGAGCATTTTCGTCGCAGGATCCTAAAAAAAAACCCAGTCGCACTTTATATTGCTTTAACAGCACCTTCCAATTTCGATAAGCTAGTGTCAACCTCTAAACCTCATATCAAACCAGCTGGATCTATTAAAGACTAAACTATTTCTAGAATTCCAAGTCATGCGGGTGGGCTACTGGATTCCCAAAGACGGCGGGCAGCATGCGTTGGGAAAGCGGCACCCAGGTCCCAGGAGTCATGTTTTTTTTTTTTGAGGGACAAGAGTCATGTTTCTTTGGACGTACTATATTCGTCGTTTCTCCCGGACAACGGAGTCAGTGTGCATCTTAAAAAAATCAAGGAAACCAGTGTGTGTGCTTAGTTAAATAGTTTTTTTACAATCAATACAACATATATTCATAATAACAAATAGTACATGGTATAGATACACGAGCTGTCCCAACGATTACAAAATAAAATCTAAAAAATACTAGCAAATCTTTGGTCTTCAAACTCTTTCTTATCATGAACCTATGTTTGTATTAGAAACCATATACTTCTAGAAGCAACCCTTTGTCCAGCCCTTTCTTGTGACATTTAGATCATCAGGGCATGGCAACACCAGTATTATGTGAATTACCTCATCGACGTTAATGGCGAGCCGAGAGTACGAATCACCATTGTTGATGATGTAGCAGCCGACAAAAACTGCAAGGATAATCCTCCTCCGCAACCATGGGAAAAGATCCAAGATCGATGCAATCAAAACACCCATACCTAGATAATTGTAATCTTTCAACACCACCATTGACGTTGGGAAGGAGATCTCGTCGTCGAACGTAACCGAAGATCACTTATTGCAGAATGCCATCTCCATTGCGGAAAAACCAAAAAGAAAACTACCATAAATAACTAAAAAGACTACTTTTATTGAAAACTCCACGCATAGATCGGGTTCTCCACTCCTCCCGACACCGGCGAAGCCGGCTGGAGAAAGAGGAATCGATCTACGGAGAAGGCTGAAGTGGAGGCGGCTAGGGTTTTTTCTCTGAAGGCGGCGGCTAGCTAGCAAGACTTGCTTAGTTAAATAACTTAATTGTGAGTAGCTAGGTAAGTAGCGTGCCAACTAAAAGTATGTAGTTAGCTAGCGAACCAGCTCCTGAGTTTTGAATCAAATCTATTTGCACAAATGCTGCACGGTTTCACTGCAAGTAGGCGTCCGTGTATTCAACACATGCGGCTCTTCCGAATCTGAGATTGAAATAAAATAAGTGTACCGATGGATATAAGAGAGAGTGCTAGTGCTAGGGCACGAGCAAATATTGCTTTCATGTGACAGACCACAAGAAAAGAGATTCCTTGCATATCACTCCTCTGTCCCAAACCTTTGCCCTCCGTCTCCCTGCCATCCCCAAGCAGCGCCCTGGTTTGCGTTTTGGGTTGCCATTGGCGTCAGCAGTTCCCAGCGTCCCGTGGTACCCAACAAGTACGCCGGCTGTTGCCGTCGACTACATCGTCGACAAACTTTGTCCTACTCGCCGAAGTCTACTCCTTCGGGATGTGCGTCCTTGAGATGCTCACAATCGAGTACCCCTACAACGAGTGCTCCAACCCCGTCCAAATCTACAACAATGTCATCTATGTACATCTCTATGGATATTCTCTTTGCGAGAACAACAATGTCAGAATCTAATTTATTCCTGTGAATTTTCTGCGAAATTTCATTTAGGAAATAAAGCCTGAAGCTTTGTACAGGGTGAAAAACCCATAGGCAAGGAGATTCATTGATATGTGCCTGGCCGAGGCGTCCCTGAGGCCTGCCGCGGGGGAGATGCTCCATGATCTTTTCTTGTAGGTAGGAGGCGACTCGAAAGGATGTAGAGCGGGTATTTGGCGTGATGCAATCACGTTGGGAAATTGTTTGGCGCCCTGCCAAAACATGTAGCACAGAGAGAATGTGGGAGGTGATGACAACATGTGCCATCTTGCACAACATGATCGTTTAGGGAGAGCGAGATGACATCATCTATGACGGTGACTGGAAAATCCAGGGTGAGTTGGTTGATCCAGAGGCTGGGCAGCATCTTGGAAATACTTCTTGCATATGCATAATTCGTTGCGGGATCGTACCACCCATGACCGCCTTCAAGCCGATTTTATGTAGCACATGTGGACTCATGTGGAAAACCAACCTGGCTAGTCTGTTTCGATACACAATTTGAGTTGCCTATAAAACTATATGGTGTATGATTCTGAACTATTCTTGTTTGAACAATATTTACTTTTCTATAATTTAAATTACTTTGTTCATAAAATTACTATTTAAAAGGCAATGGCCAACTGGCTAGACCTTGCCAAAGCCGGCGGGGACCGAATGGGTTGCGTCACTGTGTGTGCTGTCTTGGCAGGCCAGACAACCACCGCCAAACTGTCCGCCGGCCGACCAAAACGAACAGAAACGGACCATTTGGACCGGCGTTTTGGTTCGGCCCGATGAAGATGCCCTAAATCTCGAAGTAATGGTGCATGCATGCTAGAAGAGCATTTCTTGAGCAGAGGAGGCTATGCTTGATCATGTAGGGTACAAACCTCTGTGGACGCATCGATTGAGGATGTTGGGATGCTCGGAGCTTTAGGACACATGTGGATGCATTAGTTGCTGGTGTTGGGATGCTTGAAGCTCTAGGACACATAGTATTGAAGTGGATATTAATTTTTTTTAAAGAAAACGAATGAGAACAGAAATTGTCAAGGTGGCAATTACGGTGAGGCATGCGGTTTGCATGGTAAGAGAAATATGTTAGCCATGATGATCTACTTAGTTGCCCCGGAGACGATTATGTGATGATGATATTTTAAATTTTATTCATAAGTTATTATATTGTCCTTAAACATCATCATCAAATAGGTGGTTCGGTTATGAAACTATATATTATACTATGTTTGTTTGGTTGGTCCCTATCCGATAAGATTATGCAGTAACATATCTTGACTAGTGTATGACTCGGCTGGTGACGAGGTTGCAAACTCATGGGCATAGTGACGTCAATCGTATAGTACTTAATTTGGTCAAGAAGTTCACCGAGTCAGACATACACACTTTAAGTTGCATGAAGCGAGTTGTCAATTATTACGTACGACTCGGTATAGTCTAGCCTAGGCAGTGGTTTGAAACGTGGTTTGAAGACCTATTCCGCAATCCTAAAGACTAAAAGGTATAGTCTAGCCTAGGCAGTGGTTCATTCAATGAGAAAGAAAGACACGAGGGCAGGATTTGTCGTGTCAGGCGAATTCATTCTAGGAAAAAAAGGGAAAGGAGTCACCTTAGCTATGCGAAGGGAAGGATGTCGTGGGCTGAGCTGGAGGTAACTTTTCCCGATCCAGAAGAGAATCAAGAAGAGAATCAAGCTATTAAAAGGATGACGAGCTCACACCCCTAGCTTGACAGGATATATCGTGAGACAAAGAAATGTGTCGTACGACACATTGTTAAGGTCCGTCATGATGACTTCATGTCACTCACTCACTCCGGAGTTGCCACGCTATGCTAAAAGCCTTACCAGCTATCGACTTCAGGCCAAGTGTACATGAAAGCGAGTTCGACTCGATGCCTAAAATGTGGTTGCTTTACATTTAACTTTGTAATATATAACAAAATTTAAATAATTTATTTAATTTCAATCAAATTCTAGTGTTTTTTGTACACCGTTTGAAGGACGCCGCTGAGCAGAGACGCCCGTAAAAAATGAAAGCCCGCTCCAACGCCTCCCATTCAGTCTATCTAGCGCATGTGTGTCGTTTGAAGGACCCTAGTGGACGCTCTAAGAGTTCGCAGAAAAAAAAAAACAACTACGAACCACTAAAGTAATAAAGTAAAAAGTAGCTACCGGTCAATCGACATTCATAATATCATAAGTTTTCGATCAAAATTGTTTATATTTTGGAGCTTCGACGAACCTACTTGTAATGTTCCGATTTCACGATGCACACAAAAGAAAGATAGTGTTTCAAATTGAGAAGAGTTACCTATACTTCATCCGTCACATAAAAAATGTCTCTAAATTTAGATGTATCCATTCGTAAATTAGTGTATAGATATATCTAAATTTACAAAAAAAATAGACATCTTTTGTAAGAGAGAGAATACATTTTTTTTTAGAAATCGTGCAAACTTCGGCAGCCTTTCGATTCTACAGTAGGCAGTGGTAGTATTTTTAGGAGCAGTTTTTTTTTTTTTTTTTTTTTTGAGAGCAACCACATATTTCATTAATCGAAAATCAAGTTACATGAAGCAACACATGTGGAAACTAAAAGAACCGGGATAAAATGATTATCCTGAATTTGCAGATAAAATCCTAAAAGATCGAGAAATACAAAGATCCCTAGGGTTTCCTGCAACCACAGCAGCCGCCGTCCAATTCCAACGCCGCCGAGACGAACGCAAGAAGAGACGCCGAGCCTCCACCATTGCAAGATCCAAAGAGCACCTTTACAACGAGGCTTTGTGAGTCGATGAACAGCCTGCTGTAAGCAGGCACATGTCGTGTGGCACGGCCGGGGGACGTCCGTGCTGTCTTGGACCAAGATACGCTCCTCATCGACGAAGTCGGAGAAGAACGGCATATCCACCACCTCCGGACCAACATATTCGCTCCAGAAGAACCACCGCCCCGGCCCCCGCGACGTCGTGGACAACGACAAACGCCAGTGACACGTCGAGAAAGCATCTCGCCAGATCGAAGAACGGCGAGAAGACCAAGCTAACCTGAAAGATCGACAAGCACATGTTGCCCACAACTCCGAGACCGCCGTGAAGGTCGCCGCCGGTGTGGGAGTGGAGTTGATTTATTTGCCCGGGCGCTCCCCCCACGACGACACAACAGCAGACAAAACTACAAAACGGAGGAGAAACGAGGTCCCCTCCCCCTCCTGCCGCCGGAGCGGCAAGCGGAGAGAGAGGGGCCCAGAGCTCACGCCGGTGGAGATGGGATCTAGCCGCCGCCGCCTGGGAGAGATGAGCAGGGAGAAAACGTTTCGTGTGCCTCTCCCCGGTGTCTGGTTAGGAGCAGCGAGTGTTGTGAGTGGAGGATGAAGACGAGGCAGTTGGAGTAAATTTCGGGCGACCCAGAATAAATAAACAAAGCAAAATTCAAAACCCACGCCACGCTTGCCCTCTCGCTTCCGCTCCCCACCTCGCCGCCGCCCGCCGCCGTCACTCATGGCGACTCCCTACCATCTCCTCCTCCTCCTCCTCCTCCTTCTTGTCCCGCTGGCGTCCTCCTCCGCCGACCGCGAGGTCCTGCTCGCGCTCAAGGAAGCCGTCACCAACGACCCAGCCGCCGTCCTCTCCGCCTGGTCCTCCTCCTCCTCCTCCGACCACTGCCATTGGCGCGGCGTCACCTGCCACCCCTCCTCCTCCGCCGTCGCCGCAATCGACCTCCCCGCCGCCTCCCTCTCGGGCGCCCTCCCCGCGCTCCTCCCCCCGCGCCTCCTCCGCCTCGACCTCTCCCTCAACAACTTCTCCGGCCCTGTCCCCGCCGCCTTCCTCGCCTCCCCGACCCTCCGCGCCCTAAACCTCTCCTCCAACCGTCTCTCCGGACCCCTAACCTTCCCGCCTTCCAACTCCTCGCCGCCCTGCCCCGCCCTGGCCCACCTCCGCCTCGCCGCCAACTTCCTCGTCGGCCAAATCCCCGCCGCGCTGGCCCAATGCCGCGCCCTACGCGTCCTCGACCTCTCCCGCAACGTCCTCGAGGGAGCCCTCCCGCGCGCGCTCGGCCGCCTCGCCGCCCTCCGCGTCCTCGACGTCTCCCGCAACAGCCTCACCGACAGGATCCCCCAGGAGCTCGCCGGCTGCCGGGACCTCGCCGTGCTCGTGCTCACCGACCCCGCGTCGCCGGGGGATCAGCCAGAGTTCAACGCCTTCCTTGGCCTGCTGCCTCCGGAGGTGGCCACCATCCCGACGCTGCAGGTTCTCTGGGCACCCAGAGCCAACCTCGACGGCCGTCTGCCGAGCTACAGGAACAGTTCCTGCAGCCTCAGAGCGGTCAACCTTGGGCAGAACTACATTGCCGGTCCGGTGCCGCCATGGCTTGGTGAGTGTGGCGACTTGACATTTCTTGATCTCAGCTCCAACAGCCTGGAGGGCTCCATGCCTGCTCAACTGAATATTGGATGTATGAAATACCTCAATGTCAGCCGGAATTCGCTGTCAGGTCCCTTCCTGTCATCCATGGACAGCGTGTGCTCGAGCCGTTTGATCGATGACGATGTTCTAGTCTATCACTATTATCAGGGATTGGTTGGGAATGCCTTGATTGGCAACCCTTTTGGATCGATGCTGGGGGACATCACCCGCGCCGCTGTCCATGATTTCAGCAACAATGGCTTCGCCGGGGCGTTGCCTTCTATTGACTTGCATCTTGGTGAGAATTACTCTTACGGCTTGTTGCTCAACAGTAATGCATTCAACGGCACACTTTCTGGTGGTTTTTTCGGATTCTGCAAAGGTGCAAGTGGGATTGCTGTCAATTTGAGTAGTAATCAGCTGTCGGGCAGTCTTGATATGGTGTCAACTTGTACAGCTCTTCAAGCTTTCGAGGCTGCTGAGAACAAGTTCAGTGGCTCAATCTCTCATAGCATTGGTGACCTGCATTTGCTGCGTAGTTTGATCTTGAGTGGAAACAATTTGACAGGCGAGATCGCGGGGCGCTTTGCTAATTTGGCTGCTCTGGAAGTACTCATGCTTGACCACAACAGGCTCTCAGGAAGCATCCCTCCAAGTTTCAGTGAACTGGCTCAACTCTCAGTGTTTGATGTCTCTTTCAACAACCTATCGGGTGACATTCCTTACCTAAGGCACTCTGCTGACTGCACTTTCTTTGTTGGCAATCCCCTACTGTCCTCGTGTTTGGGTCCAAATGCATCAGTACCACTATCACCGTCAAATAATCGCCAGAAGTGGACTCAAAGATTGGGTCGTCACATGACCAGATCCAAGATTCTGATGGTGATTGTAGCTGCTGCTGCAACTGCCATAGTGTCTTTTATTCTCGCAATCGTTCTCTTCTTTGTGTATGAGAGAAGGAAACGAGCCAAGATTGTGAGTTTTAGGAGAAAAGCTGTTGTGACATTCGCTGATGCTCCTCCTGAGCTTAATTTCGACAACCTTATCCGCGCAACTAGTAACTTCAGCATCCAGAACTTGATTGGAACAGGTGGTTTTGGTGCCACTTATAAGGCTGAGCTCGCTCCTGGTTATCTTGTAGCAGTGAAGAGACTAGCCATGGGGCGTTTCCAAGGCCTCCAGCAGTTTGATGCGGAAATCGCAACTCTCGGAAGAATTCGACACAGGAATCTCGTCACACTTATTGGATACCACATAGGAGCATCAGACACTTTTCTGATCTACAACTATCTCTCAGGCGGAAACCTTGAGAGCTTTATACATGAGATGGGGAGCAAAAGGGTATCCTGGGCTGAGGTCTATACCATAGCGACGGATGTTGCGCAAGCGCTGGCTTTCCTTCACTGTGCCTGCACACCTCGGATCATCCATCGAGACATCAAACCGAGCAATATCCTGCTTGATGAAGACCTGAACGCATACCTGTCTGATTTCGGTCTGGCGAGGCTGATAGAGGTTACGCAGACGCATGCCACGACTGATGTCGCTGGGACCTTTGGCTATGTCGCGCCTGAATACGCGACTACCTGCAGGGTCTCTGACAAGTCTGACGTATACAGTTTTGGAGTCGTCCTTCTGGAGTTGATGTCAGGCAAGAGGTCTTTGGATCCCTCGTTCTCGCAGTTCGGTGATGGATTTACAATTGTAACATGGGGGAGAATGCTGATGCAGGAGGACCGCACCAGTGAATTCTTCTCCCCGGGACTGTGGGATACAGCACCGAAGTACAGGTTGACAGAGATGCTAAAGATTGCTGCATCTTGCACCTCAGAGTCGCTAGCCATTCGGCCATCAATGAGGCAGGTTGCAGCAAGGTTGAAGCAACTGAGGAATGAGCAATGACGAGTCAGCAGCTTGAAGATGTTCTTTTTGTACCGTTCAGTGGTCTCTGCTTTGCGTCACTGTTGAGGTATGGGCGTTCTCTCTTGTCTATCTTTTTTATGCTGAACCAAGGCTACTTCATGATTAGGTTTTCTTGAAGGCTTCTTTCTAGTCGTCACATGTGCATATTTTTCAAAAAAACATGGCATGGAAGATCGACTGCGTATGAACTGGAATGGCTGAACATGCTTGCTGCCCTAGTGCATGGTTTTATTTTCTCTAAAAAATGGTTGTTGTTTATCTAAAAAGTGTTTTCTTTAAACTTGCAATTCAAGAGTAGCGTGATGACTGGACAAGTTTAGATTGGTAATTGTTCGGCAGAGTGTAACTAGTGAGATGTGTCGAATCAAAACACAGCTGTTTGGTTCAAACAATCGTGTTTCAATCTTTTTTTCCTTATCCACTTGTCACTTAACAGATCGACTCTCTCACACTGTATTTATCGCTTGCACTTTTGATGCCTAGTTTGGCAGTACAAAGCATCGCTGTTAATGCATGAACGCGTTGCAGCACCGTTGTATCTTAGCCAAACTCGTTCGTAATACTGTAGGTGAAGTTGAGCAAAAAATTTATGGCTTCAGCTGCATCATCAAATCCTGATCTTTGTTGCTTTTTCCCCATGCAGATTTTGCTCCAGGTACTCTTTTCTAGGCTGAGAGTCGTCATATTTGAGGCGATGTGAGAGATTAGCGGTTATTTTTGTCTAGCGTGGAGACCATCATAGACTTGATCTATATACAGTGGCAAGTAGTCGGTGAGATAACCTGTAGGGAGATTAGACATGAAATGTTTGACAGGCATGAGTAGCTGCAGTTGTTTTGAAGTCTCGATCTTTTTTGTAATGAACCCCAAGCAGCATCGACATGATTCTACACTATGGACTGTAAGCCTAGAGTGGATTGCTCTGATTTTGAGTCGGCCTATTTTCGTCGAACACCTAGTTCTGCGTTTTCTAAGTTGCGTCGTCCACGTGTAAGTCAATAGTTGGTACGAGTATTGATTCTACGACGTGTGCAACTTCTCCTTGTACCAGCTTCACACTTATACATGGCAGCAGGCATAGAAGATTAGTATTGTCTTTTGTTCATAGTGTCTGCACACAAGTATAGATTCTTAGAATAGTGTTTGATCTATCGCCGATGAGGCAGTATTTATTGTTAGACATGTTTTGATGACTAGTCGTTAATCTTGTGAAGCATGGGGCACTGTTTTTGTTTTGAATATGACCAACTCAGGCTAGGCCGGGCTTCAAGCCGGGCCTGAAAAGCCCAAACTGAAAACTTAGGCTCGAGCCCAACCTGGCACGATCATTGGGCCTAGAAATCATGCATAGGCCCGGCCTGAAACATGAAAATCCCAGCCTGACTCAACGTTTGGGCTCAAATTTAGGCCCGAGCCCGATCCAACATGCAAATTTGGCCCGACCTGGCCCAAGATTTTCAGGTTAGGCTAGGTTAGGCCGTCCTGGCCAGGCTGCCCATGCTCAACTATAGATAGATTTGCGAGGCGACGTGCGAGACGTCTATGGTGACTTCTGAAGACCCGACCGCAAGCTTAGTTTTTCGAAAGTGCCTTTTAGAAATAAGGTGTGTGTGCGCGTTCATATGGTTAAGGGTGTGTTTGATTCTGCTTATATGATCTCCTTTTGTTGTAAAAATGTTAAACACCAACCAAAGAGGTTTTCTTCCGTAGCACATTATTGGAAGATTCTGGTAGTGTATTTTCCAAAGCAGCTCCACCCCTGCTTCCGTCGCGGTGAAAACTACAATTCAACAAAATTTACCTATAAGTGAATACCTTCCGGCATCAACTCTTCAACATTTATTTTCACCGGAGCCTACTTCTTCTCCACCGAACACAGACGAGAAAAGTCCCTTCGTCCACTTCCTTTTTCGTGTCGGGCCGGCCAACAAACACCTATATCTCGCAATCAGTTTGTATGCCTCCCTACTACGGCGCACTCACTCTCTCTGTCACCCGACAACCTATCCCACCATCTCCATTCGGCCCCATCCTGGCCTCCACCACGACTGGTCCGGTCGTGGCCTCTAGCACAAAGACTGGTCCTATCCATGTATCCATGTAGGCCAGCAGGCGGTCCGCTCGACGGGTCGAAGGTGAAGCTGCACATATCAGTAGGTTGAGAGCTAGCTTGGAGCGCTTCATTCCACATCGTGGAGCCTCTAGCGGCGCAGGTTGCTGCTCCTCGAATGGATTCCATCTCACAACAATGCACCTGCACAAGCTAGCCTCCACTAGAAAAACTAGCTTGCTATGCATCGATCCATGAGTAGATTACCTTCAACTAGGAAAAATACCCGTGCGTTGCTACGGGTTTTGCAGTGCACCACCACTTCATTATATCTTCCACCATCACATGGCTACACCCATGTTCCTACTCACCGGCCTCTGGCTCCACCTCATTTTGTTGTTGAACGATACCCCATCCCCCTTCATTCTACTCTCATACATTAACAAATGTGCTTCCTTATAGCAGGGTCATGTGTCCTCCACCCTGTGCCATGCATCTTGGAGGGTGGTGGCTATCACCTTATGCTGACGGCCTTCATGCCGCGCCGCTGTCTCGGCACATTTCCTACGACGCCTCCCACTTCTTCATCTGACTCCATACATCCAACGGTTGCCTCTGGCCTGGTCCGCCATTCTAAAAGAGGATCGTACGCCACCCGACCCTATTGCGAGAGAGGTAGTGTTCGACATGAATAGGGGCCGCATTGTGTTGATACATATTCATTTTTTAGGCCCTCTTCTTTGGATGGACGCCTATTGTATGACTCGGTAAAGCACTTTACGTACTCCCTTCATACCGATTTAGAGGGCAATTACGCACTTTGAGAAATAAGTCTGACTATAAATTTTGTCAACAAAATATGAGATATATGGCACAAAAATTGTACCATTGGATTCATATTCAAAAAATGTTTCCAATAATATAATTTTTACGATATATATCTTATATTTTGTTAACTAAATTAGTAGTCAACTTTTTTTCGAAATGCATGATAGGCTTATAAACCGGTATGGAGGGTGTATTTGATGTTGCATTGTAAAATGAATTCTTGGGTACTGCCATGATTGCACTCGTTACGAACATATAATCAATTTCCATTGAACTCAAAAAAAATTAATTGGAGAAGAATTCACGCACTTGTTAATTGCCTAAGATTGATCGTCCTTTAAACTTCCATATATGCACGCAGCAATCCCTTGAGCATATTCACATTCGAACATCTTAGCTATATTTCCAATAGCTGTATTCCTCAAGGCATTAACACAAACAAGTTGTGGGCACCGCACACCAACATAACAAAAGAAGAAGATAAGTAGGGAAAATCAATCATGGCATGTGCTCGCTGTGGAGGCTCACGGTTGCGGCTTGGGGAAAAACGTGACGCCGGCCGCGTGCTCCCCATCGCCAGCAGCTACTGCGGCGTGCTCTGGCCTGCCTACGTACGCCGTAGCCGGCCCTGAGTTAGCCACCACCGCTCGCCCGAACGTCGCCGCCTGCCGACGGGATGCAATGGATGGAGATTCAGTCGTGGATATCGAGGCAGAGCGGAAGAGCTGCGTCCCCCCTGCCGCCGACTTCCTAGCCGAGCCCGCTACATCCTAACACCGGTCGGCTGCAATTTCTCTCTGGTTCCTCACCAACGCGGTGAGCTGCGGACGGCCGTGCTCCGCTCCGTCGTCCTGGCCGACGGTTGCCACGCTGCCCAATCTTCTGCCGGCGGCCTTCTCCTGATGCGTCCCCCGCCACCTCTGCTTGGACGCCGTACACGGACATCTGAATCCACACTAAATTTCGTCTACGACACAGGGTCTTGGTATGCGGCGCTCCATGGAAGAGATGGGGCGGCAGCGGGGGAGACGGCGTTGCACCCGGTCAAATTCGAAAGAGGCAAGGACGGGGAATCAGCTGCGGGAGCACACCAGTCACCCCGGTCAGGAAGTTGGGCCGCCTCGTTTGTTCGCAGGCCCAGATGAAAAAAGAATAAAACAGGCCCAAGTGTGACACCAGGCAGTCACCTATTGCAATTTAATAGTAAAGATTTATTTCTCACGTAAGTATACAGGAGGTGACACACACGATTCTTAAAAGTAAAAAATCTTTATTATTAATATATCTTTGTATTATCTATGCCTATGCAATAGTCGAAATGAAATGATATTTTCATTTCCAACATCATTATTTTACATGTCAATCCAGTTACAATAGATATTTTAGGATCACTTGCAATATAAATAGTCTTTCACTACAGTTTCACAGTTATTCCAACCAAACAAACTTGCTTTTTAGAGTTCTCAACTCACAGTTCCCAACAGCATAGTAGAACCTAAGAATAAGGGCGACGTATCCTATGCATCCAGCCGAGGGGAAGAGCAAGCAAGTTGGGTTACTAAAACTTTCTAAAGTTTGTTCAAATATTTAGAAAAAATATCAATATCCACAATTTAAAGTTTATTATATCAGATCATAATAGGTTATATTTTCAACTTATGTGTACTTGATATTATGAATGTTGATGATGGGTTTGTGTCTGGTTGTATTATATTAATATATTATAAATGCTGAACTTGGCGCTTTACATGTTCTGCTTGGTGCACTTAACCCTGACGATCAAGACCTCAAGGGTTTTCGGCTAGTGACAGTTTTTTTCCTGTTCCGTCAGTTAGCCATGTCTTTGTGTTTTTCAGTTAGCTACGTCCTAGTTGAATTATAGGTCAGTTCATTGAGGTTGTTCTTGAGCTGACCACATAGTTAGCCTGGTGCACACCGCATCATGGGATGGTGTATCGGATCATGGCAATGACGGAGTTGGACCAATCTCCACCTCTCCCTCTGTCATTTTTTTAAGCATAGCATGAAAGCTGTGAGTTCAATTAACACGTCTCAAATGGTACAAATCAATGTCCCAACTATGTCAACAAATGACTCAAAATGCTAGCTTAAACAAATATAGAATACTTTTGAATCAAATATGCGACTATGTAGGTACATGGTGTCAACTTGTTATTCTCAATAGCCGTTGTCTATCCTTTATCTGTGTTACTCAGCGCCAATTCTGCACATCTTCATGCCAATATCTTTTTTCGGCAAACTTAAGATTTGATATTTCGTAAGTCTATATGAATCAGAACACATATAATTTAAGAAAACCAATATGTTCCTTTCACCTTGTCAGACTCACTTGAATCGTACTATGGTGTAGTCTGATACATGTCAACCATGATTAGCAGAGAAGGTCCATGCAGCTTTAGATGTATATGATGATACCAGTAACTAAACTCTGGAAGAACCTTTCATAAAATAAGTAACAGAAAAATCAAACAGTGAATTGATTTTTCCAGAAAATACCAAAAATTTACCTGAGAACTTTTATGCAGTCATGAGCTAGTGTAAGAGCTAATCTAAGAGCAGGACCAGTCATGAGCTAGTTTAAGCGTAGTACATAACTCTTATATGAGTCCCATAGCCAGTATAGCTTCAACTACGATATATATGTCCCAAAGTTGGCTACCATTATATTCTTGCAGTACATGGTGAAAACCTCTCTAGCCTTAATCCATTCAAGAAACTATCCTCTTTTTTACAGACCAATCAAGCAACCATGACTATTTCTCTAACTCGTTCTGCCACCCGACCCACACCCTTTTTTCACTGGTTCGTGCTCTCCTTATATAGGCGCTAAAGAGAAGTTCAGAATTAAAGATGCAATATAACGGAACAGTTGTTGGGCATTTCTCTTTTGGTAAATCTTGACAAACCAAATACCACTAATTTGAAGAAGGAATATATTCTTTATTTACTTAGATCAAAAGTATATAAACCTAGAGTTTATGATTCCTTCAAATGAAACCTACATTACCACTACAAGAAAAGTTGCCATGGCCGACGAAGTTGAAGTCGCGCCGTGGTTGCTGGTGCACCATGGCCGACGATTTTTGGTCCCTCCGTGGTTCATGTCAAAACTTTTTTTTTCTCGTTTTTGAGGCCACCTAGCCCGACGAAAGCGGCCAAAACGTCGCGTATGGTGGCCCGGGACGTGGTGCATCGCGAATTCTCGGGTTCCGGCCGAGTCAACGTAAATCCGCACCGCCCGGGATGTAGGGCCCAGATGGCAGCCTCTAGCATTGTTTTTTTCTCGATCGCCATCTCGTTCAACGCTCTCCGATCGAGCCGTTTACGATGCAGGATCATGGGTCCCGCTTGTCATCCTCTATGAACCAAATTTCTTTCTTTTCTTGGATTTTTTTGACCCCCGATTTCTGGCTACTTTTTCTTTTGATCCCTTGCCCTTGGAAACATTGAGACCGCTGCTGCTAAATGGGACATGTCATCCTCTATGAGCAATCAACTTTCTTTTCTTGGAGTTTTTTTTGGCACCTCATATTTGGTCACTTGCCTTTTTTCTTTCGATCCCCGCCTCTCAAACGGTGATACCGCTGCTGCTAAATGGGACCCGCATGTCATCCTCTATGTACTATAAAACTTTCTTTTCTTGGATTTTTTTGGCACCTCATATTTGGTCACTTGCCTTTTTCTTTCGATCCCCGCCTCTCAAACGGTGATACCGCTGCTGCTAAATGGGACACATGTCATCCTCTATGTACTATAAAACTTTCTTTTCTTGAATTATTTTTGGCTCCGATATTTGGTCACTTGCCTTTTTCTTTCGATCCCCGCCGCCTCTCAAACGTGAGACCGCTGCGCCTAAATGGGACCCGCATGTCATCCTCTATGAGCAATCAACTTTCTTTTCTTGGAGTTTTTTTGGCACCTCATATTTGGTCACTTGCCTTTTTCTTTCGATCTCATGCCACGTTTGAAACGTTGAGGAACCTGCTGGCTCATGGGACCCGCATGTCATCCTCTATGTGCTATAAAAGTTTCCTTTGTTGGATTTTTTTTCACCCTCTGATTTTTGGCTTGCCTTTTTGTTTTGATCCCCCGCCCCTTTGAAACGTTGAGTAAGCTGTTGGCTCAAGGGACCCATGTCATCCTCTATGTCCATCAACTTTCTTTTCTTGGATTTTTTTCACCCCCTAATTACTAGCTACTTTCTTTTTCTTTTGATCCCAAGCCGCATTACAAACATTGAGACCGCTTCTGCAAAATGGGACCCACATGTCATCCTCTATGTACAATAAATCTTGGATTATTTTTGGCTCCTGATATTTGGTCACTTGCCTTTTTCTTTCGATCTCATGCCGCCTTTGAAACGTTGAGTAAGCTGCTGGCTCATGGGTCCCGCATGTCATCCTCTACGAACAATAAAGTTTCCTTTCTTGGAGTTATTTTTGACCCTAATTTCTGGCTATTTGCCTTTTTCTTTTGATCCCCCCCTTTGAAACGATGAGGACGCTGTTGGCAGGTCGGTCCACATGTCATCCTCTATGAACAATAAAAGTTTCCTTTGGTGGATTTATTTTTTACCCCTAATTAATTTTCGCTATTTCCTTTTTTTCTTTGATCCCTCGCCTTGGAAACGTTGAGGATTTCTGCCTCATCGGTCCCGCATGTCATCTCTCGAACGATAAATGTTTTATTTTCTTGGATTTTTTACCAACTGATTTTTGGTTTTTTTTATTTTCGATCCTGCCGCCTTTGAAACGTTGGACGATCTGCTGGCTCATGGGTCCCCGATGTCAGCCTCCCCATACAAGAAACATGTGATATCTTGATTATTTTGCAGACAATAAACAATGTATTTCGCTCTGAGCTATTGCAAACGGATAAATTAAATCTTTATTTTTACAACTTATATCTTGAATCTCCTTGTTTTTTGTTTTGGCGAAGCATAGGACTTTCCTGTTTTTTTTTTTTTTTGAGAAAAATCTGAACTTTCATGTTCTGGAGTGGGCTAAAATTGTACGAGTCAAAAGGCCCAGAAGGATAGTTCGAAGGCCCAGATGTTTTTTTCTTGGATTATTTTCACCTCCAGCCCAATTGAAATCTTTCTTTTCTTGGATGTTTTTCACCTCCTGATTTCTGGCTACTTCATTTTTCTTTTGGTCCTGCCTTGGAAACGTTGAGACCGCTGCTGCAAAATGGGACCCGCATGTCATCCTCTATGTACAATAAAGTTTCTTTTCTTGGATTATTTTTGGCTCCCGATATTTGGTCACTTGCCTTTTTCTTTCGATCTCATGCCACGTTTGAAACGTTGAGGAATCTGCTGGCTCATGGGACCCGCATGTCATCCTCTATGTACAATAAAAGTTTGATTTCTTGGATTTTTTCACCCTCTGATTTTTGGCTATTTCCTTTTTCTTTTGATCCCGCCGCCTTTGAAACGTTTAGTAAGCTGCTGGCTCATAGGTCCCACATGTCACCCTGTATGAACGATAAAGCTTTCCTTTCTTGGAGTTTTTTTTGACCCCTAATTTCGGCTACTTTCATTTTCTTTTGATCTCAAGCCGCATTTGAAACGTTGGGACCACTGCCGCACAATGGGACCCGCATGTCATCTTGTATGTACAATCAAGTTTCTTTTCTTGGATTATTTTTGGCTCTGATATTTGGTCACTTGCCTTTTCTTTCGATCTCATGCCACGTTTGAAACGTTGAGAAGCTGCTGGCTCATGGGACACGCATGTCATCCTCTATGTGCTATAAAACTTTCCTTTGTTGGATTTTTTTACCCTCTGATTTTTGGCTTGCCTTTTTCTTTTGATCCCCTCTGCCCCCTTTGAAACGTTGAGTAAGCTGCTGGCTCAAGGGACCCGCATGTCATCCTCTATGTACAATCAACTTTCTTTTCTTGGATTTTTTTGACCCCCTAATTACTAGCTACTTTCTTTTCTTTTGATCTCAAGCCGCATTTCAAACATTGAGACCCCTGCTGCAAAATTGGACCCGCATGTCATCCTCTATGTACAATAAATCTTGGTTTATTTTTGGCTCTTGATATTGGGTCCCTTGCCTTTTCTTTCGATCTCATGCCGCCTTTGAAACGTTGAGTAAAGCTCGCTCATGGGTCCCGCATGTCATCCTCTACGAACAATAAAAGTTTCCTTTCTTGGAGTTATTTTTGACCCTAATTTCTGGCTATTTGCCTTTTTCTTTTCATCCCCTTTGCCCCTTGAAACGATGAGGACGCTGTTGGCGGTCGGTCCCACATGTCATCCTCTATGAACAATAAAAGTTTCCTTTGGTGGATTTATTTTTGACCCATAATTAATTTCTCGCTATTTCCTTTTATTCTTTTGATCCCTGGCGCCTTGGATCGTTATGATGCCGCTGCCTCATGGGTCCGCATGTCATCCTCTCGGAAAGGTTAATGTTTCTTTTCTTGGATTTTGTTTACCAACTGATTTTTGGCTTTTTTTCTTCTTTCGATCTCCTGCCGCCTTTAAAACATTGACCGCTGCTGGCTCACGGGTCCCACATGTCAGCCTCTATAAACAATAAACGTTGAGGATGATGCTGCCTCATGGGTCCCAGTCATCCTCTTAGAATGATAAATTTTTCTTTTCTTGGATTTTTTTACCAACTTATTTTTGGTTTTTTTTATTTCGATCCCCTGCCGCCTTTGAAACGTTGACGACGCTGCTGGCTCATGGGTCCCCGATGTCAGCCTCCCCGTACAAGAAACATGTTATATCTTATTTTGCAGACAATAAACATTGTATTTCGCTCCGAGCTATTGCAAACTGATAAATTAAATCTTTATATTTACATAAACAAACTTATATGTTGAATCTCCTTGTTTTTTGTTTTTGCGAAGCATAGGAATTTCCTGTTTTTTTTAGCAAAATCCGAACTTTCCTGTTTTGGAGTGGGCTGAAATTGTACGAGTCAAAAGGCCCAGCAAGATAGTTCGAAGGCCCAGATGTCCAGATGCAACCCAATTGAAATCTTTCTTTTCTTGGATTTTTCAACCCCTGATTTGTGGCTACTTCATTTTTCTTTTGGTCCTGTGCGTTGGAAGCGTTGAGCGCTGCTACAAAATGGGACCCATGTCATCCTCTATGTACTATAAAACTTTCTTTTCTTGGATTTTTTTTGGCACCTCATATATGGTCACTTGCCTTTTTCTTTCGATCGCCTGCCGCCTCTCAAACGTTGATACAACTGCTGCTAAATGGGACCCGCATGTCATCCTCTATGTACATTCAAGTTTCTTTTCTTGGATTATTTTTGGCTCTTGATATTTGGTCACTTGCCTTTTTCTTTCGATCTCATGCCACGTTTGAAACGTTGAGGAACCTCTGCTAAATGGGACCCCATGTCATCCTCTATGTGTTATAAAAGTTTATTTTCTTGAATTTTTTTTCACCCTCTGATTTTTGGCTATTTCCTTTTTCTTTTCATCCCCTGCCGCCTTGGAAACGTTGAGTAAGCTGCTGGCTCATGGGACCCGCATGTCATCCTCTACTTTCTTTTTCTTTTGATCTCAAGACGCATTTGAAACATTGAGACCGCTGCTGCAAAATGGGACCCGCATGTCATCCTCTATGTACAATAAATCTTGGATTATTTTTGGCTCGATATTTGGTCACTTGCCTTTTTCTTTTGATCACCCGCCTTTGAAACGTTGAGGATTCTGGCTCATGGGTCCCACATGTCAGCCTCTATGAACAATAAAGTTTCTTTTCTTGGATTATCTTTGGCTCCCGATTTTGTCACTTGCCTTTTTCTTTCGATCTCATGCCGCCTCTGAAACTGTAACCCTTGGCTCATGGGTCCCGCATGTCATCCTCTGAACAATAAAAGTTTCCTTTCTTGGAGTTATTTTTGACCCCTAATTTCTGGCTATTTGCCTTTTCTTTTGATCCCCTCCTGCCCGATGAGGACGCTGTTGGCAGGTCGGTCCCACATGTCATCCTCTATGAACAATAAAAGTTTCCTTTGGTGGATTTATTTTTGACCCCTAATTAATTTCTGGCTATTTCCTTTTTTTCTTTTGATCCCCCGCCGCCTCAAACGGTGATACCGCTGATACTAAATGGGACCCGCATGTCATCCTCTATGTACTATAAAACTTTCTTTTCTTGGATTTATTTTGGCACCTCATATTTGGTCACTTGCCTTTTTCTTTCGATCGCTGCCGCCTCTCAAACGTTGATACAGGCGCAAATGGGACCCGCATGTCATCCTCTATGTACAATAAAGTTTCTTTTCTTGGATTATCTTTGGCTCCGATATTTGGTCACTTGCCTTTTTCTTTCGATCTCATGCCGACTTTGAAACGTTGAGGCTGCTGGCTCATGGGTCCCGCATGTCATCCTCTATGAACAATAAAAGTTTCCTTTGTTGGATTTATTTTTTACCCTACTTAATTTCTGGCTATTTCCTTTTTCTTTTGATCCCCTGCCGCCTTGGAATAGTTGAGGATGCTGCTGCCTCATGGGTCCGCATGTCATCCCCTCAGAAAGGTAAATGTTTCTTTTCTTGGTTTTGTTTACCAACTGATTTTTGGCTTATTTTTTCTTTCGATCTCCTGCCGCCTTTAAAACGTTGACGACGCTGCTGGCTCATGGGTCCCGATGTCAGCCTCCCCGTACAAGAAACATGTGATATCTTGATTATTTTGCAGACAATAAAAGTGTATTTCGCTCTGAGCTATTGCAAAGGGATAAATTAAATCTTTGTTTTTACATAAACAAACTTATATGTTGAATCTCCTTGTTTTTGTTTTTTCCAAGCATTGGACTTTCCTGTTTGGAGTGGGCTTAAATTGTACGAGTCAAAAGGCTTCCAGCACGATAGTTCGAAGGCCAGATGTGGGATGCAGCCCAATTGAAATCTTTCTTATCATGGATTTTTTGACACCCCGATTTCTGGCTACTTCCTTTTTCTTTTGATCCTGCCGCCTGGAAACTATGAGACCGCTATTGCAAAATGGGACCCACATGTCA
Organism: Lolium multiflorum; assembly: GCA_030979885.1. Taxonomy (NCBI): domain Eukaryota; kingdom Viridiplantae; phylum Streptophyta; class Magnoliopsida; order Poales; family Poaceae; genus Lolium; species Lolium multiflorum. Next base: position 183,951,319 of record CM061749.1, on the reverse strand, counting down.
TCCTCTATGTACAATAAAAGTTTCTTTTCGTGGATTATTTTTGGCTCCTGATATTTGGTCACTTGCTTTTTTCTTTCGATCCGTGCAAAATGGGACCCGCATGTCGTCCTCTTACAAAAAAAGTTTCTTTTCTTGGAGTTATTTTTTACCCTAATTTGTGGCTACTTCCTTTTTTTTTTGATCCCTGCCGCCTTTGAAACGTTGAGGACTCTGCTGGCTCATGGGCCCCACATGTCAGCCTCTGTGAACAATAAACCTTTCCTCTGTGAACACTAGCATTGACGAACTGAATGTGAACATGCGTTACAGGCTTTTTTAGTAAATTTTGTCAACCAATTGCTAGCTTCTGTATATATCACTAGTAGTACATACATCGCGAAAGCATTAGAATATTAGACCATGTTCACAAGAATAACATCAAGTCTGAACTACATTAACAGAGTGATAAAATATATTGTTCAGACCAGTACAAAATATAGGGAGTTAAACTAACACTATGCAGAAATTGGCCCATCTCTTGCATATATCCCTCTAGCAAAGGGATCAGCCACGACAAGTCATGTACCAACCAGCTAAGAACACCGTCCGAGCTGAACTTATCTAAGGATGGTAAATATCCAAACTGAAAATCAACATCTCTATAAGCGGTGTTCTTCAGGTCTAGCTGCTTGAACTGGGTATCCCACCAGATCTTCTTGTGATGATATCTTACACCAAAATTCATTACTTTGAGCATTCTAGTGTTCTGTATAAAGAACCTGGAGACAATAACATCATTTCTCCTTCCTCGGTAGTCAGAAATCGAAAATTCTTTGAGGTGGAGATCAAGGCATTCAATGGGACAGGCTGGCTCATTATGCAGCACATGAACCTTATTGCCGGTTCTATAAAACTGCAAAGAAGTCAAATTAAGTAGTCAGTACAATAACAAAGTACTTCATAGCTATCAACTAATGAATATCTCAGGTGAGTTGAATCATGTGTTAATTGAGGACCGTGGAACAACATAATCCCCTGACACGTTCCAATTTGATAGATGCACTTTTTTACATCTGTTATTGTCATTGTAAAGTTGGGGAAAGGTTACCAACATGGGAAACTCCAATCCGCAACTAGTTGCGGGTGCACCCCATTTTTCTTTTGACACTTCCAAGTTTCCAAAAAAAATGTAAACTAAAAGTCTGGACATACATTGTGTTCTATCATGTGCTTCTGTGAAGTTTCATCCAAAAATATGATAATATGTGATCTACACAAAAAAAGAACAAATGATGTGTAAATAGTAAGTCACACTATTTACATATGTCTTCTCTTTTTTACACAGATCACATATTATCATGTGTTTATATGAAACTTCACAGATGCACGAGATACAACACATTGTATGACAAGTTTAGTTTTGAACCAACATAATATAACTCCATTGTGGATGTTCTTCTAGTACAATTGTTCAACTGATCTAGGCTAATAACAGGTTAACTCCATGTAACTCTACAGTTTTTGCTCATAGTGGTAAACAATTAACAACAACGAATTTACCTGGATATATAGCTTCTCCGTGCAGGGAAAGCATCTAAGAAATGCAAGTAGTTGATCCAGACGAGGGCCGTCAGATTTTAGAACCAAGTTCTTCACTGTGCACAGAGAATTTTCCAAGCTTATGGGCATCATCCTCTACAGGACAATGGTACATATGTGCAAAAAATAACAAAAATGTGAGTTAATTCAACAAGAAGAAGGCTGTTCTACCAAAAAGTTTATGCGTCCAATAACAAGTTGGCAGCCAGGGTACGACGCAAATCCCAACACCATCAACTTTGGTGCGTTGGCGACCTGGATTAGTAGTGGAACATCATCAACGCATATGACCAATCTCTCGAGGCAAGATGCATCCATAATTTGCACCGTGTCTAACTGAATAAGTTCGGTGGTGTTGCGTTTCCAATAGCTAGCCACACTAATTGTACGAAGATTTGGCATTTGAATGTTGAGTTGGGTGAACCCGTGGACCCCCTCAAGGTGAAGTGCCTCGAGCACAATACAGCGGGTGAACAGGCGGTCGATGTTCGTCGCCTTACAGATGTAGACGTCATAGAGCAAGAGCCTTTTGAGTTGGGGGAAAAGAAGCATGGAGTTGGCATGAATCTCGGGCAAATAGCAAGTAGAAATGCTGACAATGCGCAGCGTGGGCGCGCAGCGGAACGCGGACAGCGGGAAGGAGCGCATCACTATTCCAGCATCGAATCCGAGGTTCTCGATGCAAGATAGGGTGCTGGACCGGAACCAGCTGTCGAGAGTGGTGTCGACCTTGCAAGTGGTTCTGAAGGGGTCGATTGACACGCTTCTGGCGGGGCCAGGGTGAGCGGCGAGGATACTGGAGACCGCGGCGATGCGTTTGTGGTTTTGCTTGGCGAGTTGGTCGTCGATCTCGAGGTTAAGTGGGACGGAGTGCCAGAGGTGGCGCCACCGTTTGGAGACCAAGGTTGTGCTTACAGCGGATATAGTGGGCAGGTGGGAGATGATGATGTGGAGAATCTGGTCCGGTAGGCGGCTGATGAGGTCGTTGTCGCCGACGAGGAGGTTAAGTGGGACGGAGCGCCAGAGGTGGCGCCACCGTTTGGAGAGCAATGTTGTCCTTACAGCGGATATCATGGGCAGGAGGGAGATGATGATGTGCAGCATCTCGTCGGGGAGGCGGCTGATGAGGTCGAGGCTCGACGGAGGCTCTTCCCGATCTGGCTCGACCCGCCTTCGGGAGTTGAGCGGCTCCGCCTCCATCCGACACGCGACACACACGCAACGCCGCGTCGTCTGCTCGAAGTGTGTAGGTAGCGGAGCGGATCTGCTGGACAGGGGAATAGGCGCAGCGGCGGTGGTGAGGACAGAAAGGTACTCGGCGGTGGATTTAGGTGGATGGCGGATGCAAGTGCGCTGGGGTTTTTTGGAGGAGACGGCAAGCGCTATGCAAGGAACTATTGCGGCGGGCGGCCAGCCGGGGTGCCTGAGGAGAGAAAGGTATACTACTAATGATGCGGTGCGGCGTTTGCGTCTCCCTTCCCCACGCGTGCAGCCTTCACATTTCACAAGACGTGCGAGTTTTTCAAAGAGATTATCAAGTGGAGAGACTTTCCCAATGCAATTGTCTCTCCACTTGATAATCACTCTTGAAAACACCGAGAAGATGGCGGTGAAGAAGACGGAGAGGCAAGGAAAAAAACAATATGAATTGAAATCAAATATAATACGGGCGTTCCTTCTCTCTCTGGTCTCTGCTGCACTTACTGCACCTGTGGTGCAGGCGTGTGACCCGAGAAGAAGCTAATGTACTGTATAGCCGTCCCTTGCACGCCGTGTAGCTGTATTTTGTCTCGTCAAATCAGCTCGGGACAGTTTCAGCAGTTTTTTCTTGCCATCATCATAATAGGCGAACATTACCACGGGCACACGGTAGTGCACATCCAACTTCTACTACTCAATCCTCCATATGCTGCACAAACCACCACTTTAACTTTTTCTTCGCAGTTTTCATGATTTTTAGCAGTTTCCACCATGTGGTGGTCTAATCTGTTGCAATTTTTACCACTTGGTCATCTGATCAGTTATTTTGTCATGTCGATAGCAAAATCAACAAGTGGATGCCAACTTTTTTGAAGGGCTACTCTCTAAAACACAGTTTGCATTATGGCATGTTTGGTATTTTCCCTAGGTAGTACATCCAAAAAAAAATTGACTACATGCTTTTATTTGCCTATTTTAAGCACCTTTTACCATGATTTCAAATTTAGGTCAAACTCACGGGGGCCATAGGATGCACGGCATTTATTTGGCAATTGTTTCAGTATGGCCAACTAGTTAGGCCTCCTTTGGTTCATAGGAAATGGAAAGTATAGGAAAAGGAAAATCATAGAATTGGGATGTCATGTCTACTTGAATCCTATGGGAATCGTGCTCCTTTGATTCATATGATTGTCATAGGAATTATGTTGGATTTGGTTCTTATGGGAAAAATTCCTATACAAGTCATTTGATTCATAGGAACTATTCATATAGGAATCTTGTAGTGCAAATCTTATAGGAAAAAACCATTAGCTAATACCTCATGGAAAAGTTCCTTTGCCACAATCAAAGACACATCATGCCGAAGTTTTGTTCTAGGACATGGACACGTTCAAACTAATCATGGTAATAGATGATACAACATCGCACACATAAATAGACGACATGTCTAAAATCATACATTTTTTGAACACAGAAATGTCCCGAAGGACCTGGCGACACTGCTTTTATATTATGATGACGGTGGGATTACAGACTGCAAGCTAGGAGGACCCTCCAAGTAAAAGGAAACTACAGACAAGACATCCAAAAGTACAAAAAGAACTCTAGTTCTAGAAAAGGAAACTCCATCCGGTCCTTCTCCACCGAGCTCAGATTAGCCTCAAAGCGCGATCATCTTCTCCATCGAGACCGGCAAGATCAACCACCTACCGTCTCGTTGGCGCATGCGGGCACGTCGCCTCATGTTGAAAGTATTCGAGCAAGTCGCCGCTCATGTCGCAACCATCGTTGCTGCAATCCACCTTAAACAAGGAGGCAAATCTACTTAAATCCCCATCCTCTTCGTAGATGTCGTCGCAGTTCGGGCACACGAGACTGGGCAAGTTTCTTAAGCAGCTTCCGCATGCAATGTGATGTCCCTCCCCCTTGCGAATGCACTGCTTAATACAAGGAAATTTACATGATTGTTGGCCCAAAGAAAAATACAGCTGGGTAGAACCTAGTGAAGAAAGTACTAACCCGGTATAGTGGACGTCGTGCGATTTGAGAGCACAAACCGCAGATGAACGTTCTTCTCACCACATTCTTTTCCATAACACATTCACGGGAAAAGTACATGCTTTCAGATGGAGGACTTTCACCTTGGAAGACGCCCTGGCATCCCGGGCACGCGCCACCGGGCAGGTTCCTAGCGCAGCTGTCGCATGCAACCTTCTTGCACGAACAACACTGCTTAATACAAGGAAATTAACACGACTGTTAGCCCAAATTAAAATACATCTTGATGAACCTAGTGAAGAAAGTACTAACCCGCCAAAATGGAGGTTGTGCGGATTGAGAGCACAAACCGCAGGTGAGCAGTCTTCTCAATTTAGCATCGTCGACAAAAGCTCTAAAGCTACCAGGGGGACCTCCATGCCCAACGATTCTAAATGGGAATATGAATTTAGAGGATGTGAAGGAGATAGGGATAGAGGGTCGTAGTCTTCGACTTGTATAGTATATATAGGCGAGGGAATTGCAGATTCCACCAAGGAACGAGATCCAGTGACTTCACTGGCGACTTGTACGTGAGTCATTCGATCAAGATCCAACGCACATGGTTGATCCAAATTTTAAACTTAAAATTAAACTCAATTTTCAAATGAAGTAAAACTTTACCAGAATACTTAAGAAAGATATATATCTTACTGTGTGACTACAAATTCTGGATCAACTGTGTCCGTTGGATCTTGATCCGATGGCTCATGTACGTAAAGTTGCATTTTGGAGTAAGTAAAGTCACTGGCCTCAAGTTCCACCACCTCATACTTCGTATGTTGCACAAAAACACCATTTGGAAGGATATTTTGCGGTTTCCACCATGTACTGCTCCAATCTGTTGTGATTTCACCACTTAATCTTCTAATCAACCAATTATACTGGTAAATATTCTCTTACTTTGCATCTCAAACATTTCCCTGACTTTGAGTCCCTGCGCGCTAGTACACTCAATAAAGACAGAGAGAGAGAGAGAGAGAGAGAGAGAGAGACGCTGAGGAGGACTTTGAGTTCTAGTACCTCACCTGCCCGAAATAAGTACGCTGGCAGCCTGACCTGCCCTAAGTACGTCCGGTCAAATCGATGCCTTGCCTTGCACGCCGTCTGCGCGCATCCATGTCTTCCCGATGAAATTGTCAGTCCAATAAAATCGGAAATTTAATTCGGCTATTGGGCGGATATGCTACCTCGACCCAAAAAAACATATTTTTAATTTTCAAAAAATTCTAACAAAAAAATCCGCATGTACTTCTCGATAATCTATGTGTGTTCGTGTAGTTTCGTGAAAAGCCGATATTTTTTGTGGTTGATGTAAGAAGACAAAAGCAAGTACTCCGTATTACAAACAGCTTTATTTTTAGCAATAAATTTTATCTTTTTTACATAGCCCAAACGACAATTTAGTTTTTTATGGAAAGATTTTATGCGCTCTTAGCATGTGAAGATGAAAAGATTAATTTTTTGTTTGGAATTTTTTTACATTTCAAAATATATAGATGTTGCAGTTCAAACTAAAGGGAGCATACGCAACCAGGAGCCAAAACATCCTCCCCCAAAAAATATGATTTGTTTTCTATTTGCGACGCTTCCGCGATGCCTATCACATGTCTGTATAGCCGCAGCTAGCACCATCGAGCACGCCCCAATGCTCTGTGTATTGTCTTGTCAATTCAATGGTCAAGGTAATCTGACCAAAAGATACGTCTTGGAGTACGCGTGCGCCTTATTCCTTGAAATGGAGGTAGTGTGGCCCAAATGCGAAAAGTGTTACTCCTCCTATTCTAGTATACCATACTACGTATTACTCAAAACAAGTTAGAAGTTATGTCAAGTATGACTAGTGCAAATAAACCCTCTGGCATTAAGAGTATGTTAGAAGTTCGGATCATGATGAACAAGTTAAATGTAATCTTCAAAACGTACAGCTATGTCAAGTATGACTAGTGCAAATAAACCCTCTGGCATTAAGAGAAACATCAAATAGTACAAAACACCTGAACAAAAACGAAATTACAACAAAATCCTTGAGATGCCCTTCGTCTTCAACCTCCAGACCGTGTCGACAGCACCATGGCCGACACTAATCCAACCCAGGAAGCCAGAATCCTAGGATAAGCAAGCTCGGAAGGTAGGTGGCCACGGAAGCTCTAGCACGTACCAATTCAGCACGCGCGAGGGCCCGCCCAGCATCTCAATCGGCACGGTGTGAAGCCAGTCCTCGTCTCGAGCTCTCTCGAAGCGTGAGAGCTCGCCGGATTCTCTGTCGAGAGCAAGAATGAAGTTTCCGAGCCCACCGAACACGTACCACTGGAAGAAACGGGCGTTGCACCCCACAAAGAGGATATCCGACCGGCCTGTGTGCGTGGCGTGGAGAGGCACGATGGCGCCGGAGGAGGTCCAAGCGTGGCCACCAGGGCCAGGCGAGAACACGCAGGTCTTGCAGATGCCGTCATGATAGATCAGGCACGTCACCCTGTAATTTGACAGACTGATGCGCGCCGCAGCGTCCTCGCCATGGAGGGCGGCGCCCAGGAACAAGCTTACGAATGTTGTGTGCGAAACAGCAGGGGGTGGAGGGACCGTCACGTACTGACCTGCCAGGGGATCGCAGACGACGAGACGTGAAGGCTGCTCGAAAGGCTTTCCGTGTTCGGTGTGGTCGAAGTCCGCAAGGAGTAGGAGGCCGCCCCGAGAGTCGGCGAGCTCCAAACTGAGGTCGCCGTTTGGCGCCCGTGGGAGGAAGTCGAGCGCGAGATTATTTGCGGCGACCCCGGCCCAACATGACGAGGAAGAGGGAACGAAGTGGGGCAGCAAGCCAGACGGCCGATAGTGACAATGGGAGAAGCTGATGTGGTAGTGGCCGGCGACTATGGAGGATGGCGCGCCGTGGCGAGCGGAGAGGACACGGAAGTCCTCCGCCGCGATGACCTTGCGCCAGCTCCTGCAGGCGAACGCGGCGCGGACGAGATCCAGAGGCGAGGTGAGGCGCAGGAACACCAGCCCGAGAAGTTCATCCGGGATGGCGTCACCCTTGTCCTCCTGCCCGGACTTCCTCTGAGCATTCTTCCAGCGGGGGCGGCTGTGCCCCATCTCCGGCTGGACCTAGCTCGCGTACGGGGGCGAGGTGTGCTATAGGGAGGAAGCTAGGGAAGTAGCGAGGCGGCCGGCTTGGTAGAGACTAGAGGAGTTAAGGAGGAGACTTATGTACTGAAAAAGTTCCGTGGAATCAAATTCCTATATTGGTTAATTACATGCAAGGATGAGCAGAGTAGTTGGTTGTGTAATTGAAACGAGATTACGAGCTTGATCCCCACACACGAACCACATCGTAAAGCTTCATGAAAGAAAAATAGGAAAACAACAAAATTGTGTGGCACAACAGTTGCTTTCTCCAAGTTCCTATAGAGGGAGTACTATGAACATATTCAAACTAGACAAATCATGTATCTACCCCCTAACCCCTAAAACTCAGTCTTATGAAATCTAGCATAAAGAGATCGAAGTCGTTTTGGGTTTCAAACATGGAAATTTCAAGAACATCCCAAAAGCTTCATTTTAGAGTGACTAAGAAGGATCCATGCTTACCTTTTTATTTTCATGTTTTAAACTTGTTTAAATCATGGTCAAACCTAGGATTTGACCAAGATTCAAATGGGCCTAAAAATTCAGAAAAAATCAAAAGAATGAAAAACCAAAGCACATATATAGCATTCTTATGTCATATATATAGTAAGCATTCAAGTTGATAAACAAGGTCTAGATATATATATTCAAACCAAAAAATCATGTATATATCTACCCCTAACCCTAAACTCTATGTCTTATGAAGTCAATCATGAAGAGAAGTGGTTTTGGGTTTCAAACATGGAAATTTCAAGAACCTCCGAAAGCTTCATTTTAGAGTGACTAAGAAGGATCAGGCTTATCTTTTCATTTCATGTTTTAAACTTGTTTAAATCCTGGTAAAACCTAGGATTTGATGAAGATACAAATGGGTGGGCACAATATTCAAAAAATCAGAAAAATGAAAAATCAAATCACATTGTCTTCTTATGACATATCGTAAGCATTCAAGTTGATAAACAAGGTATAGATATATCCAAACCAGACAAATCATGTATCTACCCCCTGTCGATCTTATGAAGTCTAGCATGAAGGGAAGTCGTTTTCGGTTTCAAACATGGAAATTTCAAGAACATCCCAAAAGCTTCCATTTTAGAGTGACTAAGAAGGATACAGACTTCCTTTTTTATTTTCATGTTTTAAACTTGTTTAAATCTTGGTCAAACCAAGGATTTGACCAAGATTCAAATGGGCCTAAAAATTTAGAAAAAAATCAAAAGAGAATGAAAAACCAAAGCACATAGCATTCTTATGTCATATGTATAGTAAGCATTCAAGTTGATAAACAAGGTCTAGACATATTCAAACCAGAAAAATCATGTATATATCTACCCCTAAAACCCTAAACTCTGTCTTATGAAGTCAATCATGAAGAGAAGTGGTTTTGGGTTTCAAACATGGAAATTTCAAGAACCTCCCAAAAGATTTATTTTAGAGTGACTAATAAGGATCCATGCTTACCTTTTCATTTTCATAATTTAAACTTGTTTAAATCTTTGTCAAACCTAGGATTTGACCAAGATTCAAATATATGGGCATAAAATTCAAAAAAATCAGAAAAATGAAAAACAAAAGCATATAGTCTTCTTATGTCATATAGTAAGCATTCAAGTTGATAAATTAACAAGGTTTGGACATATTCAAACCATACAAATCATGTATCTACCCCCTAACCCTAAACTCAGCCGATCTTATGAAGTCTAGCATGAAGAGAGGTCGTTTTGGGTTTCAAACATGGAAATTTCAAGAACATCCCAAAAGCTTCATTTTAGAGTGACTAAGAAGGATCCAGGCTTACTTATTCGTTTTCACGTGTTAAACTTGTCTAAATCTTGGTCAAACCTAGGATTTGACCAAGATTCAAATGGCAGAAAATTAAAAAAATCAGAAAAATGAAAACCAAAGTACATAGTCTTCTTATGTCATATAGTAAGCATATTCAAGTTGATAAACAAGGTTTGAACCTTGATCTGTAGTACTGGGCAAAACCCTAGTTTAACCTATTTAATTATAGATTCGTAGGTTGATTTTTCTACCTTTTTATTATTACTATGCAGCACATGTGTGTTTGCCCGTCGAGTGAAACTCGGAGGAAGAGGGATCACTCGGAAGGAGAGAAGAAGGGAGAGCATTATGGTGTCTCCCCTTTTTCGGGTGATGATGTTGACTTTTGTGCAGGGTTTGTCAGTGAGCAGGAGGTGCGAGCGAGCGAGCCGAGGCCGAGAATGAGAGAGATTTGTTTTTTGTGAGAGGGACAACCGAAGGATCAGAAGGACCCAGACTTCCAATACGCATCTGATGCGTCTTCTCTTGACAAAGAAATGGCTGGGAGTTTGCGTACCTATTGCACGTGACTTGTGCTCACTGAAGTGTGGGACCTCACGCATGGGCACCACACGTAAGTGACAGACCTGCTGGTGTAAAAACTCGGTTGATTATTATAGTGCATTAGAACAAAGTTTCCTATGGATTCAAGGGTAGGAAATCCAAGTTAACTCATTTACATGACATTATTTTTATTATGTCATATAGTAAGCATTAAAGTTGATAAACAATGTCTAGACATATTCAAACCAGACAAATCATGTATCTATACCCCTAACCCCTAAACTCTGTATGAAGTCAAGCATGTGAAGAGATGTGGTTTTGGGTTTCAAACATGGAAATTTCAAAAACCTCCCAAAAGCTTCATTTTATAGTGCCTAAGAAGGATACATGCTTCCCTTTTCATTTTCATGTTTTAAACTTGTTTTAATTATCTTGGTCAAACCTAGGATTTGACGAAGATACAAATGGGTGGGCACAAAATTCAAAAAAATCAGAAAAATGGAAAACCAAATCACATAGTCTTCTTATGTCATATCGTAAGCATTCAAGTTGATAAACAAGGTCTAAATATATCCAAACCAGACAAATCATGTATCTACCCCTTGTCGATCTTATGAAGTCTAGCATGAAGGGAAGTCGTTTTGGGTTTCAAACATGGAAATTTCAAGAACATCCCAAAAGCTTCATTTTAGAGTAAATAAGAAGGATACAGACTTCCCTTTTCATTTTCATGTTTTAAACATGTTTAAATCTTGGTCAAACCAAGGATTTGACCAAGATTCAAATGGCCCTAAAAATCTATTATATACTAAAAGCAAAATAAGGATGTATAATAGTGACACCACGTTAATCCACATCACCTAAATTACCGTGACAGTTAGATCTAAATTTTATGGTTATGATTTACATGTGCATTAATTATTACGTAACATACTTAACGTGTCGGATTATTAGTCGTCCTTCAACATGTTCTCTATTATTTCACGTGAACACTTACATACTTCCTTGGATCGTACAATTAATTAGCTGCCGTCTATATATGTTAGAATAAAACAGATCTATAGATTTCACGGTCACCTTCCAATCACGTTACTATGCCAAGACGTAAATACATAGGACTCTATTTGTGGCTATTTTAAAAAAGGATAGTGCTGATAATCCTCCGGAGGTTTATTTCTCTCAAACCTCCGACTTCGAGAGCGACACGTGTCTCTCCTGGACCACCACACCCATGTGCACATGTCGTTTTCAACCCGAAAAAAAAATGCGAACGAATCCCCATCAAACGGAAATTGTTACGGCCAGACCAAGCCGCACCACGGTCCATAAAGAACAAAGAAAGAAGTCCGGCGAGCGACCTCACCGGAGAAGTGTGAACTCCGGTGGGCAGCAGCGCCACCCGTCCTTGCAACATCGGCGTCCCCTCCTTGCAGAACCGCCTCAACCAGATGGTAGCACCGTCACCTACCTGTTGCAGGACCGCCATGCTGGATTTCAGCGTCGCCGCGCCGGCTTGCAGCACCCCGCCACCGGTCGCAGCACCGCCGCGCCGGATTGCAGCATCGTCGCGCCGGCTTGCAGCACCACCGCCGCCGGTCGTAGCATCAGCCTTGCAGCACCGCGTCCGCCAGATGGTAGCGCGGGTTTCGTCGGCCGGCGGCGTGTCGCTCAAAACTCCGACGACCTGTAGCATCGTCGGCCAGCGGCGTCGGCAGCACGTAGATTGCAGCTCCGGTGGCCACCGTTTGCAGCTCCGCTGGCAGCCATTGCAGCTCCGGCGGCCACCGTTTGCAGCTCCGTTGGCCAGCCATTGCAGCTCCGACGGCCACCGTTTGCAGCTCCGCTGGCCACCCATTGCAGCTCCGGCGGCCACCGTTTGTAGCTCCGCTGGCTAGACATTGCAGCTCTGTCGGCTAGCGTTTGTAGCTCCCGCGGCCAGGCATTGCAGCTCCGGCGACGCACCAACGTAGCTCTGACGGCAAACGTTTGCAGCTCCGGTGCCGCACCATTGCAGCTCTGGCGCCGGACCACTGCAGCTCCCGCGTCGCACCTTTGCAGCTCTAGCGGCGCACCACCAGTGACGGCCGGTAGCACCACCACCTTCCCCTGGAAACACTTCTCCTAAGTGCAGGAAGCACCCTCGCCCTCCCTTGGTAGCTCCTCCATTACCGCTCGCAACACCCTTGGCGCCGCTCGCAGCATCCCTGGCGCCGCTCGTAGCGCCGCCGCTCCCAGCAACGTCGACGGCCCTCGCGGCGCTGGCTCCCTCTTGCTGCGACGAGCTGTCGTCCTCGCATCAAGGCGGCGCTGGCTTGGAGCGACGGGAGAGGGTGAGAGGTGCTCGACGGCGGAATGGCGAGGGGGATGCGGAGGTTGGCATGGTGGAGGGGCGGTGCGCCGGTACGGCTCGATCTGGCCAGAGGAGAGAGAGGGCGCTGGACGCTGGTGAAGATAGAAAGGGGAAAATTTTGTGGAGAATAAAGGAGAAGGCTCAACGTGGTGGGCCTCACCCGTTTCCTATCGACCACGCGGAGGGACGCGTGGCGAGCTCTGGAGTCGGAGGTTGCTAGCGTTGTATCCTCCGATGGTTTTAAAGCATTTTCCTTTAAAAAAACGTTTGCGCGTCCTAGCTAGCCAGAAGCAAATGGCAAGATAGGATGTACACTTACCTAGGGAAACTTAAGCAAAACGCTGGTGGTATATGATCAGATTACAGTATTCGTTTACTTCTCAAGCACGGTGCACCACACATGAGACCAATAAATCTATATACTCCCTTCATCTCATAAAAGGTAGTTTAACTTCATATAAATTAGAAAATATCTGGACGATATTTAGTGTATAGATACATCTAAATCTAAATTAATAAAACATTAAGACATATATCTATATTATAAACTAAAAGCAATATACACAAGTAAACTGGAAAATTCATGTTAGGCCACATCACTTAAATTATTTTAATAGTTAGATATAAAATTTGTGGCTAGGATTTTTAACAAAATATTAATAGTTACGCAGCTGGAAGCCGGTTTGACACGATCAGATTATCAAAGGTACAGCCACGCCGAGTCAGCGTAAAATAGAAAACAGTGGTACGCAGCGGTATCCTGATAGGATGCAACTGATTTACATAAAATTTTAACTCAACTGATTCAGGAAAAAAAACTGCCTCCATTTAGAAAACATGTACGTTCCGTCAGAGAAAAACCAAGCCTGTAATTCCATAACTCTAGGGATTTACGTGTTCTCTGTGACGTCGAGAGCAACTCCAAGGATCAATCGTTTAGAGATCTAAAAGAATATGTTCGAGTTTGTCTCAAATTCTTTGTAAACAGTACACTAATCATTTAAACTGGAAAATGACCATATCTTCAGGAATTATACATGAACATTCTTGGTATCGTTACTGCAAGCTAGCATATATAGTACAAAAGAATTTGGTAGCAAGTATAGTATACATGAGGCAGTATAGTATCTCGCCTTATTTGCATAGAACTCTAACTGCCTCCGTTAGAAAAAAAAACTATACTAGACAAATTTGAATAGAGAGTCCGTATACGGAGAGCTGTTAAGCATAGAAATGTTTTGCATGGAAACAATTAGATCATCTAGAGATATTTGAAGTTGTATGACCGAGCAATGGAAAAATTTTAATCATACCACTATTTATGTCCACTTTGTTGCTAAAGCGCACAATTTTTCTTACTTGGTCGGTTTGTTTTTTGGGTAGTTTACATACCCGCAAATAACAAGTTGCTCCCTATTAGGCCATCCAGAGAGAAATAAAAGGACACCAAATAGAAATAGTCTGTAAAAAACTGATATAAATACGAGTCATAAAAAATTACATCCAGTTCACATGGAATAAAAACTCCGATCGACTGGCAAGATATGACTCCATATATATTTGTGCTCAATTCACATGCATATATACATTTTTGTCCGCATACAAAGGACAACGTACAGAAAATACACGTTGAGCAATATGTACGTATACATTAATTATTTAAAGATGGTTTACACTTTTCCCATAAGTCCACACAATTAATCATCTGAGTGAAAAATAAATTTATACTATTATCTAAGCATTTTTATTCTTATTTACAAGCTAATAATTATTTGTCTCATTTATAAATATGAAATGGTAGATAGACTTTCTTTTTTCTAAAATGGAACATCATTAACAAAATGTTAATATGAAGTAGTAGTACATAACCAAGTATGGTGCATGTATGTTCTCTATATTAAGTAACGGAACTGAGGCAGGTCACACGAGGTGAATGAAGGTGGCTCTACGGTTCTTCCATACCACGGGTAGACGGCACAATCGAAAAAATACGGATAAAAACTGAGTGCAATACTAAGGATAATAACAGGATGTGCTTCACGCTCATTAAACTACTCTCTACATCTCCAAATATATGACGTATAAATTCAGTAAAAATAAATGCCTTTTCAGTTTGATCACACGTTGATCAAAGGGAATACCAATAACTATAATATTGAATAACTAAACTACAAAATACATCTTATAGGGACCTATTGACATTGATTTTATATTGTAGATCTTAATATTATATATATATATATACCTGATCAAATATATTCAGACATTGCCCTCGCATTTGCGAGGGACACTATGCTAGTTCAGAAAAAATCAAAAGAATGAAAAACCAAAGCACATAGCATTCTTATGTCATATGTATAGTAAGCATTCATGTTGATAAACAAGGTCTAGACATATATATTCAAACCAGAAAAATCATGTATATATCTACCCCTAAAACCCAAATTAAACTCAGTCAATCATGAAGAAGAAGTGGTTTTGGGTTTCAAACATGGAAATTTCAAGAACCTCCCAAAAGCTTCATTTTAGAGTGACTAAGAAGGATCCAGGCTTACTTATTCGTTTTCACGTGTTAAACTTGTCTAAATCTTGGTCAAACCTAGGATTTGACCAAGATATGATTCAAATGCGCAGAAAATTAAAAAAATCAGAAAAATGAAAAACCAAAGTACATCATATTCAAACCATACAAATCATGTATCTATACCCCCTAACCCTAAACTTTGTCTTATGAAGTCAAGCATGAAGAGAAGTGGTTTTGGGTTTCAAACATGGAAATTTCAAAAACCTCCCAAAAACTTCATTTTAAAGTGGAGAAGGTTACATCACTAAATTGCCATGGCGAAGTTGAAGTCGCGCCGTGGTTGCTGGTGTACCATGGCCGACGATTTTGGTCCCTCCGTGGTGCATGTCAAAACTTTTTTTTCTCGTTTTTGAGGCCACCTAGCCCGACGAAAGCGGCCAAAACGTGGCGTATGGTGGCCCGGGACGTGGTGCATCTCGAAATCTCGGGTTCGCCGGCCGAGTCAACGCAAATCCGCACCGCCGAGGGATGTAGGGCCCAGATGGCAGCCTCTCTGGCATTTTTTTTCTACATCGCGCCATCCGTTCATCGAGCCGTTTACGATGCAGGATCATGGGTCCCGCATGTCATCCTCTATGAACCAAAATTCTTTCTATTCTTGGATTTTTTGACCCCCTGATTTCTGGCTACTTCCTTTTTCTTTTGATCCCTTGCCGCCTTGGAAACGTTGAGACCGCTGCTGCTAAATGGGACCCGCATGTCATCCTCTATGTGCAATCAACTTTCTTTTCTTGGAGTTTTTTGGCACCTCAAATTTGGTCACTTGCCTTTTTCTTTCGATCCCCCGCCTCTCAAACGGTGATACCGCTGCTGCTATGGGACCCGCATGTCATCCTCTATGTACTATAAAACTTTCTTTTCATGGATTATTTTTGGCACCTCAAATTTGGTCACTTGCCTTTTCTTTCGATCCCTGCCGCCTCTCAAACGGTGATACCGCTGCTGGGACCCGCATGTCATCCTCTATGTACTATAAAACTTTCTTTTCTGGATTATTTTTGGCACCTCAAATTTGGTCACTTGCCTTTTCTTTCGATCCCCTGCCGCCTCTCAAACGGTGATACCGCTGCTGCTAGCGGGACCCGCATGTCATCCTCTATGTACTATAAAACTTTCTTTTCTTCTTGAATTATTTTGGCACCTCATATTTGGTCACTTGCCTTTTTCTTTCGATCCCCTGCCGCCTCTCAAACGGTGATACCGCTGCTGCTTCGGGACCCGCATGTCATCCTCAATGTACTATAAAACTTTCTTTTCTGGATTATTTTTGGCACCTCATATTTGGTCACTTACCTTTTTCTTTCGATCTGCCGCCTCTCAAACGGTGATCTGCTGCTAAACTTGACCCGCATGTCATCCTCTATGTACTATAAAACTTTCTTTTCTTGAATTATTTTGGCTCTGATTTTTTCACTTGCCTTTTTCTTTCGATCCGCCTCTCAAACGGTGAGCTGCTAAATGGGACCCGCATGTCATCCTCTATGTACTATAAAACTTTCTTTTCTTGTATTTTTTTGGCACCTCATATTTGGTCACTTGACTTTTTCTTTCGATCACTGCTGCCTCTCAAACGGTGATACCGCTGCTGCTAAATGGGACCCGCATGTCATCCTCTATGTACTATAAAACTTTCTTTTCTTGTATTTTTTTTGGCACCTCATATTTGGTCACTTGACTTTTTCTTTCGATCCTGCCTCTCAACGGTGATACCGCTTGCTAAATGGGACGCATGTCATCCTCTATGTACTATAAAACTTTCTTTTCTTGTATTTTTTTGGCACCTCATATTTGGTCACTTGACTTTTTCTTTCGATCACTGCTGCCTCTCAAACGGTGATACCGCTTGCTAAATGGGACCCGCATGTCATCCTCTATGTACAATAAAACTTTCTTTTCTTGGATTTTTTTGGCACCTCATATTTGGTCACTTGACTTTTTCTTTCGATCCCCTGCTGCCTCTCAAACGGTGATACCGCTGCCTAAATGGGACCCGCATGTCATCCTCTATGTAAATCACGTTTCTTTTCTTGAATTATTTTTGGCTCCGATATTTGGTCACTTGCCTTTTTCTTTCGATCTCATGCCACGTTTGAAACGTTGAGGAACCTGCTGGCTCATGGGACCCGCATGTCATCCTCTATGTACTATAAAAGTTCATTTTCTTGGTTTTTTTTCACCCTCTGATTTTTGGCAATTTCTTTTTCTTTCGATCCCTGCCGCCTCTCAAACGGATACCGCTGCTGCTATTGGGACCCTCATGTCATCCTCTATGTACTATAAAACTTTCTTTTCTTGAATTATTTTTGGCTCCTCATATTTGGTCACTTGCCTTTTTCTATCGATCTCATGCCAAGTTTGAAACGTTGAGGAACCTGCTGGCTCATGGGACCCGCATGTCATCCTCTATGTACTATAAAAGTTTATTTTCTTTATTTTTTTCCACCCTCTGATTTTTGGCTATTTCCTTTTTCTTTTGATCCCCTGCCGCCTTGGAAACGTTGGGTAAGCTGCTGACTCATGGGACCCGCATGTCATCCTCTATGTACAATCAACTTTCTTTTTCTTTTGATCTCAAGCCGCATTTGAAACGTTGAGACCGCTGCTGCTAAATGGGACCCGCATGTCATCCTCTATGTACAATAAAGTTTTTTCTTGGATTATCTTTGGCTCCTGATATTTTGGCACTTGCCTTTTTCTTTCGATCTCATGCCGCCTTTGAAACGTTGACCAAGCTGCTGGCTCATGGGTCTCGCATGTCATCCTCTACGACAATAAAAGTTTTCTTTCTTGGAGTTATTTTTGACCCCTAATTTCTGGCTATTTGCCTTTTTCTTTTGATCTCCTGCCCCCTGAAACGATGAGGACGCTGTTGGGAGGTCGGTCCCACATGTCATCCTCTATGAACAATAAAAGTTTCCTTTGATTGATTTATTTTGAACCCCTAATCAATTTCTGGATATTTCCTTTTTTCTTTTGATCCCCTGCCGCCTTGAAATCGCTGAGGATGCTGCTGCCTCATGGGTCCCGCATGTCATCCTCTCAGAACGGTAAATGTTTCTTTTCTTGGATTTTGTTTACCAAATGATTTTTGGCTTATTTTTTCTTTCGATCTCCTGCAGCCTTTAAAACGTTGAGGACGCTGCTGGCTCACGGGTCCCACATGTCAGCCTCTATGAACAATAAACGCTGAGGATGCTGCTGCCTCATGGGTCCCGCATGTCATCCTCTTAGAACGAAAATGTTTCTTTTCTTGGATTTTTTACCAACAGATTTTTTGGTTTATTTTTTCTTTCCATCCCCTGCCGCCTTTAAAACGTTGACGACGCTGCTGGCTCATGGGTCCCCGATGTCAGCCTCCCCGTAGAACAAACATGTGATATCTTGATTATTTTGCAGACAATAAACAGTGTATTGCGCTCTGAGCTATTTCAAACGGATAAATTAAATCTTTATTTTTACATAAACAAACTTATATGTTGAATCTCCTTGTTTTTTTGTTTTTGCGAAGCATAGGACTTTCCTGTTTTGTTTAGAAAATTCCGAACTTTCCTGTTTTGGAGTGGGCTGAAATTGTACGAGTCAAAAGGCCAAGCACGATAGTTCGAAGGCCCAGATGTCCAGATGCAGCCCAATTGAAATCTTTCTTCTTGGATTTTTTTCACCCCCTGATTTCTGGCTACTACATTTTTCTTTTGGTCTGTGCCGCCTTGGAAACATTGAGACCGCTGCTGCAAAATGGGACCCGCATATCATCCTCTATGTACAATCAAGTTTCTTTTCTTGAATTATTTTTGGCTCCTGATATTTGGTCAATTGCCTTTCTCTTTCGATCCCATGCAGCCTCTCAAACGGTGATACCGCTGCTGCTAAATGGGACCCGCATGTCATCCTCTATGTACAATCAAGTTTCTTTTCTTGAATTATTTTTGGCTCCTGATATTTGGTCACTTACCTTTTTCTTTCGATCTCATGCCACGTTTGAAACGTTGAGGAACCTGCTGGCTCATGGGACCCGCATGTCATCCTCTATGTGCTATAAAAGTTTATTTTCTTGGATTTTTTTCACCCTCTGATTTTTGGCTATTTCCTTTTTCTTTTGATCCCTGCCACCTTGGAAACGTTGAGTAAGCTGCTGACTCATGGGACCCGCATGTCATCCTCTATGTACAATCAAGTTTCTTGAATTATTTTTGGCTCCGATATTTGGTCACTTGCCTTTTTGTTTCGATCTCATGCCACGTTTGAAACGTTGAGGAACCTGCTGGCTCATGGGATCGCATGTCATCCTCTATGTGCTATAAAAGTTTATTTTCTTGGATTTTTTTCACCTTCTGATTTTTGGCTATTTCCTTTTTCTTTTGATCCCTGCCGCCTTGGAAACGTTGAGTAAGCTGCTGACTCAATGGACCCGCATGTCATCCTCTATGTACAATCAAGTTTCTTTTCTTGAATTACTTTTGGATCCTGATATTTGGTCACTTGCCTTTTTGTTTCGATCTCATGCCACGTTTGAAACGTTGAGGAACCTGCTGGCTCATGGGACCCGCATGTCATCCTCTATGTGCTATAAAAGTTTATTTTCTTTGTTTTTTTTCACCCTCTGATTTTTGGCTATTTCCTTTTTCTTTTGATCCCCTGCCGCCTTGGAAACGTTGGGTAAGCTGCTGACTCATGGGATCCGCATGTCATCCTCTATGTACAATCAACTTTCTTTTTCTTTTGATCTCAAGACGCATTTGAAACGTTAAGACCGCTGCTGCTAAATGGGACCCGCATGTCATCCTCTATGTACAATAAAGTTTCTTTTCTTGGATTATCTTTGGATCCTGATATTTGGTCACTTGCCTATTTCTTTCGATCTCATGCCACGTTTGAAACGTTGAGGAACCTGCTGGCTCATGGGACCCGCATGTCATCCTCTATGTACTACAAAAGTTCATTTTCTTGGGTTTTTTTCACCCTCTGATTTTTGGCTATTTCCTATTTCTTTTGATCCCCTGCGGCCTTTGAAAGTTGAGGACTCTGCTGCCTCATAGGTCCCACATGTCAGCCTGTATGAACGATAAAGCTTTCCTTTCTTGGAGTTTTTTTACCCCCTAATTTCTGGCTACTTTCTTTTTCTTTTGATCTCAAGCCGCATTTGAAACGTTGGGACCGCTGCTGCAAAATGGGACCCGCATGCAATTCTCCATGTACAATAAAAGTTTCTTTTCTTGGATTATTTTTGACCCTCATTTTTGGTCACTTGCCTTTTTCTTTTGATCCCCTACCGCCTTGGAAACGTTGAGTAAGCTGCTGACTCGTGGGACCCGCATGTCATCCTCTATGTACAATCAACTTTTTTTTCTTTTGATCTCAAGCCGCATTTGAAACGTTGAGACCGCTGCTGCTAAATGGGACCCGCATGTCATCCTCTATGCACAATAAAGTTTCTTTTCTTGGATTATCTTTGGCTCCTGATATTTTGTCACTTGCCTTTTGCTTTCGATCTCATGCCGCCTTTGAAACGTTGAGTAAGCTGCTGGCTCATGGGTCCCGCATGTCATCATCTACGAACAATAAAAGTTTCCTATCTTCGAATTATTTTTACCCCTAATTTTTGGCTACTTCCTTTTTTCTTTTGATCACCTGCAGCCTTAGAGGATTCTGCTGGCTCATGGGTCCCACATGTCAGCCTCTATGAACAATAAACCTTTCCTTTCTTGGAGTTATTTTGACCTCTAATTTCTGGCTATTTCGCCTTTTTTAAAATCCTGTGTCGCCTTGGAAACGTTGAGAATGCTGCTGCCTCATGGGTCCCGCATGTCATCCTCTCAAAACGATAAATGTTTCTTTTTTTTTGGATTTTTTTACCAACTGATTTTTTTCCGATCCTCTGCCGTCTTTAAAAACGTTGACGACGCTGCTAATACAAGCTCTTTCGCTCCAAGATCTTGCAAGTTAATAGAATAAATCATGGAATTATTAGGATATGTTTTAAATTTCAAATCCACTTTATGAATTTTTAAAAATACCGTGATCCGTGTGGGTATGGAGCGATCAAGGATTTTCATATTGGCCATGAGCAGTTTCAAAAATTGCAACCGGATAATTCTAAATAAATAAAAACAACTTTTATGCAGAATCTCCGTGTTTTTGTTTTTTGCCATCATAGGATCTATGGTTCATTAGAAAAGGGCCGAAATTGCATGAGCAGAAAAGCCCATTTCTAGTTATTGGGCTTCAACAGCCTGAGCAAGTAGGCCTATAGCAAATACCATGTAGATGGCCGTTGAAACCCAAAAGTATTTGTTAGCTAGACTTGACATGAACCTTGCTATGCACACGACAATTTCAGTCCGATCCGTGTACGCAACACAAGATCAAACCCAACGTGTGAGGAAGCAGGTGGCAGCACACCTCCAGATGCTCAATCGTACACATATCATATAGGAGTTGTCGTATGTACATTAGTTCCGTATTGACATGTTTGTTTCTTTGGTTAACATGTGGGGTCCGCACAGTCACCTAGGTCGCATATCAACTTCTTTGCTCATAGTTGATGCATGTTTAGTGGCCTGCAGCAAGAATCGCTGCCCCCAGGGATGTACTTTACCCTTTAGCGGCGAAAAAATAGGAATGGTCCTCTCATGACTATGATCAACAAGAGGTGGCTATATTATAGTGCTGAAATAAAGTCAATCCTAAAACAGCCATGCATGGGTTATAATATGAAGGCAACACGAAATACAAAAGCAGGGCAGTGTTCAAATAAACTGATTCAAACTAGTACATACTAAAAGCAGTGTACTACTTCTCAACACTTCAAGCATAATAAAAAAGTGTGTCAGTGTTTTTTTAAAGGTAACACCGAACGGGCAATGTTTAAAGCAGGCTTAAACCACATAGCCGCTTGTCGGACACTACCCCAACTAACTCTGGGAAGGCTGATAACTCCCACAGTCTCACCTTCATCTGGCTGGAGGTTGCAGCGCAAAATTTTAGGGTATTGATTATGAAGATACTTCCGGTATGCTGTGTAGACGCAGTTTTTCCTCATGAATGGAACCAATGTGCCATCAGGAGCTTTGGATTCACGCTTCTTCAGGTTGGCAATGATCGGGTAATTGAGTCCGAGGAACAGAGAGTGGTCGCCGAGGCTGTTAACCTGCCTCCAATGAAAGTCCCCTGCACGTGCTGCAATGAACAGAGATATGGGATCCTGCTCAAAGACGTAGGTGGCAACAGGAGGATACTGCCGTAGCTGAAGCCCATTAGCAGCATAGGGAATGTCATGAGGTACTTCAGCATTGGCAATCCCAATGTTGTTTACTGTAAGGATGATCATCAATCGCTTGCCATCAGCAGTTGGAGCGAGGAACCACGCGTACTGCTGATCATCCACCACCGGTGGCGGGATTACGAACATGGACATCGGGTTTTCTGCAATATTAGAAATGGAGACGAATAGGGTGTTACTGGCAACCATATTCAAACAGCAGCATTCATCGTTCATGCTCACAGTATAAATACGACTATGTAAGCTAAGGACATTGGTCATTCATGTGTTCAAATCGAGTGTCCAATATATCAGTTATACTGCATGCATCCCACGAAACAAGTCTTAACTTCGCCAAAACTAGACACTAGTTAGTGTATACACAGTTATATACTACCTCTGTCCCACCGAAAGTGTCTGAGATTTGTCCAAATTCAGATGTATCTAGACAGTGAAAGCATATAGATACATTCAAATTTTGACAAATATATCATCTTAAGTTTAAGTCCTGTGTTGTAGTTAATTCCCTTTGTCTTAAGTGATCCAACGGTGTATATGATTAGATATTTGTATACAATATAGGAGTACAGACAATCTACCAGTTGGTCCAGTTTTAAACTGAGTATAGAGCTTCAATCATGACCCTTGGAGTGCTAAATCTAACGGTGCACAACAGCAGGATTCTCTGTGAAGAGTGCACATAGCTAACTCTACAATATTTTAGAACCATCACGTGAGCCTTGGGTCTACCCCAAAAAATGACCAAATATCTGAAACCCCTGAAGCATATGAATAACCCCATCAAAGAAATCGCTATTCAGCACTGCTACATGGATCAATGGAAGGTTCTTACGGTCTCAACTCTCAAGGAAACATCAAAGGAAAAGGTAGATAAGAAATGAGTGAGTGTTAGATGTACACATATTTTTAATTTTTTATTTGTTCCCTTCGTTTGCCGACTGATGGGAAGAAACATCATTTTTTGTAGGACCACTCTTGTTTTCGTATTTTATATATGCATTGCTGGCAATATTTTCTTTCGAAAACCATGAATATAGCTCGAGCTACATGTAGCATGGTTTTTGAAAATTTTGAGAGCTGCATTTTGAAGTTCCAAAGAAAACGGAGATTAAATACGGGTGTCAACAATGTTGTGTTCTACCAACATTCAAATGTCCAAATCAAAATATCTTATATTTAAGGTTTTGCAACAACAAAAAAATCTGACATATATTTTCCAACATTTTGTAACTTCAAAATCTATCAGATTCTGTCATTTTTGTGCGGCCCGAATATAGGGTATCTCAATTTCAGATTTTACACTCTGGTAGAATAATACATTCTCTACATCTATTTTTTTAGATTTTTTATATATTCTTTCAAAACTTGCAAAAGGCATGCTATAAATATTCTTTTGATTATCAAACAGAATCTTTAATGGTTTGACGTGCATACATACTAGTAATATAAAAATATAAAAGTTCTCGCCTTGTACACATTTTGTTGATTTTTTGGAATGAATACAACATTCAATTTGGTAGATAGAGTACTAAACATTTCATGGGAAACTTAAAGCAGCTTGCCAAACAAAGGCTAATAGAAGAAAAAAATAGAGGTATGACAGGCATAACATCCACGATGGGGTTGAAATATGCATAAGCTTCGGGCAATTTGGCAAAGAAAAATCTAGCCGGATAAAGAACATAATTAAAAAAGGTACAGGTTAAACTAAGTAAATTAGGCATAACAAGTATTTCATTCTTGTTTAGTAAATAATTGGATTTTGATTGAGTTACTTTTCTAAGGGAAAAAAGGAGAAGGCAGATATTCAAGACACTTTTGGTGGGACGGAGGGAGTAAATCAAAAGTAAGAAAAAGTTATAACATGTTTCATGAGATGGAGTACTAAATAACGGCCATATGCATCTCTTCGATGCAGAGGCCGGGGTACCTCGCCCTCTATTTCGAGCAAAAATCAACTAGTTATATGAAACAATGGGTGTAAAAGTTAATCAAGAAGGGTGCCTTCATTGTGCTACGTTAACATTTGAGATACTTGTTAATTACATCCATATTCTGCAGTGGATAGAGTTAGTAATTCAGGATTGCATTCACATACGGAGTATACTATGTATGCTGATGACTGATTAGTACTAATTCGTTGCAAGCAACGGTTCATTCATATTCAGATAAAGGATGTGATCGTTAAGTCATATACTTATGAAAGTCCTTATGCATCTCTCTAATGCAGATGGCGGGGGTCTCTCGTCCTCCTTTTGGAGCAAAAATCAATTAGTTATATATGAAACAATGGGTGTAAAAGGTTATCAAAAAGGGTGCCTTCATAGTGCTACCTTATCTTTTGAGATACTGGTTAATTACATCCATATTCTGCAGTGGCGTAGAATTACTAATTCAGGAATGCAATCACATACTGAGCATACTATGTTTGTTGGTGACTAATTAGTACTAATTCATTGCAAGCAACGGTTCATTCATATTCAGCAAAAGGCGGTGTGATCATTAAGTCATTTATGAAAGGTAAAATATAAACAAGGTAGTTCATGAATAACTTCATTGATTAAGGCAGTGTATCATGCAATGCAACATAAGGACTGAAAAAATACCATTTGGGGTGTCCCAGCAGTACGTCCAGCCCCTAATTTCGTCCACCGCAAAAACTTGGCCACCGAGTTCAATGGCATCACAGAACGCCGGCACAATTTGTTCAGGTGTAGGGTTCTTCAGCATTCTCCAGTCGCCACCCCCTTCAAGGTAGAAAATCCTTTTGTCGAACAAGGCGATGAGCTTGTAATCTGCGTACCTCCCACCTTTTGTGGGCACTTGGCAGATTACAATCTTCAACAAATTAATTGCTCGACTCCAGCAAAGATAGTATAACCAATCTTTAGTAGCAGGTTGATATGTAACACCATGACCAATCTTCGGATCAGGTGGGGATGGAAGGGGGATATGTCGCTCGGTGTAGACGTTCACAAGGCACCACTGGCACCCACGATGATCGGCGGCGGCGATCCAGTCGCCGTTCGCGCCAAGCCATTTTCTGTCGTGCATGAACGGCAGGGTGACAGAACGGCGAGGATGGTCAAGGGGCACCAGGTCGTACACGGTAACATGCAGACGAGATGCTGTCGCCACGAACCAGGGATCATCGAACCAATAAGCAGGCGGAGGCATCAGCAGGCAGGGTTCATCCCAATGGTGCATCTTACCTTCATCATTGCTGATCTGGTCGTAGAGCTCCCTGGAACATGCGGCAAGTCGGACGGTGTCGGTAACGTCCAGATGCGCAGCGATGAGGTCGATGTTGTCGCCGGTGAGAGCCTCCAAGTGGCCGTCCCCGCCGCACCGGCAAAGCCTTGAATATTCCATCAGGTGAAGATGGATTTAGATGGATGGCGGATGCAACTTCGCTTGGGGTTTTCGGAGGAGAGGGCGAGCGCTATGGAAGAAACGATGCGCGCCGCGGCCGGGTGGGGTGAGGAGAGAAAGGCCGGTATAGTACTAGTGATGCGGCGTGGTGGGGATCGAGATCCTGCGCGTGCGCGTGATTCTGCGAGGGTGAAGAAAAAGACGATAGACATGCAAGGGGCAAAACCTAGGCAGTACTCTAGGCTGCTGCTGCTGCGACTGGGCGCCGATTTGACTGTTGGTAGATGGTAGACTAGCACGCCACCCATCTATAAATTTGCGACGACGTTTGGTGCAGTGATGTCTCGTCACATCAGCTTGAGCAGAGAGGGCTTTTTTTACAGTTTCCATTACGATATATTTTTCGCCGATAATCGTAGTACTCTATGCCAGAGACACGTACCTTAACACGTGGGCAGCATGCAACCGCGCGAGCACCAAAATGAAATGAGAGATGTTTTAGAGCAGAACTTCATTTTCAATGCCTTTCCTAGCTTGGTTTGGAGGAGCTTCAGTGACTTGATGCTTCCAAGTCTCATTGTGACTAGGTGCCACCATCTACCATCTTTCGAGATCCAACGTTCCAAACTATCTGTTATTTCGAAGCTAAAAAAGAAAAACTATTCAGAAAATTTTGAAAAAAATCCAGTAATATGTAGATGCCTTGTTTTAAAATCTATGAATATTTCATCCCATTCGGATGACTAGCTTGTGATTAAATAGCTTCTTACGTATTCGAGCACTAGTTTAAACTAAATATTATTTGCTCACAAACCAATTATTCAAATCGAATGAAACACCACCAAAATATAAATCGAAATATGCATGATTTACTGCAATGTGAGCGGATAATTCAATCCCACGAAAAGACAATATGCTCCAAGACCAGTAATCTCTTCCCTAGCTTATCTGAACATAACTGACAGTGTCCTTAGAGAACATCTTGCAGCCTCAGTAAAGCCTCAGGTATGAACAAGAAGCATACTGCCATCTACAGATCACGCTAAGAACCACAACCCAGGATCATCCTCATAGCCTATATCATCAAGGTTTCCCTCCAAAATGCTTATGTTTTTGGAAAGTTTTCTTGACGATAGGGAAGATTCTGAAGGGCTTAGATTCGCTACAATAGCAAAAAATGGAAAATTTTCGCCGCTAAAAAGAGTATCCCGCCATTTTAATATACACTTACTAGTAGTTGATCAATTGTGCATTGCAAAACACAAAGTTCAGATCAAATGTGCAACATACCAACAGATAGTTAACTAGCAGTTTTACGAGCACATGGCGATACTAAGGTGATGAAGCAGTTAACTAGCAGAACAAGATCTCCTACTCAGGGACACTCTTGGTGGACGCCGAGATATAGGTCGCTAGCTGTGCACGGAGATCCTCCTTCTCCTTGATAATCGCATTAAGGACGGCGGTTTGTCCGCGCATTAGCACCCTCGAGATCTGCCTCTTGAGCTTTAATTTCAACTTCTGTTCCATGAGATACTTGATGAGGTTGCTTCCAGTATCCATCCATGTGACGCTCTTGTTGTTCAGTTCCACCCAGTAGGCGTTCTGCTGCTTAAGCATGTCGACGCATTGCGCAAGATGAAAGGAGATCTCCTTCTCAGACGCCAAAACTCTGTGAAGACGATCACACTCCAGGGTGAGGGAGTGTTCATTCTCCAGCTGGCTGCCTATGTGGGCCTTGTTCTCTTCCTTTTGCTACAACAATAATTGTATGAAAAAAAAAGAAATCAACCCATTCATATATGAGTATTAGTTACCCGCAAACAATAGGACTACTAATTTCTAGCATGGATATTGATAAAGGAATGGACAACACTCGGACGCTCCACAAATACCACAGGGTTCATCAACACATAATTAATCGGAAAGCAGTGATTACATAAACTATAAAAAAACAAGTGGACAGAGGCATACAGCCTACCTGGCTTGGCCGGGAAACGGGGCCGAACTTAGCTTCGGACGGCCGGACTTGGGGCGCCACCGTCGTTGTGGTTACCGGGGAGACATTTGAACCGCCGGCCCTTTGAGATGTAAATAAATGTAAAAACGGTTAGAAAATACGGTTTTGCTATGTCTCAGTCAACTGAGATTTTTTTAAGTCTAAGTTAATTACAAAAAAGTGCTTGAGTTGCACTTTTCTGTTAAAAAAGTGCAATTGCACTTTTCTACCAGAAAATGTGCAACTGGACCGAGTTGCACTTTTCTTTGAACTGCAGTTGCACTTTTTTGAGCTGACTGAGACTTAAGAAAATCTCAGTCAACTTGGACATAGACACACCCTAGAAAATAAGAATCAACTGAAGGACACCCCGCTAGAAACTTACCCGGACGAACCCTCGCCCTTGATGGTGGTGTTTGCATCATCATCATTCATCAATGTGACGCTCTGGTTATGCAGTTCCACACAAACGCGGTTCTGCTCATTAAGCCTGTCGAGCTCGGCAGTAAAGGTATTGATGCCTTGCTGAAGATTATGGCAGATCTTGTTCTCGGACGCCAAATCTACGTGAACAGGCTCAAACTCTGGGGTAAGGGAGAGTTCATTCCCCAGCTGGCTGCCTATGTGGGCCATGTTCACCTCCATTTGCTGGCACGATCATTGTATGGAACAAAAAAGAATCCAACCAATTCATATATGAGTAATTACACGCAAAAAAATAGGAGTACTACTAATTTCTAGCACAGATCTTGATACAGGAATGGACATCACATGGACGCTCCACAAATATCACAGTGTTCATCAACACATAATTAAAAGGAAAGCCGTGATTACATAAACTACTCCATCCTATCCCTTTTAGTAGTAGTAGTAGTAAACACGGATTTAGTAAAGTTGTATTCTCCCTATGATCCCTTTTAGTTGACTCGGATTTAGTACAAAGTTGTACAAATTTTATTTGACTCAAATTTCAAATAAAATGGATCGGAGGGAGTACTAAATCAGAGTCTATTAAAATGGATTGGAGGGAGTATTAAAAAAAAGTGGATAGAGGCATACAGCCTACCTGGCTTGGCCGTGAAACGGGGCCGAACTCAGCTTCCGACGACCGGACTTGGGGCGCCACCGTCGTGGGGGTTACCGGGTAGACGTTTGAACCGCCGGCCCTGTGAGATGTAAATAAATGGAAAAAACAGTTAGAAAATAAGAATGAACTGGAGGACACGCCACTAGAAACCTACCCGGACGAACCCTCGCCCACTGGCTCGCTCTCCATCGAATAGAGGATAGACTGCTCTGCGAGAATGCTCAGGCGATCATAAGTGGCCATACAACGACGCGCTAGCTGGCTAGATGAGTTTTTCTCGGCGGTCCTAGTCCTCATCGTCTTCCCTAGGATATCCTGCCGCCGGGCCGCCCGGCTCAATGGAGCCATGGCTTGCGAGGTACGTAGTACTTTACTACTCAGTAGTTAGGGTGGAGGGCTGGTGAAGGCTAGTTACTAGCTACCAGCAGAACAGAAAGAGAAGAAGGGCGGAGGGCTGGTCAAGGATAAATCTTACATACACCCAGAAAAGACCATCGTGCCCTCGCGGGGCTTCTGAGCAATTATAGGGACGTCTGTTCTCAAATGGGCAAGATAGGGTACCTTCCCGAGGAAGCATCTAGCACCCAAGCCAATGGACTGCGCGTTGAACAATGGTTACAGTATGTGTGGCATACTGTAAAAGAAAAGATAACAAGGGAAATGCCTGGCAGGGTCCAGAGGTGCATTTAATCGGACATGGGATTCCATAGTACAGTATACACCATAGAGTATGTGAACATAAACACAGAATACAATCAAGTGTTGGACCCTCTCCGCCAAATAAGATCATATATCGTCGTTAGGGCCGCCCTGGTGAATCCTCTGAATGAAAAAAGCCCATAGTTGGCAACCTAAACCCGCCGCTCCGAATAGGAACTTCCGTCCGACGATAACTTTCTGACAACAAAAAATAATTAATTCAGTACTGCATAAACCGCAATTTCAATTAGATAACCACGAAGATTAAGATAGGCGCATGTATCACCTGTCGATGCGAACCCAGATAGTCAGCTCCGTGCACGGTTGATACCATTGCAACGACCGCTCTAGTTCCGACCATTTGGCGGCGCCCGGCGTGGTCGTGCTGTTCGCCAGAATAGTGGCCGTATAGTTGGGGAGCATTAAACCAATCTCAGAGCGATTAAGTAATGGCTTGCCGTGCGACGACATACTCACATTGTACTCCGGCCACACGCACGCCGCCGACCTAACGCACTCAACGGATAGGCAGGCCAGCACGCATCCATTTTTCGGCTGGACTTGCGTATATGTGTGCCAGACGAACACGGTACCATCGTTCCCGTAGAAGATGACCGGACGTCTTGGCTCTGGCGGTGCCAGCACCGGGATGATGAACGCCATCGCGGTGCCGTACGGGATCATGTCCACACAAATCGAATGGATTTCTCTGAGGTGGGCGATGAGCGCTGCTGGCGAGGCGGAGAAGTCGCAGCCGGCCTCTGTGCAGTCGCACGGGCTGTGCGGGCACGCGAGCTCGTGGTCGTGGAGCTCGTTGTAGGCGACCACGCTCCCGCACCCGTCGTGGGGGCACTCCATCCTCTTTAATCTGCTTTGAAGAAGATATTGATGGGGAGGGGAGGGGAGGGGCGAGTGGAGAAGAAGGAAGGTGGTGGCTATTAATTCGGGCCTCACCGTCCCACCAGTTTGGCTAATTAAGGTGACGCTGAAAGTTTCACTGTCTATGTTTTCACACGCAGTACACCTTATATGATGGCCAAAAATGGGATATGAAGATTTTCTCGAAATATCAAAAAAAAAGATTGATGTTTGACATATGTGTGATGTTACTCAAAATTGAACTACATGTTACGAATGGACGGTCGGCAATTTTTAGGGAAGAAAATGAATTTTAAAATATTGAAATACTTTGAGTGTCTCTGTGTGAAGCCTTGCACTAAGATCATAGAAATTTCCATTACCCTTGTACGGATGGTGGGTCCTAAAAGTTGAAGTAATTTGAGTGCAACAAAAAGAACTTCAATGAAATTAAGGGCTCCTTTGATTTAAAGGATAGGAAAAGCATAGGAATAGGAAATGTATAGGATTGGAATGGCATGTCTACTTGAATCCTATAGGAAGATGAAGTGTGTTTGATTGTAGCAAAGGAATTTTTTCATGAGCTATGAGCTAATGCTTATTTCCTATAGGAATTACACTACAAGATTCCTATAGGAATTTTTCCTATAGGATATGTTCCTATGAATCAAACAACATGTATAGGAAATTTTCCCATAGGAACCAAATCCTTCACACTTCCTATGCAAATCCTTTGAATCAAAGGAGCCCTAAAAATGTGGACTAGCTTGTGTCGTCATATGAGATATAGATGGTATAAAAATAACAAACTACAATACTAAGAGTGATTTATATAAATCAAGTTTGATTTCTTGCTTTCATGTATGAGTTAATTTATTAACATGGCTTTCTACCCCCCCCCCACACACACACACACACAAACACACTCTCTCTCTCTCTCTCAAATGGGGGTGAGAGGAGAAGAAGGATGTTCGTAACTCATGCCTCACCATCCTACCAGACTTTGGTCGATGCCCAACACATTCATGACCTAAAAAGGTGACGTTGACTATTTCATAGTCTACATTTTCACAAGCATTATACAATGTATATTGGCCAAAATGTGATGTGTAGATTTTCTCGAATTGTACCTTATTTGGATTCATGTTTGACGTATGAGCGGTTTTACTCAAAATTCAACTACATGTTCAAATGCCAGGTCGGAAAATTTGAATGAAGAAAATATAGTTTAAATATTGAAATAAGTGAGCATATGTGTGCGTGTGTGCGTGTGTGTGTGTGTGTCTTTTGTGCACTACGATACGTAAAATTGGCACTACCATTTTACGAATGTGGTGGGTCCTAGAATATTGAAGCAAATTCAAAAAAAATGTGCTAGCTTGAGTCATCGTATGAGATAAAATCGCTATACAAATAACAAACTTACAACCTTAAGGTAATTTAAGAAAGATTTATTATCTTGCTTGCACATGTGTGGTCATGTTGATTGCATTGTATATTAGTATGAACTTAATAATAATTATCCCAAATATTGGCAGCAATGTGCATCTTACCGTTCACATATATTTTATTCAACTTCATTTCACACATAAATACATTCTACTTTATTAGTGTAAAATAAGAGCTTTATGTGAGCTTTATTGTGAAGTGGCTGCCTGAGAGAAGGGCCAAATTTTCAAGGTAACAATTTTGAAACATGGCATACTTCATAAGATGACCATTTAGGTGATATATATGTTGATTATTTCTCGAGTTTGTAATATATGTGGACTTATGTTGAGTTTTAACCAATTTTAGTCAATTTAAAATTGCATGTTCTTTAAAGTTCGGCACGAGTTTTGGTAGAAAATCTGCAGATTTTACCATGGTAAGGTGTTATGCTTCATGCATGAAAAATCTACAAAGAAAAGATGAACAATTTGTACGAATGGTGAAGCCGGTGAATTTGAAGCAAATTGAATGCAACCAAAGGAAATTCATTAAAACTAAAAAAAAGATGAAGAGTTCACGAGGAAATGGTATGGCGATTTGAAAAGAAAATGAATCACTACATATGTGAATCTGGTCATAGTAAACGAAAATGCCAAGTAGAGTTTCCAATTTTGTTCATAAAAATAGATCAAATTTGAACTAGATTTGTGATGTAGATTGGTCATAGAAACCGCTATAAGCCATCGCAATGTACGGAAGTGAATAATTCTAGGCATCCATATTTTAATTACTTCATGTAATGTAATTGAACAAGCTAGATTGGGTATTGCCCCATGAAATTGTACCACACATGCCAACAATAGTAAACCTGGTTGCTTACAAGTACGCCAACATTATGTGGCTTGATTAAATGTGCATTAAACTTAAAATGCCTATTTATTTATATTGTTTTAGTAGTCGTATGACAGTGAAGGATCCAGAGTTGCATTAATCGGCGAATTGGGTTACATATTACATAGAATAATTCATGGTAAACATAAAATACATCCAATCCGTCAATATTTTTAGATAAAGGTCTAAGTAGTCCTTCCCCACCGAAGTAGATGACCACCTCCAACACTACGGCCGTCCTGACAAGAACCATCAGCAAAACGTCTCTTTTAGTCCTTGTACTGAGTACTTTGAAGCAGGAAGCCCCAGACACACCCTTCCTTTTACGGTGATGAAGCAATATTAAACATCAAAAGAAGAGGCAGAACAAGATCTCCTACTCAGGGACACTTGGTGGACGCCGAGATATAGGTCGCTACCTGTGCACCGAGATCCTCTTCTCCTTGCTAATCGCCCTGTCACAAGAAAAACAAATTAATTCAGCATTACTTAAATCCGCATTAGCATCGTCCCAATAAGATTGAGGGTAGTGTTATGTTCACTCACTCCTTATCGATGCGCAAATAGATAGTCAGCTGCTTCGATGATTCATTGCCGCACAGGTACCGCGGCGGCACCGAGAGGAAGGAAGTGACATCTCCCAAAGAAACTGTGCCCGGAGTCGGGCTGCTCGTCGGCTCTAATACCGCCTTCACCACGTCAAACAAGTGTTCCCCGGTAAGCTTACGCGGCCCCGGCATCGGCGGGCCGTTCGCCCACATTGTCACCCTATACCGGGGCAAGTTGCACGCCGCCGGCCTGACGCACACGAAGGATACCGCGGTGTCCATGCCGCAAGGGTGGATGTGCAAGGCGAACACTGCGCCATCCGTCCCGTAGCCGATGAGCTGTAGTTTTGGCGAGCCCGGTGCCGGCACCTTCAGATGAACAAATCCGAAGTCCTCGTCGTACGGGAACCTATCCACAGCGGTCAAGTGGGCTTCTCTGAGGTGTAGGATGAACGGTACCTTCGAATCGGCGAATTCGCAGCCGGGGTGCGTGCAGAAGCAAGAGCCGTGCGGGCACGCCATCATGTGCTTGTCTTCCTCGTTGTAAGGGATCTCCCTCCCGCACCAGTCGTTGATACACTGGATCGTCGGCTTCAGAGGCTGCTTCTTCGGCACAGGCAACTCCATAGTCTAAGGTCTGATGAGGGATCGGAAAGGGGCGCGGGGGGTTGTGGCGGCGGCGGCGCGAGCGAGGGGGGAGCAGTGAGAAGCTGAGAACTGAGAAGGGAGATTGATGTTTATGGAGATTGATGTTTCTTTATAATAATATAGAGGGCTCTTCTTTTAACGGGAGCCTCTAGACTGGTGGACACATAACCTGTGCTCACTGAAGTGTGGGACCTCACGCATGGGAACCACACGTAAGTGACAGACCAGTTGGTGTACTCGGGTGATTATTATAATGTATAAGTACTCCATAGTTTCCTATAGATCCAAGGGTAGGAAAGCCAAGTTATCTCATTTACAAGACATTATTTTTTCCATGAAGCCAAGTGTATCCCCCTCCCCCAGTGATTTGACCTAGATTTGAAATCAAGGCACACGTGATTCAAAAAAGGCAATCTAAAAACATGGAGTATTCATCATTTTGTAGTACATATATCTAGGGAAAATACCAAACATGCCATACCAGTGTTTTAGAGAAGAACCCTCAAGTAGATTGGCACCATGTTGGAGTTCGTCTAGCTAAATTTCCTCCCACATGCATGTGAGCTTGGTACCACTACACAAGAACCATGCCAAACTTTTGAATCATGGCCC
The DNA here is from genome assembly GCA_030979885.1 of Lolium multiflorum. NCBI lineage: Eukaryota > Viridiplantae > Streptophyta > Magnoliopsida > Poales > Poaceae > Lolium > Lolium multiflorum. The sequence continues at coordinate 183,916,692 of CM061749.1, read as the reverse complement.
AATTTTATGTATATATTTGCAACTTTTCATCATGCAAGCATGAATACTTTGCAAAATATGTGCATTTTGGGTTGTCGCCCATAAATGTGTTTTTGCTTGTCTGCCACCAATCAAGTTTTCATTCGCGGGGAAACATGCATGACAGGATGACCATTTCCAAGGTTTCATGAATTATCTCAATGTGCATCTATATATATACAATTTCTTGGGCTAAATCCGATAAAATGCAAATTTGACACAGTGTGTAGATGAAGTACAGATCAAACAAATAATTTAAAAAATACATGGGTGTGTGGCCTGAATGTGTGGATCGAGCCAAGTACATTTTATATAATAATGGCCAAACACATGCACCGCACCCTCGTACTAGAGCAAATTAAAACAAGCAGGGTGAGAGCATCGTGAGATTGCTCGACCTAGCTAAATTTTAAAACAAGCCGAATTAATAAGTTATTGTGTGGGGATTGATAGAAAAGATCGAAACAAAGCATGCATAGTCATATCATTTGTGGTTTACATAATACCTCTATGAACAGTACCAAATAAACATGGCATATATACACTTCTATGTTTAGACAAGAACCCTGCATATTTTTTTGCACCATGTGTTTGAGGCCTCGCTTCCCCAGAAGTGTGTGTGAGAGCATTTTGCATGCTACGAGAAAACAATGCCAAACATTTGAATCGCATGACTCATTTTTTGGTAGTGATATATAGGTTTATGGTTTATATATATAAGGTTTAGTGTTAGGGTCTAGGGGTTTAATATAATTAGGGTTTAGGGTTTATAGAGATTCACATCATCTGTTTCATTTCACATTTGTGATGTACAATACTACATACCTAAGTAAAATCGATCCATTCTTAGTCACTCCAAAATGGAGCTCGTGGCCGGGAGGTTTTTGGAATTTCCATGTTTGAAACCCAATACCACTTCTCTTTGGTTCAAAAACCTCCCAAAATTAAGCCCGTTTTCAAATATTTCAAACTTATTCAAATTTGGTTCAAATTTGAAAGCAATACAAGTTATATCACACATATTGCATACATTTTCACACAAACTGCACTAGATGCTAACCCTATAATTTGAGACCATTTGGATGAGGTCGAAAAAATTCTTGGATTAGAATCGTGTTGTTCGAACCCCGTAGTTGGATTTTTTTTTGAACCCTTGATCTGTAGAACTGGGCAAAACCCGAGTTTAACCTATTTAATTATAGATTCGTATATCGATTTTTCTACTACCTTTTTATTATTACTATGCAGCACATGGGTGTTTGCCCGTCGAGTGAAACACGGAGGAAGAGGGATCACTCGGAAGGAGAGAAGAAGGGGTGTCTCCCCTTTTTCGGGTGATGATGTTGACTTTTGTGCAGGGTTTGTCAGTGAGCAGGAGGTGCGAGCGAGCGAGCGAGCGAGTCGAGCGAGGCCGAGAATGAGAGAGATTTGTTTTTTTTGTGAGAGGGACAACCGAAGGATCCAGAAGGACCCACAGACTTCCAATACGCATCTGATGCGTCTTCTCTTGACAAAGAAGATGGCTGGGAGTTTGCGTACCTACTGCACGTGACTTGTTCTCACTGAAGTGTGGGACCTCAAGGGTGGGCACCACACGTAAGTGACAGACCTGTTGGTGTAAAAACTCGGTTGATTATAATAGTGCATTAGAACAAAGTTTCCTATGGATTCAAGGGTAGGAAATCCAAGTTAACTCATTTACGTGTTAAACTTATCTAAATCTTGGTCAAACATAGGATTTGACCAAGATTCAAATGGGCAGAAAAATAAAAAAACAGAAAAATGAAAAACCAAATCACATAGTCTTCTTATGTCATGTAGTAAGCAGTAAAGTTGATAAAAAAGGTCCATACATATTCAAACCACACAAATCATGTATCTATATATACCCCCTAACCCCTAAACTCCGTCTTATGAAGTCAAACATGGAAATTTCAAAAACCATCCTAAGAGCTACATTTTGGGGTGACTAAGAAGGATACATGCTTCCCTTTTCATTTTCATGTTTTAAACTTGTTTAAATTATCTTGGTCAAACCTAGGATTAGACAAGATTCAAATGGGCATCAAAATTGAAAAAAATTCAGCAAAAAAAAACCAAAGCAAATAGTTTTCTTATGTCATATAGTAAGCATTAAAGTTGATAAACAAGGTCTAGACATAATCAAACCAGACAAATCATGTAGCTATACCCCCTAACCCCTAAACTCTGTCTTATGAATTGAAGTCAAGCATGTGAAGAGAAGTGGTTTTGGGTTTCAAACATGGAAATTTCAAAAACCTCCCAAAAGCTTCATTTTAGAGTGACTAAGAAGGATCCATGCTTACCTTTTCATTTTCATGTTTTAAACTTGTTTAAATTATCTTGGTCGTCAAACCTAGGATTTGACAAGATCCAAATGGGCATCAAAATTGAAAAAAAAATCAGAAAAAAGAAAAACCAAAGCAAATAGTTTTCTTATGTCATATATATAGTAAGCATTGAAGTTGATAAACAAGGTCCATACATATTCAAACAACACAAATCATGTATCTATACCCCTAACCCCTAAATTGATTAACTATGTCTTATGAAGTCAAGCATGTGAAGAGAAGTGGTTTTGGGTTTCAAACATGGAAATTTCAAAAACCTCCCAAAAGCTTCATTTTAGAGTGACTAAGAAGGATCCATGCTTACATTTGCATTTTCATATTTTAAACTTGTTTAAATCATTATCAAACCTAGGATTTGACCAAGATACAAATGGGTGGGCACAAAATTCAAAAAAATCAGAAAAATGAAAAACAAAAGCACATAGTCTTCTTATATATGTCATATCGTAAGCATTCGAGTTGATAAACGAGGTCTAGGTATATATATCCAAACCAGACAAATCATGTATCTACCCCCCATCGATCTTATGAAGTCTAGCATGAAGAGAAGTCGTTTTGGGTTTCAAACATGGAAATTTCAAGAACATCCCAAAAGCTTCATTTTAGAGTGACTAAGAAGGATACATGCTTACCTTTTAATTTTCATGTTTTAAACTTGTTTAAATCTTGGTTGAACCTAGGATTTGACCAAGATTCAAATATATGGGAATAAAATTCAGAAAAAAACAGAAAAATGAAAAACCAAAGCACATAGTCTTCTTATGTCTATAGTTAGCATTAAAGTTGATAAACAGGTCTAGACATATTCAAACTAGAAAATCATGTATATATCTACACCCCTAACCCTAAACTCTGTCTTATGAAGTCAAGCATGCATGAAGAGAAGTGGTTTTTTTGTTCCAAACATGGAAATTTCAAAAACCCTCCCAAGAGCTACATTTTGGGGTGACTAAGAAGGAAAGATGCTTATTTTTTCATATTCATGATTTAAACTTGTTTAAACCATGGTCAAACCTAGGATTTGACCAAGATTCAAATGGGCATCAAAATTGAAAAAAAATCAGCAAAAATAAAAACCAAAGCAAATAGTTTTCTTATGTTATATAGTAAGCATTAAAGTTGATAAACAAGGTCTAGACATATTCAAACCAGACAAATCATGTATCTATACCCCTAACCCCTAAACTCTGTCTTATGAAGTCAAGCATGAAGAGAAGTGGTTTTGGGTTTCAAACATGGAAATTTGAAAAACCTCCCAAAAGCCCCTTTGCAAATATTTCAAACTTATTCAAATTTGGTTCAAATTTGAAAGACATACAAGTTATAGCACACATAGTGCATACATTTTCACACAAACTGCACTAGATGCTAACCCTATAATTTGAGGCCATTTGGATGAGGTCGAAAAAATTCTTGGATTAGAATCGTGTTGTTCGAACCCCGTAGTTGGATTTTTTTTTGAACCCTTGATCTGAACTGGGCAAAACCCGAGTTTAACCTATTTAATTATAGATTCGTATATCGATTTTTCTACTACCTTTTTATTATTACTATGCAGCACATGGGTGTTTGCCCGTCGAGTGAAACACGGAGGAAGAGGGATCACTCGGAAGGAGAGAAGAAGGGGTGTCTCCCCTTTTTCGGGTGATGATGTTGACTTTTGTGCAGGGTTTGTCAGTGAGCAGGAGGTGCGAGCGAGCGGCAGCGAGTCGAGCGAGGCCGAGAATGAGAGAGATTTGTTTTTTTTTGAGAGGGACAACCGAAGGATCCAGGAACAGACTTCCAATACGCATCGATGCGTCTTCTCTTGACAAAGAAGATGGCTGGGAGTTTGCGTACCTATGCACGTGACTTGTGCTCACTGAAGTGTGGGACCTCAAGGGTGGGCACCACACGTAAGTGACAGACCTGTTGGTGTAAAAACTCGGTTGATTATAATAGTGCATTAGAACAAAGTTTCCTATGGATTCAAGGGTAGGAAATCCAAGTTAACTCATTTACGTGTTAAACTTGTCTAAATCTTGGTCAAACCTAGGATTTGACCAAGATTCAAATGGGCAGAAAAATAAAAAACAAATTCACATAGTCTTCTTATGTCATATAGTAAGCATTAAAGTTGATAAACAAGGTCTAGACATATCAAACCATACAAATCATGTATCTACCCCTAACCCCTAAACTCCGTCTTATGAAGTCAAGCATGAAGAGAAGTGGTTTTGGGTTTCAAACATGGAAATTTGAAAAACCTCCCAAAAGCCCCTTTGCAAATATTTCAAACTTATTCAAATTTGGTTCAAATTTGAAAGACATACAAGTTATAGCACACATAGTGCATACATTTTCACAAAAACTGCACTAGATGCTAACCCTATAGCTTGAGGCCATTTGGATGAGGTCGAAAAAATTCTTGGATTAGAATCGTGTTGTTCGAACCCCGTAGTTGGATTTTTTTGAACCCTTGATCTGTAGAACTGGGCAAAACCCGAGTTTAGAGTGACTAAGAAGGATACATGCTTCCCTTTTCATTTTCATGTTTTAAACTTGTTTAAATTATCTTGGTCAAACCTAGGATTAGACAAGATTCAAATGGGCATCAAAATTGAAAAAAATCAAAAAAGAAAAACCAAAGCAAATAGTTTTCTTATGTCATATATATAGTAAGCATTGAAGTTGATAAACAAGGTCCATACATATTCAAACAACACAAATCATGTATCTATACCCCTAACCCCTAAATTGATTAACTATGTCTTATGAAGTCAAGCATGTGAAGAGAAGTGGTTTTGGGTTTCAAACATGGAAATTTCAAAAACCTCCCAAAAGCTTCATTTTAGAGTGACTAAGAAGGATCCATGCTTACATTTGCATTTTCATATTTTAAACTTGTTTAAATCATTATCAAACCTAGGATTTGACCAAGATACAAATGGGTGGGCACAAAATTCAAAAAAATCAGAAAAATGAAAAACAAAAGCACATAGTCTTCTTATATATGTCATATCGTAAGCATTCGAGTTGATAAACGAGGTCTAGGTATATATATCCAAACCAGACAAATCATGTATCTACCCCCCATCGATCTTATGAAGTCTAGCATGAAGAGAAGTCGTTTTGGGTTTCAAACATGGAAATTTCAAGAACATCCCAAAAGCTTCATTTTAGAGTGACTAAGAAGGATACATGCTTACCTTTTAATTTTCATGTTTTAAACTTGTTTAAATCTTGGTTGAACCTAGGATTTGACCAAGATTCAAATATATGGGAATAAAATTCAGAAAAAAACAGAAAAATGAAAAACCAAAGCACATAGTCTTCTTATGTCTATAGTTAGCATTAAAGTTGATAAACAGGTCTAGACATATTCAAACTAGAAAATCATGTATATATCTACACCCCTAACCCTAAACTCTGTCTTATGAAGTCAAGCATGCATGAAGAGAAGTGGTTTTTTTGTTCCAAACATGGAAATTTCAAAAACCCTCCCAAGAGCTACATTTTGGGGTGACTAAGAAGGAAAGATGCTTATTTTTTCATATTCATGATTTAAACTTGTTTAAACCATGGTCAAACCTAGGATTTGACCAAGATTCAAATGGGCATCAAAATTGAAAAAAAATCAGCAAAAATAAAAACCAAAGCAAATAGTTTTCTTATGTTATATAGTAAGCATTAAAGTTGATAAACAAGGTCTAGACATATTCAAACCAGACAAATCATGTATCTATACCCCCTAACCCCTAAACTCTGTCTTATGAAGTCAAGCATGAAGAGAAGTGGTTTTGGGTTTCAAACATGGAAATTTGAAAAACCTCCCAAAAGCCCCTTTGCAAATATTTCAAACTTATTCAAATTTGGTTCAAATTTGAAAGACATACAAGTTATAGCACACATAGTGCATACATTTTCACACAAACTGCACTAGATGCTAACCCTATAATTTGAGGCCATTTGGATGAGGTCGAAAAAATTCTTGGATTAGAATCGTGTTGTTCGAACCCCGTAGTTGGATTTTTTTGAACCCTTGATCTGTAGAACTGGGCAAAACCCGAGTTTAACCTATTTAATTATAGATTCGTATATCGATTTTTCTACTACCTTTTTATTATTACTATGCAGCACATGGGTGTTTGCCCGTCGAGTGAAACACGGAGGAAGAGGGATCACTCGGAAGGAGAGAAGAAGGGGTGTCTCCCCTTTTTCGGGTGATGATGTTGACTTTTGTGCAGGGTTTGTCAGTGAGCAGGAGGTGCGAGCGAGCGAGCGAGTCGAGCGAGGCCGAGAATGAGAGAGATTTTTTTTTGTGAGAGGGACAACCGAAGGATCCAGAAGGACCCACAGACTTCCAATACGCATCCTGATGCGTCTTCTCTTGACAAAGAAGATGGCTGGGAGTTTGCGTACCTACTGCACGTGACTTGTGCTCACTGAAGTGTGGGACCTCAAGGGTGGGCACCACACGTAAGTGACAGACCTGTTGGTGTAAAAACTCGGTTGATTATAATAGTGCATTAGAACAAAGTTTCCTATGGATTCAAGGGTAGGAAATCCAAGTTAACTCATTTACGTGTTAAACTTGTCTAAATCTTGGTCAAACCTAGGATTTGACCAAGATTCAAATGGGCAGAAAAATAAAAAAACAGAAAAATGAAAAACAAAATCACATAGTCTTCTTATGTCATATAGTAAGCATTAAAGTTGATAAACAAGGTCTAGACATATCAAACCATACAAATCATGTATCTACCCCTAACCCCTAAACTCCGTCTTATGAAGTCAAGCATGAAGAGAAGTGGTTTTGGGTTTCAAACATGGAAATTTCAAAATCCTCCCAAAAGCCCCTTTTCAAATATTTCAAACTTATTCAAATTTGGTTCAAATTTGAAAGACATACAAGTTATAGCACACATAGTGCATACATTTTCACAAAAACTGCACTAGATGCTAACCCTATAGCTTGAGGCCATTTGGATGAGGTCGAAAAAATTCTTGGATTAGAATCGTGTTGTTCGAACCCCGTAGTTGGATTTTTTTGAACCCTTGATCTGTAGAACTGGGCAAAACCCGAGTTTAGAGTGACTAAGAAGGATACATGCTTCCCTTTTCATTTTCATGTTTTAAACTTGTTTAAATTATCTTGGTCAAACCTAGGATTAGACAAGATTCAAATGGGCATCAAAATTGAAAAAAAATCAGCAAAAAGGAAAACCAAAGCAAATAGTTTTCTTATGTCATATAGTAAGCATTAAAGTTGATAAACAAGGTCTAGACATATCAAACCATACAAATCATGTATCTACCCCTAACCCCTAAACTCCGTCTTATGAAGTCAAGCATGAAGAGAAGTGGTTTTGGGTTTCAAACATGGAAATTTCAAAATCCTCCCAAAAGCCCCTTTTCAAATATTTCAAACTTATTCAAATTTGGTTCAAATTTGAAAGACATACAAGTTATAGCACACATAGTGCATACATTTTCACAAAAACTGCACTAGATGCTAACCCTATAGCTTGAGGCCATTTGGATGAGGTCGAAAAAATTCTTGGATTAGAATCGTGTTGTTCGAACCCCGTAGTTGGATTTTTTTGAACCCTTGATCTGTAGAACTGGGCAAAACCCGAGTTTAGAGTGACTAAGAAGGATACATGCTTCCCTTTTCATTTTCATGTTTTAAACTTGTTTAAATTATCTTGGTCAAACCTAGGATTAGACAAGATTCAAATGGGCATCAAAATTGAAAAAAAATCAGCAAAAAGGAAAACCAAAGCAAATAGTTTTCTTATGTCATATAGTAAGCATTAAAGTTGATAAACAAGGTCTAGACATATTCAAACCAGACAAATCATGTAGCTATACCCCCTAACCCCTAAACTCTATCTTATGAAGTCAAGCATGTGAAGAGAAGTGGTTTTGGGTTTCAAATATGGAAATTTCAAAAACCTCCCAAAAGCTTCATTTTAGAGTGACTAAGAAGGATCCATGCTTCCCTTTTCATTTTCATGTTTTAAACTTGTTTAAATTATCTTGGTCGTCAAACCTAGGATTTGACAAGATTCAAATGGGCATCAAATTTGAAAAAAAAATCAGAAAAAAGAAAAACCAAAGCAAATAGTTTTCTTATGTCATATAGTAAGCATTGAATTTGATAAACAAGGTCCATACATATTCAAACCACACAAATCATGTATCTATACCCCCTAAGCCCTAAATTAATTAACTATGTCTTATGAAGTCAAGCATGTGAAGAGAAGTGGTTTTGGGTTTCAAACATGGAAATTTCAAAAACCTCCCAAAAGCTTCATTTTAGAGTGACTAAGAAGGATCCATGCTTACATTTGCATTTTCATATTTTAAACTTGTTTAAATCATTATCAAACCTAGGATTTGACCAAGATACAAATGGGTGGGCACAAAATTCAAAAAAATCAGAAAAATGAAAAACAAAAGCACATAGTCTTCTTATATATGTCATATCGTAAGCATTCGAGTTGATAAACGAGGTCTAGGTATATCCAAACCAGACAAATCATGTATCTACCCCCCGTCGATCTTATGAAGTCTAGCATGAAGAGAAGTCGTTTTGGGTTTCAAACATGGAAATTTCAAGAACATCCCAAAAGCTTCATTTTAGAGTGACTAAGAAGGATACATGCTTACCTTTTAATTTTCATGTTTTAAACTTGTTTAAATCTTGGTTGAACCTAGGATTTGACCAAGATTCAAATATATGGGAATAAAATTCAGAAAAAAACAGAAAAATGAAAAACCAAAGCACATAGTCTTCTTATGTCTATAGTTAGCATTAAAGTTGATAAACAGGTCTAGACATATTCAAACTAGAAAATCATGTATATATCTACACCCCTAACCCTAAACTCTGTCTTATGAAGTCAAGCATGCATGAAGAGAAGTGGTTTTTTTGTTCCAAACATGGAAATTTCAAAAACCCTCCCAAGAGCTACATTTTGGGGTGACTAAGAAGGAAAGATGCTTATTTTTTCATATTCATGATTTAAACTTGTTTAAACCATGGTCAAACCTAGGATTTGACCAAGATTCAAATGGGCATCAAAATTGAAAAAAAATCAGCAAAAATAAAAACCAAAGCAAATAGTTTTCTTATGTTATATAGTAAGCATTAAAGTTGATAAACAAGGTCTAGACATATTCAAACCAGACAAATCATGTATCTATACCCCCTAACCCCTAAACTCTGTCTTATGAAGTCAAGCATGAAGAGAAGTGGTTTTGGGTTTCAAACATGGAAATTTGAAAAACCTCCCAAAAGCCCCTTTGCAAATATTTCAAACTTATTCAAATTTGGTTCAAATTTGAAAGACATACAAGTTATAGCACACATAGTGCATACATTTTCACACAAACTGCACTAGATGCTAACCCTATAATTTGAGGCCATTTGGATGAGGTCGAAAAAATTCTTGGATTAGAATCGTGTTGTTCGAACCCCGTAGTTGGATTTTTTTGAACCCTTGATCTGTAGAACTGGGCAAAACCCGAGTTTAACCTATTTAATTATAGATTCGTATATCGATTTTTCTACTACCTTTTTATTATTACTATGCAGCACATGGGTGTTTGCCCGTCGAGTGAAACACGGAGGAAGAGGGATCACTCGGAAGGAGAGAAGAAGGGGGTGTCTCCCCTTTTTCGGGTGATGATGTTGACTTTTGTGCAGGGTTTGTCAGTGAGCAGGAGGTGCGAGCGAGCGAGCGAGCGAGCGAGGCAGGCCGAGAATGAGAGAGATTTGTTTTTTTTGTGAGAGGGACAACCGAAGGATCCAGAAGGACCCACAGACTTCCAATACGCATCCTGATGCGTCTTCTCTTGACAAAGAAGATGGCTGGGAGTTTGCGTACCTACTGCACGTGACTTGTGCTCACTGAAGTGTGGGACCTCAAGGGTGGGCACCACACGTAAGTGACAGACCTGTTGGTGTAAAAACTCGGTTGATTATAATAGTGCATTAGAACAAAGTTTCCTATGGATTCAAGGGTAGGAAATCCAAGTTAACTCATTTACGTGTTAAACTTGTCTAAATCTTGGTCAAACCTAGGATTTGACCAAGATTCAAATGGGCAGAAAAATAAAAAAACAGAAAAATGAAAAACAAAATCACATAGTCTTCTTATGTCATATAGTAAGCATTAAAGTTGATAAACAAGGTCTAGACATATCAAACCATACAAATCATGTATCTACCCCTAACCCCTAAACTCCGTCTTATGAAGTCAAGCATGAAGAGAAGTGGTTTTGGGTTTCAAACATGGAAATTTCAAAATCCTCCCAAAAGCCCCTTTTCAAATATTTCAAACTTATTCAAATTTGGTTCAAATTTGAAAGACATACAAGTTATAGCACACATAGTGCATACATTTTCACAAAAACTGCACTAGATGCTAACCCTATAGCTTGAGGCCATTTGGATGAGGTCGAAAAAATTCTTGGATTAGAATCGTGTTGTTCGAACCCCGTAGTTGGATTTTTTTGAACCCTTGATCTGTAGAACTGGGCAAAACCCGAGTTTAGAGTGACTAAGAAGGATACATGCTTCCCTTTTCATTTTCATGTTTTAAACTTGTTTAAATTATCTTGGTCAAACCTAGGATTAGACAAGATTCAAATGGGCATCAAAATTGAAAAAAAATCAGCAAAAAGGAAAACCAAAGCAAATAGTTTTCTTATGTCATATAGTAAGCATTAAAGTTGATAAACAAGGTCTAGACATATCAAACCATACAAATCATGTATCTACCCCTAACCCCTAAACTCCGTCTTATGAAGTCAAGCATGAAGAGAAGTGGTTTTGGGTTTCAAACATGGAAATTTCAAAATCCTCCCAAAAGCCCCTTTTCAAATATTTCAAACTTATTCAAATTTGGTTCAAATTTGAAAGACATACAAGTTATAGCACACATAGTGCATACATTTTCACAAAAACTGCACTAGATGCTAACCCTATAGCTTGAGGCCATTTGGATGAGGTCGAAAAAATTCTTGGATTAGAATCGTGTTGTTCGAACCCCGTAGTTGGATTTTTTGAACCCTTGATCTGTAGAACTGGGCAAAACCCGAGTTTAGAGTGACTAAGAAGGATACATGCTTCCCTTTTCATTTTCATGTTTTAAACTTGTTTAAATTATCTTGGTCAAACCTAGGATTAGACAAGATTCAAATGGGCATCAAAATTGAAAAAAAATCAGCAAAAAGGAAAACCAAAGCAAATAGTTTTCTTATGTCATATAGTAAGCATTAAAGTTGATAAACAAGGTCTAGACATATTCAAACCAGACAAATCATGTATCTATACCCCTAACCCCTAAACTCTATCTTATGAAGTCAAGCATGTGAAGAGAAGTGGTTTTGGGTTTCAAATATGGAAATTTCAAAAACCTCCCAAAAGCTTCATTTTAGAGTGACTAAGAAGGATCCATGCTTCCCTTTTCATTTTCATGTTTTAAACTTGTTTAAATTATCTTGGTCGTCAAACCTAGGATTTGACAAGCAGATTCAAATGGGCATCAAATTTGAAAAAAAATCAGAAAAAAGAAAAACCAAAGCAAATAGTTTTCTTATGTCATATAGTAAGCATTGAATTTGATAAACAAGGTCCATACATATTCAAACCACACAAATCATGTATCTATACCCCCTAAGCCCTAAATTAATTAACTATGTCTTATGAAGTCAAGCATGTGAAGAGAAGTGGTTTTGGGTTTCAAACATGGAAATTTCAAAAACCTCCCAAAAGCTTCATTTTAGACAGACTAAGAAGGATCCATGCTTACATTTGCATTTTCATATTTTAAACTTGTTTAAATCATTATCAAACCTAGGATTTGACCAAGATACAAATGGGTGGGCACAAAATTCAAAAAAATCAGAAAAATGAAAAACAAAAGCACATAGTCTTCTTATATATGTCATATCGTAAGCATTCGAGTTGATAAACGAGGTCTAGGTATATCCAAACCAGACAAATCATGTATCTACCCCCCGTCGATCTTATGAAGTCTAGCATGAAGAGAAGTCGTTTTGGGTTTCAAACATGGAAATTTCAAGAACATCCCAAAAGCTTCATTTTAGAGTGACTAAGAAGGATACATGCTTACCTTTTAATTTTCATGTTTTAAACTTGTTTAAATCTTGGTTGAACCTAGGATTTGACCAAGATTCAAATATATGGGAATAAAATTCAGAAAAAAACAGAAAAATGAAAAACCAAAGCACATAGTCTTCTTATGTCTATAGTTAGCATTAAAGTTGATAAACAGGTCTAGACATATTCAAACTAGAAAATCATGTATATATCTACACCCCTAACCCTAAACTCTGTCTTATGAAGTCAAGCATGCATGAAGAGAAGTGGTTTTTTTGTTCCAAACATGGAAATTTCAAAAACCCTCCCAAGAGCTACATTTTGGGGTGACTAAGAAGGAAAGATGCTTATTTTTTCATATTCATGATTTAAACTTGTTTAAACCATGGTCAAACCTAGGATTTGACCAAGATTCAAATGGGCATCAAAATTGAAAAAAAATCAGCAAAAATAAAAACCAAAGCAAATAGTTTTCTTATGTTATATAGTAAGCATTAAAGTTGATAAACAAGGTCTAGACATATTCAAACCAGACAAATCATGTATCTATACCCCTAACCCCTAAACTCTGTCTTATGAAGTCAAGCATGAAGAGAAGTGGTTTTGGGTTTCAAACATGGAAATTTGAAAAACCTCCCAAAAGCCCCTTTGCAAATATTTCAAACTTATTCAAATTTGGTTCAAATTTGAAAGACATACAAGTTATAGCACACATAGTGCATACATTTTCACACAAACTGCACTAGATGCTAACCCTATAATTTGAGGCCATTTGGATGAGGTCGAAAAAATTCTTGGATTAGAATCGTGTTGTTCGAACCCCGTAGTTGGATTTTTTTTTGAACCCTTGATCTGCAGAACTGGGCAAAACCCGAGTTTAACCTATTTAATTATAGATTCGTATATCGATTTTTCTACTACCTTTTTATTATTACTATGCAGCACATGGGTGTTTGCCCGTCGAGTGAAACACGGAGGAAGAGGGATCACTCGGAAGGAGAGAAGAAGGGGGTGTCTCCCCTTTTTCGGGTGATGATGTTGACTTTTGTGCAGGGTTTGTCAGTGAGCAGGAGGTGCGAGCGAGCGAGTCGAGCGAGGCCGAGAATGAGAGAGATTTGTTTTTTTTTGTGAGAGGGACAACCGAAGGATCCAGAAGGACCCACAGACTTCCAATACGCATCTGATGCGTCTTCTCTTGACAAAGAAGATGGCTGGGAGTTTGCGTACCTACTGCACGTGACTTGTGCTCACTGAAGTGTGGGACCTCAAGGGTGGGCACCACACGTAAGTGACAGACCTGTTGGTGTAAAAACTCGGTTGATTATAATAGTGCATTAGAACAAAGTTTCCTATGGATTCAAGGGTAGGAAATCCAAGTTAACTCATTTACGTGTTAAACTTGTCTAAATCTTGGTCAAACCTAGGATTTGACCAAGATTCAAATGGGCAGAAAAATAAAAAACAAATTCACATAGTCTTCTTATGTCATATAGTAAGCATTAAAGTTGATAAACAAGGTCTAGACATATCAAACCATACAAATCATGTATCTACCCCTAACCCCTAAACTCCGTCTTATGAAGTCAAGCATGAAGAGAAGTGGTTTTGGGTTTCAAACATGGAAATTTGAAAAACCTCCCAAAAGCCCCTTTGCAAATATTTCAAACTTATTCAAATTTGGTTCAAATTTGAAAGACATACAAGTTATAGCACACATAGTGCATACATTTTCACAAAAACTGCACTAGATGCTAACCCTATAGCTTGAGGCCATTTGGATGAGGTCGAAAAAATTCTTGGATTAGAATCGTGTTGTTCGAACCCCGTAGTTGGATTTTTTTGAACCCTTGATCTGTAGAACTGGGCAAAACCCGAGTTTAGAGTGACTAAGAAGGATACATGCTTCCCTTTTCATTTTCATGTTTTAAACTTGTTTAAATTATCTTGGTCAAACCTAGGATTAGACAAGATTCAAATGGGCATCAAAATTGAAAAAAAATCAGCAAAAAGGAAAACCAAAGCAAATAGTTTTCTTATGTCATATAGTAAGCATTAAAGTTGATAAACAAGGTCTAGACATATTCAAACCAGACAAATCATGTAGCTATACCCCCTAACCCCTAAACTCTATCTTATGAAGTCAAGCATGTGAAGAGAAGTGGTTTTGGGTTTCAAACATGGAAATTTCAAAAACCTCCCAAAAGCTTCATTTTAGAGTGACTAAGAAGGATCCATGCTTCCCTTTTCATTTTCATGTTTTAAACTTGTTTAAATTATCTTGGTCGTCAAACCTAGGATTTGACAAGCAGATTCAAATGGGCATCAAATTTGAAAAAAAAACAGAAAAAAGAAAAACCAAAGCAAATAGTTTTCTTATGTCATATAGTAAGCATTGAATTTGATAAACAAGGTCCATACATATTCAAACCACACAAATCATGTATCTATACCCCCTAAGCCCTAAATTAATTAACTATGTCTTATGAAGTCAAGCATGTGAAGAGAAGTGGTTTTGGGTTTCAAACATGGAAATTTCAAAAACCTCCCAAAAGCTTCATTTTAGACAGACTAAGAAGGATCCATGCTTACATTTGCATTTTCATATTTTAAACTTGTTTAAATCATTATCAAACCTAGGATTTGACCAAGATACAAATGGGTGGGCACAAAATTCAAAAAAATCAGAAAAATGAAAAACAAAAGCACATAGTCTTCTTATATATGTCATATCGTAAGCATTCGAGTTGATAAACGAGGTCTAGGTATATCCAAACCAGACAAATCATGTATCTACCCCCGTCGATCTTATGAAGTCTAGCATGAAGAGAAGTCGTTTTGGGTTTCAAACATGGAAATTTCAAGAACATCCCAAAAGCTTCATTTTAGAGTGACTAAGAAGGATACATGCTTACCTTTTAATTTTCATGTTTTAAACTTGTTTAAATCTTGGTTGAACCTAGGATTTGACCAAGATTCAAATATATGGGAATAAAATTCAGAAAAAAACAGAAAAATGAAAAACCAAAGCACATAGTCTTCTTATGTCTATAGTTAGCATTAAAGTTGATAAACAGGTCTAGACATATTCAAACTAGAAAATCATGTATATATCTACACCCCTAACCCTAAACTCTGTCTTATGAAGTCAAGCATGCATGAAGAGAAGTGGTTTTTTTGTTCCAAACATGGAAATTTCAAAAACCCTCCCAAGAGCTACATTTTGGGGTGACTAAGAAGGAAAGATGCTTATTTTTTCATATTCATGATTTAAACTTGTTTAAACCATGGTCAAACCTAGGATTTGACCAAGATTCAAATGGGCATCAAAATTGAAAAAAAATCAGCAAAAATAAAAACCAAAGCAAATAGTTTTCTTATGTTATATAGTAAGCATTAAAGTTGATAAACAAGGTCTAGACATATTCAAACCAGACAAATCATGTATCTATACCCCTAACCCCTAAACTCTGTCTTATGAAGTCAAGCATGAAGAGAAGTGGTTTTGGGTTTCAAACATGGAAATTTCAAAATCCTCCCAAAAGCCCCTTTTCAAATATTTCAAACTTATTCAAATTTGGTTCAAATTTGAAAGACATACAAGTTATAGCACACATAGTGCATACATTTTCACAAAAACTGCACTAGATGCTAACCCTATAGCTTGAGGCCATTTGGATGAGGTCGAAAAAATTCTTGGATTAGAATCGTGTTGTTCGAACCCCGTAGTTGGATTTTTTTGAACCCTTGATCTGTAGAACTGGGCAAAACCCGAGTTTAGAGTGACTAAGAAGGATACATGCTTCCCTTTTCATTTTCATGTTTTAAACTTGTTTAAATTATCTTGGTCAAACCTAGGATTAGACAAGATTCAAATGGGCATCAAAATTGAAAAAAAATCAGCAAAAAGGAAAACCAAAGCAAATAGTTTTCTTATGTCATATAGTAAGCATTAAAGTTGATAAACAAGGTCTAGACATATTCAAACCAGACAAATCATGTAGCTATACCCCTAACCCCTAAACTCTATCTTATGAAGTCAAGCATGTGAAGAGAAGTGGTTTTGGGTTTCAAACATGGAAATTTCAAAAACCTCCCAAAAGCTTCATTTTAGAGTGACTAAGAAGGATCCATGCTTCCCTTTTCATTTTCATGTTTTAAACTTGTTTAAATTATCTTGGTCGTCAAACCTAGGATTTGACAAGCAGATTCAAATGGGCATCAAATTTGAAAAAAAAATCAGAAAAAAGAAAAACCAAAGCAAATAGTTTTCTTATGTCATATAGTAAGCATTGAATTTGATAAACAAGGTCCATACATATTCAAACCACACAAATCATGTATCTATACCCCCTAAGCCCTAAATTAATTAACTATGTCTTATGAAGTCAAGCATGTGAAGAGAAGTGGTTTTGGGTTTCAAACATGGAAATTTCAAAAACCTCCCAAAAGCTTCATTTTAGACAGACTAAGAAGGATCCATGCTTACATTTGCATTTTCATATTTTAAACTTGTTTAAATCATTATCAAACCTAGGATTTGACCAAGATACAAATGGGTGGGCACAAAATTCAAAAAAATCAGAAAAATGAAAAACAAAAGCACATAGTCTTCTTATATATGTCATATCGTAAGCATTCGAGTTGATAAACGAGGTCTAGGTATATCCAAACCAGACAAATCATGTATCTACCCCCCGTCGATCTTATGAAGTCTAGTATGAAGAGAAGTCGTTTTGGGTTTCAAACATGGAAATTTCAAGAACATCCCAAAAGCTTCATTTTAGAGTGACTAAGAAGGATACATGCTTACCTTTTAATTTTCATGTTTTAAACTTGTTTAAATCTTGGTTGAACCTAGGATTTGACCAAGATTCAAATATATGGGAATAAAATTCAGAAAAAAACAGAAAAATGAAAAACCAAAGCACATAGTCTTCTTATGTCTATAGTTAGCATTAAAGTTGATAAACAGGTCTAGACATATTCAAACTAGAAAATCATGTATATATCTACACCCCTAACCCTAAACTCTGTCTTATGAAGTCAAGCATGCATGAAGAGAAGTGGTTTTTTTGTTCCAAACATGGAAATTTCAAAAACCCTCCCAAGAGCTACATTTTGGGGTGACTAAGAAGGATAGATGCTTATTTTTTCATATTCATGATTTAAACTTGTTTAAACCATGGTCAAACCTAGGATTTGACCAAGATTCAAATGGGCATCAAAATTGAAAAAAAATCAGCAAAAATAAAAACCAAAGCAAATAGTTTTCTTATGTTATATAGTAAGCATTAAAGTTGATAAACAAGGTCTAGACATATTCAAACCAGACAAATCATGTATCTATACCCCTAACCCCTAAACTGTCTTATGAAGTCAAGCATGAAGAGAAGTGGTTTTGCGTTTCAAACATGGAAATTTCAAAAACCTCCCAAAAGCCCCTTTTCAAATATTTCAAACTTATTCAAATTTGGTTCAAATTTGAAAGACATACAAGTTATAGCACACATAGTGCATACATTTTCACACAAACTGCACTAGATGCTAACCCTATAATTTGAGGCCATTTGGATGAGGTCGAAAAAATTCTTGGATTAGAATCGTGTTGTTCGAACCCCGTAGTTGGATTTTTTTGAACCCTTGATCTGTAGAACTGGGCAAAACCCGAGTTTAACCTATTTAATTATAGATTCGTATATCGATTTTTCTACTACCTTTTTATTATTACTATGCATCACATGGGTGTTTGCCCGTCGAGTGAAACACGGAGGAAGAGGGATCACTCGGAAGGAGAGAAGAAGGGGTGTCTCCCCTTTTTCGGGTGATGATGTTGACTTTTGTGCAGGGTTTGTCAGTGAGCAGGAGGTGCGAGCGAGCGAGCGCGAGTCGAGCGAGGCCGAGAATGAGAGAGATTTGTTTTTTTTGTGAGAGGGACAACCGAAGGATCCAGAAGGACCCACAGAATTCCAATACGCATCTGATGCGTCTTCTCTTGACAAAGAAGATGGCTGGGACTTTGCGTACCTACTGCACGTGACTTGTGCTCACTGAAGTGTGGGACCTCACGCGTGGGCACCACACGTAAGTGACAGACCTGTTGGTGTAAAAACTCGGTTGATTATAATAGTGCATTAGAACAAAGTTTCATATGGATTCAAGGGTAGGAAATCCAAGTTAAATCATTTACGTGTTAAACTTGTCTAAATCTTGGTCAAACCTAGGATTTGACCAAGATTCAAATGGGCAGAAAAATAAAAAAACAGAAAAATGAAAAACAAAATCACATAGTCTTCTTATGTCATATAGTAAGCATTAAAATTGATAAACAAGGTCTAGACATATCAAACCATACAAATCATGTATCTACCCCCTAACCCCTAATCTCCGTCTTATGAAGTCAAGCATGAAGAGAAGTGGTTTTGGGTTTCAAACATGGAAATTTCAAAAACCTCCCAAAAACTTCATTTTAGAGTGACTAAGAAGGATACATGCTTCCCTTTTCATTTTCTTGTTTTAAACTTGTTTAAATTATCTTGGTCAAACCTAGGATTTGACAAGATTCAAAGATACATGCTTCCCTTTTCATTTGACATGAATCCTTGTGGCACGACCATGTTGGGGTCACTCCTGGCTGTCTACCCAGCCGAGCATGCGGGCTCTATTACCTTGTACGAATCCTCGTTTTAAACAAAGAAGTGAACAAACGCCCCCCCCCCCCCGCGCCACGGACACACACACACTCTCTCTCTCTCTCTCTCTCTCTCTCTCTCTCTCTCTCTCTCTCTCTCTCTCTCTCTCTATCGCATCATTTGTCTGTCAGACTCCATTGATTTGCCCCAAGTTCAACAAGGTCGCCCCCTTTTCCTCTGAGAGTCCATTGATTTTTATTTGCTGGTGTCACTTGTGCTAAACTGTCATTCCTTGTACTCCCTCCGATTCATATTATTTGATGGTAATATAGATGCATCTATACACATTATAGTTGTAGATACATCCATTTTACCATCAATTAATATTGATCGGAGTTGCAGCGTGGTATGAGGCCTGCCGCCTGCCACCGTCGGCGAGGTTCCAAGTAAACGGCGCCAGAAGAAGAGTAGCGCGGCTCCGGATTCAACCAACTGGCGGCGATGGACGGCACTATGGAAATAAACGCTACGAATTTGGAGGCCATCGCGTACAACATCGCTGGAACGGCGCAGGTCATGTGCTCCCACGACGGCTGCGGGGTCATCGTCAGCTACCACGAGTCCCTAAGCCACCAGATCGCGTGCCCGCACGGCCGGTGCAACTGCACGGAGCAGGGCTGCGACTTCGCCGCCCCACCGTCAGCGCTCCTCGTTCACCTCGCAGAGGCCCACTCGATTCAGGTGCACAGGTTAGAGTATGGCAAGTCCATAGAGTTCCGGGTGACCATGACGCACCCGTGCTCGCCGTGCAGGCTGCTCGTCGTCGAAGGGGATGACGGCTCCGTGTTCGTCCTGTACATCGACGCGCTCGGCCCGGCCATTGTCTTGTCTTTGGTATGCGTCAGTTCGGCCACATCCGTGTGGCCGCTCTACAGGGTGAAGATCTGGGCGCACGGCCCGCCGCCGTCCTCGAAATCGGACTGCAGGCGGGATGTCGTGAAGATGTCTGCCGATGCTTCTGGCAGCGCGTCGCCGGGCGCTGTCGTGTTTGAGGAGCTCACGTCGTTCCTCGTTGTGCCGGGGCCATACCTCGTTGGTGCTGGATCGTCCAAGGAGCTGCGTTTCTACATTCGCATATGCAAGCAGATGTAGCTACTGCTACTTTGCGTAGTTGAAAAAACTGTCAATTTGTCATGAGGAATGATAAATTTCGATGAAAAGTACTTGATTGTTCGTACGGCTGCTATTTTTTTATGGATTCTTCGTTTCATATTTGTGCTGAACTGTTTGTAGTAGTACTTATACTGTACTTAATAATAATGCAGCGTGGAAGTGAATACTCCTTTTTTTTGTGAATCGGAAGTGAATACTCCAACTATATGTAATTGTAACCCCTCCATCTGATTTATATAAAACTATGTGCACTTCCAGATCATTTCTCCTGTTTTTTAGATGTCCTTTCACTTACTATAAAAAACAAAGAAGCACTGCTGCTTTGATTCAAAGGAATGTGGAGAGTGTAGAAATAGGAAAGGTGTAGGATTGAAATTTTCCCATAGGAATCAAATCCAACATAATTCCTATGTCAATCCTATGAATCAAAGAAGCCCTAAGTGGTTACCGGTGCTTAATGCACAGTTCCAAAAAGTTCATCCCGCAGTCCAAATAACTAATAATCAGATGATGTCAATTTTTGTGTATGTAGTTGTGCCTATTACCATCACAAATATAGTCTCAAATAGTATGATGGTGGAGATACACATTTTTTAACTACCATGATTTTCGGTAAATGCTTAGTCAATTTTGACATAATTTGACTTTCTAAAAATAATATAAGCTAAGCTTTGAGATGGAGGTAGGTTTTCCTCGTCTTAAGCAAAATCCCTTCCCATCCCCTTAAATAGAGTACTCCAGCCTCGAGGCTAGGAGATAAGAGAGGCCATCGATAGGCCACATACTCCTCGCGCGCTCGCAATGCTGGAAACTGTCACCGTTACCCTGAAGATGGACTCCACCGTGCTTCACTGCATTTTCTGCTCCCAGCCCCTCAAGCCCCCCGTCTTCAAGGTCGATCCCTTTCCCTCCCACACTCCATTGATGTTTCTTTTGTGGGTTCACTACTGCAAAAATGGCAATCCACGAACTTTGATTTGTGCAGTGCAAGGGTAATCATTTGGCCTGCGGCCGCTGCCTCAGCGAGCTTCCCGGGAACCGGTGCCATAGGTGCGTGGAACCCCGCGGCGGATTCGAGCACGACCCGGCAATGGACGCCGTCGTATCAGCGGCGACGGTTGAGTGCCCCCACAGCAGCTGCGGGAGCTTGGTGGCCTACCACCAGGTCCACGACCACAAGATTGCATGCCCGCACGCCCCTTGCGCTTGCACGGAGCCCGGCTGCGACTTCGCCGCCCCGCCAACAGCGCTCGTCGCCCACTTTGCAGCGGCCCACTCGATCCAAGTGCACAAGCTCCCGCCGTACAACACGACCAAAGTGTTCGAGGTGCTGGTGCCGGTGCCGGGTTCGCCGTGCCTGCGGATCATCGCCGAAGGGGAGGACGGCGCCGTGTTCGTCCTGATCATCGGCGTGCTCGGTTCGACTTCGACCACCATCGTGTCTACCGTGTGCGTTAGGGCGGCCGCGTGCGTGTGGCCTCTGTACACGGCAAAGATGTGGGCGAATGGGCCGGCGTCGTGCTCGTTGGCGCACTCGAGGAGCAGGGCGGACACCGTGAATGTGTCATTGGAGGCGTCGAGCTGCGCCTTGCCGGGCGACGTCGCGTTTGATGAACTCACGTCGTTCCTCTCGGTACCGCCGCTGTACCAGGTGCTTGGTGGACCTTCCAAGCTGCTGCGTTTCTACATTCGCATCGAGAAGGAGAACAATTAATCCTCAAAATAAGTACTCCTTATATAGAAAGGGACTAACTGTTTTTCGTCCTGCTAATGCAACCTTGAGGTGACCGGGACAACTTTGTACAAAGCATCGTGCTCATATAAATATACGTACTCTACAAAATCATCAGCAGTGGAGTACCTCGTAGGTGCCATGTCCATGGATCGACAAGACAAGACACATACATAGACTGGGTCACTGGGAGATGGATATTACTACTGGATCGTGATAGGATGCCTACATACACCCTACTCGGCAGGTGACGATACCTTCCCAACAAAGGTATCCAGTCCCATCCATTGATTATATTTTATTATGGACGGAGAGCATTCTACTACGTAGAAGAGATGTCATGTCTTGGGGCAGAGGTTCGGCTTAATCATGGTTTAGATGACTCTAATGTAGATGTATCTAGACATATTGTAACTATAGATACTTCCATTTTAGCATCAAGTAATGTGGATCGGAGGGAGTAATACTATAGTACAATATACTCAGTATAAGGTTAACTTTGGCACACGCTGGGACGCACATATTTGTTAGAAGTACACACATGCAAGACAGAGCACAGAGTAAAATAATTACTATTTACTTATGGGCAACCAAAAGCTTGTACGTGTCCACTCTATATATGGGCATGGACTACACTTATTGCTTGTGGACGAGGATAGCTGTTGTGGACAACACAGTGGATGCTGTTAGAGTGAAACGGCACACTTATTATGGATCGTAGGGAGTATGCAAGATAAAAAAAGATCTACCATACATATTAGTATTATTATCATCAGTTATGTACTCATGACACTGGGAGCATACACACACGATCGTACATACTACAGTAGTACTGTACTACTTTTAAAACTACTTGCAAGATAAAATATACTGTACTACTTATCACTGGGTGCATACACACACGATCGTATACATACTAGTCCTGTACTACTTTTAACACTAGGCTATCCTTTTCAGTGGTCTTCCTCTTCAGCTTCCACAGCCTGTACCATGTTGCTTCTTCTTCTTCTTCTTCTTCTTCTTCTTCTTCTTCTTACTCCCGCTGTCCTGGAATTCCGCCAATTTTTGTTGACCCTTCTCAAAGTTCACTATTCGCCTGTATACCTCATATGTTGCGTATGCGTCGATGCTTGCATACAGGATATGCTTCATGGACAAGGGCACCTGCTTCCACAGCTTGTGTTCCTCTTTCGTAAGTTTTTTCATGATAGATTTGTACTGGCTGTCTATAATGGCCGCAGCATAGTCAGCCAACGAATCCTTATTGTTACTAGTGGAATCGGCAGGCTTCCACCTTTTCTGGATGTCCACGAAGTTCGCCACTGAGAGGTTGCAACGCCCAAGCCTGGTAATGTCGTTGCCGATGTCAACACCTGCAAATGTTATGTCAGGCCTGCCAAGAAAGTCAGCGAGTTTGGGGCAGGGCTGGTCGGCCGAGGAAATCTGGTACAGGAGGCAGTCTGTGCCCATGCACAACTGTATGAGGGCAGCCTTCTGTTCAGGCCCATAGGTGTACTCTACGTCTAGGCCAACAATTTTGTACGAGTCTTCTTTCTCCAGTATCAACTCGATTTTGTTGATGTGTTCCTCCACCTTAGACGCCATATTGGTATAGTTCGCCGTAATGGTGGTTGTTCCATGAGCGAGGAAAGTGTGTCCTTGGTAGAACGCTTCCATGGAGGGTAGCGAGAGAGGGGCACAGGCGAGAGTGTCAGGGAGAAGACGAAATGAGGAAGACGAATGTTAACCGCCACGCCAGGGCCTGGAAACCGCCCGTCGCTAGATGCATGCATTTGGACGGTTTTGAAGATGACGGGCCATAGGGCACGAATGCAGTTTCCCTGTTAAAATAATAATAACCGCCCACGTACTTAATTAATTGTATGCTTATTTGTTTCTCGAGAGGAGCCTAGTTTTTTTCTACGAAACTCTGAAGATCTATTAAAAATCATCAACATTAGTACAAAGAGATTCAAAATTAATATTACCTTCGTCTAAAAGGAGGTGTCTTAGTTTTGTCTAATACGGATGTATAAAGACATATCTAAGTTGTAGAAATTACAAATATGTCTTCTTTGCACCACTTAGCTACCACTACAAAGTACAAACACTAACGCAAGGTAGATCAGCATCATGCAATGTAGACATTACAGTATTTTTGTACTACTGTACTTGTCTTCCCTGGTCTATGATTCAATATCTAGTATACTGTACTGCTTATACACCAGGGAGATTCAAAATACGAGTTGAGCGCCAAAACTCCCGCCTCCATACACATATTTCGGATTCCCTTTCGACCCTATTAGCAATGACGCAAAGGCAGACAAGTGAAGCCGGCGTTGGTTGGGGTCTCGTTCGTAATTTACACACCCCCTCTGATATATATAGTCTACCGCCTTCCATTCGTCTTCCCCATTTCCGCAAAAAATCTGTCGCAATACTCCAGGCCCATCATCTCTCACCTGCCGGACCACCGCACCGGAATATCCCAGCCGTACTTAGCCGGCATACCACCTCACCTACCTGAGGCCACCGACTCCCTCGTCCGCAGCACCAGATCCGCTTCACCAACGCCGCCGTGTACTGCATCGGATCTGCTTCACCGACTGCTTCATCCGCAGCACCAGATCCGCTTCACCAACGCCGCCGTGCACTGCACTATCTGAGTTCACCGACTCCCTCGTCTGCCGTACCTGATCCGCTTCACCAACGACGCCGTGCACTGCACCGGATCTGCTTCACCGACTCCCTCGTTTCAGATCTGCTTCCCCGAACCCATCATCGACCGCCCCAGATCTGCTTCCTCGACGCCGACGCCCACCGCAACCGCAGCACCCCCGCCGTCGTCGACGTGACCCGCAAGGATGCCGAGTATGACTACACGAAGCCGCCGTCGAGGTAACCAGACCCCCTCCCCCCTACACGTTTTGGTCTGTTACCATAGAAGGTTCAAGCATGTCTTGGTCAACTAGAATGTGTCCCATAGATCCAGCTCCGCCCCGCTCTCAATGCGCGTGGCAGATGGCAGGATCCTGCGCATTTGCCCATGCCACTCCTCGAGCTCTCTGTCTTGATGTGCTTCACACACAGGGCTTATAATACTAGGAAGCTTGTGCCTCACATACACTTACACACAGGGCTACTACTACTAGGAAGCTTTATTGGATATCTCAGTGGTACAAAGCTTACTTACATGGGACGGGTGATACTCTATTTAAATTTTTGTACATGACCCTATAGATTGTTGCCATGTGCCAGAATCCAAACCCTATACCATACTTCTAGAATACTCTACAAACTCTAGATATTTCATACTACTCGTAAATATCTTACTCTAGAACATTCCCCATTCTACAGTTCTCTCTACATACCTTGGATACTTCATGACTAAGCTAGCTCCTTTACTAGCCAACCACATTGATAAGATTACTACTAACAATCCCCCCATAATCTTGTCATATAAACTATCTTTACTATTAAATTTAAAATAGGCCGCGGTGGTTGGTGATGGTACGTCAAACGTGTATACAACTCACCCCGAACATAAAAAGTAAGGTCAGCGTGACCGGCTCCATGAGGAGTTCTTATCAGGATTAGTTAGGTCACGACCAAAATCCAATCCGTAGCACTAGGTAGCAAAATCAGCATCCCTTTCCTAATTCTAATCGGTAAGACAAGCATAGATCGGTCCAGCCACACATCTTTTTTGTTCGCTCCCCTTTTAATTCTCTAAGGAACCCTCTCCTTAACGAGCGTAGATTGATGGAGATGGTTTTTGTACCGGTCAATCTTTATATCCTTTCTGGCATAGTTCTGTAAAAGATCGGCAGGTGATCCGTCCTTTCTCCTCTGCCGTAGTTCATCAACGCGTGTTCGGCAATCCCGGTTAGATCGACACAATCGGCAAAAAAGAAAAAGGCCAAAAGAGACCCATTGATTAGGCTCCTCTTGCCGTGCTACTTTAAATTTTCTAACTTTTCTTTCATTCGCAAACATACAGTGACAATCTATATGACTCTAGGTTTCTTTTCCTAATTTTTGCACGTGCATGCATTTTCCCTTTAAAATTCGTAGGACATACAAATCTCAACACTTATGCAACTAAAAATCCTTAAAAAAACAAAGCTTTCATACCCTGCAGCTTTTAAGAGGTTAGTCACAAGAATCAACCACATGTTTTGGAGCGCAGTGACATTCTCCCTAAAAAAACATGTTTCATGCGTGGGTGTTTCATTAATAAAGAGAAATATCTGTTCAGTTGGGGCCACGTATCGACGTGTGTTCTCGACAAATCAGTTTCTCAGACAAAGTATCTTGAAGGTGTTCATAGAGATTGCATGTGCATTTGTGCGTTCGTAGGAGCGAGTATGCATTTAGTGAGCATTTATATTGTACCGTGTTTTGTTAAAAAAGATGGTGTAAAATGGGCACCTTTTACGATATACTCTCTCCGTCCCAAAATGTAAGGCGTCTAAGGATTGGTCAAAACTCAAAAGTCAAACCTTACGAACTTTGACCAAATATTTTAAAAAATATTTACATTTTCAATATCAAATTGACATATTAAGAAATTATACTTTAGGGTGACTCTATTGATAATGATTTAGTATTGTAAATATTTATATTTTTTGTGTGTAAACTTGGTCAAACTTTAAAAACATTGACTTTTAACTAATCCTTAGACGCCTTATTTTTGGCACGGAGGGAGTATCATTCAATAAATACTATGAATTATTCGATCGTCTGTTCAAACATGTTAATTAGATCGGTCGATTGATCAACTCGGATCGGTCGATCGAGCATCAGAGTTGTCTCAGTGATGACAAAAAATAAGCACATTGTATGATACTGACGTACCACAGATTCTAAAGAAAAATGAGGACCATGTGGCCACACATCCTGGACATAGACATTGCGATTATATTCCATTTATTCTATATTTGGAGGGAGCCATCTTTCGTTATTAACCCGTTGCAACACACGGGTATTATGCTAGTATCCCCTAATCCAGATCACATGGACCATGCACTTCATCTTGTGATGGCATCACACCGACTCACGTCAAGCAACGACGCCGCACCTTGCTTGTTAGCCTGACACCGACTTCATTTTAGATATCATGTAGTACATGTCAAGTACCAAATCACTGAGAACCAACCTGTGGTTGGATGGTTAGGAGGGCAGTGGCACCCCCAGATTTAACGCTTTGGTGTCTCAAAAATGGAGGAATATTCTTCTGTGGGACGCGGCGTTCCCGATGACATTGTGGTGCTAGTGGTGACTTCGTCAATCTCAATACCCGTCGGAACAGTTTCTTGGATGCAGTTTCCTGAAGGTGCTTGAAGGGGTAGTGTGTGTGCCTGAGTGATGAGTGTATGTATGTACGTGTGAGCGTCTATGATTGTACTGTGTGTTGCAAAAAATAGTATTAATTTTGTCTTGTTCATACTAAGACTAGCAAAGCGTTCCCTGCTCTATAAACTCTCAAGAAACACCCCTATAGTATCCATCTAGTTCGTCCTAATGTTAGAACAGTAATTGCATGCTATGTAATTCATCTATTTTTGTTAGGAAACCTACATGTTTGTTTGCTTTTCTTATTCTCAGGTGACAGGTTGTGTGCTGGGACCATAGCCGCCGTCTGTTTTGTTCGTTGCAAAATGTTGTTTTATATTCCGCCATTCTGTGCTCTTCTGTGTTCACAAGGTTTTACATTATAATTTCCATCTGTTTTGTTGTAAACAATGACGGTAAATGCCAATTACTATTTCCTTTCTGCTATCCTTTTGCCATCCTGTAGTACATGTGTGAACTCATTGCTCTGGTACATTTAAATTCTTCATTGTTTTTTTTCTTCAAGAGCTGCAACCCTAACTCTTTGCTGTAATTTCATGTTGCACTATCACATGGAACACAGCAAATCGTGGAGTGAATCACCCCTATAATCCAGTAAGTACCTTTCATTTTTGTATTGATATGCTTATCGTGCTGGAACCAGTTTGTGTTTAACACATTTACTCTCCATATAGATAGGATAACTGGTTTGAAATAAATCATGCTATTTGTATGACTGCACGTCTTCGTTCATTTTCCTGCTAGCTTCTCAAACTTGTTCTATTGCCTGTCTAATCTTTTTTTGTTTGATCGTGATTAAACCAATTTAATTGTTCTGCTTAACTTAAATGATCTGGCATTTTATTCTAGCCACATAATGTTTGATTGCTCATGCACTTCCTCATACTGTTATGTCTTCTGGATTTCTTCCATAATGATAAGAATGTTTTGCTTGGTGAATATGAGTCAGATGATGATTCAATTGGTTATTAGTCCTTGATTCATTGAGTTGACTGATGATTAAAACATATAAACCTTGCGACTATCTGGCATGCTTGTTGTGGGATATAATGAGCATATTTGTTTTTTGTAAGACTTTTTTCGGATTTCACTGTTGATTAATCCAATGCCACCTTCTGTAGTAGGAAATCCACCTTCAGTAGGTATCATAAATAAGATTTGTTGTTACTTTTTGGCTGACCCATCTTTTATTTTTAGGCACAAAATGGTTCATTTGTTTGTTTCTCCTTCCCTTATATTGCGCTCATGGGTTAAACATTGAAATAATATGTCAGTTTATATGAATCCCAGAATGGTTGCTGTCTAATCTGTCTTAATTGGTCCTGCTCGTTTATATTTGGCACCAAATGGATATATTTCTCTTTTATCTGAGGCATTCCCATGGCTGGCTGATGATTAAAATAATGAAATTTAGGGAATGTCTGGCTACCACTTTTGTGGAACTTAAGGGATCTGAAGCACCCCTTCCAAGTGTCAATTTTAATAGACAGCTGTTATGCAGTTTCCTGGCTTATTTTATTAGGCACAGACTGTCTAGTTACTTGATTTATTTTGTTCATATTTGCCATCCGGTTGCTCTGCCTGTTGCATTGGGGTTGATAGCTTGCTTTGTTATATTATGCCTTGTGCTTTGTGAAAATCTGCCATCTGTTTTGATGCTTTGCAAAAATCTGTGACAACTAATAGTATGGTTGTTTTCTCAAATTGTATGGTTCTGTAACTTGCACTGTCTTGTTTTCAGCCCCTGAATAGAGCAAGGAAGGCAGATGGCAGGGCATGTACATCAAGTGTCCAGGTCTTTCCACAGCACAGCCGTGACAATGCCAATTCATCTGATTGTCAGATGATAGCTACTGTCCCAGCCATTCCAGCGCAAACAATCGCTGCCTTTGCACACGAATCACTTGATATAATTCAGCAGCAAAGAGATGAAATAGATTCAAATATCATCATAACAGTCAATGAGATACATGAATTGAAAAATAGGCAAGCTTGGATTGAGCAGATCCTTAATAATCTACTCTGCAGATCTAATGGAAAGCCAGCTGTTACTTGCACTCCGATGAATTCTACCTAACAGAAATGCAGTTTTGCCGATGATGCCATTTGTATGGCTTGTATCATTTGAGTTATTTCGACTTGTTGTATTTGAGAATTTTTGCTGTTATTGTAATCCTTGAGCATTTTTTCCTGTTATTGCTATAGTTTGCAATCATTGTAACAAATTTTCAATGTAATGATTATTTTATCTTGCACTCGGCCTTAAACAGAACTACTAGTATGGTCTCACAATTTTTTTATCATTATACTATGCAAGATTTAGCGGTTGCCCCAAATTCAGAGCATCTCCACCGGCGGCCCGGCCTGATAGCGATTTGGGGGCCGGCGTCGTTTTATGGCTCGCACCGGTGCGCTCCAAACGGCGCCGGCCATTTTTCGAGCCCAGTAGAATCTCCGGCATCCCCGAGAGGACGCGACGGTTCGCATCGACTGGCCACGACGCGGGAAGGTTGGTCGTCGGCGTTTAAATGGCCTCCCGCGCGGAAACCGAGGCAGCGACTGGCCACGCGGCGTCCAGTCGCCGTAAATGTGGGCAGTTGCCACCGCTAGATATATAGGACGTACGCCGTCCACCACCGCCGCTCCATTCTCTACTCTCCACATCAAGATGCCGCGCCGTCTGAAGACCACCTACTCGATGCTTGGCCTAAACGGCCGCGCGCTGCCTCCACCACCACGGCAGCCGCAGCCGGAGCCGGAGCCGGAGCTGCAGGCCGACGACGAGCACAGCTCCGACGAGGACGAGGACCCACGGTTCGAGTCCTGGCACGATGTCTACGTAGCAGAAGCGGAAGCAGAGGCGGCGGATCGAGGAGTCAGCGCAGTCGGGCGAGCCGCCGCAGGCCCCCACCGACCCGGAGCAGGCGGCGATCCTCGCGTCGCTGAACGCACAACGATACCAGCGGTTGAGGGAGGAGGAGCGCGAGTTCGTCAACGACGCGAACCTCGAGCACGTCCTCGAGATATCGCGCCAGCGAGCGGTCACGGAGGAGGCGGGACGCCGCCTCAAGGAGGCGGAGCGACAGAAGCTCGCAGAGCTCAACGCTCATCGCCACCAGGACGAGTTCGCTCGCCAGCAGGCGAGGCGCGCCGAGATCGAAGCTTCTCGGGAAAGGCTGGAAGCGCGGGGACAGCGCCGCCGGCCGCCATGCTCCACCGCCAGATGCGCGAAGCAACGAAGGAGAAGCGGGCACGAAAGCAGGCGGCAATGGCTAAGAACAACGACGAGGCAGTGCCGTCGAGCGCCCCAACCGACGGCCCGTTGACCAGGATTAAGTTTAAGTTTAGTTATGTTTAAAGTCGAGCTACTTTGGTATAAATTTCGTATGATTTTGGGTTTTTAAATGTCAATTTTAATTTTAAAATGGCTGCCGTTTGGGGCCGCTGGTGTGGTGTGGGAGCAGCATCCCCAAATAGAGGATCATGGTAACAGAAATTGTCAACGTGATGATGATTTGATGTTGCACTCGACCTTGAACATAGGTACTAGTACGGTCTCACAATTTTTTTAATCATTATACTTTGCAACATTTAGCGCGGATGCGCCAAATTCAGAGATAGATCATGATCATGGTAACAAATTTTCAACGTGATGATGATTTGATGTTGCACTCGGGCTTGAACAGAAGTACTACTACTGTCTCACAAATTCTTTATCATTATACTTTGCGAGATTTAGCGGATGCGCCAAATTCAGAGATAGATCATGATCATGGTAACACACTTTTCAATGTAATGATGATTTGATGTTGCACTCGACCTTGAACATAAGTCCCAGTACGGTATCACAATTTTGTATCATTATAATTTGCAAGTTTTAGCGGATGCGCCCATTTTCAGAGGTAGATCATGATCATGGTAACAAATTTTAAACGTGATGATGATTTGATGTTGCACTCGACCATGAACAGAAGTACTACTACTGTCTCACAATTTCTTTATCATTATACTTTGCCAGATTTAGCGGATGCGCCAAATTTAGAGATAGATCATGATCATGGTAACAAATTTTCCACGTGATGATGATTTGATGTTGCACTCGGGCTTGAACAGAAGTACTAGTACGGTCACTAATTTTTTTAGCATTATACTTTGCAACGAATGCACCAATTTCAGGTGCATGTCACCAGATCTGTGTCCGATGATGATCATGGTAGTAACCGATGTTCAACTTGATGATGATTTGATTTTACAGTCGGCCTTGAACAGAGGTACTAGTACGGTCTCACAATTTTTTATCATTATACTTGTACCTTAGCGAAATTCAAAATCTCATAGCGGCAAAACTTCCCGCCCACAAAATACAAAAATTTCACACGCTTCCAAATTCCCATTCTACCCCTGTGGAGATGACAGCAAAGTCGGTTGGTGAGGGGTTTGCCCGTCATTTTTTCGATCACCACCTCCCTAGCCCGGAAACCCTCCCAAAAAAATACATTTCCTTCAGTCTCTCATCTGAGACCACCCACCGGAACTTCTCAAGTCCCTCTCTCTACCACCTCCACGACCACCGCACCGGAACATCCCCGCCGGACTTCCCTGGCCTACCCGAGCCCTCGCGATCCTCGTCATCCGGCTGCCTGCCGGAGCCGCTTCATCGACGCCGTCATCAACCGGACCGGATCATCCCCGCCGAACCTCGAAACCATATGCTCATCCAGCAGTCTACCGCAGTCGCTTCAGCTGCGGTATCGTCCACCCCGCCGGAGCCGCTTCGCCGGATCCGTCGTCCACCGCATCGGATCTTGCTCACCGACACCGCTGTGCATGAACCGGATCTGCTTCACCGGCGCAGTGCATGATCTAAACTCTTCTACTGTCGCTTTTCTATTGCTTGCCTGCAAGTTCTTGTTTAATCTTGGGGGAACCTGTTTGTGCTAACGACGCGCCGTTACGTTTTTGCAGATGAGATGAGTAACCATGAAGTGTAATGGCCGTCTCTCCAACCCCAAGTAGCACATGTAGCGTACTTCATCACCGGATCTATCAACCCCAGGAAGATCTGCTGTGACTCCCACAGAGTGCTTCTCCTAATGTAAGTCCCTTGTTTTAGCGCCATGTTCTGGGTTCAGATGCTTGTTTGTCTGAAGCTCTTTTAGTTCATTCCTAGCTATGACCGTAACACGTTGCTATTTTCTACTTCATTGCTAACTTTAAGCGATTGAACATTTTGGTTTGCATTCCCTGCTCTGTAGATGTAGCCATCATAACTTCTATCTTGCTCAGTCGTTGTTACAAAAATTATACTGTAGGTATTATAGTAACATCCTGCTATTATTTAGTTCATGGCCAATTTTAAGTAATTGCACATGTTGGTTCGCATTCCCTGCTCTATAGCTTTTGGCATCGTAACTTCTATATTTGGTTTACATTCCCTGCTCTGTAGATCTAGCCATCATAACTTTATCTTGCTCAGTCGTTGTTACAAAAATTATGGCCTGCTACTATGTTGTTTGTGCCAATTTTTTACTCCATGAACATGTTGGCTTGCATTCCCTGTACTACAGGTGATGCCATTGTTTTGTATCTAGTTCATTGTAAGCTAACAAAGTAAGGACTTAGTTTGGCATGCTATCACTCTGCTATCTAGCCTGTAGTACAAATAAACTTGTCATACTACTAGATAATAATTTTGCGTGCCATCATGTTCTTCAAAAGCTGCATTATTGACTTGTTTCTCTGACTTGGCATGACGCTCACATATGGAAAGCTGAACATATTGGTTTGCATTCCCTCTTATACAAGTTCACAGGTGATCCCACTATATTCTGTATCTGGTCCATCCTAAGCTCCAGCATTAACTATCCTCCATGTGTTGCTCATTACAAGTTTATATCCCGAAACATCTTGATTTGCATCCCCTTCACTATAAGTTCAGGAGTATTATTTAGTTCACGGCCAAAGTGAAGTAATTGCACTTGGCACATGTTGGTTCACATTCCCTCCTCTTTAGCTTTTGCCATCGTAACTTCTATTTTTGGTTTACATTCCCTGCTCTGTAGATGTAGCCATCATAACTTCATCTTGCTCAGTCGTTGTTACAAAATTTATAGCCTGCTACTATGTTGTTCATGCCAATTTTGTACTCCCTGAACATGTTGGTTTGCATGGGACTCGACAGTAGTAAGTCTGCTGTTTCATTCTAACATGCTCTGTTATATTGGCTGTTGGTATGCGGCATGCACTCTTTGTTTGCTTATTGTGCGCATTACAATGATCTTGTTATAACGACGAAATGATGAGTTCCAAATTCTTTGCCAAACAATATTGTAGTGTCTTTGCCTTTCCATTGTTGTTGTCTTAACTTGTAATGTCTTTGTTTCAGATATAGGTGCTGCATGGACAACTTAAAAGATTGCCGGATCGCTTCATTGTATTGCTAGGTTTAATTACCATTCAATTTCTCTGGGTTCTGTAATATTTTTTTCAATGCCTTGCAGCTGATGTAATATTTAGTTAGTTTTTATAGTTCTTTCGCGCATTTTTTCTTTGGTGCTTGTGGTAAGTGAGGCTATCCGACAGAAATCAATGCTGCGTAAATATTCTCAGTATCAAAATCACGAATTCCCATCCCTTAAACGGCCCAATTAAGCGAAATCACATATGTGCCTGCCCGCAAAATCCTAAAGCGCATATTATGCCGGCATATAAACAGCAACTAAACGGGCTGGCCCACTTACTTCTTGGGCCAGCCCATTTGATTTACGGTGGACCCCACACACTAATTGGGCTGGCCCACTTGCTTTAAGGTGGACCCCACCAACTACTGGGCCGGCCCACTAATTAGTTGGGCCAGCCCATTTGCTTTTTGGTGGACCCCACATAATAAATGGGCCGGCCCTTTAAGAGGAAAGTGGGACCCCTGTGTTTTTGGCCGGCCCACTATCTTGTTGGCCGGCCCACTTGCTATATGGTGGTCCCACATGGTAAATGGGCCGGCCCTTTAAGAGGAAAGTGGGACCCACTGTGTTTTGGCCCCCACTATCTTGTTGGGGTGGCCCACTGCTATAATGGACCCCACATACTAATTGGGCCGGCCCTTTAACGGAAAGTGGGACCCACTGTGTTTTTTGGCCGCCCACTATCTTCTTGGGCACCCACTTGCTATATGGTGGGCCCACATACTAAATGGGCGGCCCTTTAACAGAAGATGGGTCCCACTGTTTTTGGCCGCCCACTATTTTGTTGGGCCGGCCCACTTGTGTATCGTGGACCCCACAAACGAAATGGGCCGACCCTTTAACCGGAAAGTGGGACCCACTGTGTTTTTGGCCCGCCCACTAGCTTGTTGGGCCGGCCCATTTGCTATACGGTGGACCCCACACACTAAATGGGCCGGCCTTTTAACAGAAAGTGGGACCCCTGTGTTTTTGGCCCGGTCCACTTGCTTCTTGGGCCGGCCGGCTGTAAGGTGGACCCCACATGTTAAATGGGCCGGCCCATTTAAGTTTTGACCAGTCAACCTTAGAGGTTAGGCCCGGCCCACGTAACTAATGGACCAGCCCAGCTATATAGTTGACCGGTCAAACTATGTCATCTGGCCCGGCCCGCTTAAGACGTGGCAGGCCTCGTGTGGGCCTACCATCTACCACGGGGTTTCAGCCGGTTAACGTTACTGGCGTTAACGGCGTCTGCCACGTGTCGTTTGCATGACGTCGTCAACGGGCTCCCGAAAACACTTCCGCAACGGTCCGATTTTCCGTGGCGGAAGGGCGCCCAAGCGCGACGGACCGAAAAAATCGTCGTTGGACTTTGCCTGACGCAGTTTCCACAACGGAACCCATATCGTCGGGTTAGGCCCATAGGCGACGAAAAATACCCCTTAGCGGACGATTTTGAGACGTTGTCTATCAGAACTTTTCTTGTAGTGCATGCTTCCCTTTTCATTTTCATGTTTTAAACTTGTTTAAATTATCTTGGTCAAACCTAGGATTTGATGAAGATACAAATGGGTGGGCACAATATTCAAAAAAATCAGAAAAATGAAAAACCAAATCACATTGTCTTCTTATGTCATATCGTAAGCATTCAAGTTGATAAACAAGGTCTAGATATATCCAAACCAGACAAATCATGTATCTACCCCCTGTCGATCTTATGAAGTCTAGCATGAAGGGAAGTCATTTTCGGTTTCAAACATGGAAATTTCAAGAACATCCCAAAAGCTTCCATTTTAGAGTGACTAAGAAGGATACAGACTTCCCTTTTCATTTTCATGTTTTAAACTTGTTTAAATCCTTGTCAAACCAAAGATTTGACCAAGATTCAAATGGGGGCCTAAAAATTTAGAAAAAAAATCAAAAGAGAATGAAAAACCAAAGCACATAGCATTCTTATGTCATATGTATAGTAAGCATTCAAGTTGATAAACCAGGTCTAGACATATATATTCAAACCAGAAAAATCATGTATATATCTACCCCTAAAACCCTAAACTCTGTCTTATGAAGTCAATCATGAAGAGAAGTGGTTTTGGGTTTCAAACATGGAAATTTCAAGAACCTCCCGAAAGCTTCATTTTAGAGTGACTAAGAAGGATCCAGGCTTATCTTTTCATTTCATGTTTTAAACTTGTTTAAATCCTGGTCAAACCTAGGATTTCATGAAGATACAAATGGGTGGGCACAATATTCAAAAAAATCAGAAAAATGAAAAACCAAATCACATTGTCTTCTTATGTCATATCGTAAGCATTCAAGTTGATAAACAAGGTCTAGATATATCCAAACCAGACAAATCATGTATCTACCCCCTGTCGATCTTATGAAGTCTAGCATGAAGGGAAGTCATTTTCGGTTTCAAACATGGAAATTTCAAGAACATCCCAAAAGCTTCCATTTTAGAGTGACTAAGAAGGATACAGACTTCCCTTTTTATTTTCATGTTTTAAACTTGTTTAAATCTTGGTCAAACCAAGGATTTGACCAAGATTCAAATGGGCCTAAAAATTTAGAAAAAAATCAAAAGAGAATGAAAAAACAAAGCACATAGCATTCTTATGTCATATGTATAGTAAGCATTCAAGTTGATAAACAAGGTCTAGACATATTCAAACAAGAAAAATCATGTATATATCTACCCCTAAAACCCTAAACTCTGTCTTATGAAGTCAATCATGAAGAGAAGTGGTTTTGGGTTTCAAACATGGAAATTTCAAGAACCTCCCAAAAGATTTATTTTAGAGTGACTAATAAGGATCCATGCTTACCTTTTCATTTTCATAATTTAAACTTGTTTAAATCTTTGTCAAACCTAGGATTTGACCAAGATTCAAATATATGGGCATAAAATTCAAAAAAATCAGAAAAATGAAAAACAAAAGCATATAGTCTTCTTATGTCATATAGTAAGCATTCAAGTTGATAAATTAACAAGGTTTGGACATATTCAAACCATACAAATCATGTATCTACCCCTAACCCTAAACTCTCGATCTTATGAAGTCTAGCATGAAGAGAGGTCGTTTTGGGTTTCAAACATGGAAATTTCAAGAACATCCCAAAAGCTTCATTTTAGAGTGACTAAGAAGGATCCAGGCTTACTTATTCGTTTTCACGTGTTAAACTTGTCTAAATTTTGGTCAAACCTAGGATTTGACCAAGATTCAAATGCGCAGAAAATTAAAAAATCAGAAAAATGAAAACCAAAGTACATATTCTTCTTATGTCATATAGTAAGCATATTCAAGTTGATATACAAGGTTTGAACCTTGATCTGTAGTACTGGGCAAAACCCTAGTTTAACCTATTTAATTATAGATTCGTAGGTTGATTTTTCTACCTTTTTATTATTACTATGCAGCACATGTGTGTTTGCCCGTCGAGTGAAACTCGGAGGAAGAGGGATCACTCGGAAGGAGAGAAGAAGGGAGAGCATTATGGTGTCTCCCCTTTTTCGGGTGATGATGTTGACTTTTGTGCAGGGTTTGTCAGTGAGAAGGAGGTGCGAGCGAGCGAGTCGAGCGAGGCCGAGAATGAGAGAGATTTGTTTTTTTTGTGAGAGGGACAACCGAAGGATCCAGAAGGACCCACAGACTTCCAATACGCATCCTGATGCGTCTTCTCTTGACAAAGAAGATGGCTGGGAGTTTGCGTACCTATTGCACGTGACTTGTGCTCACTGAAGTGTGGGACCTCACGCGTGGGCACCACACGTAAGTGACAGACCTGTTGGTGTAAAAACTCGGTTGATTATTATAGTGCATTAGAACAAAGTTTCCTATGGATTCAAGGGTAGGAAATCCAAGTTAACTCATTTACATGACATTATTTTTCTTATGTCATATAGTAAGCATTAAAGTTGATAAACAATGTCTAGACATATTCAAACCAGACAAATCATGTATCTATACCCCTAACCCCTAAACTCTGTCTTATGAAGTCAAGCATGTGAAGAGATGTGGTTTTGGGTTTCAAACATGGAAATTTCAAAAACCTCCCAAAAGCTTCATTTTAGAGTGCCTAAGAAGGATACATGCTTCCCTTTTCATTTTCATGTTTTAAACTTGTTTTAATTATCTTGGTCAAACCTAGGATTTCATGAAGATACAAATGGGTGGGCACAATATTCAAAAAAATCAGAAAAATGAAAAACCAAATCACATTGTCTTATTATGTCATATCGTAAGCATTCAAGTTGATAAACAAGGTCTAGATATATGCAACCCAGACAAATCATGTATCTACCCCCTGTCAATCTTATGAAGTCTAGCATGAAGGGAAGTCGTTTTGGGTTTCAAACATGGAAATTTCAAGAACATCCCAAAAGCTTCATTTTAGAGTAAATAAGAAGGATACAGACTTCCCTTTTAATTTTCATGTTTTAAACATGTTTAAATCTTGGTCAAACCAAGGATTTGACCAAGATTCAAATGGCCCTAAAAATTCAGAAAAAATCAAAAGAATGAAAAACCAAAGCACATAGCATTCTTATGTCATATGTATAGTAAGCATTCATGTTGATAAACAAGGTCTAGACATATATATTCAAACCAGAAAAATCATGTATATATCTACCCCTAAAACCCAAATTGAACTCAGTCAATCATGAAGAGAAGTGGTTTTGGGTTTCAAACATGGAAATTTCAAGAACCTCCCAAAAGCTTCATTTTAGAGTGACTAAGAAGGATCCAGGCTTACTTATTCGTTTTCACGTGTTAAACTTGTCTAAATCTTGGTCAAACCTAGGATTTGACCAAGATATGATTCAAATGCGCAGAAAATTAAAAAAATCAGAAAAATGAAAAACCAAAGTACATAGTCTTCTTATGTCATATATATAGTAAGCGCATTAAAGTTGATAAACAAGGTCTGGACATATTCAAACCATACAAATCATGTATCTATACCCCTAACCCTAAACTTTGTCTTATGATCGAAGTCAAGCATGAAGAGAAGTGGTTTTGGGTTTCAAACATGGAAATTTCAAAAACCTCCCAAAAACTTCATTTTAAAGTGACTGAGAAGGTTACATGCTTCCCTTTTCATTTTCATGTTTTAAACTTGTTTAAATTATCTTGGTCAAACCTAGGATTTGATGAAGATACAAATGGGTGGGCACAATATTCAAAAAAATCAGAAAAATGAAAAACCAAATCACATTGTCTTCTTATGTCATATCGTAAGCATTCAAGTTGATAAACAAGGTCTAGATATATCCAAACCAGACAAATCATGTATCTACCCCCTGTCGATCTTATGAAGTCTAGCATGAAGGGAAGTCGTTTTCGGTTTCAAACATGGAAATTTCAAGAACATCCCAAAAGCTTCCATTTTAGAGTGACTAAGAAGGATACAGACTTCCTTTTTTATTTTCATGTTTTAAACTTGTTTAAATCTTGGTCAAACCAAGGATTTGACCAAGATTCAAATGGGCCTAAAAATTTAGAAAAAAATCAAAAGAGAATGAAAAAACAAAGCACATAGCATTCTTATGTCATATGTATAGTAAGCATTCAAGTTGATAAACAAGGTCTAGACATATTCAAACCAGAAAAATCATGTATATATCTACCCCTAAAACCCTAAACTCTGTCTTATGAAGTCAATCATGAAGAGAAGTGGTTTTGGGTTTCAAACATGGAAATTTCAAGAACCTCCCAAAAGATTTATTTTAGAGTGACTAATAAGGATCCATGCTTACCTTTTCATTTTCATAATTTAAACTTGTTTAAATCTTTGTCAAACCTAGGATTTGACCAAGATTCAAATATATGGGCATAAAATTCAAAAAAATCAGAAAAATGAAAAACAAAAGCATATAGTCTTCTTATGTCATATAGTAAGCATTCAAGTTGATAAATTAACAAGGTTTGGACATATTCAAACCATACAAATCATGTATCTACCCCTAACCCTAAACTCGGTCGATCTTATGAAGTCTAGCATGAAGAGAGGTCGTTTTGGGTTTCAAACATGGAAATTTCAAGAACATCCCAAAAGCTTCATTTTAGAGTGACTAAGAAGGATCCAGGCTTACTTATTCGTTTTCACGTGTTAAACTTGTCTAAATCTTGGTCAAACCTAGGATTTGACCAAGATTCAAATGCGCAGAAAATTAAAAAAATCAGAAAAATGAAAACCAAAGTACATAGTCTTCTTATGTCATATAGTAAGCATATTCAAGTTGATAAACAAGGTTTGAACCTTGATCTGTAGTACTGGGCAAAACCCTAGTTTAACCTATTTAATTATAGATTCGTAGGTTGATTTTTCTACCTTTTTATTATTACTATGCAGCACATGTGTGTTTGCCCGTCGAGTGAAACTCGGAGGAAGAGGGATCACTCGGAAGGAGAGAAGAAGGGAGAGCATTATGGTGTCTTCCCTTTTTCGGGTGATGATGTTGACTTTTGTGCAGGGTTTGTCAGTGAGCAGGAGGTGCGAGCGAGCGAGCGAGTCGAGCGAGGCCGAGAATGAGAGAGATTTGTTTTTTTTTGTGAGAGGGACAACCGAAGGATCCAGAAGGACCCACAGACTTCCAATACGCATCCTG
The DNA here is from genome assembly GCA_030979885.1 of Lolium multiflorum. Classification (NCBI taxonomy): domain Eukaryota; kingdom Viridiplantae; phylum Streptophyta; class Magnoliopsida; order Poales; family Poaceae; genus Lolium; species Lolium multiflorum. The sequence goes on along the minus strand of CM061749.1, from coordinate 183,876,246 downwards.
ATGCGTCTTCTCTTGACAAAGAAGATGGCTGGGAGTTTGCGTACCTATTGCACGTGACTTGTGCTCACTGAAGTGTGGGACCTCATGCGTGGGCACCACACGTAAGTGACAGACCTGTTGGTGTAAAAACTCGGTTGATTATTATAGTGCATTAGAACAAAGTTTCCTATGGATTCAAGGGTAGGAAATCCAAGTTAACTCATTTACATGACATTATTTTTCTTATGTCATATAGTAAGCATTAAAGTTGATAAACAATGTCTAGACATATTCAAACCAGACAAATCATGTATCTATACCCCTAACCCCTAAACTCTGTCTTATGAAGTCAAGCATGTGAAGAGAAGTGGTTTTGGGTTTCAAACATGGAAATTTCAAAAACCTCCCAAAAACTTCATTTTAAAGTGACTGAGAAGGTTACATGCTTCCCTTTTCATTTTCATGTTTTAAACTTGTTTAAATTATCTTGGTCAAACCTAGGATTTGATGAAGATACAAATGGGTGGGCACAATATTCAAAAAAATCAGAAAAATGAAAAACCAAATCACATTGTCTTCTTATGTCATATCGTAAGCATTCAAGTTGATAAACAAGGTCTAGATATATCCAAACCAGACAAATCATGTATCTACCCCCTGTCGATCTTATGAAGTCTAGCATGAAGGGAAGTCGTTTTCGGTTTCAAACATGGAAATTTCAAGAACATCCCAAAAGCTTCCATTTTAGAGTGACTAAGAAGGATACAGACTTCCTTTTTTATTTTCATGTTTTAAACTTGTTTAAATCTTGGTCAAACCAAGGATTTGACCAAGATTCAAATGGGCCTAAAAATTTAGAAAAAAATCAAAAGAGAATGAAAAACCAAAGCACATAACATTCTTATGTCATATGTATAGTAAGCATTCAAGTTGATAAACAAGGTCTAGACATATTCAAACCAGAAAAATCATGTATATATCTACCCCTAAAACCCTAAACTCTGTCTTATGAAGTCAATCATGAAGAGAAGTGGTTTTGGGTTTCAAACATGGAAATTTCAAGAACCTCCCAAAAGATTTATTTTAGAGTGACTAATAAGGATCCATGCTTACCTTTTCATTTTCATAATTTAAACTTGTTTAAATCTTTGTCAAACCTAGGATTTGACCAAGATTCAAATATATGGGCATAAAATTCAAAAAAAATCAGAAAAATGAAAAACAAAAGCATATAGTCTTCTTATGTCATATAGTAAGCATTCAAGTTGATAAATTAACAAGGTTTGGACATATTCAAACCATACAAATCATGTATCTACCCCTAACCCTAAACTCGGTCGATCTTATGAAGTCTAGCATGAAGAGAGGTCGTTTTGGGTTTCAAACATGGAAATTTCAAGAACATCCCAAAAGCTTCATTTTAGAGTGACTAAGAAGGATCCGGGCTTACTTATTCGTTTTCACGTGTTAAACTTGTCTAAATCTTGGTCAAACCTAGGATTTGACCAAGATTCAAATGCGCAGAAAATTAAAAAAATCAGAAAAATGAAAACCAAAGTACATAGTCTTCTTATGTCATATAGTAAGCATATTCAAGTTGATAAACAAGGTTTGAACCTTGATCTGTAGTACTGGGCAAAACCCTAGTTTAACCTATTTAATTATAGATTCGTAGGTTGATTTTTCTACCTTTTTATTATTACTATGCAGCACATGTGTGTTTGCCCGTCGAGTGAAACTCGGAGGAAGAGGGATCACTCGGAAGGAGAGAAGAAGGGAGAGCATTATGGTGTCTCCCCTTTTCGGGTGATGATGTTGACTTTTGTGCAGGGTTTGTCGGTGAGCGAGGAGGTGCGAGCGAGGCCGAGAATGAGAGAGATTTGTTTTTTTTGTGAGAGGGACAACCGAAGGATCCAGAAGGACCCACAGACTTCCAATACGCATCCTGATGCGTCTTCTCTTGACAAAGAAGATGGCTGGGAGTTTGCGTACCTATTGCACGTGACTTGTGCTCACTGAAGTGTGGGACCTCACGCGTGGGCACCACACGTAAGTGACAGACCTGTTGGTGTAAAAACTCGGTTGATTATTATAGTGCATTAGAACAAAGTTTCCTATGGATTCAAGGGTAGGAAATCCAAGTTAACTCATTTACATGACATTATTCTTCTTATGTCATATAGTAAGCATATTCAAGTTGATAAACAAGGTTTGGACATATTCAAACCATACAAATCATGTATCTATACCCCCTAACCCTAAACTTTGTCTTATGAAGTCAAGCATGAAGAGAAGTGGTTTTGGGTTTCAAACATGGAAATTTCAAAAACCTCCCAAAAACTTCATTTTAGAGTGACTAAGAAGGATACATGCTTCCCTTTTCATTTTCATGTTTTAAACTTTTTAATTATCTTGGTCAAACCTAGGATTTCATGAAGATACAAATGGGTGGGCACAATATTCAAAAAAATCAGAAAAATGAAAAACCAAATCACATTGTCTTCTTATGTCATATCGTAAGCATTCAAGTTGATAAACAAGGTCTAGATATATCCAAACCAGACAAATCATGTATCTACCCCCTGTCGATCTTATGAAGTCTAGCATGAAGGGAAGTCGTTTTGGGTTTCAAACATGGAAATTTCAAGAACATCCCAAAAGCTTCATTTTAGAGTAAATAAGAAGGATACAGACTTCCCTTTTAATTTTCATGTTTTAAACATGTTTAAATCTTGGTCAAACCAAGGATTTGACCAAGATTCAAATGGCCCTAAAAATTCAGAAAAAATCAAAAGAATGAAAAACCAAAGCACATAGCATTCTTATGTCATATGTATAGTAAGCATTCATGTTGATAAACAAGGTCTAGACATATATATTCAAACCAGAAAAATCATGTATATATCTACCCCTAAAACCCAAATTGAACTCAGTCAATCATGAAGAGAAGTGGTTTTGGGTTTCAAACATGGAAATTTCAAGAACCTCCCAAAAGCTTCATTTTAGAGTGACTAAGAAGGATCCAGGCTTACTTATTCGTTTTCACGTGTTAAACTTGTCTAAATCTTGGTCAAACCTAGGATTTGACCAAGATATGATTCAAATGCGCAGAAAATTAAAAAAATCAGAAAAATGAAAAACCAAAGTACATAGTCTTCTTATGTCATATATATAGTAAGCGCATTAAAGTTGATAAACAAGGTCTGGACATATTCAAACCATACAAATCATGTATCTATACCCCTAACCCTAAACTTTGTCTTATGATCGAAGTCAAGCATGAAGAGAAGTGGTTTTGGGTTTCAAACATGGAAATTTCAAAAACCTCCCAAAAACTTCATTTTAAAGTGACTGAGAAGGTTACATGCTTCCCTTTTCATTTTCATGTTTTAAACTTGTTTAAATTATCTTGGTCAAACCTAGGATTTGATGAAGATACAAATGGGTGGGCACAATATTCAAAAAAATCAGAAAAATGAAAAACCAAATCACATTGTCTTCTTATGTCATATCGTAAGCATTCAAGTTGATAAACAAGGTCTAGATATATCCAAACCAGACAAATCATGTATCTACCCCCTGTCGATCTTATGAAGTCTAGCATGAAGGGAAGTCGTTTTGGTTTCAAACATGGAAATTTCAAGAACATCCCAAAAGCTTCCATTTTAGAGTGACTAAGAAGGATACAGACTTCCTTTTTTATTTTCATGTTTTAAACTTGTTTAAATCTTGGTCAAACCAAGGATTTGACCAAGATTCAAATGGGCCTAAAAATTTAGAAAAAAATCAAAAGAGAATGAAAAACCAAAGCACATAGCATTCTTATGTCATATGTATAGTAAGCATTCAAGTTGATAAACAAGGTCTAGACATATTCAAACCAGAAAAATCATGTATATATCTACCCCTAAAACCCTAAACTCTGTCTTATGAAGTCAATCATGAAGAGAAGTGGTTTTGGGTTTCAAACATGGAAATTTCAAGAACCTCCCAAAAGATTTATTTTAGAGTGACTAATAAGGATCCATGCTTACCTTTTCATTTTCATAATTTAAACTTGTTTAAATCTTTGTCAAACCTAGGATTTGACCAAGATTCAAATATATGGGCATAAAATTCAAAAAAATCAGAAAAATGAAAAACAAAAGCATATAGTCTTCTTATGTCATATAGTAAGCATTCAAGTTGATAAATTAACAAGGTTTGGACATATTCAAACCATACAAATCATGTATCTACCCCCTAACCCTAAACTCGGTCGATCTTATGAAGTCTAGCATGAAGAGAGGTCGTTTTGGGTTTCAAACATGGAAATTTCAAGAACATCCCAAAAGCTTCATTTTAGAGTGACTAAGAAGGATCCAGGCTTACTTATTCATTTTCACGTGTTAAACTTGTCTAAATCTTGGTCAAACCTAGGATTTGACCAAGATTCAAATGCGCAGAAAATTAAAAAAATCAGAAAAATGAAAACCAAAGTACATAGTCTTCTTATGTCATATAGTAAGCATATTCAAGTTGATAAACAAGGTTTGAACCTTGATCTGTAGTACTGGGCAAAACCCTAGTTTAACATATTTAATTATAGATTCGTAGGTTGATTTTTCTACCTTTTTATTATTACTATGCAGCACATGTGTGTTTGCCCGTCGAGTGAAACTCGGAGGAAGAGGGATCACTCGGAAGGAGAGAAGAAGGGAGAGCATTATGGTGTCTCCCCTTTTTCGGGTGATGATGTTGACTTTTGTGCAGGGTTTGTCATGAGCAGGAGGTGCGAGCGAGCGAGCGAGCGAGCGAGGCCGAGAATGAGAGAGATTTGTTTTTTGTGAGAGGGACAACCGAAGGATCCAGAAGGACCCACAGACTTCCAATACGCATCCTGATGCGTCTTCTCTTGACAAAGAAAATGGCTGGGAGTTTGCGTACCTATTGCACGTGACTTGTGCTCACTGAAGTGTGGGACCTCACGCATGGGCACCACACATAAGTGACAGACCTGTTGGTGTAAAAGCTCGGTTGATTATTATAGTGCATTAGAACAAAGTTTCCTATGGATTCAAGGGTAGGAAATCCAAGTTAACTCATTTACATGACATTATTTTTATTATGTCATATAGTAAGCATTAAAGTTGATAAACAATGTCTAGACATATTCAAACCAGACAAATCATGTATCTATACCCCTAACCCCTAAACTCTGTCTTATGAAGTCAAGCATGTGAAGAGATGTGGTTTTGGGTTTCAAACATGGAAATTTCAAAAACCTCCCAAAAGCTTCATTTTATAGTGCCTAAGAAGGATACATGCTTCCCTTTTCATTTTCATGTTTTAAACTTGTTTTAATTATCTTGGTCAAACCTAGGATTTGACGAAGATACAAATGGGTGGGCACAAAATTCAAAAAAATCAGAAAAATGGAAAACCAAATCACATAGTCTTCTTATGTCATATCGTAAGCATTCAAGTTGATAAACAAGGTCTAAATATATCCAAACCAGACAAATCATGTATCTACCCCTGTCGATCTTATGAAGTCTAGCATGAAGGGAAGTCGTTTTGGGTTTCAAACATGGAAATTTCAAGAACATCCCAAAAGCTTCATTTTAGAGTAAATAAGAAGGATACAGACTTCCCTTTTCATTTTCATGTTTTAAACTTGTTTAAATCTTGGTCAAACCAAGGATTTGACCAAGATTCAAATGGCCCTAAAAATTCAGAAAAAATCAAAAGAATGAAAAACCAAAGCACATAGCATTCTTATGTCATATGTATAGTAAGCTAGCATTCATGTTGATAAACAAGGTCTAGACATATATATTCAAACCAGAAAAATCATGTATATATCTACCCCTAATTAAAACCCAAATTAAACTCAGTCAATCATGAAGAGAAATGGTTTTGGGTTTCAAATATGGAAATTTCAAGAACCTCCCAAAAGCTTCATTTTAGAGTGACTAAGAAGGATCCAGGCTTACTTATTCGTTTTCACGTGTTAAACTTGTCTAAATCTTGGTCAAACCTAGGATTTGACCAAGATATGATTCAAATGCGCAGAAAATTAAAAAAATCAGAAAAATGAAAAACCAAAGTACATAGTCTTCTTATGTCATATATATAGTAAGCGCATTAAAGTTGATAAACAAGGTCTGGACATATTCAAACCATACAAATCATGTATCTATACCCCCTAACCCTAAACTTTGTCTTATGAAGTCAAGCATGAAGAGAAGTGGTTTTGGGTTTCAAACATGGAAATTTCAAAACCTCCCAAAAACTTCATTTTAAAGCGACTGAGAAGGTTACATGCTTCCCTTTTCATTTTCATGTTTTAAACTTGTTTAAATTATCTTGGTCAAACCTAGGATTTCATGAAGATACAAATGGGTGGGCACAATATTCAAAAAAATCAGAAAAATGAAAAACCAAATCACATTGTCTTCTTATGTCATATCGTAAGCATTCATGTTGATAAACAAGGTCTAGACATATATATTCAAACCAGAAAAATCATGTATATATCTACCCCTAAAACCCTAATTAAACTCAGTCAATCATGAAGAGAAGTGGTTTTGGGTTTCAAACATGGAAATTTCAAGAACCTCCCAAAAGCTTCATTTTAGAGTGACTAAGAAGGATCCAGGCTTACTTATTCGTTTTCACGTGTTAAACTTTTCTAAATCTTGGTCAAACCTAGGATTTGACCAAGATATGATTCAAATGCGCAGAAAATTAAAAAAAAATAGAAAAATGAAAAACCAAAGTACATAGTCTTCTTATGTCATATAGTAAGCATATTCAAGTTGATAAACAAGGTTTGGACATATTCAAACCATACAAATCATGTATCTATACCCCTAACCCTAAACTTTGTCTTATGAAGTCAAGCATGAGGAGAAGTGGTTTTGGGTTTCAAACATGGAAATTTCAAAAACCTCCCAAAAACTTCAATTTAGAGTGACTGAGAAGGTTACATGCTTCCCTTTTCATTTTCATGTTTTAAACTTGTTTAAATCTTGGTGATCAAACCTAGGATTTGACAAGATTCAAATGGGCATCAAAATTCAAAAAAATCAGAAAAAAACCAAGCAATGGTTTTCTTATGTCATATAGTAAGCATTAAAGTTGATAAACAAGGTCTAGACATATTCAAACCAGACAAATCATGTATATATCTACCCCTAAAACCCTAAACTCCGTCTTATGAAGTCAAGCATGAAGAGAAGTATTTTTGGGTTTCAAACATGGAATTTCAAGAACCTCCCAAAAGCTTCATTTTAGAGTGACTAAGAAGGATCCAGGCTTCCTTTTCATTTTCATGTTTTAAACTTGTTTAAATTATCTGTGTCAAACCTAGGATTTCATGAAGATACAAATGGGTGGGCACAATATTCCTAAAAATCAGAAAAATGAAAAACCAAATCACATAGTCTTCTTATGTCATATCGTAAGCATTCAAGTTGATAAACAGGGTCTAGATATATCCAAACCAGACAAATCATGTATCTATACCCCCTAACCCTATAGTTTGAGGCCATTTGGATGAGGTCGAAAAAATTCTTGGATTAGAATCGTGTTGTTCGAACCCCGTAGTTGGATTTTTTTGAACCTTGATCTGTAGTACAGGGCAAAACCCTAGTTTAACCTATTTAATTATAGATTCGTATATCGATTTTTCTACCTAGGATTTGACCAAGATTTATGGGCATAAAATTCAAAAAAATCAGAAAAATGAAAAACCAAAGCACATAGTCTTCTTATGTCATATAGTTAGCATTAAAGTTGTTAAACAAGGTCTAGACATATTCAAACTAGACAAACCACATGTATCTACACCCCCTGACCCCTAAACTCTATCTTATGAAGTCAGGCATGAAGAGAAGTGGTTTTGGGTTTCAAACATGGAATTTTCAAAAACCTCCCAAAAACTTCATTTTAGAGTGACTAAGAAGTATACATGCTTCCCTTTTCATATTCATGTTTTAAACTTGTTTAAATTATCTTGGTCAAACCTAGGATTTGACAAGATTCAAATGGGCATCAAAATTCAAAAAAATCAGAAAAATGAAAAACAAAAGCAAATAGTTTTCTTATGTCATATAGTAAGCATTCAAGTTGATAAACAAGGTCTAGACATATTCAAACCAGAAAAATCATGTATATATCTACCCCTAACCCTAAACTATCTGTCGATCTTATGAAGTCAATCATGAAGAGAAGTGGTTTTGGGTTTCAAACATGGAAATTTCAAGAACCTCCCAAAAGCTTCATTTTAGAGTGACTAAGAAGGATCCAGGCTTACTTATTCGTTTTCACGTGTTAAACTTGTCTAAATCTTGGTCAAATTTAGGATTTTACCAAGATTCAAATGCGCAGAAAATTAAAAAAATTAGAAAAATGAAAAACCAAAGTACATAGTCTTCTTATGTCATATAGTAAGCATATTCAAGTTGATAAACAAGGTCTAGACATATTCAAAGTTTCAAACTAGACAAACCATGTATCTACCCCCTAACCCCTAAACTCTGTCTTATGAAGTAAAGCATGAAGAGAAGTGGTTTTGGGTTTCAGACATGGAAATTTCAAAAACCTCCCAAAAACTTCATTTTAGAGTGACTAAGAAGGATACATGCTTCCCTTTTCATTTCCATGTTTTAAACTTGTTTAAATTATCTTGGTCAAACCTAGGATTTGACAAGATTCAAATGGGCATCAAAATTCAAAAAAATCAGAAAAATGAAAAACCAAAGCAAATAGTTTTCTTATGTCATATAGTAAGAATTAAAGTTGATAAACAAGGTCTAGACATATTCAAACCAAACAAATCATGTATATATCTACCCCTAACCCTAAACTCTGTCTTATGAAGTCAAGCATGGAAATTTCAAGAACATCCCAAAAGCTTCATTTTAGAGTGACTAAGAAGGATCCATGCTTACCTTTTCATATATTTTAAACTTGTTTAAATCTTTGTCAAACCTAGGATTTGACCAAAAGATTCAAATGGGCATAAAATTCAAAAAAATCAGAAAAATGAAAAACACTACGAACAGTGAACAATACTGTTTCGCGTCCCTACAGTACACCATGGACAGTGTTGCGAGTGACCTGTGTCCTTCACGGATAGAGATCAGGTGACATGCACCTTTCGCATGTCACCTGGTGACATGCGGCTTAAATCTAAATTTAAATATTGCGTAAAAATCATGTCCCAACCTATAGCCCTCTCGATTTATAGGCCCCTGCCGCCTCTCCCCATTCACTTCACTTCTCGCTACCTCACTCCTCTCGATTTATAGGCCCCTGCCGCCTCTCCCCATTCATCTTCAAAATCCTATAGCCCCAACCTGTACAGTGCTCGTCGGCGGCTGTACCATCCACAACCTCTGTATTAGCGCCTCCCTGCACCCCCATCTTCCGGCGATGAATCCCACGAGTGGACAAGGGGGCCTGTTAGGTGTGCGGCCCACCGTCGTAATCCCCCAGCAGCAACTACAGGACCTCGCCGCCAACTCGCACGCCCCCCTACAGCTGCTGCAGCAGGCGCATGGCGGCCTCGCCGTTGAGTCTGATGTGCCCACCAAGCGGCAGCGGATCAACGACCTCTCCGTGGGCTCAGACGTGACAGTCCTGCTGCAGCTGCAAGACAACCTCGCCGTCGCCGGGGAGTCGGTCCTCTCCAAGGAGGAGAGCTTCGAGGTCAGTGGTTAATGTAGTTTAATCATTGGTTTAAAACTAGTTAGCCCCCTACTGAGTATTATTCGGAGGGGATTTGATGCAAAATACTTCATTCACCATGTTTTGGCGTGAGTATTTGCGGCAGATCAGGACAACCTGAGAGATAGCCTGTCCTGGGGCATTATTAGTTTTTTTTTGAGGGGTTCCTCGGGCCTTATTAGTGAAGCGTCCAATTTCTATTCACGTAATCCATGCCAGCAGGCCTCAGGACTTGTAATTTTGCATTGGAATCAATCCCTCAGCCTGATCCATGCTAGAACGGGGTGGATGCCTGGAAGGAGAAGCAGCAATCGGAGCACGTATGTGGAACGACCAGAAACGCGAGAGCATAGAGGTGTTGCGGTTCCACGTCCACCCGACGTGCGCGGAAGTGTTTCCTGAGGATCCCCGCGACTCTGATCCTGTCCAATACTCTTCTGCCAAACAGATAAAATGTGTTCTTATTAAGAAAGACCCAGATATTACTCACTGAACCATGTGAAAACACGTCAACCAAACAAGGCACAAGGGATTTCTACTGCACTAATACTAGCTGCATTACCACTTTCGAACTTCAATGCAAACTTGAAACTTCACTGCAGTCTTTTTCCCCCTTTCGAACTTGAGATCCAGCCTCTCCATCGATTGATGCATAGGGCAAACTTTATTAGTTCATGTTTCGTTCTTAGTTTGAAACTTTATTACTCCAAGCTCCGGAGTACTCATATTACTACAGTATTGCAATTGAAATTTATACATATTACAATTACTATTGAAGTTAGTCTTGTACATATTACTATGAGTATTGAAGTTTAAGTCCTGCAAACTTTCGGAGTACTATATTTTTACTATTGAAGTTACACTCTTGCACTTTATTAGTATAATATCATGTGTCACACAGGGTCGCTCTGTGAATCTACCATCTAATGAAGGACGACAACATGAAGCGTCTCTGCAAGTAATCCGGCGGTCGCTCCTGGATGAGTCGCGCGAGTTGATTGACCATGCGTCCAAGCTCCGAGATGTGAACGCACATCTGGTAAACCGTGCTATGAAGCTATGGAATGAGTATGCCGTACTCTTGAATGAGCACTCATCTCTATCAAAGGAGAACTCATCTCTATCGAAGGAGAACCTCTCCATGGTAAATCAGAACGGGTCTCTAACGAAGGAGAACATCTCCATCCTAAAAGAGAACTCATCTCTGAAAAAGGAGAACATCTCCATCCTAAAAGAGAATTCATCTCTGAAAAAGGAGCACACCTACTACAAGTGGCGGAGCATGACAGGAAACAAGTAATCTTCTTCGGGTGTGAAGAAGTTGTACCCATATGTGCATGTAGAGAGGTGGAGACGGTTGCCGATGAGACAAGTGAGTAGATTGAGGAGGGCAGCCACAACCCACAACGTTTGTAGTTACAAATCTTCTATCATAAAAGTAGTAGTATCGAAATTAATATGTATCCCTTAATATATGTGGTGTTTGGCAATATATAGTTTAACATGCAAGGACTCTGCAATGTAATTTGTATCAGTTTGATTGGCTTTCTACCCAAGTGAGCATGTGTCATATTTGTCCAAGGTTTGATTTTTGCATCTTATCATATTTTGTTGAATACCATACTAAAAAATTCCATGTGCATCATTTTGATGCAGAGGCTGGGGGTCTCAACTTCCATTACGAAAAGGATTTGTCAAGACATGAAACATTGGATAAAATCCTTGACTGTACCCTGCAAGTGTGGCACCTAGAAACAATGATTAAAATTCAAAGCTGCATCTCCTACCAATACAAATGGTATATCAGACAATTTTGAAACAAATTGAATCCAACCCGAAATAAATTAAATTATATTTGGAAGAAGATATGTAGAAGTACCCCTGTACAGTAGGACGCTATGTGCAATGCACGACATATTGGCAAAAAATTACCCGCATGTACCAAAGGCATGGGCACCAAGATCTGATGCAAATTTGAATTCGGCCAAAGGAGGGTACTAGCAAAGATTTCGATCGTGTCAGCGATCCAGACATTCTTATGAAGTAAAGGGAATTTGATCATCTTGGTCTTGTGATACGTCTCCAACGTATCGATAATTTCTTATGTTCCATGCTACATTATTGATGATATCTACATGTTTTACACATATTATATGTCGTATTTACGCATTTTCTGGAACTAACCTATTAACAAGATGCCGAAGAGTCGTTTTGTTTTCTGCTGTTTTTGGTTTCAGAAATCCTAGTAAGGAAATATTCTCGGAATTGGACGAAATCAATGCCCGGGTTCCTATTTTGCCCGGAAGCATCAGAACACCCGAGAGCCGTCAGAGAGGGGCACGTGGGGCCCACACATGGTGGCGGTGCGGCCCAGGCCCTGGTCGCGCCGCCCTAGTGTCTGGCCCCACAGACCCCTTCCGAGGCTGCCCTTTCGCCTACTTAAAGCCTCCGTCGCGAAACCCCCAGTACCGAGAGCCACGATATGGAAAACCTTCCAGAGACGCCGCCGCCCCATCTCGGGGGATTCAGGAGATCGCCTCCGGCACCCTGCGGAGAGGGGATTCATCTCCGGAGGACTCTTCATCGCCATGATCGCCTCCGGAGTGATGAGTGAGTAGTTCACCCCTGGACTATGGGTCCATAGTAGCTAGATGGTCGTCTTCTCCTAATTGTGCTTCATTGTTGGATCTTGTGAGCTGCCTAACATGATCAAGATCATCTATCTGTAATACTATATGTTGTGTTTGTCGGGATCCGATGGATAGAGAATACTATGTTATGGTGATTATCAATCTATTACTTATGTGTTGTTTATGATCTTGCATGCTCTCCGTTATTAGTAGAGGCTCTGGCCAAGTTTTTGCTCTTAACTCCAAGAGGGAGTATTTATGCTCGATAGTGGGTTCATGCCTTCATTGACACCTGGGACAGTGACAGAAAGTTCTAAGGTTGTGATGTGTTGTTGCCACTAGGGATAAAACATTGATTCTATGTCTAAGGATGTAGTTGTCGATTACATTACGCACCATACTTAATGCAATTGTCTGTTGCTTTGCAACTTAATACTGAATGGGGTTCGGATGATAACCTGAAGGTGGACTTTTTAGGCATAGATGCAGTTGGATGGCGGTCTATGTACTTTGTCGTAATGCCCAATTAAATCTCACTATATTTATCATATCATGTATATGCATTGTTATGCCCTTCTCTATTTTGTCAATTGCCCGACTGTAATTTGTTCACCCAACATGCTTTTATCTTATGGGAGAGACACCTCTAGTGAACTGTGGACCCCGGTCCTATTCTTTACATCGCATACAATCTACTGCAATACTTGTTTTACTGTTTTCTTGCAAACAATCATCTTCCACACAATACGGTTAATCCTTTGTTACAGCAAGCCGGTGAGATTGACAACCTCACTGTTTCGTTGGGGCAAAGTACTTTGGTTGTGTTGTGTAGGTTTCACGTTGGCGCCGGAATCCCTGGTGTTGCGCCGCACTACATTTCGCCACCATCAACCTTCAACGTGCTTCTTGGCTCCTACTGGTTCGATAAACCTTGGTTTCATACTGAGGGAAACTTGCTTCTATACGCATCATACCTTCCACTTGGGGTTCCCAACGGACGTGTGCATCTACGCATATCAAGCTAAATTTCTGGCGCCGTTGCGGGAGATCAAGACACGCTGCAAGGGGAGTCTCCACTTCTCAATCTCTTTACTTTGTTTTTGTCTTGCTTTATTTTATTTACTACTTTGTTTGCTGCACTTAAACAAAACACACACAAAATTAGTTGCTAGTTTTACTTTATTTACTGTCTTGCTCTCTATATCAAAAACACAAAAAAATTAGTTACTTGTCTCTATTTTCCTAGTTTACCTTTACTACTGTTATAATGAGTAATCCTGAAGTTGAAGTTCGTTCTTTTAAGCAACAAGGGGGAGAAAGTTTTAAAGATGCTTGGTACAGAATTAGTAATGCTCATCATAGGTGCATTAAGAAACACTCCACCACTATCCTTCTTAGGAACTTTTATGTTGGTTTATCTAGTTGGAATAGGTATGTTCTTGATACTCTTTCGGGAGGTAATTTCCTAGGTACTCCCGCTTTAGAAGCTAGTTGCATCATTGAGAGTCTAGTTGGAATACCACCTGTTAATGAAGTTAAAATTGAAATCTCTCTTGAGGATGTTATGAAAAAATTGGAAACCATAGAGAAAATTTTTCCAAGTATTGAAACTAAATTGGAAATGTTATTGGACAAAACTGATGAACTTGATAAATCCCTAGGAGGAATTGATGAAAGAATTAGTGTCCTAGGAACTTGTGTTGTCCATGATAATCAAACCAATAGGATTGATGAACTTGAAAAAGCTATGGGAACCTTGGGTTCAACCTTTTCTTCCCTCAAGTATAATGAGAAAGCTTATGTGGGTAAAGAGCAAAAATTCATGTATGCCTCTAAAGTGCCTAAACAAAAGAATTATTATAGGCCTAAAATTGCTAAAACCCCTAGCACCACCATAGAAAATTTAGATAATGGAGCACCTAAAGTACCCTCTGCAACAAGTTGTGTTTGCATGAAAAATAATAATGTTGATGCTTCTACTCTTGATGTTACTTGATTTGCACTTTCTGCGCCTAGCTGAAAGGCGTTAAAAAAAGCGCTTATGGGAGACAACCCATGTTTTTACTACAGCACTTTGTTTTATATTTGAGTCTTGGAAGTTGTTTACTACTGTAGCAACCTCTCCTTATCATGTTTTTGTGCCAAGTAAAGTTTCTATGTTAAAGTTGATGTTATATTTGGGATCGCTGCGCAGAAACAGCATTGTTGTCTGTCACGAATCTGGGCCTAAGTCTCTGTAGAAAATTCGAAAAAATCTGCCAATTTACGAGCGTGATCCTCAGATATGTACGCAACTTTAATTAGTTTTGAGTTTTTCCATTTGAGCAAGTCTGGTGCCATTTTAAAATTCGTCTTTACGAACTGTTCTTTGACAGATTCTGCCTTTTATTTCGCATAGCCATATTTGCTATGTTGGATAAATTTCTTTGATCCATTAATGTCCAGTAGCTTTGTGCAATGTCCAGAAGTGTAAAGAATGATTGTGTCACCTCTGAATATGTGAATTATTAATTGTGCACTAACCCTCTAATGAGTTTGCTTGAAGTTTGGTGTGAAGGAAGTTTTCAAGGAGAGGAGTATGATATACTATGATCAAGAGGAGTGAAAGCTCTAAGCTTGGGGATGCCCCGTGGTTCACCCCTGCATATTCTAAGAAGACTCAAGCGTCTAAGCTTGGGGATGCCCAAGGCATCCCCTTCTTCATCGACAACATCATCAGGTTCCTCCCCTGAAACTATATTTTTATTCAGTCACATCTTGTGTTCTTTGCTTGGAGCGTCGGTTTGTTTTTGTTTTTGTTTTTGTTTGAATAAAATGGATCCTAGAATTCACCTTGTGGGAGAGAGACACGCTCCGCTGTTGCATATGGACAAATATGTCCTTAGGCTTTACTCATAATGTTCATGGCGAAGTTTCTTCTTCGTTAAATTGTTATATGGTTGGAATTGGAAAATGCTACATGTAGTAATTCTAAAATGTCTTGGATAATGTGATACTTTGAAATTGTTGTGCTCATGTTTAAGCTCTTGCATCATATACTTTGCACCCATTAATGAAGAAATACATAGAGCTTGCTAAAATCTGATTTGCATATTTGGTCTCTCTAAGGTCTAGATAATTCTAGTATTGAGTTTTGAACAACAAGGAAGACGGTGTAGAGTCTTATAATGTTTACAATATGTCTTTTATGTGAGTTTTGCTGCACCGGTTCATCCTTGAGTTTGCTTCAAATAACCTTGCTAGCCTAAACCTTGTATCGAGAGGGAATACTTCTCATGCATCCAAAATCCTTGAGCCAACCACTATGCCATTTGTTTCCACCATACCTACCTACTACATGGTATTTCTCCGCCATTCCAAAGTAAATTGCTTGAGTGCTACCTTTAAAATTCCATCATTCACCTTTGCAATATATAGCTCATGGGACAAAATAGCCTTAAAAACTATTGTAGTATTGAATATGTACTTATGCACTTTATCTTTTATTAAGTTGCTTGTTGTGCGATAACCATGCTTCTGGGGACGCCATCAACTACTCTTTGTTGAATATCATGTGAGTTGCTATGCATGTCCGTCTTGTCTGTAAGAGAGATCTACCACCTTAATGGTTGGAGCATGCATATTGTTAGAGAAGAACATTGGGCCGCTAACTAAAGCCATGAATCATGGTGGAAGTTTCAGTTTGGACATATATCCTCAATCTCATATGAGAATAATAATTGTTGCTACATGCTTATGCATTAAAGAGGAGTCCATTATCTGTTGTCCATGTTGTCCCGGTATGGATGTCTAAGTTGAGAATAATCAAAGCGAGAAATCCAAAATGCGAGCTTTCTCCTTAGACCTTTGTACAGGCGGCATGGAGGTACCCCTTTGTGACACTTGGTTGAAACATGTGCATTGCGAAGATCCGGTAGTCCAAGCTAAGTAGGACAAGTTGCGGGCACTATTAGTATACTATGCATGAAGCTTGCAACTTGTAAGATATAATTTACATAACTCATATGCTTTATTACTACCGTTGACAAAATTGTTTCATGTTTTCAAAATAAAAGCTCTAGCACAAATACAGCAATCGATGCTTTCCTCTTTGAAGGACCTTTCTTTTACTTTTATTGTTGAGTCAGTTTACCTATCTCTCTCCACCTTAAGAAGCAAACACTTGTGTGAACTGTGCATTGATTCCTACATACTTGCATATTGCACTTGTTATATTACTTTATATTGACACTATCCATGAGATATACATGTTATAAGTTGAAAGCAACCGCTGAAACTTAATCTTCCTTTGTGTTGCTTCAATACCTTTACTTTGATTTATTGCTTTATGAGTTAACTCTTATGCAAGACTTATTGATGCTTGTCTTGAAGTACTATTCATGAAAAGTCTTTGCTTTATGATTCATTTGTTTACTCATGTCATTACCATTGTTTTGATCGCTGCATTCATTACATATGTTTACAATAGTATGATCAAGATTATGATGGCATGTCACTTCAGAAATTATCTTTGTTATCGTTTTACCTGCTCGGGACGAGTAGAACTAAGCTTGGGGATGCTGATACGTCTCCAACGTATCGATAATTTCTTATGTTCCATGCTACATTATTGATGATATCTACATGTTTTACACACATTATATGTCGTATTTACGCATTTTCCGGAACTAACCTATTAACAAGATGCCGAAGAGCCAGTTGATGTTTTCTGTGTTTTTGGTTTCAGAAATCCTAGTAAGGAAATATTCTCGAATTGGACGAAATCAATGCCTAGGTTCCTATTTTGCCGGAAGCATCCAGAACACCCGAGAGCCGTCAGAGGGGCCACGTGGGGCCCACACATGGTGGCGGCGCCCTGGCCGCGCCGCCCTAGTGTCTGGCCCCACAGACCCCTTCCGAGGCTGCCCTTTCGCCTTCTTAAAGCCTCCGTCGCGAAACCCCAGCCGAGAGCCACGATACGGAAAACCTCTAGAGACGCCGCCGCCGAATCCCATCTCGGGGATTCAGGAGATCGCCTCCGGCACCTGCCGGAGAGGGGATTCATCTCCCGAGGACTCTTCATCGCCATGATCACCTCCGGAGTGATGAGTGAGTAGTTCACCCCTGGACTATGGGTCCATAGCAGTAGCTAGATGGTCGTCTTCTCCTAATTGTGCTTCATTGTTGGATCTTGTGAGCTGCCTAACATGATCAAGATCATCTATCTGTAATACTATATGTTGTGTTTGTCGGGATCCGATGGATAGAGAATACTATGTTATGGTGATTATCAATCTATTACTTATGTGTTGTTTATGATCTTGCATGCTCTCCGTTATTAGTAGAGGCTCTGGCCAAGTTTTTGCTCTTAACTCCAAGAGGGAGTATTTATGCTCGATAGTGGGTTCATGCCTTCATTGACACCTGGGACAGTGACAGAAAGTTCTAAGGTTGTGATGTGTTGTTGCCACTAGGGATAAAACATTGATTCTATGTCTAAGGATGTAGTTGTCGATTACATTACGCACCATACTTAATGCAATTGTCTATTGCTTTGCAACTTAATACTGAATGGGGTTCGGATGATAACCTGAAGGTGGACTTTTTAGGCATAGATGCAGTTGGATGGCGGTCTATGTACTTTGTCGTAATGCCCAATTAAATCTCACTATATTTATCATATCATGTATATGCATTGTTATGCCCTTCTCTATTTTGTCAATTGCCCGACTGTAATTTGTTCACCCAACATGCTTTTATCTTATGGGAGAGACACCTCTAGTGAACTGTGGACCCCGGTCCTATTCTTTACATCGCATACAATCTACTGCAATACTTGTTTTACTGTTTTCTTGCAAACAATCATCTTCCACACAATACGGTTAATCCTTTGTTACGCAAGCCGGTGAGATTGACAACCTCACTGTTTCGTTGGGGCAAAGTACTTTGGTTGTGTTGTGTGCAGGTTTCACGTTGGCGCCGGAATCCCTGGTGTTGCGCCGCACTACATTTTGCCACCATCAACCTTCAACATGCTTCTTGGCTCCTACTGGTTCGATAAACCTTGGTTTCATACTGAGGGAAACTTGCTTCTATACGCATCATACCTTCCACTTGGGGTTCCCAACGGACGTGTGCATCTACGCGTATCATCTTGCAAGTAATGAAATGTGGGGACTCCTAAGATCGACGCCTTCAACACTGATGTTTCTTTTTCATCAGAAGCTAGTGGCTGACAACTTTGATTCCTATTCGGCTGATGCAGATATCCATGAGATCATCAAGAGGATCTTGGAACATGTTGAAGCACGTGTCGACATTCTGCTCTCGTGCTTGAAGGCAGATGATTTTGATAGGGTGATGCAAAAGCCGCCATATGGTCAATAGATTGTTATTATATACAAGGATGTTGTTTCTTGGGTCATCATCTAGATCTTTTGTTTTCTTATGTGTTAGCAGTACTTTATGGAAACTATGTTAGTATTGTCTTATACTGAATTGTTGCTATATCTGGACACCGGATGCTTATGTTCTATGACATTATGGAATGTATGGAAAAAAGATGACACCTTTTTAGCTATTCAGAAAAGGCAAAAAAACAACAACAATTTGTTTCCCACAATAAAATGAAATCTTATTGCACCTTTCCCCAAAATGGTAATGCACATTTTACCTTGGGCATTTTCGTTAAGACCCATGGTTTTTTATATAAAATGGTAGGCCATATTTTGAAGCTAGTTTTTTTAAAACATATCAAAATTCAAGCTTATCATTTTATAGCCACAAGTTCACTTTTTTTTCTTCATTTTTTCCAAAACAGGGTGGGAATCGACTGCATGCCATTCCTTGCAAACATTGGCGAATGTCGGAAATAATCTTAGATAGGGCGAACTCTAAAAGAAGAGGTAAATACCGAAATAGTCCCGAGACATTGTGATGCATGTAATTCTAACGCAATCCCAATAAACCAAAACATATTTTATTATAAGTAGAACCTATATACATACCAATTATGTGATCAATGGCAAAACTTTAGTTCTTTTGAAAATCATTTTGTAATTCGATCGATCAAGAATTTTTTCAATATCTTTTGCTCGATGCACAACTCGGAATTTATGATCTTTGTTGTCGAGCCATTTCAGGAGTCCTTTAAGTCATAGGATAGGAAAAACGTATGTACATCTTGTCTATTTGAATCCTATGGGAATATGAGTTTCTTTGATTGTACCAAAGGGATTTTTCCCTGAGGGATGACCTAATGTTTTGTTCATATAGGATTTGTAGTACAAGATTCATATGGGATATGTTCCCTATGAATATAACCAATAGTGTAGAATAATTCCCGTAGGATCTAAATCCTATAAATCAAAGGAGCCTCAGTTGTTTTCGTCACCACATATAAAATCAGCGCCAACTCAATGAGATGATAAATGTTGTCGGATGAAACATGGCGTTTCTTTCAAATATAAAGAAATATCTGAAGTCTTCAATTCTACGCGTATGATAATGAATAGCTCAAGGTTATTTTACATATACTAAGATCCATGATACATCAATCTTTTTAATGCGGAGAACGAGTCTATATATGTTTTTTGGTACCTAGTCCATGTTTTGTTTTCGAAATCGGCTCCACGCAGTGTTCACTAAAATAGGCGCAACTTTGTCATATGAAGTCCGTTTTAAGTACTCAAATGTTCAGAAAAAAACACATATATATGAATGGATATTCACTAAAAATCAAGGTAGGATGGCTGCCGTACCGCCCATGCTTACAAATGAGACCTTGATGGGGTCGGACCGCGTCCATTTTTTTTCGCGCATCCACCAAACCATTTCAACGAAGCGCCAAAACACCGGCGAAAATAGCTCGGGTTGCCGCCTCCAATTTTCAAATGTTCGAATTTCCCATCTTATCCTTTCATCAAAAACGTCCCCAGCGGTTCTTCTCTTATTCGGGCCAAGGCCAATCTCACCCCAGCCATTAAAACATACCACCGGCACTTCGTTAGTTGTACTCGTTTTCCCAGCTCGTTAGTTTTTCCTCAGTTTTCCCCTCCCTCTAGTTTGAAACCCATCGAAGACGCGGGTTGCCGTCAGGTCAGAGGCCTTACCGTTACCGTGAGGTCAGTTCCTCGCTGACCGTCTCGTGCTGACGGGTGGATCCGTTTTATTTCCTGATTGTATACGCGGTGCTGCCAATGACAAATGGGGCCGCTCTATGGGGCTGCCGCAGCCAATGACCAGTGGGTCGTCTATTTATTTATAGAAAATTATATATTGCCGCTCTGTGGGGCCTCCGCAGCCAATGACCGTTGTGGTCGTCTATTTTATTTAGAGAATATAATATAGAGCCGCTCTGTAGGGGCCGCCTCAGCCCATGGCAGGTGACTATTTTCGCAGCTTAATCTAAAGTGACTCTTATGCTAAACATTGTGCATCCCGGCGTTGACCTAGCAGTGGCGGCGAGCATAGCCGTTCTGACCATGCCGATATCGGCATCGGCATCGGCATCGTTTGGAGGATGTGGTGCTCGAATAATAGTGGAAATGCGATATTATTTTTTACATGCATAATATATAGAAAATAGCTAGATCTCTAAATCGATGCATATGAAGCTACATATATATTCTTGGTCATGATCCCCTTAATTATCTAAAGGGGATGGATGCATGGCTTCACGTCGTCGTCGCTTTCATCATCAGTATCTTCGTCGTCTGAGTAGTAGTACCTCCTGCACATTGTTCCGTCGAACACCTTCACTGTGAGCACATCATCGCCTTCATATTTGAAGTGTACGAACCAGCCGAAATCCACACCGTGCGCGATGGCGAATTTCTCCCAGCCCTTGTCGAGGTACATCCGGCCTTGTCCGTCAAATAGGACCTCCACGGTCCAGAGACGAGGACCGCAGTCAGCTGCTCGCAGATACACCTTAGCTGGCTCCTTGCCGTCAAGATAGTCCGCAAATTTTTTTGGGAGTTCCTGCAAAGAGATCGAGCGCCGATCGTTTGAAATTAGGGAACCCTTGAAATTAAAGGTTTTTTAGAACATGCCCATAATTAATCACATGCATCATATATGTGGGAACGCGTACGTACCTTCTTGACCAAAGGGTCTTCATAGACGACGATGAAGAACTCCTCTATGATCAATGGCAGTGTTGACGGTGGTGGTGGCAATGATGATGATCCACTTCCCCTTCCCCTTCCCCTTCCCCTTCCCCTTCCCCTTCCGGTCCGCGTCCGAGACGTGGAAGCCATGGCAATGGATAAAGTGTATGTGAACGAAGAAGAGAGAGGCAGAACCTATTGACACAAGGGATGGCCGTGTGGGTGTTTATAAGGGAGAGATGACCGTTGTAGGGGTTTACACAATAAAATAAGGAGGAGATGACCGTTGTGGGGGTTTATACACAATAAATTAAGGAGGAGACGACCGTTGTGGGGGTATATATCTCAACAAAAAAAGTAATGCGGACTATGTTGACGGAAATGGAACTTCGTGATATAGTTTATCATTTTACCGTGAAAAGTAATGCCTAAAAGAAAAGTAATGGCTACAAGAAATCGGTGATGGTTTATCGTTTTTTGCGTGAAAAGTAATGGGTACAAGAAATGGGTGATGGTGTATCATTTTTTGCGTGAAAAGTAATGGCTACAACAAAATCGGTGATGGTTTATCGTTTTTTGCGTGGAAAGTAATGGGTACAAGAAATGGGTGATGGTGTATCATATTTTTGCGTGATAAGTAATGGCTACAACAAAATCGGTGATGGTTTATCGTTTTTTGCGTTGAAAGTAATGGGTACAAGAAATGGGTGATGGTGTATCATTTTTTTGCGTGAAAAGTAATGGCTACAACAAAATCGGTGATGGTTTATCATTTTTTGCGTGGAAAGTAATGGCTACAAGAAATGGGTGATGGTGTATCATTTTTTTGCGTGGAAAGTAATGGCTAAAACAAAAGTAATGGCTACAAGAAATCGGTGATGGTTTATCGTTTTTTGCGTGGAAAGTAATGGCTACAACAAATCGGCGATGGTTTATCGTTTTTTGCGTGAAAAGTAATGCCTAAAAAGAGTTTATAATTTAGCTCGTGAAAAATAATGCCTAAAAAGAGTTTATAATTTAGCTCGTGAAAAATAATGCAGAAAACCAAACTTTAGCGTACTGGGTAACCGCCCTTTCGCATACATAGAGGGTGGAAGCTAACCGACGACAGAGAGAGAGAGGGTGGTGGCCCCGACCAGAGAGAGAGATAGGGATTATCCTGCCCGTTAGATCATACGATCAACGGTCATCGGGCACGATCCGCGTGACATGGGCTAGACCAATCAGGGCAATGTTCGGCGTCTGTGAGAGTGTGTGAAGGGAGAGGGCAAAACTGAGTAGTATCAAGAAACCAAGGGCAAGTGAGTAGTAAACAGACTAAGGGATTGAAATATGAGATTTAAAAATTGGAAAATGCGTGTTTTGTACAATGAAACCCATCTTGGCCTACCTCAAACTATTTGTAATACAAATCTACACGAGTGTGAAAATTATGGCCTCATTCAGACAAAGTATGTTTTGGGGAAAGCTGTTTTGGGTAGGGCTTATTATGGAAAACCATGCACCTTCATAGCTACTAGGTGATTTGAGAAGTGGCAATTTGTGGTGAAACTTGATTTATCTATGATTTATCTATGATTTGAGAAGTGGCAATTTGTGGTAAAGACTCCATGAGTAAGTGCCACTCTTTTTCGGATTTTTTTGCACATTAAATAACTCATTTAACTAGTTAATCCCATTTGTTGACTCTCTGTTGACCAGCCACTTGAGGGTAAAACTGAGTATATTGCACTAGCCAGTATTAGCACTCAAGGAGAAAACTGAGCACACAAAAAATGCTAGTATATGACTCGAGGGTATACCTGAGTATATCTAAATTTCCAGGGTTAGACTCGAGGACGCGTGTTGCGGTGCAGAAGTGGAAGACGTGCCATTGTTGACGCGTGTCGCGGTGCAGACGTGCAAATAGTGGACGCGTAGGACGCGGGTCGCATTTAGGACGCGTAAGCCCCTCCCTCCCTCCCTCTGCACACAGTCGTCTCATTCTCGCTCACGCACGAAACCACCCCTCTCACGTCCCATCAACTTCTCCAAATCGAAAAAACCCCAACCGCCGTACGCACGCTACCCTGCCGGCGATGGAGAAGAAGAATGCGCCGGCGGCCGTCGCCTCCGAGCCCGTCGCCTCCGAGCCCGTCGCCTCCGCGCCCGTCGCCGCCGAGCCAGTCGCCGCCGAGCCCGTCGCCGCCGAGCCAGTCGCCGCCGAGCGCGTCGCCTCCGAGGGCGGCGCATCCAAGCGCGGCTCCTCCGTGAACTGGGCCTCTCTCTCGGCTGATGGACCACTTCACAAGATCGGCGAATGCTTGCTGGCGAACGAGGAGTACGCCGACACCTACTCTGCCATGAGGCAAGTCTGTAGAAATTGGCGCTCAGGTTTGCCTGAGCCCGACGTGCACCTGGACGAATGGATCATGCTAGACCACGCCCTTCCACACGTCGCTGAGTTCACCTTCCTCCAACTCGGCACATCACGCTACGTCACCATAGATCTATCGGAAGTTCATACAAGGTTCAACTTCCTCCATATCTACCTCTTTATTTTCAATCTTAAACTAAGGATATAGATAAAGATTGGGAAAACAGATTTTCGATCAAGAACCATTGTCTGCGTTGCATTACACCGTTCAATGGTGAACTGTATGCACTAGCTGTGGACAATTTAGAGCACGGAAGAATAGTGTGCACCAATGTACAGTTGCAGCAGCGCGCGAGCACTGTCAAGATGGAGACACTAATTTCATTTCCAGAACTTGGACATCAGAAGTTCTACCTCGTGAAGTCGGATGGTGATCTGCTGCTTGTGTTGTTGGTCAGCGTGGCTTTGGCGGGCAGACCATTGGTGTACCGTGTGGACACTCAGAGCCGCTCTCTCCATCCGGTCAGTAACATTGGCAGTAATGCCTTCTTCGTGAATTATATCCGGTGTATCTCCGTCGACACCAGAGTGTACCCGACACTTCGACCTGGCTGCATCTACTACACGGATTTGGGTTATATCAGAGAGTACTCTCATGATACAAAGGCCTGGGATGAGTGGGCAGTACGTGTGGATAGAATAGGAAACTACGGTATGAGAAATGAACACAAGCCATACCGTTTGGAGGATGTATTGGCCGCACACTGCAGACGGAGGGAGTTCAATGAATATTTCCTTCGGGTAATGCACGATTGGAGCAACGACGAAATATATGAGGAGGAATGAAGAACAAATTCATTCATCCTAATCTTCTTGTTGTCCATACATTGCGTGCGTCTTGTATATTACAACGTTATTGGCTGCTTTTGGCTGCTGTATGCAGTTTCCCTATGTATTATACTTAGTTTTCTGATTATGCAGTTGTCAATTTATCATATACTAGCTTCTACATTTGCTACTAGATTTGCTGCCATATTGGGCAAAAAACGAGGGCCAAAAGGCATAAATAACCCCAGAGATTTGCTACTAGATTTGCTGCCATATTGAAGAAAGACAGAAATAGAAGCTTCTCTAGATTTGATACTAATTTGGTGAAAAAGACAGAGAGAGAAAGAGGGGAAAAGGTGCTCTTAAAAATGCCAATTTGGGCCGAGAGAGACAAAACCCAGCTCCTGCTCACGTGCAACCAAACGCTTCTCGTCCTGTCCCACGCGGTCCCTTTCTACCAGCCCCACGCGACGCGGCCCCACACGACGCGGCCCCACACGACGCAAGCGCCAACACAACGTCCAAATAAACGGATTCCGCCTCCTTTTCATGTTCGAATTTCCGATCTTATCCTTTCATCAAAAACGTCCCCAGCGGTTCTTCTCTTGGCCAAGGCCAATCTCACCCCAGCCATTAAAACATACCACCGGCACAGGCGCCGAATCCCACATCTCTCACGCGTCACCCACCGAATCGGAGCATCTCGCCCGACGACGGCAGTGCACCACCGTCCCACCTCGCCACCACAGCCTCCTGACCAGCCGCTGTAGTGTCCGAGAAGACGTTGTCAAGCAAGCCGGAGCCGCTTCCCCGACGAAGGCGCACACCGCACCATTTGTGCTCCACCGTAGCCGACGCCCACCGCGCCGGATCCTGCTCAGGGACGCCGTCCACCTCCGCCGCTGCGTCGGATCTGCTTCCCGACTCCCTGGTCTACCGCACGGTGAAATGGGTAGACCCCGCGCCCAACCGGTCCACCGCGCGAAACCAAAGCGTAAAGCCGTCCACTCCCCATGCGAAGGTTGGTGTTTAGCCGCTTCCGTTATGCATTTCATTTCCGAACATCAGTTTCGTGCGATCTGTTTTAGGGCTTGTTTGGTACTAGAGTTTTACTGGGATTAGCAGGGATAATCCGCTCCAAACTTTAAATCCCCACTTATCCCCAATGCATGTTTGGTGCTAGAGTATGAGCGAGTTTAATCCCCACTTGTCCCTACTTTTCCGCAAAATTTAGTGTATTTTTTCAATCCCCAATACTCTACCCCTACCTAGTGGATTGGGGATGGGGTTTTGTGGGTATTGGGTGAATTCTGCTGTCACCCAATACTCTAGAGTATTATCCCCACTAATCCCCACTAAAACACTGGACAGAGATCAGGTGACATGCAATAGGCATGTCACCTGAGAACAGTGTTGTGACATGCGACCATGTTCTGATCGTTGGACTGAAAATGGAGGGCCAGATCAACATGAACAGTAGACGCTACAGGGACAATCCACAGTGCATCGCTACAGGGACAAATCTACAGTGCATCGATACAGTACATCTGCTACAGGGTCATCTACAGTACATCACTACAGTGCTTGATCTTGTCTACTCATTTTCGATCCAACGGCCGAAAGTGCATGTTACGGCACTGTTCATCGGTGACATGCCTATGGTATGACTGTAGTAGAAGTCAAGCCTGCAGAGTGATTAGTCGACATTATTAAACTGCATGTTTATAAATCTTGTAATCATCAATTGGCATGCACAGGGAAATCATTTATTTTTGATCTACGCTTTATTCCTTTTTGAGCTATCATCTACTTGCTACTACTAATTTGCCCTTCTACTGCTCTACTCAAAGTTCCATGATAAATCTCGTTAGCATTTTTTTCTAATGCATGCTAAAGATACTGTAGTAGAGTACAAAGAGGGCCGGAGAGAAAATATAGGCATCACCAGTGAACAATCAAACACCTCTCCTGTCTCCATCGATAACAATCAATTTTCTTATTCAGAACTTGATCCTACTGAACAAGAGTCTGAGGGAGACCTGAGTAAAGAGGATGCCCTTGTCAAGCACCCTACTCCACCCCCCAAGGTGATTGCTCGCTCTTTTCATTGGCATTATTGTTGCATCTTCAATAACTGTGATGTATCTGTCCAACCCAGCCCAAGTTATAGCATTATCATCTGCTCAGTTAACACATAATAATAACATATGTTTCATCATGTCTTGGCTTGCTGTTCTTATGTTCCATAATCGTATCAAGCATGTATATGATTTTGTTGATTGAAGTACCGTTTATCTCTGGCAGGCATCAGGGACTTCACGTAAGGACGTTTCAAATACCAACAAGGTGAAGAACATAGTTCAACAGGAAGATCAATATCTGACAGCTCACCTAAAAATAAAAAGGGTTCAAGCTGGTCATGTCAGATCACAAACAAATGCAGTGAACAGAGTAAAAACAAGGTCTCAGACTCAGAGTCACTCTAATCTAGTTGAAAATGATGACCAGGCAAAAAAATATTGTAATGCGAAACACCAACATAAAAAGCTTCGACCTAACCCCACATCGGTTGGTCTAAAAGCTGTAGACGGAGCAAATACCAAACCACATGTTCCCCAGCCACCTGTTGCCAATCCAGTTACCCAAGAACAATTCACAGCAGACCCAGTTTCAACAGCAGGTTCTCAACACCTAACTAATCACGATCGCCCGCTGACATTTAGTCCTGCCAGAGACAACTTCTTCCTTAAAGATGATGGTGGGGCCGAATTAGGTACGTGTTCCCTTACATGCTCCGTTACATAAATACCTTGATAGCTTGATGTAATGCTTAAATTTGCAGTTCCACCACGACCAAGAAAACGAAGGGGGCCAACGACTTTGAAATCACTTAAAAATAAGATTGCCCGAATGGGAACAAGATTTCCCATCACATCAGTTATAGCAGGTATCAGAAGGCCACTGGATCCACAAGAATCATCTAATATAGCATCGATCACAGGCGTTTTTGTCAGGACTCAAATTCCTATCTTTCCATCATGGAAACAACACGTAAACACCCCTTCCCATTTTGAAGGTTTACTGCACATGTTACATGTAAGTCATTTTCGTAAACAATACCATGTTGCTCGTTCACATTCCCTCTAGCTTTCTGTTGGCTAGCTATCTAACACATGAACGGTTCCCATTGTTGTAAACAGACATGTCTTGAGTTTGATGATGACATGAAGAATGTAATCACTGTTATCAGGAGCATATTCTCTTCAGCGTTGCGCCAGGAGCGCCATAGGCTAAAGATGAGATACTTTGCTGGGAGGACTCCTAGCGATATTCCAACAACCTCTCCTATACTACAGATGACTGATGATCAATGGTGTGATCTTGTTGAGTATTGGTCTGCTCAAAAGAATTTGGTATGTTCTGTGAAGACAGTGAGACAAGATCACATTACTGATTCCTTTTTAAGCATGTGTCTCACAAGTCTTCATTTGTAGTTCATCGCTCGAAGTAACATGCGTGCTCGTAATAATGTACGTTTACAACAGCGTACAGGATCTCGTAGCTTGATTGGACACCTCTACTGTATGGTAAGGAATGTTATCTGTACAACTATATTTAAATTAGTAAATCATTTAGAATTTATAGATGCACAATATACATCGTAAATTGATGTCTCTGTTTTATTTATATTTTTTTTGAAAACTTTCAATTGTCGCATGTCGGCATGTGACGTGGTTGTGAAACTAATTTATATTTTCTCTTGCGAAAATATCAGAAGGCAAGGCAAGCATACTGTGAGAGTACAGACAGAGAGATGAGTCTACTTGAGCAATTCAAGGTGTGCCAGACGAGCAGAAATGGTTTGACTGGACATTTTGCACAGAGTGTTATTGTAAGTATTCTCTACTAATGTCAGTTATGGTTTTCAATTGTATGCAGAAATATCTTGTCATATTTGTCAAGCTTCATGCACTAGCCAACACAACCAAATGTCCGAACTGGTGGAAAGGGCTAGTACAATTCACTTATATACTTCTCAGCAATATCATGCACATTACGAATTCTACACATGGATCCATGCATATTTTTATAGTCCTGCTATTACGTGTTAGCAATAGAAGACATGTCAATATGATGTAACATGCTCTTACTAAAATGTATATGCGGTAATCAGCCATGCCAGTTTGTAGGATTATTAGAGGTAGTTCATACACATGTCTTCACATTATAATCTCTTCTCTTACACATGTGTAACAACTGAAAACTCCTCAGTCTGACATGAAAGTGGAGCTGGCAAAACCAAAGAAAGATGGTATAGAAAAAACCCAGGAAGAATGTCTGAATTCATTTTCCAAGGTACTACAATGTCATGGTATAGCCAACAACACATTCCTGCGTAATGCTGGGTTCACAACTAATTTGTCGAGGTCCAAGTCCAAGTCAAAGCCCAAGCGCAGGTTGAGGTCCAAGTCATTGTCTTTTTATGTTCTCGAGGAACTACTCAAAGAGGAACGAGCAATAGTGGCTGCACAAAGAGTAGTCATCCACCGTATAACTGCAGGATTAGAAGCAAGTCAAGCCCACCTGGGCAACATCCTGAGAAAGTGTGGGAGATGCTGAATACCACAGTGAACACTGACAGTCAAAGGTGTCCCTTGGTTGTGTGAAAGGGTTTGTGATGCTGAACTATTTTGTTGGTGCTTCTATCTGCACTTGTTATGTACCTGGTGGTTGTTTCCTTGGTGATGTGGATTAAATGAAAACTGAATGGATTGGATGCACCAATATTTAATCAAGGTTTAATCTGATTTGTAGTATTTTTTATATTGCGCTGCATGGGAAAAGTATAACTATTAGTTGGCCCATTGGTGACCATTTTCATACATTATTTTAGTTGATGGGTCCTTGTCCTTGTATCCCTGAAAGGAGGCAGTACTACAGTAAGCTACCAATTTTTCTAGTACAGTATTTTTTTAGCGCCAGCTAAATTGAAAATATCTGTCAAGCGCTACAATCTCCCGCCAATAAAATCCAAAATATTCGCTACGCGTTTTTAAATTTAAGTTTTTTTAGGAGATAGTACATGGGAACTGATTTTGGTTGTGATTATGACTTGATGTGACCGTATAGTAGTGTCATGCGCATGCGGGAGTGGTGTTTTGAAACATAGGAGCATATGCTCCCTCCATTTTGAAATGCATCTTACACATATTTTGAATTTCAAAAAAATGAAACAAAAAATTCGCATGTACATCTTCTCGTGCTACGCCCTTACAAAGTTGCGACTTGTCATGTGACGTGTGTAAAAAGATAAAATACAGTACTAAAAATAATGCTTTTCACAAGATAAGTTTTCTCTTTTTTACATAGACCACAAAAAATATTGGTTTTTCGTGAAACTTGACGAACGAACATATATTATGAATATGTACATGTAAATTTTTTGCTAATATTTTCGACATTTTAAAATATGATTTTTTTGGTAGAGGGAGCATATGCACCCGGGAGCCAAATTGAATTTCCGCATGCATATGACACTACTCTATGTTACTACCTTCATAATGCATAGTAACTTAGATGTAGTACTATCATGCATGATTGTTTTAGTTAGTATGTAGACTCATTCTATCTTGAAAAGTGTTATGGTAACATAGCTAGTTACCACAACCAGCTCTATGTTAATACTCCTTAGTTACTCCCACTATGAGTAGTCTAAGTAGCATGGTCTACCCCGGAAGTAGATCCTCTAACGTGCAATAGACAAGTCGGGTAAGCTACACCTCTCTAATTTTCCTTCTCCACATCTACATGATTAAGTCTAATTTGATCTAAATTAACTTCCATAATATATGTAAGCCATATGCATTTACGATAATTAGTAACAATCAAAATTATGACTATCTTTTTTTAATATTTATACGATTTTTTATACAGTAAAAATATACAGTGATTGCTACAGTAAATACGTACAGTATTTGTTACATTTTCCTGATTTTTCTTCTACGTTTTGCACTACTTAAGCACTGTGCTTACCTGACTTGTCATCTCTACGTTAGAGGATATGGTTCCGGTCTACCCCTGGCCTTATATTACAATCACGAGTATATTACTTGGACCATCTGTACAACATACTTTTGTTGCTCCTTGCAAAAAAAAATACTTTTGTTGCGACTGGATTATTAATAAAGGCCGTGTGCATCACCACGATGCAGAGGCTGGGGTCATATCCCCTTTTCGAAGAAAAAAAATTACTTAGACCATAGCCTTATTCAAAATCAATTCTTAGTCAAGCTGCAAAATCTCCTAGTACCAATCCCGAAATATTTCAGAAGGGCTTTTCAAAATTGATTTTCAAGATATATCATGATTATGATCGTGGTAACCGATTTTCAACGTGATGATGACTTGATGTGACACTTGGCCGTACTAGTACGGTCTCATATTTTTGTATTACTTGGACTGTAGCCAAATTCGAAATCTCATTCCAGCGGCAAAACTTCCCGCCCGAAAAATACAAATATTTCACACGCCTCTAACTTCCCATTCTACCCTCGTAAAGATGACAACAATGTCCATGCATAAGTCGGTTGGTGGGGGGTCTACCCGTCATTTTTTTCGATCACCACCTCCCTAGCTCCGAAACTCCCCGAAAAAAAATTCATTTCCCTCACTCTCTCCTCTGAGACCACCCACCGGAACTTCCCAAGTCCCTCTCTCTCCACCTCCACGACCACCGCACCGGAACATCCCCGTCGGACTTCCCTGGCCTACCCGAGGCCTCGCGATCCTCCCCACCGGTATCGTCCACCCCACCGGAGCCGCTTCGCCGGATCCGTCGTCCACCGCATCGGATCTAGCTCACCGACACCGCTGTGCATGAACCGGATCTGCTTCACCGGCGCCTTGCATGATCTAAACTCTTCTACTGTCGCTTTTCTATTGCTTGCCTGCAAGTTCTTGTTTAATCTTGGGGGAACCTGTTTGTGCTAACGACGCGCCGTTACGTTTTTGCAGATGAGATGAGTAATCATGAAGTGTAATGGCCGTCTCTCCAACCCCAAGTAGCACATGTAGCGTACTTCATCACCGGATCTATCAACCCCAGGAAGATCTGCTGTGACTCCCACAGAGTGCTTCTCCTAATGTAAGTCCCTTGTTTTAGCGCCATGTTCTGGGTTCAGATGCTTGTTTGTCTGAAGCTCTTTTAGTTCATTCCTAGCTATGACCGTAACACGTTGCTATTTTCTACTTCATTGCTAACTTTAAGCGATTGAACATTTTGGTTTGCATTCCCTGCTCTGTAGATGTAGCCATTATAACTTCTATCTTGCTCAGTCGTTGTTACAAAAATTATAGGTATTATAGTAACATCCTGCTATTATTTAGTTCATGGCCAATTTTAAGTAATTGCACATGTTGGTTCGCATTCCCTGCTCTATAGCTTTTGGCATCGTAACTTCTATATTTGGTTTACATTCCCTGCTCTGTAGATCTAGCCATCATAACTTTATCTTGCTCAGTCGTTGTTACAAAAATTATGGCCTGCTACTATGTTGTTTGTGCCAATTTTTTACTCCATGAACATGTTGGCTTGCATTCCCTGTACTACAGGTGATGCCATTGTTTTGTATCTAGTTCATTGTAAGCTAACAAAGTAAGGACTTAGTTTGGCATGCTATCACTCTGCTATCTAGCCTGTAGTACAAATAAACTTGTCATACTACTAGATAATAATTTTGCGTGCCATCTTGTTCTTCAAAAGCTGCATTATTGACTTGTTTCTCTGACTTGGCATGACGCTCACATATGGAAAGCTGAACATATTGGTTTGCATTCCCTCTTATACAAGTTCACAGGTGATCCCACTATATTCTGTATCTGGTCCATCCTAAGCTCCAGCATTAACTATCCTCTATGTGTTGCTCATTACAAGTTTATATCCCGAAACATCTTGATTTGCATCCCCTTCACTATAAGTTCAGGAGTATTATTTAGTTCACGGCCAAAATGAAGTAATTGCACTTGGCACATGTTGGTTCACATTCCCTCCTCTTTAGCTTTTGCCATCGTAACTTCTATTTTTGGTTTACATTCCCTGCTCTGTAGATGTAGCCATCATAACTTCATCTTGCTCAGTCATTGTTACAAAATTTATAGCTGCTACTATGTTGTTCATGTCAATTTTGTACTCCCTGAACATGTTGGTTTGCATGGGACTCGACAGTAGTAAGTCTGCTGTTTCATTCTAACATGCTCTGTTATATTGGCTGTTGGTATGCGGCATGCACTCTTTGTTTGCTTATTGTGCGCATTACAATGATCTTGTTATAACGACGAAATGATGAGTTCCAAATTCTTTGGCAAACAATATTGCAGTGTCTTTGCGTTTCCATTGTTGCTGTCTTAACTTGTAATGTCTTTGTTTCAGATATAGGTGCTGCATGGACAACTTAAAAGATTGCCGGATCGCTTCATTGTATTGCTAGGTTTAATTACCATTCAATTTCTCTGGGTTCTGTAATATTTTTTCAAAGCCTTGCAGCTGATGTAATATTTAGTTAGTTTTTATAGTTCTTTCGCGCATTTTTTCTTTGGTGCTTGTGGTAAGTGAGGCTATCCGACAAATCAATGCTGCGTAAATATTCTCAGTATCTAAATCACGAATTCCCATCCCTTAAACGGCCCAATTAAGCGAAATCACATATGTGCCGCCCGCAAAATCCTAAAGCGCCTATTACGCCGCATATAAACAGAACTAAACTGGTGCCCACTTACTTATTGGGCCCCACTTGATTTACTGGACCCCACACTCTAATTGGGCCGCCCACTTGCTTTAAGGTGGACCCCACCAACTCTGGGCCGGCCCACTAACTAGTTGGCCAGCCCAATTGCTTTTGTGGTGGACCCCACATACTAAATGGGCCGACCCTTTAAGAGAAAGTGGGACCCACTGTGTTTTTGGCCCGCCTATCTTGTGGCCCACTGCTATATGGTGGACCCCACATACTAAACCGCCTTTTAAGAGGAAAGTGACCCACTGTTTTTGGCGCCCACTAGCGTGTTGGGCCGCCCAATTGCTATATGGTGGACCCCACATACTAAATGGGCCGCCCTTTAACCGGAAAGTGGGACCCACCGTGTTTTGGCCCGTCCCACTATCTTGTTGGGCCGGCCCACTTGCTATATGATGGACCCCACATACTAAATGAGTGCCCTTTAACAGAAAGTGGGACCCACTGCTTTTGGCCCGCCCATCGGCTTGGCCACCTATTGATCTAGGGACACGTACTAAATGGGCCGGCCCGATAGCAGAAAGTGGGACCACATGCTAATTGGGCCGACCCAATAATATTTGGGCCGGCCCACTTGCTTTAAGGCGGACCCCACTTGTTAAATGGGCCGCCCGATAACAGGAAAGTGGGTCCCTCATGTCTTGTGGGCCGGCCTTTTGTTGACCGGTCAAACGAGTGCATTCGGCCCGCCCACATGCTTAGTGGGCGGCCCATTAAAGTTTTGACCAGTCAACTTTAGAGGTTAGGCCCGCCCACGTAACTAATGGACCAGCCCGCTATATAGTTGACCGGTCAAACTAAGTCAGCCCGGCCCGTAAACTTAATGGGCCGGCCCGCTTAAGACGTGGCAGGCCTCGTGTGGGCCTACCATCTACCCGAGCCGGTTAACGCCGTTAATCAGCTAACGGCGTCTCGCCACGTGTCGGTTGCATGACGTCGCTCAACGGGCTCCGGAAACACTTGGGTAACGGTCCGATTTTCCGTGGCGGAAGGCGCCCAAGCGCGACAGACCGAAAAATCGTCGTAGGACTTTGCCTGACGCAGTTTCCACAACAGAACCCATATCGTCGGGTTAGGCCCATAGGCGACGAAAAATACCCCTTAGCGGACGATTTTGAGACGTTGTCTATCAGAACTTTTCTTGTAGTGTACTATGAGGATGAAGCTATTTTCCAACCTGATTGCCAAAATACTAAGAGGAAAAATATTACCATATAGTTCTAGCTTTTCTTTCCTTCCAAATGGTAATGCTAAATTGAGTGTAGAAACCTTATCAACTTAGAAAAATCTTCCTTAAATAATATTCACGACTCGAAATCCATATAGAATTAACTTAATGATCTTAAGCACACATCATTTGTCAAAAAAAATCGCCATTCTGAATTGAGAAAATCCTTCCACTTCCAACTGGCTAGGCTCTAGTTAAAATCTTCGCTAGCTAGCTTGGCAACTAATGG
Organism: Lolium multiflorum; assembly: GCA_030979885.1. NCBI lineage: Eukaryota > Viridiplantae > Streptophyta > Magnoliopsida > Poales > Poaceae > Lolium > Lolium multiflorum. The sequence goes on along the minus strand of CM061749.1, from coordinate 183,841,401 downwards.
GTAGTTCTGACTTCAGACATGTTGTTCTCACACTTTCAGTTAAAAAATACTACTCTACAAAAGTTGCAGTTAGCCACTTCAGTACTAACTCAATTAAGGAATTAGATAGACTTTTAACCCAACTAAGCTGTCAAATTTCCAAGTTCTATCTAACGCAATGTTTCTTAGAAAAGTTGCAGGTAGCCATCACATCATGCATGGTAGGTGCATAGCTTTCATGACTGAGTTTTCATGAATTCTCTTGTTTTGGTTTTACGCATGCAATGTTTAACTGGGAAGAAAAGTAGACACTTTATTATCACAAGCTCCCAAGACCACAAATATCAGCAACCTGACTGCAGATTCAACAGCCAAAGACACGATAAAATCGACGAAATTTTACGCAGGCAAAATTTTTCTATTTGTTTAAATGGTTCGACATCCACAAGGCTACAACATCACAAATGAAGCTCAGGGCTACCGCCATTGTGTTTCAGTTACTCACTGCCCGTGATTGTACGCATGAAAACAATATTACCTATTCTATCTACATATTTACAATATTTCCACCCATATGTAAGAACCAGGACAAGTTGCTTACTTTCTTATCATAATGCACATCATCGTCTCCAAATAAAGAATCAAGGTAATCTAATAACATGTGTGATTCAGAAGTACTTGTAAATCTTCTATATAGAATGTAACATGTAAACGACATCCCCAAAAGTATATGCATTTGGACTGACAACGGATATTGGTCTGATGTTGTTCTACACCAAAACTGGAATTCTCTCCTCTTGAACTGCACACATACAGAAAAATCCACAGAATATACGGCAGATTTGCTCCTGCAATGATCGGATTATTGGAAAACGATAAATTGTATCTCCTTTAAACATTTCATAAGCGGCTGAGTTGCCTGGACCAAGGATTTGCTCCTGGACAGACCGAGAGATATAGGACGAGCTCAGAGGCACAGGGAGTAATCAGTGTACCTGGACATAGATGTTGGCATGCCTCTTTCGGTACACAACAGCAGCGAGCCCTACCACCGAGAAGGGGACCACAACCATGCCCGATGTTCATCTCGTCGCTCTCTCTGCAATGTTCATCGCCTGCTGTGGCTGCTCCTCCTCGGATGTAGACTTGGAAGGGGATGTGTCGACCGCAGGGTGTGTCGACCGCAGGGGAGGGGACACTGCCACCTTCTCTCCGGTGTCGTCATCAGGCTATAATATATTATTGTATGTTTGTTCAGTATCTAGATGTATATCTTACCTTCCTTTGAAGGATCTTTACCATGAACTCATGTGCAAGTTGTTGTATAGGTGCCGGTTCTTGTCAAGAGGATCGCTAGGAACAATAAACCAATGATCAATCAGTGAAACACAAAATGTGTTTCCCTATTTATGGTATCTGAGATCTGTCTCAAACCCAAAAGACTATGACAGGTAAAAATGCCTGACAATCAAAAAACAATACAGTCAGCAAGAGTTTAACATAAGGTGAAACAATAAGTCTAAATTCAGAAGAAAAAACAGGTGTCTTACCTTCACAACATACCAGAATGCCTGGCTTTGGTACATCGGCTGTCACATGACCACGTCGCGGTCGTATATATAGAAGATACACATCAATTAGAGTTTGGATCTGCCACAAATATCACATCAAGTCGTGAAAACAGAGTTCTTTTAACCCAACAAAAGATAAAGCAAATATAAATATGTACACATTGTTTTAGATAGCAATGATCAGTCTATTTCAAAGGAGTCTATAACTAACCTCAACATAATAAACAGGGGCTCCATAAGAAAAGGATTAGTCATCAGTCATCAGAAAGGCTGAGTAGACCACCGGGCTGTGGGAATTATTTGACCACCAACACGGTGCTATGGTTATGTAGTGTTGTTTGCATTTAAGATCATGAACTTCACATTCCTAATTGGTTCATCACACAGGGACCTTCTCTAGCACCCCCACTGAAACCTGTAATTAGGGCAATAAATAAAATGATTAAGGCACTGACAATGTTTCCGAATGAACTCTGAATTAACAGAACAACTCTGAATTAACAGAACAGTGGAGTGCCCTAACCTTGGACAATTGAATCTTAGAATGCATTCAGAAAGTTCTTATCCATCTCAACAAAAAGAGAGTCATGTGATAGAATGTTAGGACACTGTATGTCAAAATAACTTATGTTCAGTGTCTTCAGTCCACAAAATGGTAGGATTATAATACAGATGAAACTATAAACTGATGATCTGGTAGAAAGTTTCTTTGCACATGAGTGCATGAACAAACTCAGCATCAATTGCAAACACGCAATCAGTAGTCTGGCGGGATTCATAAAACACTAATAAATCAGTGGGCTTCCGGTACATGACGGCGGCGAGCCCTACCGCCGAAAGCGCGACCATGCCCGCTATTCATGTCGCCGCGCTCTCCGCGATGTTCACCGCCTGCTGCGGTTGCTGATCCTGGCATCAAGACGCGAGCGGGGGTTTTTCGATCCTTGTCAGGGGAGTGGATGCCGGGGGCTCAGAACGGAGGGAACGCTGCCGCCTTCTCTCCAGCATCCTCGTCGTCGGGCAGCAGGGGCTATGGAACGGAAACCAGGGGAGATGGTAAGGCTCGATGTAGCGCCGCCGCCAAGGTCACGCCGTCACAGGGAGAGAAACGATAGTTTTTTTTAGGGAAGAGAGAACGGTAGTTTGGGTCAATGTTTGCGCAATCGAAGAAGCGTAGGTTTCAGTGGGCCTGGCCCATGTGGACGACGTGCGATGAAGCGCGACGACGCGCGATGAAGGGAAACGACGTACCGGCTGATGACGGAACACCTTCCTGTTTTTTAAGTAGTACAGATAAAGCAAATATAAATATGTACACATTGTTTTAGATAGCAATGATCAGTCTATTTCAAAGGAGTCTATAACTAACCTCAACATAATAAACAGGGGCTCCATAAGAAAAGGATTAGTCATCAGTCATCAGAAAGGCTGAGTAGACCACCGGGCTGTGGGAATTATTTGACCACCAACACGGTGCTATGGTTATGTAGTGTTGTTTGCATTTAAGATCATGAACTTCACATTCCTAATTGGTTCATCACACAGGGACCTTCTCTAGCACCCCCACTGAAACCTGTAATTAGGGCAATAAATAAAATGATTAAGGCACTGACAATGTTTCCGAATGAACTCTGAATTAACAGAACAACTCTGAATTAACAGAACAGTGGAGTGCCCTAACCTTGGACAATTGAATCTTAGAATGCATTCAGAAAGTTCTTATCCATCTCAACAAAAAGAGAGTCATGTGATAGAATGTTAGGACACTGTATGTCAAAATAACTTATGTTCAGTGTCTTCAGTCCACAAAATGGTAGGATTATAATACAGATGAAACTATAAACTGATGATCTGGTAGAAAGTTTCTTTGCACATGAGTGCATGAACAAACTCAGCATCAATTGCAAACACGCAATCAGTAGTCTGGCGGGATTCATAAAACACTAATAAATCAGTGGGCTTCCGGTACATGACGGCGGCGAGCCCTACCGCCGAAAGCGCGACCATGCCCGCTATTCATGTCGCCGCGCTCTCCGCGATGTTCACCGCCTGCTGCGGTTGCTGATCCTGGCATCAAGACGCGAGCGGGGGTTTTTCGATCCTTGTCAGGGGAGTGGATGCCGGGGGCTCAGAACGGAGGGAACGCTGCCGCCTTCTCTCCAGCATCCTCGTCGTCGGGCAGCAGGGGCTATGGAACGGAAACCAGGGGAGATGGTAAGGCTCGATGTAGCGCCGCCGCCAAGGTCACGCCGTCACAGGGAGAGAGAACGATAGTTTTTTTAGGGAAGAGAGAACGGTAGTTTGGGTCAATGTTTGCGCAATCGAAGAAGCGTAGGTTTCAGTGGGCCTGGCCCATGTGGACGACGTGCGATGAAGCGCGACGACGCGCGACGAAGGGAAACGACGTACCGGCTGATGACGGAACACCTTCCTGTTTTTTAAGTAGTACAGATAAAGCAAATATAAATATGTACACATTGTTTTAGATAGCAATGATCAGTCTATTTCAAAGGAGTCTATAACTAACCTCAACATAATAAACAGGGGCTCCATAAGAAAAGGATTAGTCCTCAGTCATCAGAAAGGCTGAGTAGACCACCGGGCTGTGGGAATTATTTGACCACCAACACGGTGCTATGGTTATGTAGTGTTGTTTGCATTTAAGATCATGAACTTCACATTCCTAATTGGTTCATCACACAGGGACCTTCTCTAGCACCCCCACTGAAACCTGTAATTAGGGCAATAAATAAAATGATTAAGGCACTGACAATGTTTCCGAATGAACTCTGAATTAACAGAACAACTCTGAATTAACAGAACAGTGGAGTGCCCTAACCTTGGACAATTGAATCTTAGAATGCATTCAGAAAGTTCTTATCCATCTCAACAAAAAGAGAGTCATGTGATAGAATGTTAGGACACTGTATGTCAAAATAACTTATGTTCAGTGTCTTCAGTCCACAAAATGGTAGGATTATAATACAGATGAAACTATAAACTGATGATCTGGTAGAAAGTTTCTTTGCACATGAGTGCATGAACAAACTCAGCATCAATTGCAAACACGCAATCAGTAGTCTGGCGGGATTCATAAAACACTAATAAATCAGTGGGCTTCCGGTACATGACGGCGGCGAGCCCTACCGCCGAAAGCGCGACCATGCCCGCTATTCATGTCGCCGCGCTCTCCGCGATGTTCACCGCCTGCTGCGGTTGCTGATCCTGGCATCAAGACGCGAGCGGGGGTTTTTCGATCCTTGTCAGGGGAGTGGATGCCGGGGGCTCAGAACGGAGGGAACGCTGCCGCCTTCTCTCCAGCATCCTCGTCGTCGGGCAGCAGGGGCTATGGAACGGAAACCAGGGGAGATGGTAAGGCTCGATGTAGCGCCGCCGCCAAGGTCACGCCGTCACAGGGAGAGAGAACGATAGTTTTTTTAGGGAAGAGAGAACGGTAGTTTGGGTCAATGTTTGCGCAATCGAAGAAGCGTAGGTTTCAGTGGGCCTGGCCCATGTGGACGACGTGCGATGAAGCGCGACGACGCGCGACGAAGGGAAACGACGTACCGGCTGATGACGGAACACCTTCCTGTTTTTTAAGTAGTACAGATAAAGCAAATATAAATATGTACACATTGTTTTAGATAGCAATGATCAGTCTATTTCAAAGGAGTCTATAACTAACCTCAACATAATAAACAGGGGCTCCATAAGAAAAGGATTAGTCATCAGTCATCAGAAAGGCTGAGTAGACCACCGGGCTGTGGGAATTATTTGACCACCAACACGGTGCTATGGTTATGTAGTGTTGTTTGCATTTAAGATCATGAACTTCACATTCCTAATTGGTTCATCACACAGGGACCTTCTCTAGCACCCCCACTGAAACCTGTAATTAGGGCAATAAATAAAATGATTAAGGCACTGACAATGTTTCCGAATGAACTCTGAATTAACAGAACAACTCTGAATTAACAGAACAGTGAGTGCCCTAACCTTGGACAACTGAATCTTAGAATGCATTCAGAAAGTTCTTATCCATCTCAACAAAAAGAGAGTCATGTGATAGAATGTTAGGACACTGTATGTCAAAATAACTTATGTTCAGTGTCTTCAGTCCACAAAATGGTAGGATTATAATACAGATGAAACTATAAACTGATGATCTGGTAGAAAGTTTCTTTGCACATGAGTGCATGAACAAACTCAGCATCAATTGCAAACACGCAATCAGTAGTCTGGCGGGATTCATAAAACACTATAAATCAGTGGGCTTCCGGTACATGACGGCGGCGAGCCCTACCGCCGAAAGCGCGACCATGCCCGCTATTCATGTCGCCGCGCTCTCCGCGATGTTCACCGCCTGCTGCGGTTGCTGATCCTGGCATCAAGACGCGAGCGGGGGTTTTTCGATCCTTGTCAGGGGAGTGGATGCCGGGGGCTCAGAACGGAGGGAACGCTGCCGCCTTCTCTCCAGCATCCTCGTCGTCGGGCAGCAGGGGCTATGGAACGGAAACCAGGGGAGATGGTAAGGCTCGATGTAGCGCCGCCGCCAAGGTCACGCCGTCACAGGGAGAGAGAACGATAGTTTTTTTAGGGAAGAGAGAACGGTAGTTTGGGTCAATGTTTGCGCAATCGAAGAAGCGTAGGTTTCAGTGGGCCTGGCCCATGTGGACGACGTGCGATGAAGCGCGACGACGCGCGACGAAGGGAAACGACGTACTGGCTGATGACGGAACACCTTCCTGTTTTTTAAGTAGTACAGATACAGATAATCATTGACCGATTGACCGATCGTATACCAGGCCCTGGCCATGGCTGGTCGATGATGATAACGCGGCCGAGCCGGCCGCCGGCCGCCGACCAAAACACCTCACGGCTGGCGGCGGTAGCCTCTGCAGCCGATATCTGGAAGCAGATCGGTACAATGGAGGGTGGCCAGCGACCACAGATCGTGGCGGCCGGCAGCGACCGCATAACGCGCATCTTGCAGCGCGATGGCCGTGGATTACCGGAGATCAGATACGCGGTAACAGAAAAACACTGATGTACGCACATGTGCTGGGGCTGGATGTGTTTAGCTTTGAGTAACAAGTGATGTTGCATGCATGTGACGAGCCCTCACGGTTCCATTCATGGTCGCCACCGGCAGCATGTGTCGCTGTCGGCGTCGGCATGACTGCCTAGATGATCGTCGCCGGCCGCCACGGCGCCACGTTATGTGCTCTCCGCCGCCGCTGTAAGCCGCGTTGCGTAGTCACAACCAGACGCCCCGTTACGCGCTCTTCGGCTCTCCGCACCCTCTTGATGCGTTGCCACCGGCCGCCGTGTTACATGGTCTTCAAGGTCTTGGCTGACGCATTGCTGCGTCAATCTAGAAAGAACAGAAAACTTAGCGTTCAGGCGGGTGTGCTAGTGCAAATTTCCCACAATTATAATGGTGTGCGTGCGATTGGGATCGAAGGGGTAAGGATGGATCGGAGCACGGGTACAGAAAACACTCGGATGCATATGATACGTCGCCAAGAATAAGTGCGTGTATGCGAGCTTCCGCTTTGTAATGTGTTTCGAAAAAGAAGCCTCTAGAAATTTCTCTTTGGAAAGTCGAAATATTAGCGGGCCTAATTTAGCCCATGTTGGATAACAGCCAGCCCAAAGGAGTGAGGAGATGGTGTGTATAATAATAACAAAATAAATACTAAATGAAGTGTTCCCTTTCCGGTCGCCTTGTGCCTTTCTCCCCCTCCAAGTAAACTCCGTTTCCCACTGCTCCGACGCGCCGCCGATTCGCCAGCCATGGTGACCGGTGAGTTCCCCTCCGCCCCTTCCGATCCCTCGCTTCTTCTCGCCGAAGCATCGATCCGACCGCCACGCCGCAGCTCCGCGGATTTGCTTTTGAATCGGCGTCTGCTTTTCATTTTCGTCTGCCCTATTTTCTTCTTGCGAGGGCTTACGCTTGCTCGGTTAGATCTGCCTCCTTGCGTAGGGTAACCCGGACGTCTACAGCGACGGGAGCGCCGGAGAGCCGTGTGCTAGCAGGGTTTCAGTTTGGCTTAGTAGAGTCGGAAGGAAATATGAATTTAGTTAGGGTTTAGGATTAGCTGCCTAGATTTGGGCTCGCCACTGCACGCGCTGGGCTTCTCGTTCTGTTCTTGACCGCATTTGTGATACTTCCAGATGTGTGCGCTAGTGCCTTATGCTGAATACGGAGTCTCAGTTCGGTGTTGCTGTAAATGTTCAATAAGATATATATGTGTGCAGTGGTGGGATCCAGTGTTTCGAAAATGAGTGTACAAAGGTTCCGTTCAATAGAAAACTAAGGCTTGCAATAGCCAAGGTCCAAGAAGGTGTCGGGCGAGCCCCAATAGTTTAGCAAGCCCCAATGGCAAAAAGAATAGAGACATCCAGCAGTTCGCATAGGGAAAAGTATAGGTGCGTCGATGGTCACATATTTGCAGTGTAAATAGAACGGTAGTTAATAGAAGCTTCTAGTCAGAATAATTTATTTTCATTAAGAAAGCATCTGCACCTGATTCTGGACTCAACATTTGGCTTAGCTCCCTACTAAGAAGCAAAAGTGCACACTGCTAAAGTGCAGTAGAATTGGCCGTATAGGGAGTGCGCCAGCATCTTTTAGAACAGGAGGCAGGAAGGGCAGGAGTCGAGGGGCACCAAAACAGCCTGTAGTGAGGGATTATGTGTACATCCTCCCTGTGCGCGTCGATCTGGAACTTCATGTTGTTATTATGTGAGCTATATGGTGTGTAGAGAATGGATATAGTATAGGATCTCCTTACGCAAACTGCTTACAGTAATTTGTCAAATGCACTTTTAGCTAGTCTCCGAAAGCAGACAACTGAGGTCCGCGTGCCAGTCTAGGGCCTCTTTCATTCGCAGGATTCTCAAAGCACATGAATAGGAAAAGCGCAGTATTAGGGTGTAATGTCCAGTTGAATCCTACATGATTAGGAACCTACATTAATTTTTGCATCAAAAAACGTGTGGTAGTAGATTTGTAGTAGTAACATTTTTTTGGTGTTTTCTTGGCATAAGAGAAGTGTGTTTCATAATTAAACAAACTTTTCTTCTTACCGTAACTAATGCTTTTGAAATGCTTTCCAGTAAGTGTGAAATGGCAGAAGCAGGTCTTTTCAGACATAGAGATTGACACCAGCCAGTCGCCCTTCGTTTTCAAGGCCCAGTTGTACGCACTGACTGGTGTACCCCCAGAACGGCAAAAAATTATGGTGAAGGGTGGAATATTGAAGGTAGAATATTTTGATGATATGCTTCTAGGATCATAGACTGAATTGATTTTCGTCGTGCATGCCATATTTGACGTGGCTGTGTATAACCACTTAATATTCTCCGTACAATGCAGGATGATGCAGATTGGTCTACTTTGGCAGTGAAAAATGTGAGAAGCTCAACTTGTCTTCCATGTGCAGTTTCATTTTACTGAACCTTACCAGTCTATTACATTCCACTACACAGTACACACTCTGTTTGTCTTGGTTTTGCTTAAATAATATTGAAGGATCCAAATGCATTACACAGGGTCAAAAGTTGATGATGATAGGTACGGCTGATGAGATTGTGAGAGCTCCAGAGAAAAGTCCAGTGTTCGTTGAAGATCTACCAGAAGAAGAGCAAGCAGCTGCATTGGTCCGTATGGCATTCCTGTTATATGCATATATATGATGTAGATTGGTAGGCCTTGATCTCAAGTTACTAATCCCACGATGATTATAGTATGATGGAATAAAATGGAGCTTGAAAGCATAATGCTACTATATGAATCATACCAAATGTCGTCCTGACAAGTGACAACGTCTGCTGCACTTTACACTTGCTCTTCCATGTATTAAGAACATAGCTATCTAAGTGCAGCAGATAATAGTAGGCTGGTACATTTCCTGGCTAGCGATGGATGGAATGTATGCTCCGAACTTGTTGATCGCATTAGATACTTTTATCTAAATATAAATTTATTTTCCTTAGACAGCCAGTTTATGCCAGTATGATGCTGATCATTAATTGCTTAAAAAAAGATGTTGATCATGAACCAATATAACCAGTCAACAGTGTCGGTAGTAGTGTACGCTGCCAAGTACAACTATTATAGTCTTTTAAGAAATCACCTGTAGATATTAATTCTTGAAATTTAGCTGGCTATATTTAAATTATACCCTAAACCATTGACTTCAGTACTAGTGTGCTATTTTTATTTTGGTATTCTCTATCTATGCTACAAGTAAGGTTGTTCTTGTGACTTCCAGGGGCACAGTGCTGGTCTCTATAACCTGGGGAATACATGTTACATGAATTCCACTTTGCAATGTCTGCATTCTGTTCCAGAGCTGAAGTCAGCATTACTGAGGTTCCATTAAACACTCCTCCCCTCCAGGCCTACTGACCTAGCAGCATTGATTTTAATATTGTTTTTCTTCTTGTTGATCTCATTATCTTTTGCTAATGCAGTTACTCAGATAATGTGAGAGGTACTGGGGTGGATCAAACCTCCCATAGTTTAACAGTTGCTACCCGTAATACTTTTGGAGAGCTTGATCAAAGCGTTCGACCAGTTGCACCTCTACACTTCTTACAGGTCAGCAGTCAGCTTTGCCTATTCAGCTCTCAAATCTCAAGCTAGTGAAATGCTTACTAGGTCTCTGTTACTACCTCCGTCCCGGTTTATAGGTACTGCGCGGATTCCTAGGTTGTCAATTTAACCAATGTAACACAATACATATACTACAAATCATATATCATTACAAAGTTTAAATGTTGTACTTTCTAATGTTATAATTTTTATAGTGTAGAACTTGTATTATATTGGTCAAATTGACGATCTTGGGATACACGTAGGCCCTCTAAACTGGGACGGAGGGAGTAGTAGAGGAGCTCCATATGCTACTGTTATGGTTATGGTATTCTATAATTAGATTAGAATTTAGAAGTACTATTTGTTTCGATAGTTCTTTTGTTACCTGATGTGTAGGTCAAAATATTTTGAACTTGAACCATTATTATGTTCAAATGCATCATGATTTGTTACGTAAGTGGCTTTACAATATTATGGTCAAAGTCTCCTATCAAAAGACGATAAAAACTCAACAACTTTTTGCTATGTGTTCAATATGTATTTTAAACTTCTATTGTCTGAAATGCTAAATCCACCATAGCAAAAGAATTTGCAACACAAAACTTGCTAGTACTTTTTTCTTGTTTTTAAAATATGCCAAGTACAATTTAAGTGTTCATGATCCAACTTGATCTAATTGCATTAGGTAATAGAATTGTAGGCCTGGTTGTATTTGCGTCGGTGGAGGACTTGAGGGGTCTTGTGTTGGGTTCGAGGATCAGCCTGTAATTTCAGTGTGGAACATGTATATTAGAAGTTCGTAGCTTGTTGGACCTCAATGAAATTTGATGTCAGTCAACAATTCTCCATTGGCCCAGAGAGTTTTGTGCAGCAGTAGGAAGACTAGTCGTACATCCAAGCACTTACAAACTTTTATGGTTTCCCTAACTGATTGTATACTAGAATGACCAATAGGAGCTTGTTGTTGGATGTGACTGAGTTGCGGCGTTCCCTGTGTAGCACTAGCGCGCAACATTGACTTGGCATGCCTAGCTAAATGGGATGGGTGCGCATGGCACGCGAGCTGAATTAGTCACGTCGCTGTTCTAATCAGCTGACCCAACTTTCCTATGGACATGTAGCTTTATTTGCCCCACACCATATACACAGCGCACATCCATCCTCCAAATCTTCTTCTGACCACATGATTCTGCTCTGTTTGATACATCAAGCCTGCCATACTTTTGCACTGTTTCCTAGGGGTATGTGCAGCTATTTATCATGTGTTCAGTAAACATTTTCTCCAAGTTATTTAGAAATAACTACAGTATCCGATTTTCTAAATACATGTAGCGTGCTTATTATATAATTGCCTGGTTATTTAACAATTACCAGGTTTTCCGTTACAACTACCAGGTTCTTTGTAAGCAGTTACCAGATTTTTGATACAGTTACAAGGTTTTATCACACAACTAGTAGGTCGTAGAACCAACTACCAGGTTGCTTAGAAACAACTACCGAGGTTTCCAATAAAACTAGGAGTACATTTTTTTTGATTGAGCAAACAAGCATTTCCAGTACAACTACTATGTTGTTTAGAAACAACTACTCCCTCCGATCCATAATAAGTGTCAGGGGTTTAGTACAAATTTGAACTTTTTTTTTGAAACAGAGGCAAAAGCTATGCCTCATCTATTAATTATTAAGAAGAGAGTGCTCAGTTTTTAGGAGAAAACCGAGCGAAAACAGCGCCAAGCCCACACAAAGGACAAACCCACACCCACCCACAACCAAGACACTCCAACACCGTGACACTAACAAACACTCGGACATGGCGCTCCAACACCGAGCCGTAAAGGACAGGCTACGACATTGGGGGGCACCCGTCAGCCAACTGCGGATCCAGGGGCAAATGGATTCACCTTTTATTGTTTCTTACCCTTACTCTTTATTTTGTGCTTTATTTAATGCTGTAGAACAAACCTATTTACAATTAACTGCACTGAGGTAAGGCTACGATATGGCTGGAACTGCTGCTGGTGATGACCTCATAAGAATAGGTCTCATAAGAACTGTCTAACTATTATTTGATCTAACTTTGTGCAGATGCTGCGGAAGAAATACCCCCAATTTGCCCAGCAGCAAAATAATGTTTACATGCAACAGGTTCCTTCCATTCGCCTAGGATTATGTTTTAGCTTATCTACTGCTGAATTGCTAATGGTAAATGTGACTTGCAGGATGCGGAAGAATGCTGGACGCAGCTGGTGTACACACTTTCTCAAACTCTTACATCAGAAGGAAGGTAACTTGTGAAGTTTTGACCTAACTCTCCCATCTATTCACTTGTAGCACTTGCCATGTTATGACATTTTTGTTTAGTTTTGTGTACGATATTTTGGGTAGTCACGCACTACACAGTTGTGGAGTAGTATTAATTTTTCCCTTTCTCCCTTGGGGCGAGATCTCCCTTTGAGAAGCAGCTTAGCGTTACTTATCATGTTAGCAGTGAGCCTACTACCATGTTGTGTATGAGTGGCAATATTCCATTTAATACTATTTGGCTTCTTTGACAGTGAACCTACTGCCAGTCAGATGAAGGAGCTTTTTGGGATTGATCTTGTGAGCAGGTTCTCTCTCCCCCCTCCCTCCACTCAGAGCTGTCTTTTATGCTTATATGTGTTTGTTTTGTTGAACGATTAATACTGTACTGTATTTCTACTATTTTTGTACAGTACACAGATAGCTATTTGGCTACAACTTGCAACTTTCTTAGGCACCGGGACCTTTGCTGATAACGCTACTTTTATACAGCGATTAGAATAACTAGGATTTCTCTTGCATTTCCTCGACACCCAAATGATATAGAGCACTTACCAAAGTCCCCTGTAGAACTGATGATACAACATGTCCACAAACAGACCTGAAGCTTATTTTTATCTTTCATGTACAAAGGACCGTGTGTTGTTCTTAGACAAGGCAGCTAGATTACTCATTTAAATATAATGTAGCTATTCATAATGAAGATGAGAATGCTCTAGTGTACTTCTATTTGTTACTGATGGCTTTTATTTGCAGGGTACACTGTGCAGAAAGCGGTGAGGAGAGTTCAGAGGCAGAGTCAGTTTATTCTCTGAAGTGCCATATATCTCATGATGTGAACCACCTTCATGAAGGACTGAAGCATGTAAGTTCCATTTATGATTTGATTGTTCTTTTGTTTTACATCAAGTAATTTTTCGCTTTGTGCTGATTTGATACCTCCTTTTCTTGGTTACCTGGTCCACATATCTTGTGTTCTAGGCCTCAGAGTTTATGCTAATTATTCTTCATGTATTTTTTCTAAAGGGTTTGAAGACAGAACTTGAGAAAGTTTCGCCATCACTGGGTCGAACTGCTGTTTACACAAGGGAGTCAAGAATAAACGACTTGCCTAGGCAAGAACATAACTCCCATTCATGATTTTGTTCTCATGTTAGTCAGAAATATCATGTATGTATTTTTTTCTTCAGGTACTTGACTGTGCAGTTTGTTCGATTCTTTTGGAAAAGGGAGTCGAACCAAAAGGCAAAGATTTTACGTGTATGTTTACTTCCGTTGCTCTCTTTTTCTTAACAAGCTACAAATACCTTTGTGGAACATTATGAACGGAGTTTGTAAGGAGACACTTTTGTTACAAAATATGTTTGTAATGTAACTTTCTTTTCCTACCAGAAAGTGGATTATCCCCTGGAACTTGATGTATATGACTTCTGCTCAGATGAACTGAAACAAAAGCTCCAGGCTCCTCGACAGGTAGCTTTGTTTTCACTTTCAAATTTTAATTTGTTAACTCTATGCTGGTGCTGACTGGGATATTTAATTTGCATGTGAAGGTGATGAGAGATGCAGAAAATGCCAAGTTTGGTTTGAAAGTACAGGGGAAAACAAACAGCTTAAAAGATATCGAGGTAATGGTCTTTCTGCTAACCCAGAGTATCATTGAACTACATGGTCAAATTAGCATATACAATTGTTAAGAAATGATGATTAAAGTGTTGTGGCAATTAGCAAATGCTAGTTGGGCACTTTCATTTATTCTTAGTCTCCAGCCCTACTGATGGACTATATTACATTTCATTTCAGGGCTCATCAACTAGTGCCGGAGAATCATCTAGCATGGACATTGACAAAGGCAAGGGATTGGTTTATGTTCTTATCTAGCAAAGCTGCTCACATGCTTATATTGTAATTAAGTAATAGTTATGGTTTATCTCTAATTATCTAAATTTAGTTGGCTTGCTTTCTAATGTTCATTTTTGAGTGCTCGTTAACGAAAGTAACTGCTCTGAATAGTCACCTCCTACAGAAGAGATCAAACTCCTTGCCAATGGTGACTGACTAGGCTCTAAACTTTCATATGCAGCTGACTCTTCTATACCAAAGAAACAAATAACTGGGGTCTATGATTTAATTGCTGTCTTGACGCACAAAGGAAGAAGTGCAGATTCTGGCCACTACGTTGGCTGGGTTAAGCAAGATGACGGTCAGATCAACTGGTCTTATTGTTCAGTCGTTATATATCTGTAACTAAATACTTCCTGGCACTAGAAAGATTCTGACAGTTCCATGTAATTCAGGAAAATGGATCGAGTTTGATGATGACAACCCAAGCATACGCAAGGAAGAGGAGATTTTGAAACTATCGGGCGGAGGTGAGCAGCTATTTTGTTAAAGAACATTGACTCGAATAGTGAGCAGTTTAAAGAACATAATCTCGAATATGTTGTGAATTGTCCTTAAACATGCTCACGTTTCTTCTCTTAACAGGTGACTGGCACATGGCTTACATCTGCCTGTACAAAGCTCGTGTTATCTGAACCTAGGAGCTGAGAAAGTTTATGTGCTGAATTTGCTCTACATTTTCAAGTCTCGTATACATTTGCTTGTTCTTCTGCCACATGAGGGCATGTTTTGATGATTTGTCCACTTTGCTTCAAACGGAGGAGTCATCGGTGTTAATTGGGATGTGTACTTATTCAAAAGTCATCTAGAGTATTTACCAGCAGTCAACAAATATAGAGCAAAGTTGTTTTGAAGCTTATTATATTTGACAGTTAAGATATGGTTTATTTTCTTTTCCTAGCTATAACTTGGTGTTTTGCTCACTCTGTTAAACTAGCACGCATACCTTGGAACTAGTTGAAAACGGGATGGAAACTTTCTGTCTGTTTACTTCCGAAGAAAAAGGAAATGCAGAGCTAAAACAGGGGAAAAAAAATAAACGAAGGTGGCATTTTGTGAAATATGAACGGTAACAGAAATAGTATACAGAAACGGCTATGGAAACGGGAGAGCTATTTCTTTTGGAAACTGGAACGGGGCAAGGAAATTTTGGACAAACAAATATTAAAAGTTTCCAGAGTATATCTCTTGCGGCAGCTGCATTGAGAATGCCGAGTAAACTTTGGGTAGGATAGCATGCCACTACACAGATCTATGCAATACAAAATACTACCTCCATTTCATAAAACAGGGCATATAAATTTAGTCAAAAGTCAACATTGCTTTAGTTTGACTAAGTATAGAGACAAAAAAAATATGAAGATCTGCAATACCAAATCTTTATATATCTCCCTCAAAAAAAAATCTTTATATATCAATCGATCAACCATAAAATATATTTTATAGTGTATTTGTTGGAGAGTTCGTGTTCCAAGGGAACAGGGGTATCTCACAAACTCTACGTATCAAACACACGGGGCTGAACACGCCATCTCCGTACCCTTAGTGACCTCGGTGATGAAGACAAGCAAACGAACACTACATGAGACACAGAGAGTTTACCCAGGTTCGGTCCCTCATGGTGGAGGTAACGATCTACTCCTGCTTATCTAGATTAATGCACTGCTTCACGAGGTTACAATATCAGGGTTTGTGTTGAGCTCTGGATCCAAAAAGATCGGGCCAAAGGAGAAGATCCCCTCTGAGGTTGTGCCATTGTTGCTTCTGCTATGATCCTCTTCCCCTAAATCACTTGGCACGAAGGGTTGGCACATAGCAACAAAAGAGGGTACAACTGCATGGTTCTACTTTACCCATGGACTCGGTCCATGGTCGATTAGAAACCACCGTCCATGGCAGGATGCTGAGCTTGCCGATGACATCCTCCTCTGCAGCGCTGCGCCGTCCATGGTCTTCATACACCAAAGTGGCATGTCTCGGGGCTCTCTTTGGTGATAGCAGATAGTCTGCCAAACTTAAATCGTAGGAGTGGAAAGTGCCCTCTACATCACCGAGAGGGAAACTTGGTCCTCTGCGCCAGCTGTGGCGCTCGTCATCGTCGTCGTTATGCGTGTCACTCTCTGGGGTGACGCAGATTCACAGGCGTGCCCTCTGGTGGAGCTCAGAGTCACGGGCGTGCTCCGCGTCACTTCCCCGCGAGGGAGGCCTTGTTGGGTGCTACTTCCCCGAAGGAGGTTTCAGGAGACGCTTGCCTTGCGAGGGAATCTCGTCGAGGTTTGAGCCCCCAAAGGGGCGCTCCGCGAGGGTCGCCCCTCGCCTGGCACCTAAAGAGCTGGTGGGGCTTGATCGACGAGACGTGACAGGGCACGTCCGCGGGACAGATCGTGGGCGTAACCATGGACACGATCGTGGGCACGTTCACTGTTGCCATTGGATTCAACAACCGTAGCATTGATTCTTTAGTCCTGGTAGCTGCTCCGCGTGCTTTAAAAGTTGAGCCCGTGTCAGAGCGGTCCCATCATTGCCTTCTCCTCCACCACTTCTCCCCTGCAAACTCGCACACCATCTTCCTCAAAGCTCGCTCGCCTCTTCCTTCAACTTGCTTTGCGGAGCAATGGGGCCCAAGAAGAAGCAAATCCCCCTGAAGGACCAGGAGGAGGCACCGACGATTCTCCCCGTGCTGGCGACCCCACAGATTCTCAACGAGGAGGGCCTCGGGAAGGTCCACCATCTGGTGGTCGATAATATGATTCTGGAGCATTACCAGATCCACGCGCTGCATCTGCAGCCAAACTCCATCACCACCCTTGCCCTCTTCACCTTGGCCCGCGAGGCATTCATCGACATCAAGCCCTCGAGCGCGTCGTTCCGCCATTTCTACAGCTTGCGCACCACCGTGTGGGCAACCAGTGCTCCGATTGCGTCTCCTTCCGTGCCGCCGACGGGACAAAACCCCAGTTCATCCCCATGGACTGGACGAAGAAGGTGAAGGACTTCCGGAAGCATTGGGTCTACATGGACACCCGCCGAGCTAACCCGCTTTACACGGTTCCACATGCGCTTGCGGGTTAGCGCTCCGGCTGGGGGAGTGCGAAGATCACCGGCGGGTGACCCTGCGCGAAGCCTGGCGGGGCAAATGATCGCCAATGAGTTCATCTGGCGACGCATCACCCCTCTTCAAGATCACAAGATGGATCTATGGTACTAACCGACGAGGCGACCCGATGCAGCTCCACGCCGGTGTCCTTGAGGATGACACCGTCGATGAATTGACGAAGATGATCTTCGCCGAGACTGAGGTGACCTCCCCGACGAGGCCCTGCCGTTGTATTGCTTGCCCTAGAGGAAAAATATCCTCTCGAAGCTTTCCCCGGTTCAACGATGGGGGTTGTGCCCGCCTGGGCACGTAGGGAAGCGCAAGAATCTCCTCCTTCCCATCCCCGCATCCCGGCTCATGGAGGAGGGGGAAGGAAACTGAGGGCACCTCCGCGAGAGAAACGGGGTCCGAGTGGCCTCGCCGGAGTCTGCACCCATAGATGATTTCCTCTGACGATGAAGAGGATGACGAGAACTTCGACGGGGAGACCCACAACGAGCCTTGAGCGGCCCCAGCGGGTCCAGCTCCCAGATCGCCGTGAAGGGAGCGCGATGGGTCGTTGCTGACGAGTAAGTTTCTTCCTTCATTGTATTTTTTCCATTTTCTTCATGTTCACATATGACTCTTGAGGCGCCTCACAGCGACCCCAAGAAGACGAGGAGAAGAATGTTGGCGTTCGTCCGAAGGACGGGAAAGCTGGGGCGCAGAGGTAGTGGCGGCATGGGAGTGAGGGTGCGCCGGGCCTAGTGCGAGAGAGTGGGGCTCCTAGGGATTTTAGACTAATGGATTTGGGAACAAATGGGGGTTGAATGGATTTGGAAAATTCTGCTAAAGCTGCACATCTATTTATTTAATGAGAGGAGTCCAATTTACCCCCCTAAATTTGTTCTAAGTTCAGTTTACAACCCTTAACTTTTACTTGGTTCAAGTTTCACTCCTAAACTTTAAGAACCGTTTAGAATACACCCATTTCACCGCTTAACTGGTTTAAGCCAAGTTTATACACACCAGTCACGTTTCTCCAATATTTTAACTAAACATATTCGTACATGTATTGAGATCAGGTACGAGAAAAGATTATGCTATTGTTGACGGAGAACATATAAATGTGCATTCGTTCATTTTGGTATACCAGCCCTAGCATGCATGCATGTACGAGAAGTATATACATATACAGTTATATTTTGACTCAGGCGTTGATTTGTCGTACATAAAAAAACAAATAGAGGTTGCAAAAACAGTGAAAGGGGTTTATTCTGACCGGTTTCTAAAGCTTGAGGTTGAAACTTGAACCAAATTAAACTTCAGGGTTGCAAACTAAACTTTGAGACACGGGTAAAGTGGGCTTCACTCTTATTTAATAATGACGGTCGATCTCAAAAAAAAAAAAAATAATGACGGTCGATGTGTGAACGTTAATGAAGATGCTGTTGCTTTCGTTTTCCAGTTCGTTAGATTCGCGAGATCTGCTCGCAAGAAATAAAATTTGGCAACGTGAAACAAAACAATATTAATATAGCTAGACTAATATTTTTAGGGTGTGCGTGTGTGCGTTCATAGGGGTGAGTGTATGCGCGTGTACGTGAGCGTCTGCGTTTGTACTGTGTTTCTCAAAAAAAAAAAAAATCTTTAAGAAAGGATCAACATGAGAGATTTAGAAAAGAAGCATCTAACTCGACTATGCTTGTGGCTAAACTAAAATCGCCCATCAGGCATCGAGCGGAATGTTTGAGCCACCCCAACCAACAAAAACATGACATGGCGCTTCTCCAACTGCATCTCTTCGCCTCCATCGATCTGCAGTTGCTGCCCTTCGATCCTGGATCCTGCTGGTCCGGCGACTCCTCGCGCCTACGGGGCCCTAGCTTCCTTACTTCTTTCACGCCAATTCCGTAGTAGCAAAACTTTGCGAAGGGGACGAAGTTAATTCCGTCGAAGTTGCACGCCAATTCCATCATAGCTTCCAATGCAGACATCTCTTCTAGTTCTTCGATGAGTACAGAGGTGAATAATATCAGTTCAGAGTGGGTGCAGTAGCATACCCCTTCAGTTCTTTGGTGAGGGCGAGCTCCAAGAAGCTCACGAAAAATAAGCCTTTCATCGGCATGTCGATGTGGAGCTTGGGTTTTTCTTCTACGTAGGCTATTATGTACTAGTGGCAGCTCCGCGGCATGACGCGATGTGCAGCAACACCGGCAGCGCGTACGCTGCTCGAGCCACTCGCCAGAGCCGCCCGCTGCACCACCGCGCGTCGACGACCTCGCACGCGGCCGCTGCCACGGTGCACTGCGACGCCACCCCACTGCCCGCGCGGCTAAGACACCGCCGTCGATAAAATCTTCGGTGGCCGCCCCGAGAAGACGCCGCCGGCGAACAGGTTTTTGGGGCCGCCGCCCGGCGTGCCCGTGCCAGAAGAAAGCGGGCCTCTCCGCTCAGGAGCTCTGGGTGGTGCCCGCTCCCTTTGAGAGACGAACGCCGCTGTGGTGTCCGGTGTAGGACAACGACGAGAGTGGCCGAGAGGAGCCCTAACGGCTTGGGTTTGGTGGTCGCCCCGGATTGCCCGCTCGGGAGCGACACAGGACGTCCTTGGTCCGTTGGTCGCCAAGTTCAGTATAAACATCGGATTTGCTCCTTTTTTTTTTGATATGGGAGCATGGCCCCAGCCTCTACATCAAACCCGATATCGGATTTGCTCTACTATTAAACTTGCTCTAATTAACTATGTTGGGGTCTCCTTCAAGATGTGCATCTTCACCATGATATTCCGGACACCATCACGTGGAAGTTCACTAATGATGGGAAGTACTCCGCCTCCTCGGCCTACAAGATGCAATTCGAAGGCCTTGTCACAACCTCCCTAAATTCGACGGTTTGGAAAGTTTGGGCGCCTCCTAAGTGCAAGTTTTTCGCTTGGTTGGTCATGCAAAATAGAGTTTGGACGGCGGATAGGCTCCAACGTAGAGGGTGGGAAAATTGTGGAAATTGCCCTCTTTGCAACCAAGTACAAGAGACGGCGGACCACCTCATGTATAAATGTCGCTTCACCTTGCGGGTGTGGAAAGAGATCCTAGCTTGGTGTGGTATTCACGATTGCCCCCCGGAGTCTTGGATAAGTGAGCCAAATGTCGATGTGTGGTGGTCAAACATTGCCTTACGAAGAGGGCAACATAGGAGAGCCTTAGCTTCCTTGCTCATGCTAATCTCGTGGGAAGTTTGGAAGGAACGCAACGCTAGAGTCTTCCGACACCATCATTCCGCCACAAATGTCATCATCGCCAAGATCAAAGATGAGGCCCGGGCTTGGTGCTTGGCCGGCGCTAAGGATTTGTGCAACGTAATACCGGGAGAGTAGGCTCTTGTTAAAGTCCTAGGGCTTGTCCTAGGCATTTGTTATGAAACTCTAAAACTTCTTCTCTATTAATGAAAATGGCAAATCTTTTGCCTCGTTTCAAAAAAAAAAAAACAAGCAAAAATAACTCTATAAAGTAATAAATATTAAAAATACATTGTTGATCCTAGGTGCATATGCTCATTCCACTAAAAAAATCATTAAAAAATGTTTTTAAAAAATCGAACTAAAATTTCG